>CM056049.1:557579360-558779360 GCA_029574335.1 Rana kukunoris | reverse complement strand
AGATTTCAGCTTAAACAAAGGGGTACTTTACTGGTAAGAATAAAGCGAAGAAACAAGGGTAAAACAGTAGTGAACTGCTCGCAGAGCCCTGCAGAGTCAGCAACAGTAACAACAAATAGGTGTAAGTTAAACGACAGTGTCTATATAGACCTGTGCAAGCACACAGCAAGGGGATTCCCTCAATAAAGTATTCGCATTGAAGCACCCCCTTGCCAAGCCTCACCCAGCTCTCTCTCTATCAAAAATACTGTACAGTAAAATAAACCCAGTTACTCAATCAGAGAATATAAATTGGATATCCGTAAACTGCAATAACAAAATAGGCAGTCTTTAAGTGGTATACCTAACTAATGTGGCTTGGTTGATCAGACCAAGCCCCAGTTCAAATTATCTCAAGAGTCCGTGCACTGATACGTAGGCATGCGTTGGCGCACAAGGGGTAATTTGTAATCCAATGTGGTAATAAACAAACTGACATAAGAGCCCCAAATAATGAAATCACGCTGGCAAATGTGGACGATCCACCCTCCAATAACTAGACATGTGCACAGCAAAAATTTTCGTATTATTTTGTTCCGTTTCGTATCGTTCTGTAGGTTCGTACCGATTTGTAATTTCGTAAGATGCCCGTTTACCTGTTCGTTCCCGTTCGTACGATGCGATTTTTCGTATTCCGATCGTTTCATATTTTCGTTACCGTTTTATTTTCGTACATGCGGGATGATTCGTTATTCTGTTTAATTTATTGTCGTTTCTTGTTAGACAATAATTTTCGTGAATTTTCGTCATTTTGTACTTTCGTAAATATATCGCGGGATTCGCGGCACTTTCAACACGCGGCTCATTGCCAACAAACATAAAAACAAACGTGTAAGCTCCATCAGAAAACCAATTTGGGTTCAAAAGTCCGGCCAACTGATCTCCCTTCAGACGAAAATCCACGGAAAAGATTTTTTGGCTCTACTGTACTCGGCAGTCGGCACAAAAGAGAAGCTGATTCACTAACTACAATCACTCACTGCCCATTCAAAAAAACGAATCAAGTACACAAAATTACAAACAGGCCAAAAAAACGGATTTACAAAACACACAAATGAAAATATGAACATACGACTGAAAATATGAACAGAAAAAGGATTTAAAATACAGAATGCAAATCATTCGTTATAGATGTCATTTTCGTTCTTTTGCCGTTTCCGTTTTGTCGTATTTTTGTAAGATTATTGTACGGTTCGTTCGTATTTGCGCTTGTTCGTTATGCGGCCCATTCGTAATCCCGTCGTTTTCGTATTTTGGTGCTTTCATTTTTTTCGTATGTACACATTATTCCGCGGGTACGAAAATACATTTGTTACGAACAGGAACGCACATATCTACCAATAACACAGTCAGTAGGTCTTGGGCAGGTGCCTGTCTCACCCAACCAGTTCAGGCCTTGTCCTTCTGTGACACTCCATACGTGATCTCCGATCACATTCTTGCTAGACAGCAGCCTCTGGTTCTCAGACAGGTCGTAGGGACACTGGAAGCCCGTCCGATTCTCCGTCAGAGGTTTTGTTTCTCTTCCTCAATGGTGCTCCACCTATTGATTCAATAGAAGCAACGGAGAAAACAAAGATCTCTTTTCTGGTGGCATTTGGTAAGAATGTTGAAATGTAAGTGTAGCGCTCACCCCCGAAGGAGCCGCTGATTAGTTTGGGACCGGCATGTTGTGTTACCAGTGGTTCTTGTCTAGGGATAATATTGGTGAGGGTGGATACAGAACAAGTGTCCAGACATCAACTTGAGTTTTCAATGCTTTATTCCAGGGCCCAACACGGCCAACATCAACACAGCACACAATAGAGAAAGGTTGATGAGCAGAGAGAGAACTACAGTATTAGGCCTTGGATATCAAAGAGAGAGCAAGCCTGCTCTCAGCATCGTCAATTTCAAATGTCGCCACTCTCGCCAAAGTGGGAAAAGTGCCCCCGGACAGGTGATTAACTTAAGCCTGGCAGCCGAAGGGCCAGTTTCAAACAAAGTCACTGGGAGGAAACAGGGCCTCTGCCACAGGCCTGGTAAATTTTGAGGTTGTCAGAGTTATAACTAATGAGTCCTCCCAGTAAGTCCAATTTCAAGGTCACCAATTGACGGCTGAAGTGTACCTGTCGTGTGGCGTGGTGACCGGATCCCCAGTGGTTCGTTCAGGCCTCGCAGATAATCTCTGTCTCTGGGTTCTACCGAGCCAATCCCCCACCGTACAGCTCCCAGCTTAGGATCTGGGACCCAGCAAGCCGTTGGGGCTTGCATCCGAGTGGAGCTCCGCTTGATGCGCAACCTCTGCCAGGCGAGCCTCGATGGCAGGGCCCATGGATGCGCGCACCCTGAAGGTGGATGCCGCACCTGGAACTCGGGCCCCGCGTAGAAGAGAACACTAATGGCGGCTGCCCCAGATATACCCCCCCCCCCCCCGCCAGCATGCCCAGAGAGGGAACCGCTCCTCTGATTGGCTGCTGGGGGAAGGTGTGTCTGTCAGAACCCCTCTAGCGCCAACTGTTGCCCAGGGGTGATAACACACCCCTGACACGCAGATTGACCTACAAGGCAGTTCCAAACCGGCAGTAGCACCAGTCTAAATAATTTGCGAATGGGAGCAAACTTAACTCTCCTATTCCCCACTAACTTTAGTGTAACACCCCACGAAATAAGGGGGGGGGGCGCTACATAAGAGCACAGTTTCTAAGGTTGTTCTAGTGCTTTCAGGGACTCCTTCCACGGTTACCATCTTTGTTTTTTCTTGCTGGGTAATGGAGTATTCCAATCTGTGTTTTCAGAAGTTAGCTGTCTTAGAAGTATTTTACCCTGAATGGTAAAGGGAGCTCAGCGAAGCTGACCCCCCTACAATCAGCACAAATAAAAACTCAAGTGTGTTTCTTTAGTGCTACGTTTGTGCTGTTTTGTGCCGCAACAAAATTACGTTTGTGCTGCTTTTGTTTTAAAGATATTAGCAATTGTTTTTTTCAGACTATGACATCACACAGCCCCCCTACAACAGCCAAATGGCACAAAACTGGTCTCATTGGTTAGTGCTACGTTTGTCCTGTTTTGTGCTGCTAATATTTCCGTTCCATCTCTTATTGTTTTTGCGTTATTTATGATTTATTAAAGGTCACACAGCCCCCCTACAATGCCCAAATGACACAAAACTGGTCTCGTTGGTTAGTGCTATGTTTGTGCTGCGAATATTTTTATTTGTGCTGTTATGGTTTTAAAGTTATAACAGTTTATTTATTTTTTTCAAACCCCACTCACTTTGCCCACCCTACAATCAGCACAAATAAAAGTTCAAGTGTGTTTCTTTAGTGCTATGTTTGTGCTGTTTTGTGCTGTTTAAGTTTCCTTTCTATCTTTTATCGTTTTTGCGATATTAATGATTTATTAAAGGTCACCAAAGGTCACACAGCCCCCCTACAACGCCCAAATGACACAAAACTGGTCTCATTGGTTAGTGCTACATTTGTGCCGTTTTGTGCTGCAAATTTTTTTATTTGTGCTGTTATGGTTTTAAAGTTATAACAGTTTATTTTATTTTTTTCAAACCCCACTCACTTTGCCCATCTTAGGCGGCGTACACACGAGGGGATATGTCCGCTGAAAACGGTCCGATGGACCGTTTCAGCAGACATCTCCGCTCGTGTGTATGGGCTAGCGGACAGATTTCTCCACCCGACAGATTTCAAAGCAAGCTTTGAAATCTATCCGGTGGGAATCTGTCCGCCCGACATGTCTGCTGGTTAGTACACTTACCAGCAGACATGTCGGCCCCCACCGCCGCCACGCCGCTGCCGAATGGATTCGGCGCATGCGCGGAAGTGTTTTACTTCCTGGTGCGGTGACGTGGCGGTGACGCGGCGGCGTCAACGTCACCGCCGCGTCACCGCCACGTCACCGCGCCGTCCAGCGGCGGTAAATTTGATCCGATGGTGTGTACACGCCATCGGATCAAACTCCCGATCGGACATATCCGATGGAAATGGTCCGCGGACCGTTTTCATCGGATATGTCCGATCGTGTGTACGCCGCCTTACAGTCAGCACAAATAAAAACTCAAGTGTGTTTCTTTAGTGCTATGTTTGTGCTGTTTTGTGCTGCGAAAATTTCCCTTCTATCTTTTATCGTTTTTGTGTTATTAATGATTTATCAACGATCACCAAAGGTCACACAGCCCCCCAACAACACCCAAATGACTCAAAACTGGTCTCGTTGGTTAGTGCTACGTTTGTACTGTTTTGTGCTGCTAATATTTCCGTTCTATCTTTTATCATTTTTGCATTATTAATGATTTATTAAAGGTCACCAAAGGTCACACAGCCCCCCTACAATGCCCAAATGACACGAAACTGGTCTTGTTGGTTAGTGCTACGTTTGTGCTGCTAACATTTTTATTTGTGCTGTTATGGTTTTAAAGTTATAACAGTTTATTTTATTTTTTTCAAACCCCACTCACTTTGCCCACCTTGAAATCAGCACAAATAAAAACTCTAGTCTGTTTCTTTAGTGCTATGTTTGTGCTGTTTTGTGCTGTTTAAATTCTCTTTTCTATCTTTTATCGTTTTTGCTTTATTTATGATTTATTAAAGGTCACCAAAGGTCACTCAGCCCCCCTACAATTACCAAATGACACAAAACTGGTCTCGTTGGTTAGTGCTACGTTTGTGCTGCTAAAAAATTTCTTTGTGCTGTTATGTTTTTTAAGTTATAACTGTTTTTTTTTTTCAAACATCAGTCACTTTTTCCCCTCTACAATCAGCACAAATGAAAAATTTAAGTGTGTTTCTTTACATTTGTGCTGTCTTGTGCTGTTTACATTTCCTTTTTATCTTTTAGTGTTTTTGCGTTATTATTAATTTATTAAAGGCAAATAAAGGGTATAAAAAAAACCCATTATAGCATGTAATATAGCAATATACTGTACATAAAGTTACATAAGTGACATAGGGAATAACAAAAGTTGCTTATATTTACATACAAATTGTACAAAAATGTCTTGTGTCTCTTGTAGGGGGGCTGGGTGACATTTATTAAATCAACAATAACTGAAAAACTAAAGGAGATAGAATGGAGAGTAAAAGTCTTGCCCATAGCACAAATGATGTCTCCCTGTGCATACATATGCGCATGCGCAGACTGGCAACTGGCTGGGCAGATGAGTGCGAGCCTGTTGTCAATGCTGGCGCCAGACAGACTATTTAAACAAGCTGCAGTTTGGTGTGCAGCTTCTGTGTGTTTGTTCCTGATTGCTGTGTTTGACTTCTAATCCTAACCCAGCTTGCTCCTGACCTCCGTTTTGACTGCTACCTGCCCTGACCATGGCTTGTCTCTGGATTCTGCCTTCTGTTCTTGCCTGATCGAACTCCCGTTGCTGATTTGGCTTGTGACCCAACTATCCTGTTGTCTGCCTTCTATGCCTGATCTGCCAGACTATTATGGACCCGGCTCATCTGACCCTGCATCCAGCTCATCCAGCCTGCTACAGCTCTTCAGTCCAGCAAGGTCTCATCTGTCTCCTGCTTCCAGCTGCTTACCCACAGACTGCCGCCAGCCAAACTCAGTGCCAGCTTATATGCCACCAGCCAGTTCTGCTGCCACATCCACCAGCTGACTGCTGCCACTATGCAGTCTATTGGACTGATCACAGGCACTCATACCTCGCTGTGCTCGCATTGCTGCTCTCTAACCAGGGGGTCCCTAACCAGGTATGGGACAGGAGGGCAGGGTGATGTCATTGCCTGGGAAAAAACATATTGCTATTATCTTAAAAATAAAAGCAGCACAAATTAGTATTTTTATGACACAAAAAAGCACAAACGTAGCACTAACAAATAGTATGTTTGTTTTTAAGATTTAATAACATGGGGTGAGAAGTGAGTGGGTTGTTATCAAATAAAAACAAGCTGCTATATCTTAAAAACCATAACAGCAGAAAATAAAAATATTAGTAGCACAAACATAGCACTAAAGAAACACTTGAGTTTTTACTTGTGCAGATTGTATGGGGGGGGGGGGGGGGGGAAAGTAAGTGGGGTTTAAAAAAAAAAAAAACTGTTATAACTTAAAAACCATAACAGCACAAATAACATTTTTAGCAGCACAAACCAGCACAAACGTAGCACTAGCCAACGAGACCAGTTTTATGTCATTTGGTCAAGTTTTATGTCAAGTGACATTTGGTGACCTTCAATAAATCATAAATAACGCTAAAATGATAAAAGATAAAACGGAAATATTAGCAGCACAAAACAGCACAAACATAGCACTAAAGAAACACACTTACGTTTTTATTTGTGCTGATTGTAAGGTGGGCAAAGTGAGTGGAGTTTGAAAAAAATAAATAAACTGTTATAACTTTAAAACCATAACAGCACAAATAAAAAATTTTGCAGCACAAACCAGCACAAAGGTAGCACTAACCAACAAGACCAGTTTCGTGTCATTTGGGATTTGTAGGGGGGCTGTGTGACCTTTGGTGACCTTTAATAAATCATTAATAACGCAAAAACGATAAAAGATAGAATGGAAATATTAGCAGCACAAAACAGCACAAACGTAGCACTAACCAATGAGACCAGTTTCGTGTCATTTGGGCATTGTAGGGGGGCTGTGTGACCTTTGGTGACCTTTAATAAATCATAAATAATGCAAAAACGATAAAAGATAGAAAGGAAATATTAGCAGCACAAAACAGCACAAAGATAGCACTAAATAAACACACTTGAATTTTTATTTGTGCTGATTGTAAGTTGGGCAAAGTGAGTGGGGTTTGAAAAAATAAATAAACTATTATAACTTTAAAACCATAACAGCACAAATAAAAATATTAGCAGCACCAACCAGCACAAACGTAGCACTAACCAACGAGACCAGTTTTGTGTCATTTGGGCATTGTAGGGGGGCTGTGTGACCTTTGGTGACCTTTAATAAATCATAAATAACGTAAAAACGATAAAAGATAGAATGGAAATATTAGCAGCACAAAACAGCACAAACGTAGCACTAACCAATGAGACCTGTTTTGTGCCATTTGGCTGTTGTAGGGGGGCTGTGTGATGTCATAGTCTAAAAAAAAACAATTGCTAATATCTTTAAAACAAAAGCAGCACAAACGTAATTTTTTGCGGCACAAAACAGCACAAACGTAGCACTAAAGAAACACACTTGAGTTTTTATTTGTGCTGATTGTAGGGGGGCCAGCTTCGCTGAGCTAGTAAAGGGTGCTTTGAAACTCAGAGGATTGTAGATGCTGTTCACAGCAGGCAAACTCCTCATTTTGTGAAGGACTTGTCACAAGTTGAAACTTGAAATGTGAATGTTTGACATCCTAAATCAAGAGCCACTCCTAGTTTTGATGTCTTTACACTAACAGCATGACCATTAGAGGGAAAGGCTTTCATTACTTTATCACTGTTATGCCGCGTATACATTATCAGAATTTCCGACAATAAATGTTCAATGTGAGTTTGTTGTCGGAAAATCCGATCGTGTGTATGCTCCATCGGACATTTGCTGTCGGAATTTCCGACAATTAATGTTTGAGAGCTGGTTCTCATTTTTTCCGACAACAAAAGTGCTTGCAGGAAATTCCGATCGTCTGTCTGCAATTCTGACGCACAAACATCCTACATGCTCAGAATCAATTTGATGCATGATCGGAATCATTGAACTTAATTTTTCTCGGCTCGTCGTGGTGTTGTATGTGACCGTGTTCTTGATGTTTGGAATTTCCAACAACATTTGTGTGACCGTGTGTATGCAAGACAAGTTTGAGCCAACATTCCGCCTGAAAAAAAATCCACAGTTTTGTTGTCGGAATGTCCGATCGTGTGTACGCGGCATAAGAGACAATTTTGTGAAGCCTGAGGTTGGCTGTGACAAGCATATCCTGATTTCTCTTTAGAAGACCAATTGGTTCTTCATCTGTAGGCAGAGATTTGCCCATTGTCTACATAGAATTAATTTCCACAAATTTACTTGCATCAGACCTGAATTGTTTTTCAGCTTCTTGAGTCGTTGCTTGAAGCCCATAAATTGCTACAACAGGAGAATAACTCAGAAGAAAACATGTACTTTAATTCGGTATTCTATGACTTTGTTGCTGACATCATTGTTACTATACTATTGTAACCTAAGGAGGTTTCTGTTGTCTTCTTGAATGATGAAACAGTAGAACTGAATACAAGAAAAAACAGAAAACTGCGCTAAACCAAAAAAATATAAGAAAACTAGAAGGCAGCGGCAATCAGGTGAAAACACAAAGTAGTACAATATGGCAAAACCGCGCTCATAAAAGCAAAAAAACAAACAAAGTAGGTTAGATGAGGACTGCTAGGCAACAATCTCCTGTGTTTGAACAAATGATATAACCTGGAGCATCACTCATTAGCATAGGGTGATGCCCAAAAGCTCTCCTGTAAGTTAAAAAATTAACAGTACATAAAAGTAAACATAAAATAATGTGTATCCCAGAATGTGTTAATAAGGGAAATAGCACAAGCGTTCATATAGTCCTTGTAATTGCTGTGTTGAAGTATAATTAAAAACAGTATCAGGAAACAAAACAGCGGTAAATCCTAATGGTTCACACCACCACAGTGACGAGATGATAACATCAAAGTGATCCCTTCACCAGAATAAGGGGGGGCCGCTTACCAGAGGGCAAGCTCAATGAAGCAATTGGCTATAACTTCCAGCAGATACCAAAGCTAGCGGTACTCACGGATATCGAATATAGGTGGAGAGAGAAGGATGGACCAATAGTGTGATTCCGTTTAAACAAGGAGGATTTATTAAAACAAAAAATGATACTCACATTTTGACAAAGTATCAAAAGCATATAAAAACAGATCGCCGGCCGGCAAACAGATCGGAGCCCTTCCTCCGTACATGGTGACGTCACTGCGCGTCATCCCAGACGCGTTTCGTCATCAAAAGGACGTTATCAATGGGTACTTTGTCAAAATGTGAGTATCATTTTTTGTTTTAATAAATCCTCCTTGTTTAAACGGAATCACACTATTGGTCCATCCTTCTCTCTCCACCTATATTCGATATCCGTGAGTACCGCTAGCTTTGGTATCTGCTGGAAGTCGTATCCAGGAACCATCCAAGATTTCAAAGGCCGCGGCTGGGTTATAGCCAATTGCTTCATTGAGCTTGCCCTCTGGTAAGCGGCCCCCCCTTATTCTGGTGAAGGGATCACTTTGATGTTATCATCTCGTCACTGTGGTGGTGTGAACCATTAGGATTTACCGCTGTTTTGTTTCCTGATACTGTTTTCAATTATACTTCAACACAGCAATTACAAGGACTATATGAACGCTTGTGCTATTTCCCTTATTAACACATTCTGGGATACACATTATTTTATGTTTACTTTTATGTACTGTTAATTTTTTAACTTACAGGAGAGCTTTTGGGCATCACCCTATGCTAATGAGTGATGCTCCAGGTTATATCATTTGTTCAAACACAGGAGATTGTTGCCTAGCAGTCCTCATCTAACCTACTTTGTTTGTTTTTTTGCTTTTATGAGCGCGGTTTTGCCATATTGTAGTAGAACTGAATGTTGGCCATAACAACTGGTTCTTTTCTGATGCAGAGCAAAACTCCTATAATGTTAGTATTCAGATTAGGCCTGGTGCAGGGGAGGGCTGACAGGGGGGCCAGGGTGGAAATCTCCCCCCGGGCTGGTGACACTATGCACAGCCACCGACCGCCACTACCAAATGCTGTTTTGCAGAGCAGGAATATGCCTGCTGGAGCTATGTTAACACAGGTCACGGCCGCTGCTCACCTCCCACTGTGCAGCCGTGCCTGTGTCAGCTCCGAGGTAGATGGCTGCAGAGCTGAGCTATGTCTCGTCTCACATATAGCTCAGCCTCAGTGCACACCAGCACTGACATCCCCTTCTCTCTCTGCACAGACACAAGGAGAGAGAGCTCATCTGCTCCTCCTCCTTCTGAGTCTGCCCTGCTCACACTCCCCGGGCATGTGTGGGCACTGGACAGGAAGTTTGAACCCAAAAAAGCATCAGACAGCCTGCCTGCTCCTCAGCCTCCATCCTGGTAAGCTCACCCTCTCTAGTCTCTCCTGCCTCCCAGTGTATAAAAAAGGGTGCTCTGTGGACTTTGTTAAAGAGGAGGGGGGCAGGTTTTGGTGAGCAGAGACCCTCTTTACACAATAGTCCACAGCATGCACCCTTAAATCAAGTTTCCCAGAACACCCCTTACATCAGATCTGAGGGGTCTGTGCGGACTCTGATGTAAGGGGAGGCTCTGTGCGGACTCTGATGTAAGGGGAGGCTCTGTGCAAACTCTGATGTAAAGGGAGGCTCTGTGCAAACTCTGATGTAAGGGGAGGCTCTGTGCAAACTCTGATGTAAGGGGAGGCTCTGTATGGACTCTTATGATCATGAAAAATCTTAGACTGTTTTCCTCGATCCATCACCTTTCCTTGCTCTATGGGCCACTTGACTGGACTTGCCCCCCAGGCCTAAGGCTGCCAGCCCTCCCCTGGCCTGGTGGAAGGACATAATTGAGGGAAACACCTTCATATTGAGCACTTAAGTCCAAGACCACTGTGATATGGCTTGCAAAGATGGTACCTGGCCAAAGCATGGGAGGTAACAACATTCCTCTCCTTTCCTAAGACGTAGTGGAGGCTCAACATGACCTCTTGCAAACAACTTTTTCTGCAAAGTGTTTTTTTATCTCAGATTTTCTGTTCAGGGTGCACTGTAAAGAAGTAAACTGTTTGAATGTGGATTTGAACAGCGCAGCATCCAATTTCTAGGGTTGGTGATCTCACCTGAAGAAATCAAGATAGATTCCCAGAAAGTCTCCACCATCCTGGACTGGCCCACACCTACTGACAAAAGGGGGGGTACAGTGCTTCGTAGGCTTTTCCAATTTCTACAGGAGGTTCATCTGAGGCTTCTCCACCAGCATAACCCCCATCACACAACTTGTCAAGCAGAAACTTTGCTTACAGTGGACATCCGAGACGCGTTTGACACTTTGAAAAAACTGTTCACTTTGGCACCTGTCCTTAGACATCTCGACCCGTCCTTACCATATGTGCTAGAAGTAGACGGATCAGAAGTCGCCACTGGAGCTGTCATTTCCCAGCACCAAGGTCCTACAAATCTGTTGTATCCCATGGCTTTTACCGCTAGCTTTGTTCTGCAAAGAAGAACTGTGACATTTGGGACCGAGAATTGCCGGCAATAAAAGCAGCTCTGGAGGAGTGGAGGTACCTCCTTGAGGGAGCAGCGCATCCCATACTGGCCTATACAGACCACAAGAACTTAGAGTACCTCAGGACTGCTAAGCCTTTAAAGCCACACCAAGCACGCTGGGGCCTGCTCTTTACCCGATTTGTGTTTCACATCACCTATCAGCCGGGCTCAAAGAATGTGAAACCAGATGTGCTGTTTTGCATGTTTGATGACCCCAAGGAATCACCCATATTGGATACCATCCTGTCAGAAGGCAATTTTTTACTCTTGCAGAACAACCTCCTCACCCAGATGAAGCAGTCTTTAGCAGGCTTTCGTAGCCCTCCAGGAGTCATATTGACACTTCGGAAGGATTGCTGTGGAATAAGAACTAGGTATTTGTACCTGAAAATGTACGCATAACTGTTTTAGGTCTGCGTCATGATCATCCCCTTGCAGGTAATTTCGGAGTCCACAAAACGCTTGATCTTCTGAAGCGCACAGTCTGGTGGCCGGATCTGGAAGACACATGAACTCTTGTGTAACCTGCACCTGAAGCAAGAATACTAAAAATCAACCCTGGGGTCTACGCCGATTGCTGCTAGTTCCTGACAGGCCAATAGAGTATGATCGCCCATGGACTTTATCGTGGAACTGTCACCATCGGTAGACTTTGTTCCAGAGGCCACAGTCCCTGTTGCCCAAGACACAGTGGAGTTCTTTCACCACAATAGTAAATTGCTGCAGGAAGAAATCACCAAGGCACAAGCAGCAAACAAGAGGGCCTTTGACAGGAAAGGAAGGGGAGAACTGATCCTCCACCCTGGAGACCAGGTATGGCTGGTCACTACAAATCTCAGGCTGGCACCTAGATTTGTGGGACCATTCCCAGTTATAACAGTCTTTCAAGATCCACCCTGTTTTCCACGTCTCTCTCTTAAAACCCGCAGTGCCCGATTCCTTTCCAGACAGAGTCTCCAGACCACCGGAACCTGTGACCATTGACGGCGAAGAGGAATATGAGGTGGAGGCCATCGTGGACTGTAGGAGGATAGGAAATCAGGTAGAATACCTAATAAAGTGGAAGGGCTATGTCCCAGAGGAAAACTCTTGGGAATCTGAATGGGATGTCCATGCTAGAGACTTAATCAGAGCCTTCTTCCGCAGCCACCCATAGAAGAGAAACCAATTGGGCACCCAGGGGATTAAGTACTGGGGATTTCAGAGCCATGGAGCAGTGAGGCGGTTATAGCAGGGCTCAGAACGGGTGATCGCCGCCATGCAGGTCAGCAGGAGGGGAGGGGGAAGGTGAGGGTCCTGTGTAAGTTCACCTTACAGATTTTTCTGTAAACAGTACTTCACTATGAGGCTCCTCTTTTATCTCTGTTTGGGCACTATTATCCACGTATGACTGATATGATATGGGAGATCTTCTTTGTATCCTGAAGTGAAGCCATTATCCCAGGCCAACTTTTTAAGCCTGTACAACTCCTAGACTGAAAAGCTAGGGGTCCATTTAATCCGGTGAGTGGGGAGGGGGTGTGGCACACCTTGAATTTTGGAGCACTATTATAGATTGGAGCACATTCTTCACGATTATGTGGACATTCACTTGACGATTAACTGTTTTCAATTATGTATTTGTTTATTGATATTCTTTGCACTATTGTGCGCTGTTATTTATCCTTTTTTCTAGGAGAAAAATTGGTACCCCACAGCAGGTAGGACCAACCCCTAAAAATGGGAGCCATTGTAACATATTTTTGTCTGAAATAGAGAGCTTTATTTATTTTACCAATTATCATTGTAAACAACAGCTGCCTAATTCCTAATAGCACGTATGGCCGCGGTTCATCTGTATTATGTACAGCTGATGACACTGTATCATCAGACAAAAAGAATGAGTAATACACATATTCTTTTTAAACCCAGCCATATAAAAAAAAAAAAAAACAATATAAAAAAAAAATCCTGATAGCCATAAGTAAAGGTCAAAATCCATTGGAACAGCCCAGCTAATAGTGAAACAGATTGCGTAATTTTACGATTTTACTTATAACTGGGTCACAAAACACCTTTTTCCTAGGAGGTAAAGGAATTGAACAATACAACAGGTAGGATGCAGTGATTCAAATATTAGGATAAGGTGAATAAAAAGTTACACTTATATGCGTAAAACATACAGGACCACCTTTTGACACTTTTATGTTAGTTTGTATATCAGTATCCTGCAAGATAAAGGGAGTAGAGATTACCATAGATAACATAAATGTTGATATATTGTGCTATACTCTCCCAACTCTACCTCTGTCGGTAGCTGTTCTGTTTATGCTTCTTCTAGGGAGAGCACAGTGTTCAGAGTTAAATTTGCTCTCCGACCTCTATCTTTCTCGAACACTGCCATCTCTGAGAAATACATCATGATGAGAGTGCTTTGTTTTGATGATGTATTACACTAATGCAGCTGTTTCTCTCTTGATATATGAGTGAAATAGATTATCACTGTGCAGTGGACTGATGATATATTACTTAAAAAGTGGTGCTATTTGGGATCGAAAGGGCAGATCAGATGTAATTATAGGATAAAAGCCAAGGTGCAGCTAAAAGCTGTTTTCTTTATGACATTGGGGTTAACCTATCTTTTCAGTTATGTTTTTTTTTTTTTTTAAAGCCAGGTCTTTGTAGAACTGGATGCGGTATGTGTGCATAGAGCATTTTTTAACCCCACTTCAGCTCTGGAAGGTTTTACCCACTTCCTAAAAAGCCAATTTTCTGCGATACGGCACTGCATTGCTTTAATGATTAAGCACTAATTTTATAGTGCGAAACGCGTCAGCTGTTTTACTCCTGTATAGTGTGCTGTGACTTGTAGTGCATTTTTCTTTTTTTAAATAAAGACAACCATCAAGGTTTTTTTGGAGTGCGGCTGTCCAGATTTTATTTTTCCATTTGTTGCCTTGTGCATTGCCAGCACCCTTGATCTCCTGAGACCATACTGATCATCCTAACACAATCCACCTGGAGCGGTAACTTTTTTTTTTTTTTTCACAATCAAGGTTTTTATTTGTAAGATTAATGAAAGTGTACAAAGGACATATATGTTACAGTTTGTACATAAATCTCAAACCAGTAAAAGAACAACATATGTCAGTTTACAATAAAATGTGGCAGTAATTGGAATGGCTTATTACAAGTAATTACTTTCTTTCTTTTTCTGCATTGCTTTAACTGACAATTGTGCGGTTGTGCGACGCTGTACCCAAATAAGATTAATGTTCTTTTTTCCTACAAATAGAGCTTTCTATTAGTGGTATTTGAGCCCCTGTGTGTTTTTTGTGCTATAAACAAAACATTTTGAGTAAAAAAAAAAAATGTTTACTTTCTCCTTTAAAACGTTCCCAATAAAAAAAAGGTAAAACAAATCGAATTTCTTCAACAATTTAGGCCAATATGTATTCTGCTACACATTTTTGTTAAAAAAAAACCCCAATAAGTGTATATTGATTAGTTTGCGCAAAAGTTATAGGGGGAGATTCACGTAGGACGATGCATCTTTATGCCGCCGTAGCGTATCTTCTTTACGCTACGCGGGCGCAATGTTGAGAGGCAAGCCTGTTATTCACAAAGAATATGCGCTCAACGTTGCGCCGGCGTAGCGTATAGTTGTCGGCGTAAGCCGACGTAAGTCAAATTAGCTGGAAGTTGGCATGATATATTATAATGAAGCGTGACCCCATGCAAATGATGGACTGAGCTTCAAAAAACGAAAAAAAGAATCACGTCGGGACAAACTCCTAAGATACATCGAATCACTGAATGTAACCTCACTGAATGTAACCTCACTGAATGTAACCTACGCACAGCCCTATTCACGTTGGGCTACGTAAACGACGTACAATACGACGAAAAAGAAAAAAAATGCAGCGCTAAATAATATCTGGGGTAGGACCAAATAAGTGATCGAGAGATTCAAATCAAGTGACCCAATTATGAAACAAAATATAAAAATAAATGCATTAAACCAATAATGTAAATATCAATTACTGTGCAAAGATAAAAAGCAAATGCTATTATATATTGCAATGTGAATAAAAAGCAAGAAGAGGAAACTCTGGTGATGAAAAAGTCCCAATGTAAAATGAACAAAATCACATTAAAGCAAACGAAATTGCAAAAACGTGTAGAATGAGTCCATCAACACAGAAATCGGATACTTCAGTGATTTAAACAGGTAGTAAAAACTTCCTCAGCAGTCTATCACATATGATCCGCTGCAACATCCAATCAGTCTAGATAAAAGTTGAATACTCTTACCGGATGACGTGGACACATGCGTCAGCGACGGTGTGTCGATCGAGCGTGCACCAACTCCTGGAAAGCGATGATGCCAATGGGAGACAGTAGAGCCAATGAGCAATCAATCATCAGAAGTCGCGTGGATCCAAGTGTGAGGGAAAAAATCCTTCAGGGAAAACTTGTGGATAATGGCATTGTGGCAGGTAGACCCATCATAAAAACATGTAAGGAAAGAAAACACACACAGCTGCACATAGTGTGGTTACTTCCAGTAGAACAGGCCTTTATTAGGCATAAATGGTATACAGAAAAATGGGCAAAGGAATAAAAGTAAAAAATAAGCTAAAATAGTACAGGACTGCGAAAAGACCAGTACAGGTGATCACATAGATAAGTAGCGTGGTAGGCATATAGTGTATGGGCTTATGTACCCGACATGTTTCGAGCCATGAGCTCTTCAACTGGGGCATTTGTCGGCTGTTCCCTCGTCCATACCTTAGCATTACTTACCCCTGCTTTATGAGGGGTAACTTTACGCCTGACGTAAGCCTTACGCAAACCTTATATCTTTTCCGCTTGGCGCATCTACGTTCGTGAATCGGCATATCTTACTCATTTGCATATTTAACATGGGTACGTCGATTGCGTCCAGCGTAAATACGACAGCATAGAAAAATTACATCGGTGGTAAGAAGCCGATTTTCAGGCGTATCTTGCTTTCAGAGTCAGGCGCATAGATACGACGGCACATATGTGCACTTACGCTGCATATCTAGAGATACGTTGGCGTAAGTGCTACGTGAAAGAGTCTACAAACTATGGGATATATTTGGGGACTTTACTTTTATTTATTTTTTTACTAGTAATGGCGGTGATTTTTAGCAGGACTGTGACACTCAAATAGGACACTCAATGACACTTTTTGGGGACCAGAGACACCAATTCCGTGACCAGCACTACAAAAAATGCACTGTCAGGCCTTGTACACACGATCAGTCCACACTGATGAAAATGGACTGAAGGCTGAAGTCTGATGGACTGATGGGCCTACACACCATCAGTTCAAAATCCGAGTCCAACGCGATGACGTAAAACACAAAGACGTGCTAAAAAAAAACAAAGTTCAATGCTTCCAAGCATGCGTCGACTTGATTCTGAGCATGCGCGGGTTTTGAACCGATGCTTTTGCGTACTAACCATCGGTTTTGACCAATCCATTATCAGTCCATCAGTCCGTTTTTAAAGCAAGTTTTAAAACTTTGGTCTGAAGGACAAAAGTCAGATGGGCCATACACACGGTAGGTTTGGACTGATGAAACTGAACTTCAGTCCGTTTTCATCAGTTTGGACTGATCGTGTGTACAGGGCCTCACAGTATAAATGACACTGGCAGAGAAGGGGTTAATACCAGGGGCGATCAAAGGGTTAAGTGCATGGGAGGTGCTTTCTAACTGTGTGGGGGACAGATACACTGGAATAAAAGCTTAGCTGAATCACAAGATCCCTGACAGATCAGCGGTTTGCCTTGTTTACATAGGCACACTGCTGCTCTGTCTCCCCACTGATTGGCTCCCCCTGTGTCCAATCTCAGCGGGAGCAGTGCTCTGGTGGCACGCGCATGCCCCTTACATGCGTGTACAAAATCACGTACAGGCCAGTACATTTGCGGTGGGCGGTCTGGAAGCATTTAAAAAAGTGTGTGTGTGTGTGTGTGTGTGTGTGTGTGTGTATATATATATATATATATATATATATATATATATATATATATTTTGTGACATTGAGGGTTGTTAGCTCTCGCGGCAGAATCGTTTTCTTCTAGTGAGTCAACACCAAACAGGCATATATCGTTAAGGGCCTGGTAGCCCACGTTTATTTAACCACTACCTGCCGGCCGTACGACTTTGTATGGTCACAGTGTAGATGCCAATTGCCGGGAGGCCGTCTATATACGGCCTCCAGCCACTGGGGCCACTAAGATGCCGATGCGCGTGCCTGGTGGGCGCGATGGATTACACAGACAAGGACGTGGATCTGTGTGCGTGTGTAAATCCATGTCCTGTCAGGGAGAGACCAGACCGATCTGTGTCCCTTGTACATAGGGACACAGATCGGTCACCTTCCCCAGTCAGTCCCCTCCCCCCATAGTTAGAAACACTAGGCAGGGTACACATTTAACCCTTTCCTCACCCCCTAGTGTTAACCCCTTCCCTGCCAGTCACATTTATACAGTAATTAGTGCATATTTATACCACTGATCGCAGTATAAATGTGAATGGTGCCAAAAATGTGTCAATGTGTCCGCCAAAATGTCGCAGTCCCCCCCAAAAAAAAACGCAGATCGCCACCATTACTAGTAAAAAAAAAAATTATAAAAAAAAATTGTTGTGGAAAACAGAGGACCAGAGGCTAGAGCTCGACAGAGTTCATCGTTCGTTAGGGCCACGAAATACAGATATAAATAAACCAAGAGATACTATATGTCGTGTACATTTCTATAGAGAGAAGGAAGAGATTATGAGGAAGGCTAGAGAAAAAGGTAAAATTAATGTCAATGGGACAACTATTCAACTATTGCAGGACTTGTGTCAATTCACTTTGGAGAAGAGGAGAGCATTAAGACCATTACTCAAAATGTTACAAGAACGTAACATCATATATCGTTGGAACTTTCCTTTTCAACTTCAAATTAAGAAAGATGGCAGGTGGTATAATCTACGAGACCCATCAGATATCCCTACTATACAACTTGCTCTGGACTTACCAGATACCCCACTAATAGTCTGGCCCAGGACATATACACTGTTTAGAAGGACTGAACATCAGGGTAGGGGTATGATGAACCAGCATGGGAATCAGTTAGAGAAACAATAATAGATGTTATAGTAATATGGTAGCAATAATCTAGTGCTGGATGGAGTATGGATCATGAGTCGCTAAAGAAGAGTGGAGAGATTGGCTTTGTCCCTCCCCCCCTTTTTTCCTTCTCTTTTTTTCTTCCTCTTTTTTCTTTCCTTACGTCACCTTTGCACTCCTTTTTTTTTTTTCCTTCTCCTTCTCCTTTTCTCTGGTTCTGCCTTTTCTCTGGCTTACCTTTTTGATTACACTTTTTTATTTTTTATTTGTGTGTATGTATGTATGTATGTATGTATATGTATATATATGTGTATGTATGTGTGTATGTATGTATATATACATGTATACAGTAGATGTGTATATGTTTTGCATTATCCGCCCACTGTTTATTATGGAGGGTGGGATCGGGGGCAGGGGAAAGGAGAAGAGGAAATTATTATAATTTTTAAGGAAGGAAGGGGAAAAAAAAGAAAAAAGAGAATTTTTATTTATTTTCTCTTTATTTTTGGAAATACACTTGGTAATGTCTATGCGATATTGTCAAAGTTGAGATGCAATGATTGGTATATTGTTGTTGGGGTGCTTTTTTTTTGTTTTCTTTCTCTTTTTCCCTTCTCTTCTTCTATTGGGTAAGAGCAGTGAGTATTATATGATATACAAGTATATGGATAAAATAATATGACTTACTATAATTGGATCATACGGTTTTTTTTTTTTTCTTTTATTTAGTTCTTTTTTTTGGCTCTGCCCATTGAGGATGGGGGAAGAAAGGAAAAGGGGAAGTAGGTAGTGCTATTGTACCCATGATTAATTATATGTCAGCTATAGTTTGTGAAATATTAGTGATGATATGATCATAGGCTGGGAATACTGTTATTAGTTCACACCCGAGAGACAGAGAAGGTCGGAAATTATCCACTTAAGGACCCCCGCACGCACATATACGGCCACAGAATGGCTCGTACAGGCACAAGGGCGTAAATTTACGTCCCCGCCTTCGTGCGGTTCGGGGGTCCCATCGGGACCCCCTCCGTGGCGTGCGGGGGTCCCCCTGGCTCCGGGAGCGATCCGGGACGAGCGGGCGGATGTCGGTGTTTACCCACCCCCCCGCGATCGCTCCCAGCCAATGCGCGCGCTCCCCCTTTGTGTCACTTCCTCCTCCTGTGTAAACACAGGAAGGGGGAAGTGATGTAATCTCCCATCGCATCGGTATTTCCAACCGCTGCGATGGGAGAAACACCTCACAGTAATTGTGCACCAACATTACACTGACACACACACACATAGGCATACTTAACCCCTTGCGATCTGCCCCCCCACCCCCCCTGTCACAGTGTCACTGAATGCAGTGATCTAATCACTGCATTTAGTGTCAGTGTGACAGGCAGTGTAAAATCAGTTAGTGTTAGGTTCAGGATAGCCCCCCCACCCCCCCTAATAAAGTTTTAACCCCTGATCACCGCCCTAGTTAACCCATTGCCAGCGTCACTAAGCGATCATTTTTCTGATCGCTGTTTTAGTGCCGCTGTTCCCGCTTTTTATCGCAATTTTTTTTTTTTACTAAAGACATGTGGCTAAATAAATTTTGGCCTAAATGTTTGACTAAAATTTAGTTTATTTGATTTTTTTTTAACAAAAATAAAAAATAGTGTTTTTTTTTCAAAAATGTAGCTCTATTTTTGTATATAGCGCAAAAAATAAAAATCGCAGAGGTGATCAAATACCACCAAAAGAAAGCTCTATTTGTGGGAAGAAAAGGACGCAAATTTTGTTTGGGAGCCACGTCGCACGACCGCGCAATTGTCTGTTAAAGCGACGCAGTGCCGAATCGCAAAAATACCTTGGGTCATTTACCAGCGTATTGGTCCGGGTCTTAAGTGGTTATAGTTTTTTTATCTATTTTTTTTTTTTTGCTTTATATATATATTTTGAAATATATTTGACAATATCTATGTGACATGGCCAAATTTGAGTTGCAACTATTGGTATATCGGTGTTGGGGTTTTTTTTTTTTTTTTGTTTTCTTGTTTTTTTCTCTCTTCTTCTTCTCTTTTCGAGTTATAGGTAAGAAGAAAGAATATTAAGGCTACATTGCCAAAGTCGAGCCGCAACGATTGGTACTTTGAGCTCGATCTATTCATTCATTTATTCAGTGACTTATTTACTAAGTTATTGATCTATTGACTTATTGATTTATTTAAACTGTTAGTCCCATTTTGTATGTTTGATTAGTGGTGTATATGTTTATTCATTTAATTATCTGTATATACGAGCGGTGTCATTTAGCTCTAATATAATATAATACCCACATGTTTTGACAGCCCTAAATACCTGCGGTGAGGTATCCTTTATGCCCACTAACTTCCCCCCTTGTAGGTACATCAGTCCTCTGGTAGGACTTGGTGTTTTTTTGGGGGGATATATTCCATTTCCCTTTGTTTTGGGGGGTGATTCAGGTTTTTTTTTATCTCTGTTATCACCCCTTATATCTATTTCCCCTGAGTGTTTTTTGTGTGTTTTTTGTGTGTGTTTTTTTTTTCTCCTTTCTTCTCCCCTTTGTTATTCCTTTTGTATTCTTCTGGTAGAACTAAGAGTTTAGAGAGGGAGCCTCTCTTTTTATAAAAAAAAAATGTTCCCCTTTTTTTTTTTTTTGTTTTCTTTTCTCTTTTTCTCTTTGTTCATGTGTTTTTGTTTATGGCAGCAACTTACTCCTCTATAGCATCTTTGAAACTTTGTACCTACAATGTTAAAGGTCTAAATAATGAATCAAAAAGAGGCCAGATCCTATATAGTTTGCACAAAGCTAAGGTAGATATTATACTCCTCCAGGAGACTCATTTCCGTACTGGTGGTGTTCCTGAGTGTCCACGTAAACATTACTCTCAATGGTTCCATAGTTCTACGCCGGGTTCAAAAGCAAGAGGAGTGTCAATAGCACTTCATAAACATATGCCAATACAATTTTTGAACCATATAGCTGACCCAAACGGTATATACATTTTTCTTAAAATTCGCTTATGGAATAAGATTATCACCATTGCAAACCTTTATATTCCGAATTGTGACCAAACGACAACAATCTCACATTACATTAATCTTTTAGCAGATTTTGCAGACGGAATTATTATTGTGGGAGGAGATCTTAACTTAGCCTTAGATCCCATACTAGATAGCTCTACTCAACGATCGAACATTTCATACTCTCGCTTGAGGGCTCTCAAAAAAAAATTCCATGAACATAGGCTACTGGATCTATGGTGGATCTTATATCCCAAAGACCGTAATTACACATATTTTTCATTGGCCCATAAAACATATACTAGACTGGACTATTTCTTAACTGGACAAAAGGTATTAGAATGGGATCCTTCAATGGAAATAGGCTCATTTACTTGGTCTGACCTTTCACCAGTATTTTTAACAATAAATCCACCGCAGACCCATGGAACAAATTGGTCTTGGCGTTTAAACGATACACTTATGTTAGACCCAATATGTCATAAGGCAGTTATAGAAGCTATTGGTAACTTTATCTCTGACCATGCCCAAGATGAAACAGCACTCCCCTTAAAATGGGAAGCTCTAAAAGCAGTATTACGGGGACTGTTTATTCAACACAGCTCACGACTTGAAAAAGAAAAATCCATAATTATCCAAAACACTATATCAAAGCTTCAATCTTTAGAAACTTTACATAAAACCAGTCATTGTGCAGAAATATTAGCTAATATTTCATCTACAAGGGCCTCTCTTTTGAAGCTATTTGAAACATCCCATAAATCATACGAACAGAGAAGAGCTCTGGAAAGATATAGATCAGGGGATAAATGCGGGAGACTATTATCATGAACATTGCATCCCCGTTCATCCCAAACCTTTATACCCAGTATAAAAAAGCCATGTGGAGAAATTACGTCAGACCCACAATCTATTCAACATGTTTTTAGAGATTATTTCTCAGGTCTCTATAATTTGGCTCCATCACCATCCTCGGAAGATGTAGCTGGAGTCAATCAACAAATTGAAGATTATGTACAGGAAACAGCTATTCAAGTATTAGATGATGACAAAAGAAAATTGTTAGACCGTCCTTTTCAACTTGAGGAATTATTGGATGTGATTGCTGATATTCCACCAGGAAAGAGTCCAGGCCCGGATGGATTCACTCCAAAATTTTATAAGACCTATAAGGAATATTTATCTCCATTTTTGCTCCAAGTATTAAATTCTATTTCCCCTAGGAATCAATTCTCAACTCAGACATTAGAAGCTCATATCACTCTGATTCCGAAACCGGAAAAGGACCTAACATTATGTTCCAGTTTTCGCCCGATCTCGTTAATTGGGATAGACTTAAAAATCTTTGCTAAATTAATTGCATTACGTCTTCAACCTCTCCTTCCAGACCTGGTACATTTAGACCAGACGGGTTTTGTACAAGGTGGAGAAGCACGGGACAATACTATAAAAACCTTTTTATTAATGAATTGCGCCCAAACAGCAAAAATACCAGTATGTCTCCTTTCAGTTGACGCAGAGAAGGCCTTTGATCGGATTGGATGGTCCTTTTTAAAACAATCATTAATGCAAATAGGTCTGGGCCCAAATTTACTTCACAAGATTCTGGCATTATATAATAAACCTGAGGCTAGGATAAAGATCAATGGATCATTATCAACAAGTTTTACTATACAAAATGGTACTCGACAAGGTTGCCCATTATCACCTTTACTTTACGTCCTGGTAATGGAGCATCTAGCAATAGCAATTAGACAGAACCCTTTAATTGCGGGCATACAGATAAACCAAATGGAGATAAAATTAGCCTTGTTTGCCGACGATTTATTACTATATGTCATTAATCCACATATTTCCATACCCGCTATCTTATCAGAATTTAAACGTTTTGGTACCCTTAGTAACTTTAAAGTAAATATATCAAAATCAGTTATTCTCAATGTGTCACTCAGTTCACAACAAGTGATGGTATTGAAAAATAGTTTCTCATTCAAAATTTGCTCTTCGGTATTAAAACACTTAGGTATTTTCATCCCCTCCGACCTGAACCATTTATATCTAACAAATTATATTTCTCTTATGCAACGAACCTTACAGGATCTAAAAAAATATGATCACAATCAATATTCGTGGTTTGGGAGGATTAATATTCTAAAAATGGATATAATACCTCGGTTTTTTTGTATCTTTTCCAAACCATGCCTGTCTCTATTCCTAGATCTTATTTTTCTACTTTACAGTCGGCCTTTACAAAATTTATTTGGGGCCATAAAAAACATAGATTAAATAGGAAATTACTATCACTGCCCAAAGTGAACGGAGGAGCGGGTGCACCGGATATTTACCATTACTATGTAGCTGCAGTATTAACAAGGATAGTGAACTGGTTCCACTCTTCCAATACTAAACAATGGGTACTAATAGAGCAATGGTTAAATCAATTTGATCTTACCGCCCTTCCTTGGTTCGATTTTGAGAATAGTGATATCTATCGGGATTTATCTCTTACTATGCCTTCCCTAACATCCCACCTATTAAAAATTTGGACCAAAACAATTCTACAATTAGAACTTTCCTCATTAGTAGGACCTATGACACCTTTATTTGGTAACCCACGATTTACGCCGGCTTTAAAACGTAAAGATTTCCTCATTTGGAACAAAGAATCACATCGTAGAGTGTGCCAGATTACTTGCCAGGCAGCATTCCCACCTATACTAAACCTAATCTTTACACAGAAGCCCTCACTTACGCAATGGTTGGAATATCGGCAACTATTATCTTTCTTGTCCTCTCTTCCCTCAAATACATTTTTGTATAGAGACACAACTCAGTTTGAACTTCTGTTGCTACAAGTCTCAAAACCAAAACATGTCTTATCCTCAATTTATAAGATATTAGCCATAAGAAAACCCCCTGAACCCCCTGAATACATAAGGAAATGGGCGAATGAGTTAAATGTTCAAATTGAAGATGCAGAGTGGAAGAAAGCATTGTATGTCACTATCAATTAAAGCACAAGAGACAAATTACAAACTTCTTTCCAGGTGGTATTGGAGCCCAAAGTCATTAAAGCGTATATATCCAGATAAATCAGACATATGTTGGCGATGCCATATATTTAAAGGTTCATTGCTCCACATTTGGTGGGAATGTCCCCCAATCTTAAATTTCTGGGAACAAATTATGCAGCTATACACTTTAGTTACTGGGGAACCAATATTAAATACACCACAAATCACTTTGCTCTCAATACTACCAGGATCATATAAGAATATTAAAAGGGGTCTTTTGAGACACTGGTTGACAGCAGCAAGACTAGTTATACCAATACAATACAAACTCCATCAGTTAAGGAATGGGCCAGTGAAATGGATGGTATAGAAAAGATGGAATCACTTTTAGCACTTGAATTGGATACACATGAGGAGCACCTTTGGACTTGGGTCCCCTGGAGAGCATATAGAGAAACAACAAGAATTTAGAAATTACTTGTAGGAACAGAACAAATTAGCGGTGAGTGGTGGGGGTTGTTGCTGCCAATCTTTAACCTTGCCCTATTTTTTTTTTTCTTTCTCTCTTCCCTTTTTTTTTCTCTCTCCCCTTTTTTTTTTCTCTTTTTGTATTTGGGGATGTTGTCTTGTCTAGTCCCGTTTTGTTTTTGTCTTGACCTGTCTTGTCATGTCTTGTCTTGCCTTGTCTTGTCTAGTCTTGTCTTGCCCAGTCCTGTTTTGTATAGTCTTTTTGAACAATATATGGAAACAAAAATATATCCGAAATTGATTAGATGAAATAACTGTATTACTTATATAAAAACATCAATGTCTGTATCATATTCTATAATGTATTGTCATAATATAATAAAATCAGAATGAACCAAAAAAAATTCTGTCCCCTATTTTGTAGGCGCAAACCAGTAGCTTATTGCTTATTTTTTTTTACCAAAAATACGTAGAAAAAATATATCTGCCTAAAAAATTATTATTATTTTTTTAAATTTGGCTATTTATTATTGTTTTTTTTTTCAAAATTGTCGCTCTATTTTTGTTTATAGCGCAAAAAATAAAAACCACAGAGGTGATCAAATACCACCAAAAGAAAGCTATACTTGTGGGGAAAAAAGGACGTCAATTTTGTTTGGAAGCCACGTCGCACGACCGCGCAATTGTTAGTTAAAGCGACGCAGTGCCGGAAACTGAATTTTCCCCTGGGCAGGAGGGGGGTATATGTGCCCAGTAAGCAAGTGGTTAATGAGGAAAAACAAAACAAAAAGTCCACTCAGGAATACCACACAGGGGTTTAAACGACACTGCTGCCATAGGTACTGGTCCTTTAAACTACCAGCTTCTTCAGGCCCACATTCTTGGATGCATACAGGCTTAAACGCACACAGATTCAAGCCCCTCAATGCACACAGCTTCTAGCTCCTTGGACGCACACAGCTTTGGGCTTCTTAATGCACACAGCATCTATCTTCACACAGAGACACTCACTAGCAGCCACTGCTCCAACTCCACCTTCCTCTCACTTCTGCTCTGACCAGTCCCTCATTATATGGGCTGTGTGCACCTGGGAACACAACCTGCTGGCTGTCTATAAGATCTGGACACAGGATTGAATTTGCCACCATCTGATTTGCACCTTTTTAACCACCTTTTTGCTTTCCTCCAGCTGCTGCATCTGCTGCTGTCTTTGCACACTTCATGGAGCCCACTGCCCTAGCAGACCACTACCAGCAAACAAGGTATGGAGGCTGTCATAGAACTAGGTAAGTAGTGAAGAGACAAAAGAGAGCCGGCCACTGAACACTGCTTTTTTTGCAGTCCCACCAGGCCCAAAGATGTAAGCCACGGCGCAGGGAGAGATCCAGGCATACATCAAGCAAGAGATCCCGCAGAAGCCAATCAAGATCTTCCTCCTGCTACCATCGGTCTAGGCATAGCCGATCACGCCACAGCAGTACTCACCGGAGACGGTCTCCCTCATTGCACCGCGAACGCCACCATACCCGTCCAGCGGCTAATGCCTGCTGGGTGTGCGGTGCTATTGCATTGCCAGGAAAACTAGCCTGTTGCACCTGCTTTAATGAAGCAACCAGAGAAAAAGAGGCGAACGCCAGAACAGCTACAGATCTCACTAGAGAGCCAGTACGGGAAACAATCTGGACCGTGGCTCCTCTGGCCTGTGATGATCCCACCCCAGGCACCTCATCGGCTTTTGGCCCTTATGCCCAGCTAGCGGGGACCCTTTCTGACCATGAAGAGCATTAGTTTAGTCGAACCCTTTGCACGCTCTGTTAAAGAGGCTATAGGCTGGGAAGAACCCGTAGCACAACCACTGAAGCTTGGGAAGTATTTTCCCGAATTAAGGAGGGACCCCCGAACTGTTTCCTTTCATAGAAGAGTTGGAGGATCTCATTAAAGATGAATGGGAAAAACCTGACAAGCAGCCTGGTCTGTCTAATAAACTCGCTAAGCTGTACCCTCTGAAGGAGTCTAAAGTTCCTTCCCTCATTAACGCTCCCGTTGTTGATTCATCCCTGATGCGGCTCGCCAGGCATGTCACTTTGCCTAAAGAGGATGCTGTCTCGTTCCGAGATGTTCTCGACCGCAAGATGGACTTGGAGTTGAAGAAAGCATACTCTTCGGCAGGGGGAGCATGTAGACCAGCTATTGCCACAGCGGCTGTCGCCAGGGCCATGTCCGCATGGGCAGCCACCGCGGAGAAGGCCCTTCTAGAGGGTACTGACCAAGGAGAGGTGATATCCCCTTTGCAAGAGATCAGGCTAGCAGGCGACTTCGTAGGAAGGGGCCTCAGTAGATGTCATTCGCTCCTCGGCTCGTTCCATGTTAGCTTCAGTGATGGCCCGCAGAGCCTTATGGCTTAAACCCTGGGTCGCCGACACAACTTCTAAATCTAACTGGTGCAAGATACCGTATGATGGCATAAACCTGTTCGGCGCAAAATTTGACTCGGCAATCTCCAAAGTTACTGGGGGAAAGTTGGGCTTATCCCCTCGGACAGGAGGCCCAAGCCCCAGAGGGGGCCTACCTTCAGGCGTAATCTGACTGATAGATATAGGGAAGCCAGAACCTATCGTCCCGGTAAGGAATTCAGAAGAGATTGGAGAACTCCTCGCCCCCCCTTTACTAAGGCTCAGAAGACCAAGGCCATTACCACAGGGGACCAACAAAAGTCCTTTTGAAGGCTTGCCTGCCCACCCAGCTCAGGTGGGCGCCAGGCTCAGGAATTTTGCGCAAGTCTGGTCAGAACACATAAAAGACCCATGGACTCTTTCCACGATCAAACAGGGCCACAAGTGGAACTTTATGGGAGCATTGCCTCACACTGTCTTCCAACCCACCAAAGTTCCTTCTTCCCTAGACAAGAGGAGGCTTCTCATTCAATACATTTCAGATTTAATTTGGAAGGGGGCAGTCGTGGAAGTTCCTTCGCACCAAAGGGGCAGGGGATTTTATTCCCCTCTATTTTTGGTGCGAAAGAAGTCAGGGGATCTTCGGCCCGTGTTGGACCTCAAACGTCTCAACAGAAGAATTCAGATAGAAGCTTTCAAGATGGAGAGTCTCCAGTCTATCCTTCTGGCAGTGAACCTAGGAGATTGGACGCTGTCTATCGATCTATCAGACGCTTATCTTCATGTGCCAATTCATCCTGCTTTCCAGAAATTTCTACGCTTTTCCATCAGCCAACTCCACTTCCAGTTCCGATACCTACCTTTCGGCATCTCTTCGGCACCAAGGACATTCACAAATGTCCTCCTACCGCTCATAGCACTCCTCAGGGAAACGGGGTTGCAGGTACATCATTACCTGGACGATATCCTGCTCTTAGCAGCAAATCGGGAGACTCTGCTCCTCCAACGGGAGATCCTAATCTCGACCCTTCAGAACTTCGGTTGGTTAATCAACTGGCAGAAGAGCAGCCTTCAACCCTCACAAGTTATGATATTCCTGGGAGCAGAGTTGGATACAAAACAGAACAAGGTACAGCTGCCCTTAGGAAAGGTGTAACCTCTAGCTCGGAAGGTGCGGAATCTACTATCCTCCAAACCCACGTCAGCCAGAACCTGACTCAGCATGCTGGGCTCTATGTCTTCAACTATACCCATGATCCAGTGGTCCCAGTGGCAAATGAGAACCTTGCAGAACACCTTTCTCAAACAATGGGACGGAGCCTCAATGCACCAACCCATCAATATTCCCAGCCAGGTAAAACTCGATCTTTTATGGTGGACTCATCCTCCCAATCTCAGGAGATTCAGACCTATAGCTCCTCCGAGTCCGGAGATTGTGACATCAGATGCCAGCGAGAGGGGCTGGGGGGCTCATTACCGGGATCAGACAGCCCAGGGGCAGTGGCACTTTCCTGCTCGGGGAATGGTCTCAAACATTCTGGAGCTTCGAGCTGCGCTCCAGGCCCTCTTAGCCTTTGCGCCTCTGCTGCAGGGGAAGACCGTCCTAATCCGGATGGACAACAGGGTGGCGGTAGCCTATGTCCAGAGGCAAGGCGGTACCCGAAGCCACACACTGTTAGAGGAGGTTCACCCCATAATGAAATCGGCCCAAGCACATCTATCGGACCTGAGAGCGGTTTACGTTCCAGCGGCACAAAACACGCTAGCCGACTTCCTGAGCAGGGAACTTCGGTCAAACAACGAGTGGTCTGTGAACCTCGGGGAGTTCTCCATCCTGACGGAGGCTTGGGGGATTCCAGAGATCGACCTGGCGGCAACACCAGCGAATGCCAAGTGCTCGAGATTTCTGTCCAGAGTACCCTTTCCGACAGCAGAGGGGACAGATTGCCTTCTCCATCCATGAGACTTCAACCTGGGGTACGTCTTTCCCCCAACTCCCCTGATAGCGAGGTTCCTATCCCGACTCCGAAGATCATCAGCCACAGTGATTGCGGTAATACGATTCTGGCCAAGGAGACTGTGGTTCACAACTCTCCTACAACTCAATACCCAACCTCCTATCCACCTACCAGTGTCAGCGGACCTCCTACACCAAGGTCAGTTCCTCCATCCAGCCCCTGACAGGCTCCACTTGACAGCCTGGAGGTTGAGAGGGCTAGACTAAGGGAACAGGGGTGTTCCCAGGAAGTTATAGCAACCTTAATGCAGGCCAGGAAGGTCTCTGTTTGGGAAAGATTCACCCACTTCGCGCAACTTAAAGGTTGGAATCACATTTTGCCGGATCCTTACCAAGTCTTAGAGTTCCTACAAACGGGAGTTGACAAAGGCCTAAGTTCAAGCACCCTAAAGGTACAGATCTCTGCTCTGTCTGCCAAAACCGGTACTAGATGGGCCCTGCACCCCTTGATTATCCAGTTCATGCAGGCCTGTATAAAAATCAGACCTCCCAGAAGACCATCCTTTCCGGCCTGGGACCTTTCGATGGTTCTAGAAGCACTATCCAATCCACCCTTCTTCCCACTCAGCTCAATCTCCTTATGGGACCTGACCTTGAAGTTGTCCTTTCTCATTGCCATTTCTTCGGCTAGGAGAGTGTCGGAGTTACAAGCTCTCATGTCTAGAGAACCATACATAGTTTTTCTGCCAGACAGGGTGGTGCTGAGGCCTTCAGACCTCTTCCTCCCCAAAGTTACCTCGGCCTTCCACTACGGCCAGGACATCGTCTTGCCATGCCTTTCTAACCAAAATGGTGAGCCTCATGCCTTGGACATTAAGTCTACAATTTCCAGCTACCTGTCGGCTACCATCCACCTTCGGTCGACGGACGCCCTCCTGATTATACCTCACGGAGCCAGGCGAGGCCAAGCAGCCACTTCCCGGACCATCGCCTCATGGCTACTCAAGGCTATTGAGAAAGCATACTCCACTCAACGGTTGGAGATCCCGGAAGGTATCAGGGCAGTGGCAACCTCTTGGGCAGCATATTGTGGGGTCTCTTCGGAAACCATCTGCAGAGCAGCAACCTGGTCCTCCAAGCATACATTTATCGCCCACTACAGAGTGGACGCCGCTCTTTTGGCTACAGCTGAATTTGGCAGATCTATCTTCAGGGCCAATTCTTCTGCTCTATAGGGAATAAATACTTTGTTGCATTAAACCCTCCCGACTGGCGAGTTATGTCCCAGTGTGTGCTGCCATGAATGCGTCAGGAAAATGGAAAATTGTATACTCACCTTTCCGTAATTTTCCTTTCCTGACGCATCTTCATGGCAGCACACAACTGCCCACCCTGCTGTTCAATGATGATATATACGGAGAATAATGCTGGGTGTCTCCTTTTCAGATTTATAGCTAACCAATCCTGTCAGGTTGTGGGGGCGGAGTCACAACCCAGTGTGTGCTGCCATGAAGATGCGTCAGGAAAGGAAAATTACAGAAAGGTGAGTATACAATTTTCAATTTTTTTCCCCCTAAATAGCTTCCTTTACCTTGGTGCAGTCCTCCTTCACTAACCTCATCCTTCCATTTTGCTTTTAAATGTGCTTATTTCTTCTGAGAAATCCTCACTTCCTGTTCTTTTGTCTGTAACTACACACAGTAATGCAAGGCTTTCTTCCTGGTGTGGAGAAAGCCTCTTGAGGGGGAGGGGGAAAGCAGGAGTGTCAGGACGCCCACTAACACACAGCTCCTTTCTCTATCTGTAAAGTAGAGAGTGTCCTGTTTTGCCTGCTCGCCCTCTCCCCCTCAAGAGGCTTTTTCCTCACCAGCTGTGTCCACTGGAAACAACCGATGACTGATCAGTGTACCGACCACATGACATAAACAATGAATGTCTTCCTTTTATGCCATTCATTTTTACAATTGTGTTGTTAGCTGTGATTGGTCACAGTGATCACATGGTACAGACAGAGCTCATCAGCCCATCTGTACCATGTGATTAGCTGTGGCTGTGGCTAATCACAACAAAACAAACTGAATGAATCAATTTCATTCAGCAAAATGCTTACTTATAGAAATGAAATTCCCTGCTATATGCAATTTTAATTTGTAAGGAAAAAAAAAATCCTGATCACTTACCCAGAGTAGTACAGTGTTACTATGGAGTTAAAAAATCATTAAAAAAGTAATACAAAATAAAAATGATTACTTTTGTTCTAACTGTCAATAGTACTTATACCTTTGCACATTTTGTACTTTCGTGTACTTATTATGTACCTTTGCACATTTTGTCCGCTCAGAATGACAATACCATATTACTAGCACGGACGGCTTATATGGACTTTTGCACTAGATCATCTAGTATTTTAACAGTATTTATATAAGTGTTTATTTATATGCACTATATGTATTTTTACTTTGTTTATTTCACTAGCGCACCCACCCTCATATCCTAAAGGTGTTTATATGTTTGCTTGTTGTTGCACTTTAACCACTTTAACCTTCTCTAACAAACCTTTGAAGGCTTCCCAGAACAGCTGTATTTCTACTGAGATTAAATTACACACAGGTGGAGTCTATTTACTAATTAGATGACTTCTGAAGGCATTCGGTTCCACTAGATTTTAGTTTGTGGTATTAGAGTAAAGGGGGCTGAATACAAATGTACACCACACTTTTCAAATATGTATTTGTAAAAAAATTGGAAAGCCATTTATAATTTTCCTTCCACTTCACAATTATGTGTCACTTTGTGTTGGCCTATCACATAAAATCCCAATAAAATACATTTATATTTTTGGTTGCAACATGACAAAATTTGGAAAATGTCAAGGGGTATGAATACTTTTTCAAGACACTGTATATATAAGTTATCCTGCACCTCCAGGAAGGGGGCACAAATGCACGCTGCCGCCAGCTTGCCCCCGCTGTGATTACACACAGTGGGAGCCGATTCGGCGGGTACCATGGAATAAATGTCTTCCGACACCTGGCAATCATCAGCCACAGCGATAGAACTGCAATCTGCTTATGTAAACAGCAGATTGCTGTTTTGACAGAAAGGAAGACATATGCGTCTCTGCAAAGCAGGGACAAGGATCCATGTCTTCCTCTAGTAAAAGCACCTCCCACACTGTACTAAAACACAGGTGTGACAGATTAGGCACATAGTTAACCCTTTAAGTGCTCCTGTTAACCTCTTCTCAGCCAGTGTCATTATTACCGTGACAGTGCATATTTTGTTTCAAATAATTTATTGAAATTTTCAGAATTAAATACAGAACATTAAATATACATAAATTGTAAAATATGTAAATCACAGAGAATATTCCTCAAAAGGAAATGTCAATGTTATATAGATATATTCTAAGTCTAAAGAAGATAACAATAAAGAGAGGGAGAGGGAAAAGGATGGAAAAGGAAGGGAAAAAGAGAAGAGAAGAGAGGGAAAAAACACATATATCCATCAATGAATAATAACCTTATCAAGATTATAGTAGAAGGAGTATCGGGAGAGGGTATAGTAGAATGTTCTCACAGGGAAGCATTTTTTAATAAATGAAACTCAGTGGAATTTGTATAGTGTAACCAACCAGCCCATTTGTCATAAAAGGTCTTAGGTGAATCTTTGGATTGGTAAATTAGTTCTTCCATTTCGGCTATGTGTCCGAGTTTAATAAACCAGTCTGAGACTGTAGGAGGTGAAGGTTGTGTCCAACTAATAGGTATGGACAGGTATAGGTATAGACAGCATGGGCCAGATTCACGTACATCAGCGCATTTTTTGACTGGCGTAGCGCACCTTCTTTACGTTAGACTGCCGCAATGTAGCGGCGCAATCACCGTATTCTCGATTGATTTGCGCAGAAATTAGCGCCTGTGCAACGTAATTTCAGAGGCGTAAGGCGGAGTAATTCAAATTGAGAAGGACGTGGGCGTGTTACATTGAAATGAGCCGTGACCCCATGCAAATGAAGGGCCGGCCGGCTCGCGCATGCGCGCATGAAGCAGACCATGGTCAGCCCCTCTCTGCGCATGCTCACAACTCGAGAACGGCGCAATCAGTGAAATTGGAAGTGGACCCGGGCAACTTTGTGAACTACGCAGACAGCATAAATAGACAGACACAAACGCACTTCCTTTGCAAAAGTACATCCCTTTGTATCCCTCCCTATACAGCAAGGTGCTTTTGTTCTGTTGACTGTCTGTTTTGACTGTTTGATCTTGTGTTTGGTAGAATATATTTGAAAGTGTTTTTTGGTGACTGCTTGTGAGACTTTTTGGTTGATAGATTTTTGTTTGTTTGTTTTGTTGCTTGATTTTTCCTGCTTGTTTTTGTGAGTGATTTTTGCTGATTGTTTGGGAGAGAGTTGTTGTATGAGTATGACTGAGAGGTAGAGGAAGTTAAATTTTACTTTGGGGGAGAAACAAATAATTGCCCGGGCCATTACCCAATATGGGCGTTTCCTTCACGGCCCGGAGAGTGCCAACACCACCCCGGCCAGGAGGCGTGAGATCTTGCAGAACATTACTGACCAGGTGAATGCAGCGGGGGGGGGGGGGGGGAGACCCGGACACAGGCCGGGGATTGAAAAGAAGATCAATGACCCTCGGCGTCTGGTCAAAAAGAAGCTTGCCAAAATGGCAGCCCATGCCAGGGGCACAGGAGGGGCCCACCATGCCCTGTTAGGCTGACAGCGGAGGAGCGTGCGGTGGTGCGCACCACCCACCACACAACAGGTGGAGGGCCTGCCTGGCTATGACTCCAGTCATGAAGGCGTGATGCCAGGTAAGGTTTTTTTGCCCTATCAGGTGTGTAGCATGTGGGGGGGGGGGGGTGAAAGGGAATATGTGGCAAGTGTGTGGATCCTCCAACCTGTGAATGTTTTGTGTCATCCACAGATGTGCAGGAGGGTGCTGGGCCATCTGGGCTGACCGCACCATCCCAGGGACAACAGGACAACCTGATGAGGACCCCCCGACAAGGCCTGAGTCCTCGGAGGAGGTTGAAGAGGAGGAGGTTGAGGAGGAGGAGGTTGAGGAGGAGGAGTTTGAGGAGGAGGAGGATGTCATGTCAGCCAGTGGATTGCTGTTTTTGGAGGAGTCTTCCTCTCTGGCTGGCAGCAGCCAGCCCTCCATAAGGGCTAGCCCCTCCCTCTCCTCCCCCAACAGGGCTCCTCTCCCAAGGGCCTCCCCTTCTCCCCGGCCACAAGCCTCAGCTGGAGGCAGGAAGTCATCCCAGAAGACCAGGGGGGTGGCCGAGGTTCTGCCCGCCAATCTGAGAAGGGACCAGGCCCTTCAGACCCGCCATCTGGGACAGGTCAGCCAGACTTTGGGGCGGATGGAGGAGAGCCTGTCCTCCATAAAGGATACGCTTGGGGACCTGGACTGCCACTCCCGGGCTCTTATAAACTGCCTAAACGTACTGCAGACTACAACAGCAGACGTTGGGCAGGATGTGAAGGCCCTCACCCAGGCTATCCAGGCCAACACGGCAACAATAGGTGCTGGCCTGAACAGGATTGCCGTGGCCTTGGAGGACAGGCCGCCAGGTGGGCAGAGACCAGGGGCTGCTCCTCCTTCCCCGGATTACCCCCCTCTCCCCATTAGTCTCCCCTGAGGAGCCGGGGCCTTGGCCGTGGGCGCCCCAGGCATGGCTCATGCCAGCGGCATTAATTTGTTTTCCCTCTTTTTTTTCCATGTTTTTTTTTTCCTGGAAAAAAAAAATTTGCTGGACATTTTTTTTTTTTGTGAATGTTTTTAGAATGTGGGGGTGATATTCCTGCCGGAAAAGGGGTGTCACCCTCAGTTTTGGTGGAGAAGGGTTCCCCAGGACCAGGAAGAAGTGATTCCCAGGTCTGTGTGAATGGTGTATGAATGTACAGTGACATAATTGGAGCCGTGGTGTGGCGTTGCTGCTTACAAGTCCAGCATGGTGGGCTTGTGCTAATCCAATTAGATGAGGATGTGATGTGTCTGTGCTAGGGAGTAGGGACCACAGTGGTGTGCATGCATGCATTCTCATTGTGCCATGATTAATGTGTGTGTTTAACGTGCAAAGATGCCTAATGTGAGCTGTCTCCTGGCTGCTCTTCCCTCAGAAGACGGGGTAACCTCGGTTAGGGGGGGATTGTCTGGTTCAGGGGTCAGGTCATCACGTATGTCAATCTGCAGGCCCTTTCTCACTGCGAAGTTGTGCAGCAGGCAACATGCACTGATGATCTGGCACACAAAGTTTGGGGAATACAACAGGGTCCCCCCAGACTTATCCAGGGCATCGGAAACGTACTTCAGGGAGGCCAAAGGTGCGCTCCACCACTGCACGTGTTTGGGCATGGGCTTCATTGTATCTTTCCTCTCCTGGGGTTTGGGGGTTCCGGATAGGAGTCATGAGATGGGGTCCCAGTGCATATGCAGAGTCACCTGGAAGGGAAAAGACAGGAGGATGTTAGTAGTGCATGTGCCCCTTGTGATGTGTGCATCATGGGGGGGGAACAGTCATGCCTGCCACCCATGTCACTCACCAACCAGCCAGGTGTCCCTATACACGTTCTGTTCGAATTCCATTCGGATGGGGCTCTGATTGTAGATGTAGCTGTCATGGCTGGATCCGGGGTGTTTGGCACGGACGTGCCATATGAGGCCTTGGGCATCGACTATCACCTGTACGTTGATGGAATGCCAATGCTTCCAATTGCGGTATATGTGCTCTGGGGAGAAGGAGTCTCATGGGGGGGCTGGAGTGGGGCCACATGTGTGCAATCAATGGCCCCCACGGTGCGTGGGAATCTGGCAATTCTGTAGAAATCTGTCATTGCCTTCAGCCGCAGCTCCTTAGTGGTGGGTTTGATGATTTGGTTGGCCATGCGTCTGAGGATTGCAGGGACAACCTGGTGCACACATCTGCTCATGGAGGATTGTGACATCCCAGCCACCACTCCACTTGTTCTTTGAAAAGAGCCACTGGCAAGAAATTGGAGTGATGCCATGACCTTGACCAGTGGCTGCACTGCATGTGAGCGGTGTGTTGGGCTGGTGATGTCCTCCTGCAAGGTTGTGGTTAATTCCAGGATGGCATGAGGGGTGAATCTGAAGATGCGATACACCTCAGAATCACTCATGCCAAAGAGGTCTATGCGGGTGCGGTATATCCTCTCCCGTGCCCTCCTCCGTGCCCTCCTCCGTGCCCTCCTCCATCTTTGCTCCTCTAAAGTCAGTAGTATAGCTATGAGCAAGGATGTCCCTGGCATGTTGGCATACAGATTGTTGTGCAACACGTGTGACTGCTCTGCTCCTCACTAACAGTGTTGCTTTCTCTGACATGTAGACGAATTGTCTAATTTTATACCAGCTTTTATATGGTCTAATTTTAGACAGGCCGTGCAGCTGTTGCGCACAGCGCGTAGCCTGCGCTGCAACAACGTTCTTTTGTGGATCCCCGTAACTCCCTCATTAGCATATTTGAATAGCAAAACAATGGTGTGTCTAGCGCAGTTTTGCGCGGACGGATGCGCCTGTCTATCGAAATTACGCCGGACAAAAAAAAGTAGATTTCTTGCATATCTCGTTTTGGGGATGCGGCGCATCGAAACGCATGCGCAAATTTAGACTTACGCCGCGCATCTCCTGTAACGCCGGCATAATCGCTCTGTGAATCTGGCCCCATATTTTTAGCACTGATCACTGTATTAGTATCACTGCTTTCCAAAAGGTGTAAAATAGGTGTCAGTTAATGTCCGATTGTAAGCAGAAATATCGCAGTCCCTCTTTAAGTTGCTGATCACCGCTATTACTAGTAAAAAATAATAAAATAAATAAAAATATCTCATAATTTGAGCAAATCAATCAATATGCTTATTGTTTTTTTTTCTTACCAAAAATATGTAGCGAAATACATATTAGTCGAAATTTAAGAAATTACATTTTCCAAATTTTTATAGCAGACAGTAAAAAAAAATATTTTCAAAATTGTTTTCTTTTGTTTATAGCGCAAAAAAAAAAGAAAAAGATAATCAAATACCACCAAAAGAAAGTGCTATTTGTTGGGAAAAAATTACAAACATTTTATTTGTATACAGTGCATGACTGCGCAATTTTCAGTCAAAGTAACACAGTGCCGTAAGAAAATAAAGAAAGGGAAATCGAAGGATAGAGACCCCTATTAGTGGACTTTGAAGGCACAACATGAGACACATACAAGGACTTCAGTAAAACTAAATTTATTTAAACAATTAATAAAAGCAGATAATGATAAAAGGTAGGTCTTGATACCAGGGCGACCAGGGAGGGAAGAGGTGGCCTCCCGATAGCAACAATATACAGTATGTGTGTACCCTACGCTTTAAACATAGACAAGAGAGAGAGGACCAGATTCAGATACATTGCGTATCTTTGTGCGGGCATAGCGTATCTTCTTTACGCTACGCCACCGCAACTTAGAGAGGCAAGTGCTGGCCCGGCGTAAGCCCGGGGCGTAAGCCCGCCTAATTCAAAGTAGGAAGGAGGTGGGCATCATGTATTTAAATTAAGCATGACCCCATGCTAATAAATGGCCGCTCGAACTGGGCATGCGCGCGCATGCTCAGAATCATGTCGAAAAAACTCCCTAAGTGGCTTTGGCGTGCAATGCCTACGACGTGTGAACGTAACCTACACCCAGCCCTATTCCTGTACTACGTAAACGGCGTAAACAACGTAAAATTCGACAGCATCGTTCACTGGCCCGTACCTTTGCATTAGCTACGCCTCATATAGCAGAGGTAACTTTACGCCGGACCTAAGCCTTATGCAAAGCGCGTATATGAAGCGGCTGGGCGTATCTACGTTCGTGAATCAGCGTATCTCCCTCATTTGCATATTTCTAATGGGAACGCCAAATGCGTCCAGCGTAACTATGCGCCCGCGATACGATCGCTTTGTGAATCAGCGTAAACATACGACGGTGCACATTTGAAATTACACCGACGTAAATGCTTTCTGAATCTGACCCACAGTGATTGTACAAATAGTGGATACATAAATACAGATACTCTTGTCCGATGGCTTGGTCAGAAAGGGGGGTAAATCTTACGGAGGTCAAGTTGTTAAAGTAGTAAACCTTTTTTTTTCAGTATTTATATGCATAAAGTAATTTTTCACAGTAATGTTTTTTTTTTTTTTTTTTTTTAGACAAAATATGTTTTTAAGCACTGGATTCTTTCCTATAAATTGTCCTTTTACTTAGTGGCACTGCCCTGAACAATGTGCATAGCGTATGACAAATCGTCCACTCAAAAAGCAGCCTAAAAACAAAAAAAATACAGGATATGAGGAGGCGCAGGAGAGCGGCTTGCATTCTGAGCTGCCTATGTGTGTGAGCACACGGGAACACACTAATAAGGTTGGCTCCAGGGGATCCTGAGATACAGTGGAGCCACCCTACAAACAGAAACTGAGGAGGGTGATATTTAAGAGGAAATTAAAAAGAGGTTAGAGGTTGGAAACAGAAGACAGACATGAAAACTTGTAATTGCCTAAGTATGCAGCTTTTGCGACCGTCCGGTTGGATATCTCCTGAAGCTTTGCTTTCTGAAGTGGCCCCTCTTAAACTGAACCACTGGAGGATATTGCAGTTGTTGCATTTTCTTAGATCATTGCCTGGCCCGTCTCTTTTCACTCGTAGGCTCCACTCTTTCGAGGAGCTCTGCATGGGAGAGGGCCCAGTCCGGGGATCCTCATACAAATGCTTGTTGGATCTCCATGCTGCAGCAGACCCTCCGTTCATTACGAAATGGGAGAGAGACCTACAGGTCACCTTTACGGAATCTCAAAAGGAGAGAATACCTTTCTTTGCGCAGAAGTCCTCCGTATGCAGTAGGTACCAGGAAACCACATACAAAATTTTTACGCGTTGGTATAGAACCCCATCAATTCTGGCGAAGATATTTCCCCCTCAGAAGGATCGTTGCTGGCGTTGTGGCCTTCCACTCAGGTAAAATTCTCCATATTTTCTGGGAGTGTCCTACACTTGCCACTTTCTGGCAACCAGTGCTTAAACTCATACATAAGCTCACTGACATTTCATTGCAGGATAACTCAGCGGCAGTTCTGCTTAACCTCACCCCATTGTCAAGGAAACAATATCATAAATTCCTTCTCAAGCACCTCCTTAATGCTGCACGGGCTTGCATTCCATCTTTGTGGAAGCAGCAGTCTGCCCCGACAGTGGCCCAGTGGTTTGCGAGAGTGTGGGACATAGGACAGATGGAGGAGTTGACAGCGGAATTGCAGGATAAGTCTGAGGTACACAAGTCTAGATGGATACACTGGGACCTCTTCCGCTTCTCGGATGAATTCCTCCAATATACCTAGTTGAGACCATTTCTTAGTGGCTTTCGGCTGCCTGACTGATGCTGTGGATGCCTTCCTCTGGTTGGTGACCCCACCATTTCTCCTCCCCCCCCTTTTTTTTTTCCCTCCTACCTTCTTCTGCTTCTTCTGTTTTTTCTTTGAATTTTTCTCTAATAAGAAATTGAAAATGTGGTGTGTTCAAGATAGCACTTTTTACCCAATATTAGACTTCCCTCTATGATGTGTTAGATCTCCCTCGCAGTAAGGAGGAATGTTCCTCTTGTTTGCTGCCTTTAATATTTGCTTGGTCGTTTTGTGACCCAGTACGGAGTATTCATAATACCTCTCAAGTTTGACATTGATGGTTCTGTGAAGTTACCGCTTTATTGTATCTGGGACACATCTTTAAATAAAGAATAAAAAAAAAAAAACGACAACATTAAAAACGTCGTGAAAAACTAGAGCATGTTTGAAATTTTTAATGCCCATTTTTTAGTTCATGAAAAATGCTCTGGAGCCCACACACGATCGTTTTAATGACATAAAAAAATACTTATTTTTTTAGAACCAGAAAAACGTACTTTATACATGATTGGAATGTACATGGAATGTATTTAGCCTATTTAAACTGAGGCCCCGTACACACGGCCGAGGTTCTCGCTGAAAATCAGCGAGAACCTCGCTGGAATGCACATTCCAGCGAGGACCTCGGCCGTGTGTACGGTCTCAGCGAGCTTCCCGTCGGGAAGCTCGTCGAGCCGAAAAAGAGAGCACGCTCTCTATTTTCTCGACGGCCCGCCTGGAAGAATGGCTGGTTGCCATTCCCGACGGGCGGGTCGCCGAATTCGACGGCCGGGAGAGAACCTCGACGGGCGGAACGATGTGTTCTGCCCGTCGAGGTTCTCTGCCGTGTGTACGGCGCCTGAAGGTTTATCTGGTATTTACTTCTGATGCCGCGTACACACGGTCGTTTTTTGCGATGAAAAAAAACGACGTTTTCTGTGAAGTAAAAAACGACGTTTTTGAAACGTCACTTTTCAAAGACAATTTTGCATACACACCATCGTTTTTTCACAAAAAGCGAGGTTACGTTCACCACTCTTTTCCATTGAAGCTCACTTCATAACTAGCTTCTGGGCATGCGCGGGTTGAAAAACGTCGTTTTGAAAGACGTTTTTGCTACACACGGTGACTTTTTGTGAAACAAAAAACTACGTTTTGAAAAACGACACAAAAAATTCAAGCATGTTGGAATTTTTTTTGGTCGTTTTTTTGAAGACAAAAAACGACGTTTTGCCCACACACGATCAATTTAAATGACGTTTTAAAAAACGTCGGTTTTTTTTATCGCAAAAAACGACCGTGTGTACGCGGCATAAGGCCGCGTACACACGATCGAACATGTCTGCTGAAACTGGTTCGCAGACCAGTTTCCGCAGACATATCCGATCATGTGTACGGCCTAGCTGACAGGTTTCCAGAGGACAAAAGTTTTAAAACATGCTTTAAAACTTGTCCGCTGGAAACATGTCCGTCGGACATGTCCGCTGGTTAGTACGACTAACCAGCGGACAGAAATCCCCCGCATGCGTCGAATGGATTCGACGCATGCGTGGAAGCATTGAACTTCCTGGATTGAGCACGTCGGTGACGTATACGTCACCACGTTCTCTGTCCGAGGGGATTTTCGTCCGATGGTGTGTACACACCGCTGGACCAAAATCCTGCAGGAGAGATGTCCGATGAAAACGGTCCGCGGACCGTTTTCATCGGACATGTCTCCACGTGTGTACGGGGCCTTATAGACAAAGTGGTGACTATGCTGTCTGTCAGTGGTGTATGAATCACCAAAGTGGCAGGACAATATTACAGTTCTTTTGACAGATAAAACAGTTCACATAGGTGAGCTTCAGCTCTATATCTAGCTGTTTACTTGACGTTTAGCTTTAAATAAGCTATAGATTTAGATTTTTTTACTGAAATATCCATTTACTAGGTTTCCATTTCTGTAATATCAATTTAAAGGATAGCAATTATGCGCTTCAGCACATGCTGTACATTTCTGTTACATTTCAGTGATCATTTGCTGCAGACAGTTCATTAGCTGGGGAGAGAGCATACATATTATTTTGAAACAGTTTAAAATTACTTCTGAAATAAAGACAGATTTTCCATAAGTGCAGTCATATTAAAAATGTACATTTCAAACTGACCATGTTAAAGAACACAACCAACATTATAATTATTTGAATATCCACAAACCATATTTACACTTACACACTTACACAGCAGAGTAAGGCCCCTTTCACACGTGCGGACCGTATGTCCGCTTTTTCATCCACCCATTTGCCGATGAAAAAGGGACATACATTGGTCCCTATGTGATTGCGGGTGTCAGCGGATGAACATCCGCTGACACCCGAACTTCTGTGCTGGCCTTGTTCCTTGGACACAGCCAATCACAGATCACAGTGAACGGCCAATCGGAGTGGCCGTTTGGTAGGCGATCTGTGCGGCCAATGAGAGATGATCTCATATGTAAACATATGAGATCATTTCTCATTGCCGGCTCTCACAATGACAGCATCCTGTCAGGGAGAGAGGAGACCGATCTGTGTCTCTTGTACATAGGGACACAGATCGGTCACCCCCCTTCCCCCACAGTTAGAACACGATATAGGGTACACATTTAACCCCTTCCTCACCCCCTAGTGTTAACCCCTTCCCTGCCCGTCACATTTATACAGTAATTAGTGCATATTTATAGCACTGATTGCAGTATAAATGTGAATGGTGCCAAAAATGTGTCAAAAGTGTCCGATGTGTCCGCCATGATGTCGCAGTCGCAATAAAAATTGCAGATCGCCACCATTACTAGTATCAGACTAAATTATTTTTTTTTTTAATTGGGCTATTTATTATAGCAACAAGTAAAAAAATATTGTATTTTTTTTAAATTGTCGTACTTTTTTGTTTATAGCGCAAAAAATAAAAAAACTGCAGAGGTGATCAAATACCACCAAAAGAAAGCTCTATTTGTGTGGAAAAAATTACGTCAATTTTGTTTGGAGCCACATTGCACGACCGCGCAATTGTCAGTTAAAGTGACGCAGTGCCGGAAGCTGAAATTTCACCTGGGCAGGAGGGGGGTATATGTGCCCAATAAGCAAGTGGTTAAGGGTGCATGCTGTGGACTATTGTGTAAAGAGGGTCTCTGCTCACCAAAGCCTGCCCCCCTCCTCTTTAACAAAGTCCACAGAGCACTCTTTTTTATACACTGGGAGGCAGGAGAGACTAGAGAGGGTAAGCTTACCAGGATAGAGGCTGAGGAGCAGGCAGGCTGTCTGATGCTTTTTTGGGTTTAAACTTCCTGTCCAGTGTCCACACATGCCCGGGGAGTGTGGGCAGGGCAGACTCAGAAGGAGGAGGAGCAGATGAGCTCTATCTCTCCTTGTGTCTGTGCAGAGAGAGAAGGGGATGTCAGCGCTGGTGTGCACTGAGGCTGAGCTATGTGTGAGACGAGACATAGCTCAGCTCTGCAGCCATCTACCTCGGAGCTGACACAGACACGGCTGCACAGTGGGAGGTGAGCAGCGGCCGTGACCTGTGTTAACATAGCTCCAGCAGGCATATTCCTGCTCTGCAAAACAGAATTTGGTAGTGGCGGTCGGTGGCTGTGCATAGTGTCACCAGCCTGGGGGGAGATTTCCACCCTGCCCCCCCTGCCAGCCCCCCCCCCCCCCCTGAATAGGCACAAATGCTTTGCACAGTATTTAATTATTTTCTTAGGGCAAACAGTTTAGGACAAATGTTGCTGTTTAATGAACCCTAAGGGGTAGGACTTCTTATCTTATATTATAAACAGAGGCTGCTCAGTTTTAGACACAGCTGAATGCAAATGGGACAGCCCTATAAAACAGATTAGAAATCAAAATTACTGCAGAAATACACTAAGCAGAAAAACAGTCTTGTTCTCTCTGTGAGCTGATGGAGGATGCATTCTTTACCTGAGAACTCTTTTTAGCCACATCTCTCATCTTGTTGCTGATGGTTGCCATCTTTGTGTCAGCAATATCTCTGGTATAGCCATTCGTGTTACCCCCTTTGATATCACTAACACCAAAAAAACCTCTTACAACTTACCTGTGTGGCACCCTCCTAGGTAAGTGCTAGAAGAGTATAGTTTTTGGTCTTTCTGCTTATCAGGAAGATGGTCAGGTAAAACTAAGAGTCCTCTCTGCCTACTGCTAGAGTCAGTGGATGGGTGTTAGTAAAGGAGTTGCTAGAGAGTATCCTGAAGACAACATGAAGTGCATCATGTCTGCTGCTAGTGAGAGCAAGAAATCTTATGCCCTATACACACGATCGGATATCTGATGGAATCTAATCCAATGGATTTTTTCGTCGGATATTCGATGAAGCTGACTTTCATCAGTCTTGCCTACACACCATCAGTCAAAAATCCAACCGTGTCCGTCCTCCTATAAAACCAGACTTGCCTCACCTATGGGACGTTTTCTCAGAACCCACGATCTGTACGATGTGTGGAGATGTCACCACACCACAGAACGTGATTACTCATTCTTTTCACACCGACACAACTCCTATACCAGGATCGATTACTTCCTGGTAGACAAGTGGACTTTGCCCAAAATCTCTACCTCAGCTATTGATACGATAACGTGGTCAGACCACGCGCCCGTCTCCATGGTTCTCGAAGCCCTACCTAATTCCCATCGTACGTCAATTTGGAGGGCGAATGCCTCGATCCTTCAGTCACCTGATCACTCTGCCTACATTCGCAAGCACCTGGACGAATTCTTCGCCACAAACCAAGGATCTGTGTCAAGTGCCAATGTACTCTGGAATGCTCATAAAGCATTTGTTAGAGGCCTTCTTATCCAAATAGGTGCCAGGGAAAAGAGGAGGAGATCACAGCGTCTTACCACTCTCACCTCCCAAATTAAAACGATTGAAGAACAAAACCAAAAATCCCCTGACCCCAAGCTTAAAGATAGCCTAGTACTTCTTAGGCAGGAACTCAGAAACCTATTGCTAGACACCTATGACAGAGCACAAAAACGCTTCAAAGCTACTTACTACTCTACAGGAAATAAGGCGGGGAAAGCGATGGCCCTTAGAATTAAAGGCCACCGCATTAAATCCAAAATCTCCCATCTTTATCACCCCTCCTCTAAACTTAAACTAGTTGACCCACAAAACATAGCAGACGCATTTAGTCATTATTACAAAAAGCTTTACAATCTGAAAGATGACCCCAACACTACACAGCCGTCAGAAGAGGACATATCTAACTTCCTGCAGGACATAAACCTGCCTGAGGTGTCTCCTGACCAGTTAAAAGCACTTAATGCGCCCTTCACCCCACTGGAAATCCTCGATGTGATAGCTAACCTCCCATCCAACAAATCCCCGGGCCCTGATGGCCTCACTGGGGAGTATTATAAGCAATTTCGCACTCTTCTAGCTCCATTTCTATCACATGTCTGCAATGACGCTGCCTCCTCCTCTTCTCTCCCGCCTGAAATGTTGAATGCTTTGATTATTACCCTACCGAAGCCAGGGAAGGAACCCACCTCTCCTCAAAATTTTAGACCTATATCCCTCCTTAATATTGATACAAAAATTTATGCCAAGCTTATAGCAACGAGACTAATGAAAATAATGCCGTTACTGATCCACCCTGATCAATCAGGATTTACCAGAGGTAGACAAACATACGACGCCACACGACGAATCATAGACATTATCCATTATGCTGACTCCACCAGGAGAACGCCTTCTCTGCTTCTGTCCCTAGATGGAGTTACAGAGAAGGCGTTTGATCGTGTCAATTGGTCATACCTACGGGCCACACTTCAGAAGTTTGGTCTCCGGGGCCATATCTTTTCGGCAATAATGGCCCTATACTCTAGCCCCTCTGCTCAGGTGTACACATCCGAAATGCTGTCCACGCCGTTCCCAATCACCAATGGCACCCGTCAAGGCTGCCCCCTTTCGCCCCTTATCTTCAATCTGGTAATGGAACCCCTTGCAGAACGTATCAGATCCGATTTGTCTATCTCGGGTTTCAAAATAGGAACACTAGATCATAAGATAAATCTATTTGCCGATGACGTCATATTAATGGCCAAAAAAACCCTGTGTCTTCCCTGGCTTCGATACAGTCCGTGTTACAAAAATTCAGCGCTATCTCGTATTATAAAGTTAACGAGGCTAAATCTCATGTTTTAGACTTGGGACTGGATGCCGCCACTAGCAACTTATTGCGGAACATATACCCTTATCAGTGGGCAGAGAAAGGTATAACATATCTGGGAATTACACTTACCAAATGCACCAAGACCCTTTTTAGTGCCAACTACGTTGAGGCTAGACACATGTTGACCAGAGAAACTGCCAAACTTTCCAAATTCGAATTTTCCTGGGCCGGGAGACTGGCGGCTTTCAAGATGCTGGTTCTCCCCCGATTACTCTATTTGTTCCGCGCGCTCCCCATACCACTTTCCACATCGTACCTCACCTCCCTCCAATCCATTATCCAACAATTCGTATGGCAAGGCAAACGCCCTAGGTGTGGTCACACTAAAACCATCAAACACAAGCTGGCAGGGGGTATGGGATATGTAGATATCAAAGACTACTACCTCGCCACTATCTTGACTCAACTGACAGACTGGGTTACTGACCACCCCTCCACGCTTTGGGGAGACATTGAAAACACTTTGACTCCAGGACACAACCTTAGGGACTGGCTGTTCAGCACTGCAATCACTCACCACCACCTACATATGCAGTCTCCACCCATCCGAGCATCGGTGCAAGCTTGGAAAGCACTGCTTTGTAAACAATGGCCCGATACTCTTACCAAACCTATACACGTACCGGTACGTACCCTCCAATTGTTATCGCCTGATCTGGTTATACCGGATTGGATACTTACCCAGACGAACGACACTGCTGACATCTGAATAGATCCAAGTTATTGAATAAGTCCTTCGATCACATCCAAACGACATTTCACGCACCCGCCACAGATTTTTTCACTTGCTTTAGAATTCAGTGGAGGTGCCTAGCAGCACACCCCCGTCTAGAGGGCGAATTACCGCTCAAGCTATGGAACTTCTTCTTCTCAGATGTCTCCCCCACTAAAGGTACATCCCTCATATACTCCACACTGCAAGAGAAAAATGTTTTCCACAAGTCAAAACCCCATACTGATTGGGAGAGAGATCTGAACCTAACGCTGTCTGATCGTCAATGGCAGACAGCCTTGAAATCAATCTATAAGTCCACCAGATGCACTTCCTTATGGGAATTAACCCACAAATTGCACCTTAGATGTTATCTGACACCTCAAATATTGGCCAAATTCCAGCCACATACATCTCCCACTTGCTGGAGGAATTGTAGCGAAATTGGCACTATTTTCCATGTTTTTTGGTCATGCCCTACCCTGTTTGAATTATGGACAAAGATTGAAAGCCTTATACGGGATGTGTGCCACATCCCATTCACTCTCACTCCACAACTGGCTATACTAAATGTAGACATTGACTTACTGCCGGTATCTTTCCGCCTCATTGTTACACACATACTTCTAGCGACCAGACTACTCGTGGCCAGGCGCTGGAAAACTAATGTAACGCCATCTGCTACAGAAGTTATAACATTAGTTCACTCCCACTGCGCATAAACAATGAACTGATTCTATCAAAGGGAAAACCATCCCACTCTAAAATCCATACACAGTGGCTCCCATGGACCCGTTGGTACACCAAAAATCTTAAATGATCCGCCCTTGACACAATATAGTCACTGTCTTGCTCTCCCCCCCTCCCCCCCCCCTCCATCCCCCCCACTTACTTCCCCCTTTAGATAGCCTTCAAAGTCTTGCCCCTACACTATATCACTTACTAGGGGGGGGGGGGGGGTGACACATATGCCTTATTACATATCTCCTAAATAGTTCTCAGACATTAGGCATACCACTTTTGTTACGCATTCATACTTGACAATTGACTGTTCCTGTCGCTAAAGGTTACCTATTCCACTGTTGGAAATTTCCTTCCTGTTACCCTGCCTGAACACACCGGGGGTGGAATGCCTCACCATCCCCCTGGACACAGAATGCTCCCGTTGGGGGTGTCCAGGGATCGTAGTTATCATAGCATGCTTGGCTTTCACCACCCATAACAGTTGTGTATTCTGACAGTCTTCGTTGACCTGTTATGTCGTGTCTACTCTTTGCCATATTTGAAATGTCAATTATGATGTACGACGCCACTGTTTGTAATACCATTTATACATTCAATAAAAACTATTGAACAAAAAAAAAAAAAAATCCAACCGTGTCCAACTCGGTGACGTAAAACACTATGATGTGCTGAGAAAAATGAAGTTCAATGCTTCCGAGCATGCGTCAAATTGATTCTGAGCATGCGTGGATTTTTCTCTGATGGAGTTCCACACAGACGATCATTCTTTCTATTGTTTTTTTATCCATAGGAAATTTTTAAAACATGTTCCATTTTTTTTCACCAATGGAAAACAAACTGATGGGGCCCACACACGATCGGTTTGTCCGATAAAAGTTGTCCATTGGTCCGTTTTTATCAGACAAACCGATCGTGTGTACAGGGCTTTAAAGGCGTTGTAAAGGACAAAAAAATCCTAAATAGCTTCCTTTACCTTAGTGCAGTCCTCCTTCACTTACCTCATCCTTCGATTTTGCTTTTAAATGTCCTTATTTCTTCTGGGAAATCCTCACTTCCTGTTTTTCTGTCTGTAACTCCACACAGTAATGCAAGGCTTTCTCCCTGGTGTGGAGTGTCGTGCTAGCCCCCTCTCTTGAGGGGGAGAGGGCGAGCAGGAGAGTCAGGACACTTTATACGTTGCAGATAGAGAAAGAAGCTGTGTGTTAGTGGGTGTCCTGACTCTCCTGCTCGCCCCTGCCCCCTCAAGGGAGGGGGCGAGCACGACACTCCACACCAGGGAGAAAGCCTTGCATTACTGTGTGGAGTTACAGACAGAAGAATAGGAAGTGAGGATTTCTCAGAAGAAATAAGGACATTTAAAAGCAAAATCAAAGGATGAGGTAAGTGAAGGAGGACTGCACTAAGGTAAAAGAAGCTATTAAGGAAAAAAATGTTTTACCTTTACAACCTCTTTAATTCATCCATACATGTTGCATTATGGTTAAAGCAGTGTAACTACTTCCACTCATCTTCTTGTGAGGCCAAGTGAGAGTTGTCCTCATCCATTGTGAATAGTTCAAGTTTGAGTAGCCCACTAATCCCTTCTAAGTTCCCAAAATAAAATACAGAAACACCATTACCCTGGACTGGTCATTGAGTAACAAGCAAGCAGGGGTAAGGGTGGGACAGTTGGAAACCCTCAGCAACCAGCTGCAGGTAACCAGAGAGAGGCCTAAGATATCAACACTCAGCAAGCCCTATGAGGACAGTGCTACATCTGAATAGTACAGTTACTGAAATACAGTCTGGTCTCAAACCTGGCCAATCAAAAAACCAAGGTGACCTAGTCACTTCCCAGGGATAGACTCAGGCACAAGGAAATCAGGAGAAAACAAAGGCAACCGGCTCAAACCATCAGCATGAGTGATATTCTTACCAGGACGATATTCAAAATCACAGTCATAGGCATTTAGCATGAGCAACCATTTGTGAATTCGTGGGGAAATAATTTGAGGAGTGGGAGTACTTCTGGTGAACAACCCCAGCAAAGGCTTATGGTCTGTTACAATGGTAAACCTCTGCCCATACAAATAGTCATTGAACTTTCAGCCGCCTTGTCAATTTGAGCATAATGCCTCTCTGTAGTAGACAAGGTCCTTGAATAAAATGCAATATGAGCCTCAACACCAGTTTACAAAACATGACTCAATACAGCTCCAATGTCAAATAGAGAAGCATCGCAGGTAAGAGTGTTTTTTTTTTTTTTTTAAATCATAGTGTACAAGTACACTGTCAGAAGATAACAGATTTTTTGCAGCAATGAAAGCTGTAGATAGAATGACCCTCAGTCTACTTCCATAGAAAACGATGCAGGGGTTGCGCAAAAGTGGTTTTGTCAGGCAGAAAAGAATGGTAAAAATGAAGTAACCCTTGGAAAGCTTGCAGTTCTTGTTTGTTTGTTGGGACTGGATCTTTATGGACAGCTTTAACCTTAGAATCAGTTGGATGGATTTCGTGTTCTTTAATTCTGTTTACCCCAAAAACACCCTTTTATTTTTTAAGTTTGAGACCGGCATTAAGAAAACGTTTCAAAACAAGTTGTAATTGTGAAGCCAAAGACTGAATGCAATCCGCTCCAATAAGAACACCATTAAAATAAGGTACTACACCTGGAAGTCCAGAGTCCAAGTCCAAGTCTATTAATTTCTGGAATATGCCAGGAGCAGTGGAAACACCAAACTGCAAACGTTTTGCTCGGAAAGCTCCTTTGTGTGTTATTATTGTTTGTGTATCCGCAGCGTCGTCATCCACAGGTAAGTTGTTGATAAGCTTGGGCCATATCCAGTTTGGCAAATACCTTTTAGCGGTAGTAGTCAGAATTTCATGAACAGCTGAAATTTGATAGGGATGTTCCTGCATAGCAAGATCCCAGGCCTCCTTTAGTCTAATGAGAATCTCCAGGGCTAATGCCGTGTACACACGATCACTTGTGATGTGATGTGATGAAAAAAAACTCTGTTGTTTTATGTCTTGTAAAAAACGACAAAAAAAAATTGAAGCATGCTTCAATTTTATGTGTCGTTTTTCAAAACGTTGTTTTTTGTTTCACAAAAAGTCACCGTGTGTAGCAAAAAACGTTGTTTAAAACAACGTTTTTCAACCCGCGCATGCCCAGAAGCTAGTTATGAAGCGAGCTTCAATGGAAAAGAGTGGTGAATGTAACCCCGCTTTTTGTGAAAAAACGATGGTGTGTATGCAACATCGTCTTTGAAAAGTGAAGTTTCAAAAACGTAGTTTTTTACTTCACAGAAAACGTCGTTTTTTTTTCCTCACATAAAGTGATCGTGTGTACGCGGCATAAGAGTTGCTTACAGTGGCAGTGCATCCATAAGGGCACATGGGCGCCACCGTCTCTCTCCAGCCACCCCCACCCTCTACCACCAATAGATTGAATTATGCATAGCATGAATCTACCTATGGCCTCCCCTGACACCCCATTATTTAGCCAACCGACTCCTTTTTTGCCTGAATTGCAGTGGCGGGGGGTGTTTTTAAAGCACCTGATTAAACTGTCCGACGGACAGTTTAGAGCGAACATGTCTCATCGGATTTTGGATCCGATGGCGTGTACATACCATCGGATCAAAATCCCTGCCGGCAGACAGCACGGTGACGTGGCGGTGACGTTGACGCCGCCACGTCACCGCACCAGGAAGAAAAATACTTCCGCGCATATGTCAAATCCATTCGATGCATGACCAGCGGACATATTCGACGGACATGTCTCCGGTGGACAAATATTAAAGCATGTTTTAAAATTTGGCCGCCGGTCAGACATGTCCGCTAGCCCATACACACGATCGGATTTGTCCGCTGAACTGGTCCGTTGGACCACTTTGAGCGGACAAATTCGATCGTGTGTACGCAGCCTAATAGGCGTAAGAAAAAGGTAAACAGCGAGCGCAATGCTTGGTGCTCGCAGTTCACCCAGCTGTGTTAGAAAACTGAATAAATATTTACTTTCCTAAGGGCCCTTTCACACGTGCGGACGAACGGTCCGCTTTTTCTAAGTCCGTAAACAGACTTAGAATGGAGGCCCTATGGGAGCGGATCCGTTAGCGGATGATGCATCCGCTAACGTCCGCCTACGATCCGCGTCCTGTCTGGATCCGTTTTGCGGACGGAAGAAAACCCTATTTTTCTTAAGTGCGGTGGATCGGATCGGATGCAAACGGACAGACGGTCCGTTTCCATCCGATTCCCCATAGGGGATAGCGGAGGAGAGACAGGGCGGTCCCTGCACAGTGTGCGGGGACCGCCCTGTCCGCCGACAGCTGAGCGGGACCCCCCCGCTGAGCCGACGGACACACACGGAGCGGACCGAAAAACGGTCCGCACCGCACCGCACCATGTGAAAGGGCCCTTACACTGAACCGCCTCTCTGCCAATCAGGTGCTCGGGTTTGTTACCCGTCAATTTGTGAATAATAAGGTTCATGCATGTCAAATCAGACTTTTTAATAGATATAAAAATGTTTGTTCCCTTTTTTTAAATGAATTCTTGTAATAAACTTTATATATTTAACTAGAATTTACATCTATGCCTTTAAAATCCTGCCATACCAAATAAGTTGTAACTTAGAGCTGTATTTGACAATAAATGGTTACAGTATGTTAAAGTTGTAAACCCTCACATATACTTAAGTGAAGTGAATAGCCTCAGATGATACACAGAGACAAATCCTTCTACATACATTTTACTTGCTAATCTGCACTCTTGTCTACAACCCTTCAAAAGTGCAGATTTGTGATAAAATATTTATGCATCTGTAAGTACTGAGGCGGGGACCAGAGAGCTGTAGTTACAGCTCTTACACACTGCGTGAGAGCTGATTGGCAGAGGACAGGCAGAGGCTGTATTCTAGCTGGGTGCTTATCTCCCTCTCTGTCACAAATTGCATCACATGTGTCGGGAAAACATCTCACAAGTGACTCATGCTGCTAACAGAGGAACAAAGCACCAGTGAGAAATTACACTTAGAGCTTTGGAGTCTGGCCTTTTCTATATATATATATATTTTTTTTTTTTTTTGCATTCGTATTGTTTACAAGCCTGAGTCAATGGCCTGGCAGCAAGAAACACATATTCTTTTCTTTTGGGTTTGGAAAGGTCAGAGACAGACCTATGTAGCAATGCTTCCCAGTGATTCTGATTTGACCGGGAAAAAATTGGCAATGTGGTTAAGGTCAAGTACCAGTGGGGAAACACTTTATAAGAGTTTTTTTATGAGCTAATATTTTAGGTAAGCATTTCAGAATAGCAACCCAAATTTTGTTTCAGTGAGCTATGTCTAAGGATTCTCTAAGGTCTTTCTCAAATTTTTGCATATATTGAAGCTTTAATGAGCCAGTCTAATTCGTGAGGGCTTTGTAAAGAGCAGACACGAGGACCCAAAGAGTGGGGATATTTTAGACCAGTGATTTGCAAAGGGTGTCAAACATATTGGACAGTCTGTATGATGTTTAATGATGCTGTTAATGTAGTATTTAATTTGTATGTATCTAAATGTTTCTGTCTGGGGCAACTTCCAGTGTTCTCTAAGATGTTAAAGTGATACTAAAGTCTCTTTAAAAAAAAAAAAAAAAAACGTTATACTTAACTGCTCTGTGCAGTGGCTTTGCACAGAGCAGCACAGATCTTCCTTTTCTTGGGTCCCTCTTCAGTGCTCCTGGACCCTCCCTCCTGTTGCATGCCCCCACAGCAAGCAGCTTGCTATGGGGGCACTCTAGCCAAGCCCCAGCTCCCTATGTCTATTGAGACATGGAGCCGCTGCCCGCCCCCCCCCCCCTCCTCTCCTCGTCGGCTCACTGACTTTCACTGACAGCAACGAGAGCCAATGGCAACGCGCTGCTATCTCAGCCAATGAGGAGGGGAGTCCCGGGCAGCCGAGTCCTTCTGGCAACAAACAGGATCTAGATGGACCTTGTGTAAGTATTCGGCGGGCTGAGGGGAGGCTGCATCACACAAAAGTTTTTTTTTATCTTAATGCATTAAGATAAAAAAAACTTCTGACTTTACAACCACTTTAACTCAATTCACTGACAGCAACGACGTCCTGAGCCAATGCCCGACGGGCATTGCCGCCGGGGACGATTTCCGCAATCACGCAGGAGTGTGGATCTGTGTGTGTAAACACACAGATCACCTCCTGTCAGCGGTGAGGAGATCGATGTGTGTTCCCAGTACAGAGGAACACACATCGGTCTCCTCCCCTTGTGAGTCCCCCTACAGTTAGAACATACTTTAGGACACATTTTAACCCCTTCAGCGCCCCCTAGTGTTAACCCCTTCCCTGCCAGTCACATTTACACAGTAATCAGTGCAGTTTTATAGCAATAATCGCTGTGTAAATGTGAATGGTCCCAAAAACGTGTCAAAAGTGTCCGATATGTTCACCGCAATGTCACGGTCACAAAAAAAAACGCAGATCGCCGCCATTACTAGTAAAAAAATAAATAAAAAAATACCATAAATCTATCACCTATTTTGTAGATGCTATAACTTTTGCGCAAACCAATCAATATACGATTATTGCGTTTTTTTTACCAAAAATACGTAGAAGAATACGTATCGGTCTAAACTGAGGGGAAAAAAAGTTTTTTAAAAAAAATATTGTGATATGTATTAAATAAAAAGAAAAAAATATTGTGTTTTTTTTTAAATTGTCGCTCTTCTTTTGTTTATAGCGCAAAAAAAATAAAAAACCGCAAGAGATCAAATACCACTAAAAGAAATCTCTATTTGTGTGGGGAAAAAAAACATAACGATTTATTTGGGTACAGTGTTGCCTGACCGCGCAATTGTCATTCAAAGTGCAACAGCGCTGAAAACTAAAAATTGGTCTGGGCAGGAAGGGGGTGAAAATGCCCTGTATGGAAGGGGTTAAAGAGCTTTTATGTCATCAATTGATAATAATTCATATAAATATTTACCACCTTTTAGGTACCACCTTCAAAAGATTTGTAGATTTTCATATGCAGGGAGGAATAATGCCGCGTACACACGGTCGTTTTTTGCGATGAAAAAAAACGTTGTTTTTTAAAACGTCATTTAAATTGATTGTGTGTGGGCAAAACGTCGTTTTTTGTCTTAAAAAAAACGACCAAAAAAAAATCCAACATCTTGAATTTTTTGTGTCGTTTTTACGTCGTTTTTTGTTTCACAAAAATACCGTGTGTAGCAAAAACGTCGTTTAAAACGACGTTTTTCAACCCGCGCATGCAGAAGCTAGTTATGAACGAGCTTCAATGGAAAAGTGTGGTGAAGTAACCTCGTTTTTTTGTGAAAAAAACGATGGTGTGTATGCAACATCGTCTTTGAAAGTGACGTTTCAAAAACGTCGTTTTTTACCTCACAAAAAACGTCGTTTTTTTTACATCGCAAAAAACGACCGTGTGTACGCGGCATAAGAGATTATGGAGAATTCCTAAAAGTGGGAGGTGAGGTAGGAATAAATTGCTGGAATATTTCACAAGGTCCCATTGTCTTAAGGAATATTACATAGTGGGATCTGTTATCAGGGGTCTTTGGGAATTAGGTAGCCAAAATAGGTTAAATATGGGGAATGAAGCACATTTAATGAGAACAATGGGAAGTTAATGAGAAGCATGTCAAGATTCTAAGGAGTGAGATTTCAGCTGCAGTTTAATATTTTTTGAGGGGTTCAGCAAAGATAGGCCCCCCACTATCATGTTGCAATATACTGTAATATGACAGATGCTAATCTCAGCCTGCGATGATGCCAAATACATTTCAAGATTTTCCTTTGTTTGATGCACATTATATGGCTAGGGAATCGGTAGGGCTGTTACATTGGTTTTCACGAGAAAGTTGTACAATTGTGAGGAAGCACCATTTTTTCTTATTGCAGAAAGTATTGATTGATCACTTTCTTCTTTCTTTAATTCGTTTTGCACTCCTGTGTCCTGGTTTCAGCCTGACTGAAGTCTGCTCTTTGCTGATGTCACAGATATTAGTCAAGGCACCGCGTCATCACAACAATTGGAGTCTGGATCCACCAGGTGCCTGAACTGACACCCGGCTCAGCCTCTCAGCAATCTGCTGAGTGCCTGAGACAGCCGCCTCCTCCACAGCTCAGCGCTCCAGCGAGGAGGGAGAAGAGCAGAGAGCTATGATTCACAGTCTGCAGCTCTCCGCTCAGGAACTGTAAGAACCGAGTGATCGGCGATGTTCGATCACCCGGTTCTCAGTGCAGAAGCACCGGGAGACAGATGCAGCATTACTGATAGGCAAGTATGATGAAGGGAAAAAAAAGTAAAATTTTAAGTAAATAATTTATTCTTATGAACATAATCTAATGATTTTGTCCCTTAGGCCCCGTACACACAAGCAAATTAATCTGATCAAATCGGTCTGGCTGTTTTGGTTTGATCGCTATACACACGATCAAACCAAAATCCCCACCGGCAGACAGCGCGGTGATGTGGCGGTGCCGTTGACGCCGCCACGTCACCGCACCAGGAAGTAAAACACTTCCGCGCATGCGTCGAATCCATTCGACGTATTTGCGGGCAGATATGTCTGCTGGTTAGCGTACTAACCAGCAGACATATCGGTCCGACGGGTTCCCAGCAGACAGATTTTAAAGCAGGTTTTAAAATCTGTCTGCTGGCCAAATCCGTCGGCTCGCCCGTACACACGATCGAATCTGTCTGCTGAGACGGTCTGTCAGACCGTTTTCAGCAGATAGATTTGATCGTGTGTACGTGGCCTAAGACTTTATCCATCCCTTATACTACAATCAACCTCTGTAGCTCTATCCGTGGCATCGTTAGGAATAGTACAGATTCAATATAAGTTTGGAAAGCATTAATATAGTCTTAGTTGGCTACCAATAGCTTTGAGAGCCAGTAAGGCTAGGTTCACACATATGCGAATTGGATGTGTTTTGAACCGTATCGAATTCGCATGACATGTGAAAGAAAATTGCGTTCCATTGTGCCTGTTCACTCCTGTCCGGTGCAGCCAAAGTGTGGATTCAATGCGAATTGAAAAAGACTCCTGTCAGTTTTCTAAGCAGTTGGGTCCAGCTTAGATGCAAATTCAGACTCATTGACTTCTATGGGAACGCTTTTGACAATTTTTTTTGTCAGAACTTTTTTTGTCAGAAAATTTGAGAACCAGCTCTCAAATTTTTGCTGTCGGAAATTCCGTCAGAAAATGTCAGATGGGGCCTACACACGGTCGGAATTTCCTACCAAAAGCTCACATCAAGCATTTTTTGTCTGAAATTCCGATCATGTGTAAGCGGTATAACTGAATTTTCCTTTGCACCAATTGTAATTGGATAATTTCTCACTATGCATTTATGTAAACTTTGTACAAAGATAATGAATCCTGTCCTAATGTGTTTATGTCTACCAGCAGTGCCATCTCATAATTGCTGGTTTTGTGAATATTGTGAAGTAGATGTTTCCAAGTTCAGAAATGGGCAGCTATAGATTTTATTTCAATGCTTTCAAATACTTAATATTAGCTAGCTAAAAATTAAAAATACTGTATTTATTGAATCTCCAGCTATACTTGGTATCCAATTAAATATGAAAATGCAGAGTGCTGAAATATTGTAGTCTTGTAACTGTATTTGGTTTATGTAACTGATAATAGTAATATGTAGTATATTATTTTTTTTTTTTCCAATTCATATGCCTTTTCTATAATTTAACCACATTTATATGCAGACCGAGCTGTTCAACGAAATAAACAGTTACACGAGTCCAGGATACAATTTTAGGCTGTCAGGGGTGCTTACAATAGTCCGCTTTAATTCATATTATTTAAACGTTTATCCCATAGAAGAAACTGTTGCTTTACCTACTTTAAAAGTGCTGGCTGGAGTAAGCCTTTTTTTTTTCTTATTCAACCGCTTCCTGCCTGGTCAATAGCATATTGACTTCCGGGAAGTGGTTCTGTTATCCTGACTTGACTTCTATTGACGTCCAGCAAGATAACATGCCGGCACACGCAGTGCGTTGATCGCGAGTGCGGCGTGTCAGTCTGACACCCTGCATCTCCAATCGTAGTAAGAAGCCCCTGTCAGAGGCTTCTTACCACGTGATCAGCTGTGACCAATCACAGCTTTTTATCGCGTGAAACAGGAAGTGCCGGTAAACTGCATTTCTCGGTTCGCACTGACAGGGATAGCTGATCGGCGGCTCTCCCTGTCAGAGGGGGGGGGTCTGTGCTAATAATCAGCACATTGATTATCAACACAGCCCCCTCAAATGTACAAATCACCTGCAAACCAGTGCCCCAATAATAAACTATGCAAGTGCCCACCACATTGTCAATCCCTGCCCAGCAGCATCTGTCAGTACCTCATCATCAGTGCTGTCCATCAGTGCCACCTGTCAGTGCCAATCAGTACAGCCTATCAGTGCCAATCAGTGCCATCTGTCAGTGCCAATCACAGCTGCCTGTCAGTGCCCATTCAGTTCTGCCTGTCAGTGCCCATCAGTGCTGCATATCAGTGCCGCCTATCAGTGCCCATCAATTGTACATATCAGTGCCTCCTCATCAGTGCCCATCAGTGCCACTTTATCAGTGCCAACTCATCAGTGCCCATCAGTGCCGCCTCATCAGTGCCCGTCAGTGAAGGGGAGAACTAAATTTTACGACAGAAACTTTTTTAGTTTGTTTAGCAAAAAATAAAATCCGCACAGATGATCAAATAGCACCAAAAGAAAGCTCTGTTTGTGTGCATGACCGCACAATTGTCATTCAAAGTGTGAGGCCGCGTACACACGAGGAGACATGTCTGCTGAAACTGGTCCACAGACCAGTTTCCGCGGACATGTTTCGATCATGTGTACGGCCTAGCGGACAGGTTTCCAGCGGACAAAAGTTTCTAAGCATGCTTAGAAACTTATCCGCTGGAAACCTGTCCGTCGGACATGTCCGATGGTTAGTACGCCCAATCATCGGACAGAAATCCCGTGCATGCGTCAAATTGATTCGACGCATGTGTGGAAGCATAGATCTTCCTTGTTTGAGAACGTCAGTGTCGTCTACGTCACCGCGTTCTCTGTCCGCTGGGATTTTGGTCTGATGGTGTGTACACACATCAGACCAAAATATCCCTGGAGACATGTCCAATGAAAACGGTCCGCGGATCGATTTCATCGGACATGTCTCCTTGCGTGTACAGGGCCTGACAGTGCTGAAAGCTGAAAATTGTCCTTAGCAGGAAGGGATGTAAGTGCCTGGTATTGAAGTGGTCAAAGTCAATTTCAAATTTCAAATCTATGTCTACTCTGCTGTGATTTCCCTGCAAAACAATCAGCATTGTCAAGAAATTAAAAGAAATTCATAATAACAGATCTATTGGCCGGACTAATAAAACTATGTTACAGGGGAACTCAGAAAAACAAAACCTGCTTTGTTAATGCCATTGACAGACTGCAGCATATATGCTACTGCTGATTTTGCCCATAGTTTCACTGTATTGGTTGGCAGAACAATGAATGATCATTTCTAAATGGTTGGTATAGTTTAGTGCAGGGGTGCCCAACCTTTTGAAGAGTGAGGGCCACTTAAGCAACTTGGTAACCAGTCGCGGGCCACAATGAGTGGAGCGGGCAGATGACAGGTCACGACTACTCTATAGGCCCTCTGATCCGCCCTGATGAAAGGGGACTAATTCCCTTCTGTTTTTCAGACTGGAGGTAGGTGGCCGTAAACAAACATCTGTCACTCTATAGAGGTGAATTGAGGGTCCCATTTGGTCGGGCTGGTCGTGTGAAAAGGGCTTAAGACTGCTTTCACACTGATGTGCTGTGGTTTACCCACACTGTGGGTGCTGTGTAGTGCACCTGTGTCTATCCTGGGGTCTAGCTGAACTTTGACTCCACATGTGGCAAAAGCCAGTGCTGTAGAGGAAGCATTGGCTTATGGGGCTCTGCTCCGCTGCCACTTTCTTCTTCTACCACCAGCTTCATTCACAACACTGATGCTGTGGTATGGTGGGTCGGCAACCTGCAATCTGGGCTTGCCAACCTGCCATTCCAGAGCAGGAGGTCGCGGGCCACATCAGAGGGCTCCGCGGGCCACATGTGGCCCCCGGGCCACTCGTTGGCCACCCATGGTTTAATGCATGGGTGCTAACCAGTGGCCCACGGAGGCCTATGATGTGGCCCACGACCTCCTGCTCTGGGATGGAATAGAATCCTGTTATTAAAGGTACATTTATTACTAAAATCACAGTATATATGGGCATATCTGTTCTGCAGTGGTTACTGGGCTGCTTTCAAACTGATCTGCAGGTGCCGAGCAGTTTACTTACGGGTTACCTGCACTGAGCCATAGAATTCTGTTATTACATGCGAGTTTGGTGAGCTTTCTGAAAGTGCACCAAACCTGCAGAATATAATAGAAGTCTATTGCAAAGTGCAGGAAAGCCAAAAGGTACACTGCGTTGATCCCGCGGTGCGGGTACATCGCAGCGCATGAGTGTGAAAGCAGCCATTGGCTACTTTCACATGGTCAGTCCAACAGCCTGACCAATTGGACCCTCCATTCACCTCTAAGTAGTGGCAGACATAAACCAACTTGTGTCCTACCTGCAAAAAATCCGCTAAAAAAAGAGTATAGTGCATATGCAGAGCAGACACGGACATGACATCCACCGCTCCGCTCATTGTGGCCCGTGACCAGTGGCGTATCTAGGGTATGGCAGCCATGGCAAGTGCCATGGGCGCCAGGGGGAGGGGGCGGCAAAAAGCCCCCACCGCAAAAAAAACCACCCAACCGTCCTTTTAGTTCCAGCTGCATGAAGGAAAGTCTGCAGCTCCGGCCTAAAAACAGGGAACATCTATATCTATGGCTATGCATATTTATAATTTATTTAATCCATATTGAGCACTACATTTGATTGGCTGCTTGGGCTTGGCACACACGCACAATCGCAAATGATGATTTGATATGCACAGTGGCTGTGTTTAATGGATACAGTGGCAGCAATTGATTGGCACAGTGGCTGTGTTTGATTGGTACAGTGGCTGCTTTTGATGGTTTTTTTTTTCAGTTTGTTTATGTCCCCCAAAATAATTTTGAGCACCAGCCGCCAGTGGTTCCCAGTGTCGCTCTCTGTCCTCATCACACTGCGTCCCTCCCTGTTCCTGGTTATCTGATAGATGGGTTCCAAATGTTTTGACAGGGGCGCAGTTTCAGTGCTTGCCTTAGATGCCATTTTTACTAGATACGCCTCTGCCCGTGACTGGTTACCAAGTCGCTTAAGTGGCCCTCGCTCTTCATAAGGTAGAGCACCCCTGGTTTAGTGCATATCATTTATTGCTTTTCAAGAGTTTACATCTTAAGCAACTTATATAAAAATTACTAAACCCACATTTTTCCACCCCACTAGAATTATTTAATAGTGGAGTGCCAAGTGCAGTAACAATGCAATGTAGAGCAACTAGCTTTGTTTCTTTCATAATAAGTTTAATAAATATTAATTTGAAATCAAGTTCAAGTTATTTCCCTTTGTGCAGACATGCACATTGCAGTGCATAGGGCTGCATGTGTTTAGAATATTAATATATTGTTTTAGCAAGCCAAACAGAATAATCATGTACACTGCATTTATCGCTAGACAATACAAAATATATCTGACACCAGCACAATACAACCCATGTACCTAGAGCTATGTAAAGAACATAAGTTGACAACATTTCTTCTACAATTATTACTTATCACTAGAGCCTTTCAAGCTGAGTCACATAAGTAATGTTACATTTAAAAAAAAAGTTCTCAGGAGGTACATAAACTGAAGATTCCGAATGGATAAATGAGCAACAAAAAATAATCTAACAAAATAAAAAAGCTTGTGTTTTTAAAGAGATCCAAATTTATGATTAAAGATGGGGAAAATGTATATAAACGAAGGTGGCACACTAATTCCAGATCTCCATTATGTATTCTGGTTAAGTACAAAGTAGTGCTAGACAAAAAGAGTCGCAGAGTACAGCCATGCTTCAATCCACTCCAATTCAATAGCTGTGGCAGGTTTTAGGGCTTAAATCATTAACAACCTTGGAATGAACTTTTATCCAAATGACTGCAAACTGCATAAAGAAGCCTTCCCAATTGCTAACAACCAAGGGAGAAGAAATTCTTAAGCTTCTTTTTTCCTCTAATTACATTCCCGATATTTGTTTTGAAAGGATCTGAAGTTTAAAGCACTTTACCATATCTGTCCATTAATACTATTAGTTTTCCAAGATTAGTTATTAGCATGAATTGTAATAATATGAACATGGCTTAAAACAATACCATCATTTTCTAGGTGACCAAATCCCGCTGTGCTTTTGTACTGCTTGTCACCAGGTTGATATTTCTGTTCTTGAAAAAGATATGTGTCGTGAACATAAAATAGCTTTTAGGATATAGAAATAGCCTTCTCCTGGTGTTACATTGTTGTTTTGCATATGGCAGCATGTGCCAGTTATACAGAGCAAGCAGTAATGTCACACCAGGGAGCACTTACATATTTTATTTTGTGTTAGAATTAATTACCAACTCAGATATTATTTTGGATCATCATCACTCAGTACAGTCTATCATAGCAATCATAGCCAAATGTGGGAATCACCAGTTTGTTGCACATTGACATTTCTCTGAACCCTGACAATGATGTTGAACTGGGTCATCATATTTAGGGCTTATGTCAACTGCTTTGTTTTCCTGCAGATGCTGCATGTCCTATTAGGCTGAATTCACACCTATGCATTTTTTGCGCTTTTTGCAGTTTTGCACTACGGTCCATTTACCACAGCTTTCTATGGAATACGTTCCGTAGTGCAAATCTGCAAAATGCAAAAAACTCTAAAAATGCATAGGTGTGAATCCAGCCTTATGCCGCGTACACACGATCATTTTTCGGCATGAAAAAAACATAATTTTACAAAAATGTAATTTAAAATGATCACATCATTTTTCGGGTTCTGAAAAACTAAAAAAAAAAATTCCGAACATGCTGCATTTTTTAACGATGTTTTAATCTATGTCGTTTTTTGGGTTGTAAAAAATGATCGTATGTGGGCTAAAACGACGTTAAAAACCTGCGCATGCTCAGAAGCAAGTTATGAGACGGGAGCGCTCGTTCTGGTAAAACTACCATTCATAATGGTGTAAGCACATTCATCACGCTGTAACAGACAGAAAATCGCAAATCGTCTTTTACTAACACGGAATCAGCTAAAGCAGCCCCAAGGGTGGCGTCGTCCGCATGGAACTTCCCCTTTATAGTGCCGTTGTACGTGTTGTACGTCACCGCGCTTTGCTAGAGCATTTTTAAAAACGATGTTGTATGGGCAACTTTGTTTTAATGATGAAGTTGGAAAAACTTAGTTTTTTCTACATGCCGAAAAACTTTGACGTTTTTCATGCCGAAAAATTATCGTCTGTACGCGGCATTAGGGTGTGTTTGAATTGCAGATAAAAGAGGTCAAAACTAGCCTTATCTCGTGAAATGAACATTTTAACATACAGTTGCTGTATGACAAGAACACACCATCAACATGAATCCTAATGGAATGTCCAGTACACAGACTATCAATGGAATACAGTATTGATAACTGTTTGTTCCTGAGAGGACAATCATCCTCTTAGTAGTAATTTTTACTAAATGTCCCTGAGATCTGTGTTACACACCCTTAATGCTAGGGTCACCACAGCCAAAGACTAAAAGACTCAATTACCTAGCACAGTACCCTCCGTTCTTGCCTATCATAGCCCTCTCTTCTTCTGGTAATGCATTATTCTGTCTGAAATGGCAATTCCTCTCTACCCCCCCCCCTACATAACCTTTTATGTAGCTGTCGGGGTGGAACAAAGGGGAATACAATAGAGCAGCACATGAGTGTTGGAGCTGCTGGCATCACATCCAAGATGGCAGCACCCAGCAGCAGCCTAAAGACTTTTAAATGTCTAATATGAAGCTTTTACAAATAAATAACATGCATTAAATAAATGCAAACATACACTATATTGTCAAAAGTATTGCCACACCTGCCTTTACACGCACATGAACTTTAATGGCATCCAGCTTCAACTTTTGTTGGGAAGGCTGTCCACAAGGTTTAGAAGTGTGTCTATGGAAATGTTTGACCATTCTTCCAGAAGCACATATGTGAGGTCAGGCACAAATATTGGATGATAAGGCCTGGTTTGCATTCTCCGCTCAAATTCATTCCAAAGGTGTTCTATCGGGTTGAGGTCAGGACTCTGTGCAGGCCAGTTCCTCCACCTCAAACTGGCTCATCCATGTCTTTATGGAACTTGCTTTGTACACTGGTCTAAATCCCTTGGTGGAGGGGGGGTTATGGTGTGAGGTTGTTTTCAGGGGTTGGGTTTGGCGCTTTAATTCCAGTGAAGGGAACTATTAAGGGAACAGTTTGGGGATGGCCCCTTCTTGTTCCAACATGACTGTGCACCAGTACAAACATTCCCATTGACACACACCTTGTGGACAGCCTTCCCAGAAGAGTTTAAGCGGTTATAGCTACAAAGTATATAAATGGAACATCTTTGGTGTTTGATCTTAGGTTTGTTGCCACCACCCCTGGTGAGCAAGGAAAAGAGAATTCGAGGAATCCCCCGAAGTGGGGCTTTGAAGGCAACAGAGATTTAGAATGTAGTATACAAAAATATATAATTTTATTTGTAAATAGCAAAACAACAAAACACAAAGGTTTAAAAGAAACAATAAATATGCAAATTGAAAATGATCCACATAGTAAGTACCAGGCCCTACGCGTTTCGGGTATTCCCTTCTTCAGGGGCCAAAGTCTGTGTGGGATCTAATGGATTTTTACAGAAAAAAAGTAAACATATTATGAAAAACTTATAATACATAGACAGGAAGCAATATACATATAAAAGTGCGATTTAACAAGCTCATACCAGTCAAGATGCTTTCAAAATTGCAGATCATTAAAAGGTGTCTCAACCATGGCGCAGGGATTTCCAAGATGGAAAGGAAATAAAGGACTGGGGTGCTGTGTTTCACAGGGCCAACCCTGGACCAAAACTGTCACAAAACATATACTGTCCTAGAAATAAAGGACAGTATGTGTAAAAAATTGTATAGAGAACATTATATATACCGTGTTTCCCCGAAAATAAGACGTACTCCGAAAATAAGCCGTAGCGGGATTTCGACGCAAGATAGAAATATAAGACACCCCTCCGAAAATAAGACGTAGCGATGTAGTGTCGAATCTCCGAAAATAAGATGTAGTGTCGAATCTCCGAAAATAAGATGTAGTGTCGAATCTCCGAAAATAAGATGTAGTGTCGAATCTCCGAAAATAAGATGTAGTGTCGAATCTCCGAAAATAAGATGTAGTGTCGAATCTCCGAAAATAAGATGTAGTGTCGAATCTTGTAGTGATAGGCGTGTCGTATGCGGCGCGGTAAACAACACGTCATAGGTGTATGTTACTGTACTGGTGCTCAGGAGCTGTGAGGAGAAGAACACTCTGTAAAGCAAAAAGATTCTCCCAGCATTGACCAGCAAACCCCTCTCTCACCCCACACAAACAGATCACCCCAGCTCCACTGTGCTCCACATCAGCTTTGCTGGCCTATCTTTTTGTACAACCAGACAAGATGAGTGCAAAAAGAAAGAGTTATTCTGTTGAGTACAAGAAAGGAATTGTGGAGGACTCCCGAGGCAAGAATCTTACGGCTTTTTGCAAAGAGAAGAAGTTGGATATCCGAATGGTCCAAAAATGGCGTGCAGAATACGATAATCTCAGTCTACAGGTGGACAGAGGAAATGCTAAGAAGCGCAAGTGTGGTTCAGGTAGGCAACCTTTATTTTCTGTAATAAAAATAAGACACCCCCCGAAAATAAGCCATAGTGTGATTTCTTGAGGAAAAAAAATATAAGACGGTGTCTTATTTTCGGGGAAACACGGTATATATATATATTATTGTTGTCATACCCTATCTAAAGTAGCAAAAAACATATCAGAAAGCACATACCTAAAAATAGGGAGTGCAGATAATGAATAAGCCTGTGGGGTTACGAGCGAGCGTGGGCACTGAATATCTGTATATAATAGCACAAAGAGTAATCAGAAAAAATAGCCATAGTTAAGGCAAAGAAAACAAACTCATTTGACCTAAGTCAAGATACTTACATAGAAGTGTGTACATAAGCAGAATCACAGCCCTCTGCCATGTCAAGCATCTCAGAGAGGCAAGACGCTTAAATAGGATAGGGAGGTGGGTGGGTGTAAAGAGCGGGCGTCGTTTGGTGATGCGGCGTCACACAATAGGTTCGCAAATCTAAATTTGAAGTTCACAGTGACATCTAGTGATACACAAATCACCTTCCTGGATGTAACTTTATCTAAGAACCAAGACGGATCCTTATCTACAGGCCTCTTTAGGAAACCTACAGCAGGTAATACGGTTTTACATGCCACCAGCGCTCATCCCACACCATTGATCAGATCAATACCGTATAGTCAATACCTACGTCTAAAACGTAATTGCTCTTCCCAGGAAGTATTCCTATTAGAGGCAGCAGCTCTTAGGGAAAGACTTTTACAAAGAGGCTACTCTAATAAATGCCTCAAAAAATTGTTCCAACGGGCCAATGGACATTCCAGACAGATTTTGCTTAGCCAACCAAAGAAGAAAAAATCCACCAATGAGAATGATGTTACGAGAATAATTACCAAATATCATTCTCAACATCAAAAAATGAGGAAGATCCTTAAAAGATTTTGGCATCTGCTGTCCATTGATCCTAATGTAGGACCATTTGTCCCCAAGGAGCCCGCGATTACATATCGTCGGGCTTGTTCTCTTGGGGACCATCTGGTAACCATCGAATTTAAAGGGAGCTTTAGAAAGGACCCTTGCAAAAGGAAGGGCACCTACACGTGCGGAGGATGCTCTATCTGTCGTTATATTAATATCGATCAAAGAATCATTCTACCTAATGGACGACTACACAGACCAAGACACTTTGCCAATTGCAAAACTCTTGGTGTGGTGTACCTATTGACCTGTAATTGTGGAATGTTCTACGCTGGCAAAACCAAACTGCCCTTCTTCAAACGGGCTTCTCGACACCTGCATGCCATGCGGACAGCCAATCCAGATCTACCACTAGGGCGCCACATCTTGCTACAACATGATGGGCATTTCTCAGGGGTGAAATTCCTGATTCTAGACAGGGTTCATCCCAACCCTAGAGGCGGAGACTGGAATAAAACTCTATTACAGCATGAGACCCGTTGGATTGCTGACCTAGAAGCAAACCTTACCCCTGGGCTCAATGAACAAATAAGTTTTAGGCCTTTTTTGGAGGGCTTCTCCTCTGGTGGATGGGAGGGGGATTGAGGTGTAGTTCCCTTTTGCTCCTAATCTATGCTATGACTGCCTTGCATTTGTCTCTGTCTATTTTAATATGTATATTGTATATTATATGTCTGTGATATGCAATTATCACTGTGCCTTTTCTGTTCATTTTTTAATTTCTTGCCTGTGCATTTCATTGTTGGTCTTTTATCCTTGGTGCGGATTGGATCACTGGGGTTTCTGTGTCCACTAGGCCCGGCGCACGTAAGCCGCCCCCTTCTCAGGGGACGGCTTATTTTTGACCTGGCTGTCACACATTTTTCATAGTGTAGATAGCCTTTGGGTCTACAGTTGCGTCGTGAAAGAGATGTGAATGGTACAGTCCTTGTCCTTCCCACTCTTCCCCTGGACCCTGCTGATGGCCCACTATCTTTATTAAGATATGTGTGGTCTCTCACATTAATACATAACCTAATTTATACTCTTACTCCTCTTACAAAATTACCATACTGTAGCCCAATCAGCTTCTACCTCTCAGCCTCTTTAACCACTTAAGACCCGGACCAATACGCTGGTAAATGACCCAAGGTGTTTTTGCGATTCGGCACTGCGTCGCTTTAACAGACAATTGCGCGGTCGTGCGACGTGGCTCCCAAACAAAATTTGCGTCCTTTTCTTCCCACAAATAGAGCTTTCTTTTGGTGGTATTTGATCACCTCTGCAATTTTAATTTTTTGCGCTATATACAAAAATAGAGCGACATTTTTGAAAAAAAAACACTATTTTTTACTTTTTGTTAAAAAAAAAATCAAATAAACTAAATTTTAGTCAAACATTTAGGCCAAAATTTATTTAGCCACATGTCTTTAGTAAAAAAAAAAAAATCGCAATAAAAAAAAATAGCTACCTAGCGGGAACAGCGGCACTAATACAGCGATCAGAAAAATGATCGCTTAGTGACGCTGGCAATAGGGAGTGAAAGGGTTAACTAGGGCGGTGATCAGGGGGTTAAAACTTTATTGAGGGGGGGTGGGGGGGCTATCCTGAACCTAACACTAACTGTTTTTTACACTGCCTGTCACACTGACACTAAATGCAGTGATTAAATCACTGCATTCAGTGACACTGTGACAGGGGGGTGGGGGGGCGATCACAAGGGGTTAATATGCCTATGTGAGTGTGTGTCAGTGTTGTGTTGGTGCACACTTACTTGTGATGTCTTCTCTCATCAGCAGCGCTGGGAAACAGCGCTGCGATGAGAGAATACATCATTTCCTCCTTCCTGTGTAAACACAGGAGGAGGAAGTGACAGGCTGGGAGCGCGCTCCCATTGGCTGGGAGCGATCGCGGGGGGGGCGGATATCACGGACATCCGCCCGCAGATCCCGGATCGCTCCCAGAGGTAGGGGTACGTGCCATTCTGTGGCCGTATATGTGCGTGCGGGGGTCCTTAAGTGGTTAAGGGCGTTCATTTATAGGCACTTATTATAATCAGTATAGTTGTCCTTTACTCTCTTTCCTTTTCTTTTCTTATCATTGTTGCAGCTGTTATGGTCCTCCGTCTCACCACTTGCATACCTAGCTCCGCTTCCCATCCGTTTCTTTGGGCAGCGGTGACTACTTATGCAATCTATCAGCGCCGTCACGCGCTCAGTATCAGGACGCTGGTTTCTATTTCTCTCCCACTGACAATCTGTAACCTCTCTGCTCAGGAATGTAGCCTTACAATACGCCGTTACAATTACGTTATGCCAGCCCCGCCCACTATGCAGATGATCTGCTTAGCACGCTGTCAGGGTTTACGTCATGACGCTGGTCTTTTCATTAATTTCGCTGGGCGGCGGTGACTATACACCTCGCTTTCGCCCTGACTCTGTGCCCTCATATGACGCGATCAGCGTCACTATAACACGACTTCTCTCTGGATGCGAACCTATTGTGTGACACCACGTCACCAAACGACGCCCACTCTTTACACCCGCCCACCTTCCTATCCTATTTAAGCGTCTCGCCTCTCTGAGATGCTTGACATGGCAGAGGGCTGTGATGCTGCTTATGTACACACTTCTATGTAAGTATCTTGACTTAGGTCAAATGAGTTTGTTTTCTTTGCCTTAACTATGGCTATTTTTTCTGATTACTCTGTGTGCTATTATATACAGATCTTCAGTGCCTACGCTCGCTCGTAACCCCACAGGCTTATTCATTATCTGCACTCCCTATTTTTAGGTATGTGCTTTCTGATATGTTTTTTGCTACTTTAGATAGGGTATGACAACAATAATATATATATATATATAATGTTCTCTATACAATTTTTTACACATACTGTCCTTTATTTCTAGGACAGTATATGTTTTGTGACAGTTTTGGTCCAGGGTTGGCCCTGTGAAACACAGCACCCCAGTCCTTTATTTCCTTTCCATCTTGGAAATCCCTGCGCCATGGTTGAGACACCTTTTAATGATCTGTAATTTTGAAAGCATCTTGACTGGTATGAGCTTGTTAAATCGCACTTTTATATGTATATTGCTTCCTGTCTATGTATTATAAGTTTTTCATAATATGTTTACTTTTTTTCTGTAAAAATCCATTAGATCCCACACAGACTTCGGCCCCTGAAGAAGGGAATACCCGAAACGCGTAGGGCCTGGTACTTACTATGTGGATCATTTTCAATTTGCATATTTATTGTTTCTTTTAAACCTTTGTGTTTTGTTGTTTTGCTATTTACAAATAAAATTATATATTTTTGCATACTACATTCTAAATCTCTGTTGCCTTCAAAGCCCCACTTCGGGGGATTCCTCGAATTCTCTTTTATAGCTACAAAGGGTGGGCCAACTCAATATTGAACTCTATGGACTAAGACTGGGATGCCATTAAAGTTCATGTGTGTGTGTAAAGGCAGGTGTCCCAATATAATATAGGGCCAGATTCAGGTAGATGAGAGCATCTTTGCTCCAGAGTAACGCTTCTCATTTACGTTACTCTGACGACCCTTTCAGCGCAAGTACTGTTATTCACATAGCAGTTGCGCGTAAACTTGCGCCAGAGTAACGATAATGCGCTGGCGTAACCCGACGCAAGGGGAAGTGGGTGTGATCATATGTAAATGATGGGCGGAGCCCAGCGCAGAGGCTTACGTTCAGCGCATCAACCACGGAGCATGCGCAGTGAGTGAGGCTCCACTCGCCCCCTTTGTGCGCATGCTCACAACTTCCGTCGGCACCACTTCACGGGAAACGTCAGCGCAATGCCTTCCGTTGGGCGTTTAAATGCGCCCGTAGAAGCGCCATTCCGGCACTAAAATATATCCTGCTCCCCCTCCCCGCAGTGATGTTACTTTTGTTCTGAGATGGCTGCTCCCGTTCCCCGCAAACACACAGGAGAAAGCTGAACTTTAATGGCCAGGAGCTGTCAGCCGTCATCTCGGCTATGGAGACCTATGATGTCTTCCTCCATGGCTGTAAAATTTGACAGACAAGCAAGGACAGAGGTGTTGTCCTGCAAGTGGGGGTGCTCAGCTAGCTCTTATCGTTGGTAACGCTGCTGTAGCTGCTCTCCTGCTGACCTGTGGCCATCTGGAGTAAAGATAAAGCAGCCTTTTGTAGAAATAACTTTGCGCCGGACGAACGAGATACGCGCGGCGCATGTAGCCAGCGTATGGTGCTAATCCGTTCGTGAATTGGGAAAAATCCCTCATTTGCATATTTGCAGGGGAAATCAATAGGCGCGACTGATGCGCCAAGCGAAATTAAGCGCTGACGATACTCTGGCGTCGGAACGTTCCGCCGGTCGCAAATGGCCCGTTATTGGGCGCATCTAGTTTGGTGGGTACGGGCACATAGACACGACGGCGCATCTTCACAGTTACGCGGCGCATATCGAAATACTCCAGCGCAAGTGTTGCTGAATCTGGCCCTATGGGCCAGATTCAGGTAGAGTTGCGCTGGAGTAAATCGATATTGATCTATTGATTTATTGATCTATTGATCTATTGATTTCCCCTGCAAATATGCAAATGAGGGATTTTTCCCAATTCACGAACGGATTAGCACCATACGCTGGCTACATGCGCCGCGCGTATCTCGTTCGTCCGGCGCAAAGTTATTTCTACAAATAGCTGCTTTATCTTTACTCCAGACGGCCACAGGTCAGCAGGAGAGCAGCTACAGCAGCGTTACCGACGATAAGAGCTAGCTGAGCACCCCCACTTGCAGGACAACACCTCTGTCCATGCTTGTCTGTCAAATTTTACAGCCATGGAGGAAGACATCATAGGTCTCCATAGCCGAGATGACGGCTGACAGCTCCTGGCCATTAAAGTTCAGCTTTCTCCTGTGTGTTTGCGGGGAACGGGAGCAGCCATCTCAGAACAAAAGTAACATCACTGCGGGGAGGGGGAGCAGGATATACTTTAGTGCCGGAATGGCGCTTCTACGGGCGCATTTAAACGCCCAACGGAAGGCATTGCGCTGACGTTTCCCGTGAAGTGGTGCCGACGGAAGTTGTGAGCATGCGCACAAAGGGGGCGAGTGGAGCCTCACTCACTGCGCATGCTCCGTGGTTGATGCGCTGAACGTAAGCCTCTGCGCTGGGCTCCGCCCATCATTTACATATGATCACACCCACTTCCCCTTGCGTCGGGTTACGCCAGCGCATTATCGTTACTCTGGCGCAAGTTTACGCGCAATTGCTATGTGAATAACAGTACTTGCGCTGAAAGGGTCGTCAGAGTAACGTAAATGAGAAGCGTTACTCTGGAGCAAAGATGCTCTCATCTACCTGAATCTGGCCCATAGTGTATAATCTTATGGGAAGATTGTGGTTGAAGTGAATGGTCTACCAACTCTCTTTAAATCTCTCAGCAGCAACTACTTGGGTAGTTCTGCCTAAAAGGTCGAGTATTACAGCAATATCTCTACAGTGCATCATTGTGGGCACTTTCAAGCTTCTTCTTCAAAATTGTCCCATCCAGGGCAGGTGGTGAAGGCCTTTTCATGGAAATGAATGGCGATTGCAAAGTGCATGTGTAGAGAGTGCAGAGCCCGCCTAGGAAAAGATATTGCCAAAGCAAGAGTTAACGTTAGCAAAAATATAGCAGCTTCCACCATCCTGCTAACAATAACGTCAGAATATTATATTCTGACAACTGGCACTATATCTGACTGAACGGATGTGTTGTTCAACCCATATTTGCCCAAATGGCTTCTTCAACAGAAGTTGAATGAATATTAAATTTTTGTCAACTGGAGTGGTGCCTGCAGGGCCATACACTATATGGTCAGGTTACCACTTTAAAGGGGAGCTGGGGAGCGTCTTGATCCTAAATATGATTAGTATACTAATAGTTTATTTGTCCTTAAAACACACTTGTTCTCTATGGCACCGTTAGAAAAGGAAGTACAGGGCAAGTTAGCTATGTTTTTTCTTCAGCTTCTATTTCCTGTACAATCAAGAACAAACAGAGGCTTGTATCATATGTGCTGTGATTAATATTCTAAAACTGACCAGGTTTTTATAAAAAAAAACATTCACTAAATTATATAAATACAACATGGTGTGTTACAACAGCCTATTTATGAAAATAAGAAAGGCTATACAGTATATATATATATATATATATATATATATATATATATATATACACAGTCATGAAAAAAGTAAGTACACCTCATAACAATTGTTGACCTTTTTAACATATTTGACCAGTCAAGGATACTGGAAATAGCAGGGTAGGGTATACATTTTTTTTTTCAACCAGCAGGATTCCTACATTTACACAAGTGATGTGGCTATGGAAATCCTGCCTGCTGTCATGGTCAGAGGTCAGGCTCAGAGGACAGTAGCTATAGCAGTAGAGGGACTCCCACCAACCAGCAGGATTTGGTATACACACAGGTCATCCTGGCAAATAACGCAGGCTCACCTGAGGTGCGGAGTCTAAGTACTATCACCAGAGCTCCTGATGGTGGAGATGGGTTTCGCTGCTTGTTAGTACCAGGTCGCGGTCCTCATAGCAGGTAAGGATCAATTGGAAGCATAGTCTGTAACTAAGCCAAAAGTCAGTAACAAGGTTGGGATCAAGCTGAAGCTCAGACAAGGAACAAGCTATGGGTCAGTAAGGAGTGGTAGTAAAGATACGAACAGCAGCAGTAGGAAAGATAAAAGTAAGTGTTACGTACCTGCCAGATGAGCCTGACGTGTAGTGGGAAGGCCTCTCGTACAACCCCCGGCTCAAGGGCCACCGATGTTGCGACAGTGGCCGCAAGAGCCTGGCGGTGTATGGTTGCCTGGTTCGTCTTGGGTCTTGTCGGCTCAGCAGGTGCAGCAGGAAGCTGGCTGGTGGGTGCACTGGCCGGGGAGACACTGAATGCGTAGTCAGACAAGCCGGGTTTGGTAACAGATGATCAGATATAGATGTAAACGACAGGCAGAGAATGGTCAGTATACAGGCAAGTTCGGCAACGGGAAATCAAGCAGTTGTAGAGCTGAGCGTTGATCACAAGGCAGGCCGGGATCAGCATAACAGAGATCAATCGTAGTCAACAAGCCGGGTCAAACACAGGAAACAGGAAACAGGTCAGATCACAGGAAGTCAGGTAAGAACTGCAGATCAGGCAGCAAAGACACTGTGCTGCTGAGGTGTTTAAATAGGGCAGCCTGTTGTCAATGACTGAAATCAGTTTGCACCATTAACTCTTAGGTGGCAGATCCATGACAGTAAGATACTGGCTGGAGAGAGCACGATAATCTGGCAAACCGGAAGTGCATAGACATGGTTTAAATTAGGGAGGAGCAAAGATATCAAGGTTCAAGACAAACAAGGTTCAAGGCAGGATCATTTAAGGAATTGTCCAGGGAGCTGTACAGCGTTCCCGTTGGCTCAGCAAGAAGAGACATTGTTTGACACATCAGAGGTTCTGGGTTAAAATCCAGGCTCTGACAGCTATTGTATTCTAACAGAAAGGACTCCCCTTCTTGTCAGAATGTGCTGATCAAATGCTGTTTTTTCCAGCAGGACCCTTCAACAGAACCCAGTCTAACCAAAAGTCTACTTCAAGATTAATGTAACTTTGGAAAATTGGATTCCAGGGCCAAAGTACATATTGAACATCTGCTTTACCATTTACAACTGTTCCCAATTTTATTCTTATGAGTAATCTTTCTTTGTCCCTTTCTATTTGCAAGAGGAGTTGAAACTCAGTATCTCTGTTTAAAAATGAATGATTTTAATATTACATATAGCAACATAAAATAACAAAACCCCAAGCCAGTCATAGAGGGGTGAAATCGACGCCCAGCAGGGGCCAGACGAGATTTTAACTATCTATGGGCAGCCTGGTTGTACTGAAATTGATACAGTACAACAAGCCCGTCAGCACTGCGGGAGGGATTCCTCTATCAACACTGAGGCCTCGTACACACGATGAGATATGTCCGCTCAAACTTGTCCGACGGACAGTTTAGAGCGGACATGTCTCATCGCCGGCAGACAGCGTGGTGACGCGGCGGTGACGTTGACGCCGCCACGTCACCGCTACGTCACCGCACCAGGAAGTAAACACTTCCGCGCGCATGCGTCGGATCCATTCACAGGATACGACGCATGTGCGGGAAGATATGTCCGCTGGTTTGCCGTACTAACCAGCGGAACATATCCGACGGACAGGTTTGTAGCGGACAAATTTCAAAGCATGCTTTGAAATTTGTCCGATAGACAAACCTGTCCGCTAGCCCGTACACACGATCAGATTTGTCTGCTGAAACAGTCCATCGGACCGTTTTCAGCGGACAAATTTGATCGTGTGTACGCGGCCTGACTGTTGATGGGGAAATCTAGGGATTTTCTTTCCCTCTACCCGTAGTGGAAGAAATAAAAATTGTATAATCTATGACTTGCTAGATTATATACTTTCCTATCTATTTACTAATGCTAGCAGAATAAACATTTAAAATATTTGAATACCCCCCAATTCGGTTCGCGGCAGAACTCTCAAACATTATAAAAGTTCGGACCCGACCCACGAACCCTATTAAAGTCTATGGGACCCGAATTTGAACAATCTAAATTTTAAAGGCTTATATGCAAGTTATTGGCCATAAAAAGGGTATCGGGGCCTGTTTTTTTTTTTTAAACATTTTTTTTAACTACTTAAGGACCGCCTCCTGCTCATATAGGTCGGCAGAATGGCATGGTTGGGCAGATCCACGTACAGGTACGTCCTGTACTACTACCCAGCCGTGGGTCACGGGCACGCGCCCCTGACCCGGTCCGAAGCTCCGGCACCGGGACCGTGGGACTCGCTGGCCCGATCACCACCGGAGCTGAAGAACAGGGAGAGCCGTGTGTAAACATGGCTTCCCCGTGCTTCACTGTGGCGGCAGCATCGATCGCGTCATCCCTTTTATAGGGGGGACGCGATCGATGACGTCACACCTACAGCCACACCCCCCTACCGTTGTAAAAACACACAGGGAACACATAACCCCTACAGCGCCCCCTTGTGGTTAACTCCCAAACTGCAACTGTCATTTCCACAGTAAACAATGCAATTTAAATGCATTTTTTGCTGTGAAAATGACAATTGTCCCAAAAATGTGTCAAAATTGTCCGAAGTGTCCGCCATAATGTCGCAGTCACGAAAATAATTACTGATCGCCGCCATTAGTAGTAAAAAAAATAATAATAATAAAAATGCAATAAAACTATCCCCTATTTTGTAAACGCTATAAATTAAGCGCAAACCAATCGATAAACGCTTATTGCGATTTTTTTTACCAAAAATAGGTAGAAGAATACGTATCGGCCTAAAATGTATTGCTCTATTTTTGTTTATAGCGCAAAAAAATAAAAACCACAGAGGTGATCAAATACCACCAAAAGAAAGCTCTATTTGTGGGGCAATTGTCAGTTAAAGCAACGCAGTGGCAATTTGCAAAAAGGGGCCTGGTCCTTTAGCTGCATTTTGGTCCGGGGCTTAAGTGGTTAAAGTAGCAGTGACTTTGGGGGCGTGGCCTGGCAAGCGATGGAGTAAGACGCAGGGCGAGAGAGCTCCTCTTGCTGTGGATCCTGTTTAACAGCCTGTGAGAATATTTGGGTCTGCTTTTTTGCCTTGCAACCTGCTGGAAGACTCCCGGACCGGAGTGGACCATATCGCCGCCGAAGACCAAGTCCACAGCGGCGGAAAAGCTGGCTAAGTTCAGGCTGGAGGGAGACAAGGAGCAGGCCAAAGATGAGAACCAAGGGGAGGATCGCCACGCGGCGGAGACGGCAAAGATACTGGACGCTATAGCAGCACTACAAGGCAACCTGACCACTAAAATAGACAAGGTTAAGCTCGACATTTCCTTGCTGAGACAGGATCTGGCTACTGTACGGGGTAGGGTCACGGAGACTGAGGCCCGGATAAGCGCAGCGGAGGACATATTACATCCCCTGCAGGCTACTACGGAGGAGTTGCAGCGCCAGGTCCACATGCTCCATTCTCATCAGGACGAAATGGAAAATAGACTTCGCCACTGTAATTTGCGGTTCATAGGATTACCGGAGAGAGCCGAGGGCAGAGACCCGGTGGACTTTTTGGAAAACCTCCTTGTTAACACGTATGGCAGGGAGGCATTCTCAGTAATGTTTGCGGTGGAGAGGGCGCACCGAATACCAGCGAGACCCCCGCCCGAGGGGGCCCCTCCCCGCACGTTTATTGCTAAGTTCCTAAATTTTAGAGACAGAGACACTATAATGCGGCTCTCCAGGGAAAAAGGAAACATAAAGATGGGAAATGGCCATGTGGCGGTGTTTCTGGATTTTTCCAATGAAGTACAGAAGAAAAGATCTCAATTTCAAGATGTGAAGCGGCGATTGAGAGTACTGCACCTCAAGTATGCAATGATGTTTCCTGCTAGGCTCTGGGTGGAGGAAGATGGCCGGGTTCAGTTTTTTGATACTCCCGCGGCGGCGGCGGCGTGGCTGGATCGTAAGGGCAGATAGCAGCATGGACAACCCCGTTTGTAAAAGAGTACTGTTCCATGGGGGGGCGGGGAACGTTCTCCCTGAATCTGCACTGAACTGTCTCTGAACTACTACTGTTCTGGGATTATGCCTGCAGAGATCCTGGTCCCTATGTAAAGAATCCCCCATTTTTTCCCCCTTTTGCTTATTGACCGGGAAGCCTCCCTGCCATTCCCAACAAACCCCCCCCCCCCCCTGGTTCATATGCTGCACAGAACTCCAGGCAGACAGTGTCAGATGCAGTTGACAGAGTCAGTGAGTCAGTGAGGCCTCGGATTAGCAGCAGGAGCTCCACACGGCGCACGTCTCCCAGGAGTGGGAACGTGTGTGCTATAGCTCCAGGCAGGTGTAGGAGGTAGACAGGCAGGCTAGGTCTCTCCCAGCCTCTCCCTGCTAGCTTCAGCCCCAGCCCCAGCACTGCTCGTCCCCAACCTGGCCTTTCTCCTCCATCACTCCACCACAGAACCACAGCGGATCAGCCCCCTGGCCCTCTGGCCCCAGGTAAGAAATTGCTGTCGGCCGTCCATGTCAGGACAGCCGTGGCAAACATCTTATGCCCCCTCGGCTTTCCTTGGCCTTTATCCTCCTTCCCCTGTGCCCCCATACCATCATCGGCAATCGCTAAATTTTTTAGCACACCCGCGCCAGCCTGCATTGAATCGCGGGGCCGCGATCTAGGCAAGACCGCGGCTTCACCCGCGGCCTACCGCTGCGGCGCTCCCCACACCTTCACTCCTATCCTTCACCCCCTATGCCCCCATACCGCCAGCCGAGACACCCTCCTACTACCCTCCAGCCACAATTCCGCCTTCCTAGGGCATTCTTTTTTTTTTTGACACCCGCGCCGGCCTGCACTGATTCGCGGGGCCGCGATCTAGGAAAGACCGCGGCTTCACCCGGGGCCTACCGGCGCGGCGCTCCCCACTCCCTGTAAACCCCCCAAATCCTCTAGGAATTCCCCCCTTCCCTATTAGGACAGCCACTCTTTCCCTGGCTTACCTTTTGTGCCCCCAGTACCTCCATCCATTCGTGCAGTCAGCTCCAGGCTGCATCCTGCTGCCTGATCAGACAGCTCTCCTGCTATACTAGCAATAAGCACACCCCTCACCCCCAGCCACTGCTCCTCAACACAACCTATCAGGGCTCACGATCGCCTTTTCACACAGAATTTTTTTACCCCACCGGAGCTTGGCCCAGCACCGAGGGTTTTTTTTTGCCTTCCTCTGGACCAAGCCAGGAATCAGCTCCCCATCGCCCCGATGGCGACCATGGCATATCAGCAATATTCTGCAGAAACCATTTGGAGTTTGAGGCATCCGCCGCAATACTACCAGCCATCACCAAAAAAGCCCTAAAAATTGAGCGAATATGGAGAGTCGATCAAGATCGACAGTCAGGTATTTCAGCCATTCACCCCACCTACATATCTTGTGCTTTGATCAATACAAGATCGGCAGTAAAACACCGACTGGAAATCCGTGACCTCATTTTACAATGCGATTTAGATTGCCTCTTTATTACAGAGAGCTGGCTACAGCCGACTGTAACACCATTCTAGGAGAACTGGTGCCAGAAAACTACCGTATCATAACGGAAAACAGAATAGGGCAAGAGGGGGAGGACTGGCGGTGATCACAAGATGCACCTTGCGGTCACTAAACCAGCCCTTCAAAACCCTCTTCCATTCATGGAAACCCTTACTCTGCAATTGCAAACAAACCAAGGAGACCGTCCACATTCTTCTCTGCTATAGGCCACCCGGCCCAAAATCGCAGCTGATATCTCCATTAACGGAGTTTGTCTCCACTTACACCCTCAACAGCAAACATGTTTTGCTGCTCGGGGACTTCAATCTCTGGGCCAACTCCGCACAAGACCCCGTTGCCGACGCCTGTATCGACCCCTGGAAGGACTAGGCCTTCAGCAACTAGTATGTGGGCCCACACATGCTTCTGGTCACACGCTCGATCTTATTTTCAGACAAGATCTGGAAATAAAAATCTTGGAAAATGAACCATTGCCATGGACAGATCACCATGCAATTAAATTCATTATTTCCGAATTCCCCCCCCCCTTAATAAAAACATCAAATCCAGTGACAACACACTGGACCAGATGTCAGAAGAAGCTCCACTCGCAACTCTTCAAAGCCACGTTAGGGGATAAAATAAACACAATTCAGCCGCACCTAACAGCGGAAGAAACATTAGAGGCCATAAACACAGCACTATTGCAGTCAGCTGACTTGATAGCGCCGAAACGAAAGACCCAGATCAGGAAAAATAACTCCAGCTGGTTCAACAACCAGCTGGCTTCACTGAAGCAAGAGCGCAGAAGGGCAGAAGCAGCCTGGAAAAGAAATTCTTCAGATGAGAACCTCTCGATCTACAAGGCAATAACCAGAAAATACCACAAGCAAATCTTCGAAGCCAAGAAAAACTATTTTTCTGAGGCTATCAACGGTGCCCTAAATCGCCCCCGCGAACTCTTCAAGATGGTCACCCAGACCATGAATCCAGGATGTCTTGAAGCCCCCAACTTGGACACACAAGAATTTTGCGATGAGTTATCGGATTGCTTCATTAACAAAATTGAGGCTATCTGGCAAAGCATTCAACAAAACAACTTCGCTCCTAGCCCCCCCCATAGTCAGTTACACAGCACCGGCAGCAATTCACCAAAGTTAGGTGAGTTCACGCTGGAACCCATCTCCATTCAGACCACTAAAAATATCATCGGCACTCTGCGCAACAGCACTGCGCCAAATGATATTATCCCCACCAAACTGCTGAAGGAATGCGCCGACATCCTGGCACCTCCTGTCACGCAGCTTATCAACCAATCCTTCAGGGAGGGCATAATGCCCTCCCAGCTGAAGGAGGGCTTTATTCAACCCATTTTGAAGAAAGCCACCCTGGATCCGAAGGATCCACTCAATTGGCGCCCCATAACAGGCCTAAATGTTCTCTCCAAGGTAATGGAGAAAGCAGTGGTACAGCAGCTGCAACAGCATCTAGATACCCACAACTTACTCGACCCATTTCAATCAGGATTCCGTCCCGGACACGGGACGGAAACAGCATTGCTTAAGATATGGGACGACGTTCTCGAGGCCGCAGACGAAGGAGAATCTTCTATTCTGGTTCTGTTGGACCTAAGCGCAGCCTTTGATACAGTAGATCACAAGCTATTATTGACTCGGCTGGCTAAAATAGCCAAAGTCGCAGAAAGCGATCTATCCTGGTTCTCCTCTTTTTTGGATAACCGATCGCAAATAGTGAAGCTAGGACCCTTCACTTCTGAACAACGCACATTATCGTGCGGGGTCCCTCAAGGATCTCCCCTGTCGCCGATGTTATTCAACATCTATATGCGTCCTCTTTTCGAAATCATCAGCAGCCAAAAACTGCTATATCACTCATATGCAGACGACACGCAACTGTACTTCCGCATTTGCAATAAAAAGGATCACCACCTCAATCTAGAGACGTGCCTCTCTTTGATAGAGGACTGGATGACAAAGAGTTATCTCAAACTCAACGGAGTGAAAACAGAACTTCTTCTGTTTCACGCCAAGCGCAGGAATCAATCAGCAACAACCTGGTTCCCCCCGCACATTCTGGGCAAAATCATCTCCCCTAGCGCCAAAGTCAAAAGTCTTGGGGTCATTTTTGACTCCGACATGACAATGAACGCACAAATAGGGACAGTAGTCAGCGGATCTCACCATCTGCTGCGCCTACTACGCAGACTCATTCCTTTCATTCCCAAGAAAGACGTAGCGGTCGTGGTGGGAGCAATTGTAAACTCCAGATTGGACTATGCAAATGCCCTTTACCTCGGACTCCCCAAGTACCTAAATCGCTCGTCTTCAAGTCGTTCAAAATACGGCCGCCAGACTTGTGACTGGGAAAAAACCCTGGGAATCAATCTCGCCGTCACTGAGATCCCTTCACTGGTTACCAGTTAAAGACAGAATCACCTTTAAAGCTCTCTGTCTAACGCATAGATGTATCCATGGGAATGCTCCCCATTATCTATGCGAAAAGTTAAAAATTCAGAATCCCAATCGTATTCTACGATCCACCAATCAAAATCGGCTTCAGATACCGAAAGCCAGATACAAGTCCAAAGGGGACAGAAGATTCGCTGTCCAAGGTCCCAGACTATGGAACGCCTTACCAGCCAGTATTCGGCTGGAGGAGAACTACTTGGTCTTCAGGAGAAAGATTAAGACGCATCTCTTTTGATCTCAAAGGAGACAGGAACAACGAGCGCCCAGAGGCGATTTACTTCGCATGTGCTGCGCTATATAAGTTTTCATTCATTCATTCATTCATTCATGCACACTGCTTAGACGGAGGAGATTCCCCCCCTGGGTTGGAGGAGGTTGGCCTGTCCCCCGTTGTTTTTTTCCCCCTTTTTCTTCCTTAACTGAAGATAGAGCAGCTGGTTCAACACAGTAATGGGGCACAAACCTGTCCATAGATGACCAGGAAGCCACCCTGCAAATTACTTCAGAAAGCTACATGACGCAAAGCTGTCCTAGATGTAGACCCACTCCTGGTCGGATGAGCAGACACTACATCCAAAGAGCCAAGCCCTTGACTCTGTGAGCCTGTTGGATGACCTAGTCAAACAATTTTTGATGTTATGTAAGCTAGAATTTTGCTTTAACCAACTAAGCCACGGCACACTTTCTCCCACGTTAGAACTCTAAGGTTAGCTCCCACGAAGACTGATGCACCCTTGGGAATTGAGTCAAGCATAGGTAAATGTACCGCTCAACTGGAAAGAACGTACAAAGTTCTCCATGACCAGTGAGCCAATCTCTGATGCCCTGTACACAAGACCGGTTTTCCTGACATGCCAAAACCCAAAGTTTTTCCGGATGTTATTCCTCTCAAGCCTGCCTTGCATACACATGTTCAGTCTAAAAAACGCTCGACCAAAGCACGGTGATGTCCAACACGTACGACAGCACTATAAAAGGGACATTCCATCTAAAAAAAACGCTCGACCAAAGCACGGTGATGTCCAACACGTATGACAGTACTATAAAGGGGACATTCCATTCAAATGGCGCCACCCTTTGGGCTGCTTTTGCTGAACCTCATGTTAGTAAAAGTTTGGTGAGAGCCGATTCACGCTTTTTAGTCTTCGTGCTTTTCTGTCCGTTACAGCTTGACGAATGTTCTATCTCCATTGAAAACGCTAGTTTTACCAGAACGAGTGCTCCCGTCTCATACTTGGTTCTGAGCATTTGCATTTTTTTCCCACTCAGAAAAGCATACACACGAGCGGAAGACTGAGACTTGGGTGCCCTTCCAACCTCTCCTTATTTCTCTTCCCTGGCAAAAGGCGGTGTAATCTCTTGCCCTTGAAGCATGGAAAGGCCTTGAACTTTGCAACTTCCTATCCAATTATTCTAAAGATCGCTGTTTCCAGTCTATATCAAAGAAAGACCTTCCATCAAAAGGATTTGCCAGCAGCTTTGTTTGGATAAAACATCTGCCACCCATGGATTTTAGAAGGGCTTTTTTTCCATTACAAAATGGAGCATTGCCCTTGCTGAGCACCTAATGGCATCAATGGTGGCCTCCCTTATAAAGTCAGCCGACAACTTTAGCTTCTGTAGAGCCTAAATAATGTCCTTTTAAACACCTTCTCAAATGGCCTTTTCAATGTTTTGTGTCTATACCTTGATTTCAATAGCGACTGATGTTAGTGCGACCACTGGATTACAGGCTACACCTGTGGACTTGTAGACCTTCTTGATGTCCAAATCGATCCTCCTATTCACGATATCCTTGAAAGTGGCAGAATCCTCCATTGGGAAGGGGACATTCTGTGGAGTATACAGGGAAGCCACACCAGATTCCTGCAACGGATAACTTGCCAGGCTGTGCTGTGGCGTCATCTGCCACCCACTGTATTCGCCAGACACAGTGGATGACATATCAGTGTACCGGCCCGCTGCCGGTACCATGTGATCGCTGTGACCAATCACCACAGATCACATGACAATTGTACACAATGGATGGCTTCAATTCATGCCATTCATTGTTTACTATTATTAGTTTTCACTCAGGAAAAATGGTTTCTTATAAAGCCCCGTACACACGGCCGAGATTCTCGGCAGAAACCAGCGAGAACCTCGCTGGCATCCTGATTCTGCCGAGAACCTCGGCCGTGTGTACGGATTCGGCGAGCATCCCGTCGGGAATGCCGTCGAGCCGAAATAGAGAGCAGGTTCTTTATTTGCTCGACGGCCCGTCGGGATGAATGGCTGGTCGCCTTTCCCGACGGGCTGGTCGCCGAATCTGACGGCCGGCCGAGAACCTCGACGGGCGGAACGATGTGCTCCGCCCGTCGAGGTTCTCGGCCGTGTGTATGGGGCCTCACAGTAAATTTCACTGTTATGATCAATCATAGGGGTTTATTTAGGAAAGGCAAATCCACTTTGCACTACAAGTGCAATGCAAGTAGATCTAAGAGGGACATGCAAAGAAAATAAAAAACAGCATTTTAGCTTCCCCTCATTTCAGATCTTTCCCTCGGATCTACAGTGACTTCACTTCCAAGTGCACTTTCAATGCACTTACAAGTGCACTGGTAGTGCAAAGTGGATTTTCCTTTCGTAAATAACCCCCAAAGTGTGTTAAAAAAAATCCAGATCACTTCCTCAGAGTAGTACAATGGGGGTTATTTACAAAAGGCAAATCCACTTTGCACTACAAGTGCACTGCAAGGGATAGATCCGAAATGAGGGGAAGCGCTGCTGAGTTTATTATCCAATCATGTGCAAGCTAAAATGCTGTTTTTTATTTTCCTTGCATGTCGCCCTCGGATCTACAGTGACTGCACCTCCAAGTGGATTTGCCTTTCGTAAATAACCCCCAATGTTACTCTGGTCACAGTATGTAAAATAAATGTAAAAGAAAGCAAAAATGTAATAGCAAAAAATAAATTTTTACATACTGTCTCCAGTTTTACCTGATCACCGTCACACCTCGATACCTCATGACAGGGGTCTACGAGTGATACAGAAGGTCCTAAATATTTAATTTGTGTTGGAAATCTTGGAATTCCTATTAACACATATCTAGTTTAGATTTAATCAAACGTTTTTTTGCCAGACACAGGGCACTGCCATGGCAAAAAATCCCTAAAAAATTCTATTGTTATATATTTGTATTTTAGTTTGTATTCTTCTTTCATGAATTTTGTGCTTGGAATTGGGAGACAATGATGTTTATTTTGCTTCCCGGTGTCCCCTGGATATTGTAGAAGCTGCCACACTTACTGCACATGTGCGGCTACATCATGGTGGGTGTGCTGTGACATTTTTGTGTCATGACGTTTATTTATGAAAGCATCCATTTTAGGTATATTTAAAGACATGGAAAGGTGACAGTTGCCTCTAAAGCGGCTGGCGTGTCTGGCGAAACCAATATGGCTTCCAGCTTGGTCCAATGCAACTAGCCTTTAGGATACCTTCTCCTCTACCTCCTCCATTCCTTTAAGAGACTGACATTATCCTATATATGGACTGATATACCTTTATTGCCACAAACAGAGATCCAGTTGGCTAAGTACATTTCCTTTACTTGAGTGTTAATGGCTTTTTTTGTTCCTCTTCAAATTATACTGATGGATTTTACACTGGGCAATAATAAACCATATTATTTATATTACACTGTTGAAGTTCATATGTGATTCATTTGCCATTTAAGGGAGGACAGCAGATGCCTTGCTAATGAATATATGTGATAACAAGAAAATCCCTCACTGGGTGTTTTCCAGTTGTATTTGATGCTCACTACATAAGCCACCATTTCACTCTCATTTCAAGCAGGATACATAAGGACTAATCCCACACAGGATACCCTTATAGACTTCAAAAATTATTAACCACACACAGTGACCCACCGTATCATCCTCAGCTGGGTAGATCTCACATCACTGCTCAACAGTGTTGGCCATGTGGTGGCGACATTGTTCCCATGTGGTTTTGACTTTCTTGCATATCTGTGAGAAGATGAGACTTTAAATGACTTTAAATTAGCTCTGGAACATATTTCACCATAGGATTCCTCTTCAAGGAACCTTCAGCAACATTCAGCCATAAGCTACATATCATCACTTTATAATATGGAGGAGGAATTTGTCACACAATTTTTGATTTAGTTGATACAAATTGTACCCCCTACTGGTGCACATACATTCGTGAATATGTGCCGATATTTTTATTTTTTCCCCTTTTGGGAGGGAAGGTTGTCCACATAAGGTTCCTGGAGCTGCCATGGTAGTGTGTATTTTTGAATAATTAGCCAATTATGTTTTTTTTTTAGATAGATAGTGGATTTTGTACTGTTTAGATATGTGTGTTTAATAAAGCTGATTTCTATATTCCTATACATTTTTTTTTTTTTACATTTCTACCAAAAAATGTATTTAAAAAACTTGCTATACCCCTTATTAAATACCTTTGATTGTCTACTTTACAAAAAGAGGTTATTTAAGGGATAATTATACTGTCCTGGCATTTCCTGGCCTCAAGAAATGGCATAGATTAGAACATCAGGATTGAGAGATTGTTTTAGATATATTAAAGCAGATGGTTCACCTCAAAAAAATATTAAAAGCCAGCAGCAACAAATACTGCAGCTGCTGACTTTTAATATTAGGACACTTACCTGTCCTGGAGTCCAGCGGCGTCCGTAGCAGAGGACGAGCGATCGCTCGTCACCCTGCTGCTCCCCCCTCCATCCATGGTGAGGGAACCAGGAAGTGAAGCGCTGCGGCTTCACTGCCCGGTTCCCTACGGCGCATGCGCGAGTCGCGCTGCGCCCGGCGATTGGCTCCCGCTGTGTGCTGGGAGCCGAGTGTTCCCAGCACACAACGGGAAAAGCCCGTCTTTTGCCCGAGACTGCGGGCCGGAAGTGGGTGCAGATACCTGTCTTTAGACAGGTATCTGCAGCCCCCTCCCCCCTGAAAGGTGTCAAATGTGACGCCGGAGGGGGGGAGGGTTCCGATCAGCGGATCTTCACTTTAGGGTGGAGATCCGCTTTAACCATATTTTGTGGACTTTCCTACAAACTAAATAATATACACTGATTTGGGTTATTTTCACCATAGAAATTTAGCAGACTACATTTTCTCTGTATGAAGAAAGATTATTTATTTGCAAACTTTTATAACAGAAACAAAGAAAATGCTATTTCCTTTAAATTTTCATTCTTTTTTCATTTATTTTGAAAAACATAAAAATCAGTGGTGATTAACCTATTCCCGACCACCTAAAACACATAGACAGTGGCACAGGAGCAGCACTGATGCGATCTAATGTATTGGTACGTCAACTTGCATCTGAGGCTTGCGCACAGCCCCCAAAGCGCGCATCTGCGAGCCTGATGATCGCTGTATGGCCCAGAAACAGAGGATCACATGACATGGTATAGGACCACCAATGAAATCGGTCTTATACTATTACTGTGTTCAATGAGGACACAGTGTAAATATAAACGAAAGCTGCATTCAGCTTTCAGCTAATTTTCCCCACAGGGAGATCTGTCTGAGAGAGGACAAGGAGTCGTTACAGCCATGCCAGAGTGTGAGAGCATTGTAAAGTGTTTTTCAACACCACCAACCACTTCAAAGTGTCCCTGATCATTACCTACCTAACACCTGTCATCTGTGCTGCCAGGATCATTGTCCCAGTCACCAAACCAGTATGTGCCAATCAACGAAATCAGTGTGCACTAAACACCACCACGTCAGTTTGGTTCCTGATAACTGCCATGCCAGTTTAGTTCCTGATCACCGCCATACCAGTTTGGTTCCTAAACAACGCAACACGCCAGCTGGTTCCTGATCGCCACCACTCCAGTTTGTTCCTGATTGCTGCCACTCCAGTTGGTTCCCGAACGCCGCCACTCCAGCTTGTTCCTGATCACCACCATCGTCTGTGAGCCGTTACAGCTAGCTGTGAGTTATTTTCAACCTCTGCACACAGTTTATACACACACACACACACAAAACATTGTCAGTCAGCTCATGGTGTCCCTGACCTCTGCCCAACAGTGTCTAGTGTGAACCATCTGCAGTTAGCGATCTGTTCCAGTATCACCGATGTCCTGATTATAGCCACACCATCATCTGGATCATCACCATTCCAGTGTCCTGATCACCACGCCAGTGGGTCCTGATTATCATCATCCTTTGTGAGCCAATAGAGCTAACTGTGAGTAAATTTCATCCTCTGCACACAGTTTACACATGCACAAAACATTTCCAGCCAGCTCATGGTATCCTTGAGCTCTACCCAACAGTGTCTTCTGTGAACTGACTGCATTGAGCTTTCTGTAAGCTCTAACGAGCAGGGCCCTCTGATCCCTCCTGATTTGATCTGTATTGTAATTGTACTGTCTTTCCTGATGTCTTCCCTGATGTAAAGCACTGCGCAAACTGTTGGCGCTATATAAATCCTGTATAATAATAACAATCTGTCAACTGTCCCAGTGTCACCACCAATGCTGCCAAAAAACTGTGTACATGATTGCAGTGACATCAGACAGCTGTACTCCAGCACCATCATCCTGATCACCATCATTGTCTGTGATGAGAGAGCGATTAAAGCTAATTGAGTCATTTTTAGCCTCTATGTCCCTGATCTCTGCCCAACAGTGTCTAGTGTGAACTAACCGCAGTCAGTCATCTGTCACAAGTGTCCTGTTTATAACCACACCATCGTCACGATCACTGCCATTCCAAAATTCTGATCACTACCCAGTGGCTTCTGAGCTCCATCATCCTCTGCGAGCCATTAGAGCTAACTGTGAGTAATTTTTAGCCTCTGCACACAGTTTACGTACAAACAAAACATTGCCATTCCGCCACTATGTCCAGGACCTGCTATAAAATCATTATGTGATTTTTACACTTCAGGGTTAATGCCCAGTGCCCCCCAAGAAATCACCCGAGTATGACAAACTTTTTTAAATTCGACCTCTGATAAATGTGTCGACAAATCCTTCATCCACTTCACCGAGAGGCTGGGCATAAAACAATATATCCCAAGCAAACGGGCCAGATATAGGGTGAAGACGTACAAGTCCTGCAAAAGGGCAATGTTCGGCTCATCCCTAATCATTGTCAAGGAATCTAGTAGACCAGACTGTGTGTCTACACAGAGGAGACCAAAAAGGTATGTAAGTGAAATAAAAAGGTGTTTATTTAAAAGGTGACAAACATGCGAGAACAACCAGTGCACAATTAACAACAAATAGTATATACAAATCAAGGGGAGATACAGTAATCGTAAACAAAGCCAGGCCGAGATCATATACCAGGGGATATCAGCAGATGGGTGAGGATGGGAACACAACAGAGCAGGGAGAGGATGGATGGACAGGCTGCGGGGCAGGAATTCAAGGTAAACAGGATCCAAGGTAAACAGGTAACAGGAAGGATAGGTCCAGGATGGGCTCGGGATAGGGATCAGAAGCAGGGTCCAGATAGCAGTTTTAGGGTCAGGATTACAGGCTCAGTTCAGGAAGGTAGAAAGATACCAGGGCGAGGTATGCTTGCACTCACTGGGTATATGTAGAGGTGTGCTGTTTACGTTCAGGTCACATCTGAGCGCAGCAAGGGCTGTACGCTCCACACTGCCAAGGTCCATCCGCTGGTGAAGACCAGTACTCCGTCCCAAAGGTGATATAACACCAGCAGGGAGAAGTTCTCCTGACAGCTCCAAACTGGCAGGAGACACCTGCTGGTGGAACGCAGTACTGAGAGCCAGATAATAAATAGCACCAGCGGATGGAACGTTTCCTGACACCCATTATGTGTCACTTACCTGAAATCGAAGCCTGCGATATTACCGCTGGCATGAAACGTCCATCTTCACCCCTCTTCCTTCCGGGACCGCATACTCGTACATTGTAAATATGTACTAAACCGTGCAGGTTTAGGAGATATTTCCAGCACCTACAGGTGAGCCTTAATATAGGCTTACCTGTAGGTAAAAGTGGTTGTACTGAGTTTACAACAACTTTAATGGATGTGGTGACTAAGCTGTGAAAAAGTTTCACACATGTGGTATCGCCATACTCAGGAGGAGTTAGAGAATTTGTTTTGAGATTTCATTTTAAGTATGCCTATACTGTGTATTAGAAATTTCCCATTAATTGACAACTTTCACAAAAAATGAAGTCTTCAGAAGACTCCCCAGGCCTCTTAAACATACCATGGGGTATTTTCTTACCAAAGGTGTATTTTTAATTTTTTCCACCTAAAGGTGCTCATTGGATGTGGGACCCCTCTATCTGGCTAGGCTGTGAAAACGTTTCTTAAACTTTATGGGGAAAAAAAACTTTATTTACTTTCATCATTTTCCAAAACATTTTGACAAAAAATTACAGCTCAAAAAAACTCACAATGCCTCTTAATAAATGCACCAGATGATCTACTTTCCAAAAGGGGTCATGTTGGGGTTCTTTGTACTGTCCTGGCATTTTAGGGCCCGAAGAAATGATATAGGTAGTCAGTACATCAGAATTTATCAATTTTCAAAAATATATATATATAACAAAGTTTGTAAACTTTCACACTAATAATATACATTGGTTTGGGTTAAAAAAAAAAAGTAGCACAATACATTTATTAAGAAAGTATATTAGTTTGCAAAATGTAATAACAAATTATTATTATTTTTTTACAATTTCAGTACAGTATTTTTTTTTTTGTTTATATAGCAAAAAAAATAAAAACCCAGTGGTCAATAAATACCTCCAAAAGAAATTGCAAACATTTAAAAAAAAACATTTGGATACAGTGTTGCATGCCTGAGTAATTGTCATTCAAATTGTGGGAATGCTGAAAGCTGAAAATTGCCCAAAAGAAAGGTCTATTATGTGTGAAAAAAAATACTAAAAATGTCATATGAGTACAGTGTAGCACGACCACGCAATTGTCAGTCAAAGTGTGACAGTGCTGAAAGCTGAAAATTGACCTGGGCAGGAAGGGGGTGAAAGAATTTCACAAAGGTGGTATCGCCATACTCAGGAGGAGTTAGAGAATGTGTTTTGAGGTGTAATTTTAAGTATGCCTATAACGTGTATTAGAAATATCCTATTAATTGACAACTTTGCATGCAAAAAATTATAATTTTCTTTCCACATTTTCCAAAAACTTGTGACAAAAAATGAAGCCTTCAGAAGACTCCCCAGGCCTCTTTAACATACCTTAGGTATTAAGTGGCTAATGCTCCAATTAAATCTCAATGATACTTAAACCTGCTCCCACCCCTATTCTAAGCCTATTCTAACTACCCTGTAAAGGAAAGATGTCTATATACCTATACTAAGGGCGCTCAGGTCCAGTCAATGAACCGAGATCTCATACAGACATCCCCTACAGACCAGCTTGTTTGGTACAAGAGTTGCTTCACAGATCCAGCAAGTCTTCACACCTGGATGATGAGGATGCTCCATTGAGGAGGTTTTCTTTCTAGACTTTTTCCCTTAAATAAGAATGATGTCTAGAGCGTTGTCTGGGAGACTCCAAAGAGGGACTGTCATTGTCTGGGTGAGCATGATACTTTAATGATCTCATATATATCTTAGAGCATGACCGGTCAGGTCTGAAAGCAGAGGGAAACACCTTACCGTACCTGCCCTTAGGTCCCCTAACTATTATGCAAATGAGGATCTTGTAATGGTGGTGACTAGCTCAGGGCTTCCAGATGAGTGGGGCCAGGGTGAAAAGGTAAAAAGGCAAAGTAAGTAAAAGGCTGTGCAGAAAAAATAAAAAAAAATACTTCCCACCAGAAAACAACTACCAGCCAGTACCTGACGGTAATGTCACATACCTGACAAAGAAGTCCTGCCTGGCTCCAATAAGTTGCATTTCTCTATTTGTGGTGTGATCTTTCTTCAATAAATAAAAGTTCAGACTTACTTTGAAAGCTTGTGGCATGCTGGTGAATATTTACACTTTCGACAAGGCAGGCAGCTTGGACTAAAGGCGCCAAACATTTAAACCCAATCAGGGAAGACAAAACCATGGTGGCTGCTACTTCTGGATGCTATCATATGTGGTCCAGCAAGAGTGGCCTGACATCAATGCATAACCCCCCCCCTCCCCCCGCCATTCTGAAAAACTGTCAAGAAGCGCTGTGCGTGCCCTAGAGAGCTGCAATGCCACCCCATGCACAGTACAGCCACACAGGAGCACCAAACAAAGCTGGCCGAACTCAATAGCATCCAAAGGGGGAACCAGAAGAGATAAGATAAAAGGAAAATTGCCTAAACTATCCCCAAAGCCCAGCTGACACCTAAGGCTTAGGCAGATTTTGTTCCAAGTGAGGAAACACTACATTGCCCCAAGACCAACAGAAGGGCATTTAGACCTTTTAGTGTGTTAAGCAGCCCAAGACCTTGGATCTTGCCTGGCCAAGGTTGATCCCAGACTAGTACATGAGTTGTTAGCAAAAAAAAAAGAATACCGGGGGTGCTAACTTACTTTTATGTTATTCACTAGTCCTGAGGGAGAGGGTCCGAGGCCAAGCTCTATCACTACTATGCTGCCTGCCAAATATTGGAGCCAGGAAAATGTTTTAAAAAAGTAAACAAACACATTTTTGCGGTAAAGGTCTGTTTTTAGCACAGCTGTTTCAGGTACGACTATTACACCTGCTCATTTACTGTGGGAAAGATTTTTCTAGCTAAAATTGGGCAGTTCTTACAAAACATTGCTAAAGGCAAAAGAACTGCTGATTTTTCATCCAGAATAAGAATGCAAAGAATGGAAAACAATAAGCAGTAGTTGTACAGCCTACACAAGAACCACAATCTTATAATAATATTATTTTAGCAGGAACATGTTTAAGAAGAAACAGATATGATTAGAAACATAAGAAAATGTCTTCCACTGATGTACATGAAAGTTTATATAATTATTCAAACATTGCATCCAGTCTGAATGAAATTGAGTGGACCTAGTTCCCTCTTTTACCTAAGGCAGGCCATAGACAATGCATTTTTTTTTCTGAAACCGAGGGTTTCAGGAAAGAAATTTGCGTGATTCCCCCATCAACACAGACAGTGCTGACAGGGAAATCATTCCTGTAGAGCAGGGGTCTCCAAACTTTCTAAACAAAGGGCCAGTTTACGGTCCTTCAGACTTTAGGGGGGCCGGACTGAGTAGAAATTGTCGTGGCGTCAGTGGCAGTAAACAGTATTATAATATTAGGGGGAGGAATAGCACCCCCTCGTTGGTGTCAGTGGGAGAAATATTGCCCCATCCTTGGTATTTGTGGGTGGAATAGTGTCCCATCTTTTGTATCCGTGGAGGGAATAGTGTCTAATCATTGGTGTCAGTAGGAGAGATAGTACCCCATAATTTATATCAATAGGGAGAATAGTGCGCCACAATTAATAGCAGTCAAAGGAATAGTGTTCCATTGTTGGTGCCAGTGTAAGAAATAGTACCCCATTTTTGGTGTCATCACCAGGAATTATGCCCCATTGTTGGTGTCAATGGGAGGATTAGTGCTCCATAATTGATACCCATTGTTGGTGTCAGTGGTAAAAGTAGTACCCCATTGTTGGTGTCATCACCAGGTATTATGCCCCATTGTTGGTGTCCAGTATGAGGAATAGCGTCTTGTATCAATGAGAGGAAAAATACTCAGAGGGCCAGATAAATGTGATCAAAGGGCCGCATCTATCCACCCGGGCCGCAGTTTAGAGACCACTGCTGTAGAGCAACCAGCCGGGGAAAGCCCGGCTAAAGGATGAGCAATAATCGCCCAGCAGTACCTGAGGGTACATTTAGCCTGTAGAGGGGGAAGGGGTGGGCAGGTGGGGCCATGGGGGCGGGGAAAGGACAGTGATAACTCTTAAGATCAATGCGCATTCTCTGTGTGTGAGCAGATAATCGCAGTGATAGCCATGTGCAGAGCTGAGCTATCACCAGTTTCAGAAAAGTCATCCTGTGAACTGTACATTCTAAAGCCTCACTGTTTCTAGCTTGCACCACTTAGTACATGTCATAAGCCCTGCCACTGATCATTAGTTCGACTCTAACTCCGAATTTAAGGCCTCTCACGTTTAACAGCAATAACGTGACACACTATCTTCACTAATCTAAAGACAACACATTTCCTTCTTTTCATGGGAGGATTAAACCAGCTTTACTTTTTCTTTGCCATCTGTGTATAATTGGGGATATTTCCTTTCGCCTCTTGTCCTATAGACTCAACAGGAAGTGGGAGGAAATCTTTACAGTGTGAGGAAAATACCCTCTGCCAAAATTGCAGCATACAGATAGAGACTATCTTGGTTCAGCCTTTCCCTGGTGCAGTCCTGCATCTTAGGTTGCTAAACATACCAACAAGATTAGGAACCCCTTCTGGAAGAATTTGAGAGTTGAGGAATTCCCTAACTAGCGTCAATACAGCTCTGGTGGTACACCTGGACTGGTGTTCTGAAACTGGAGTTAGAGTTTCATTTCCTTTTCCATCCTTTTGTCTCACCTGAAGCATTCCCTTCTGTCTCCTGCTTTCATCTTTGTTTGTTTTTTTGTAGGCCATTTATTTTATTGCTGTCAAGTGTATTTATACAAGCATTTTGCTTCTAGGTTTCTAAGGCCTGGTCTGTGTCAGTGGTGGCTTCCCTGCATGCGCTGTGCAGGGAAGCTCACTCTTTTTTATGGTGGCTGGGTAGATGGGCCTCTCAACAGAGATCGTGGGTGTGGGCAGGAGGCTTTCCTGATTGACAGAGGTTTTCTGATAGGGGGGAGGCAGACTGAAAGTGTGGATAATGGGTAGGTATGGAATTTAATATCCCCTGATGATTTAGAAATGGTGCCCTTCTGCTGTAGGAGAAAGACATTTTTTGTTTCCATGTTGGTCTTGCTAAAGGTAAGGAGAATTTTTGTTGGGGGGGGGGGGGGGTTCACTTTGGTTTTGTGTGCTTCTGCACATGGGTCTAATCTGTCTCTTTTTTTTTTAACAGTCTTTCTGTTCTCTTTTCTGCACAGTTTTGGTGCCTTGCTCTAATATGAGCTTTCCGCCACGTGATCAAGACATCCACGTAGAGACCGTCATTTTTAGTAAGTAAATAGACAGGGGGGAAAAGTGCAATTTTTTTTCACAAGGGGGGTCTTTTTTCCTGTCTTTTCAGTCTGGCCTGCTCTCACCTTGTTCAAGAAAGTCCAAGAGATTGTCGTAATAGGATGACAGATTCTAGAGGAGCAGTGGTAGCCCCCATGGTAGCCCCCAAAAGTTCTGTCCAAGATACTGCAAGGGTGCTCAAAAACATAGGCATTCATCCACCCTTTAACACGTGCACTGACCAAAAGGAAAAAAGTGCTGGGCCTGCAGTGTGGCTCCCATGCCAGATAAATCCAGGAACAGGAACTTTGAGAGCCAGAAGGATACAACTCTGATTATACAAGTAGTTCCTGATTAGCTGTCTTAATTCTCTAGCCACTTTATTTTGTCCGAAGCCAGGTGTGGCCTTAAACATAGCCTTTCCAGTAACAGCAGGGCAGCATGATCAATCCTACTCAACTAGGGAGGTTTTTAGTGCTTTACACTCATACATTATGCCAGCACAAGAGCACTGCAGGCCATGTCACCTACTGCCACCTTACGCCCAGTTTTGTTTTTTTGCTTATGGGGGAGATTAAAGGTCTGTTCCAGGAGGAGTGGCAAAACATGGATAGAAAGCCTGCCACAATGTCTTTAAACAATCCACCAGTGATGGATGCAGCAGTGATGAGGCTAGACAGAAATGTAACCCTTCAATGGAAGATTTTGCCTCCTTCTGATATGTTTTGGACAGGTGTATCGACATGCATCTGAACAAGGTTTATCTGGCAGAACTCACCTCTCTGGCAAGTGCCATCAATCAGGACCTGCCCATGAAGCAAGTGGTCTGGGCTCTCAATAAGCTAAAACTATTGGTGGATACATTGGGGGAATCACTAGAGACATGTTATATTTAGACGCACACTGTCGTTCCTTGATGATGTTACCAGTAGTCTATACAGACCCCCAAGCCCGGATCTGTTGATGTATTGCATTGTTGTTGATCTTGTAACCTGATCTGTGATGTCACACAAGTTGAATTGTTGTACAAATATGGCCTGTGCAGGCCGATTTCTCTGTTATAAATAAAAAAATAAAAATAAAATATTGGTGGATTTTGTTGGGGAAGTGGCCATTAATGTTATCAAATGTGCCTCCAAGATTATGCTGCACTTAATGAAAAAAAGTGCGCTTTGGCCTAGGCCATGATCAGCGGATTCATCCTTGAAGTAGAACTGTTGCAAAGTACCTTTTTGATGGCAAATTTCTCTTTGGCCATCAAAAAGCAGGCCATTATCTCAAGGGTGACAAGCAGTAAGTCAGGCCTTCTGCTGTAAGATAGATATCCAAACGCCAAAGAATTCACTCAGCTAAGGGGGTCCTAAGACAAGCTCTTGTCTACAATAATCTGGGGCTCAGCCTGAGTTCCTTAAAAAAAAACCTTAGCCATTTCAACTTCCACTCGGAAGATGTAGGAGTGTGAACACCCAGTGGAACATTTCATGAGGTCGGTCCTGCAATTTTGCCCCACAAGGAGAAATACATTTCCCCAGTGGGTCCCGGATTTTCTTTGCTCAGGCTTCATTTCTCACCAACAGAAATCTGTACACTGTAATAAAGTATATTTAGTGGCGATAACCTTAGAACACAGAGGGGGTTATTTACTGAAGGCAAATCCACTTTGCACTAGTGCACTTGGAAGTGCAGTCGCTGTAGATCCGAGGGGGACATCCACATCCTTTTTATTGTATAAATTAATTTTTTTGTTACACTTTTCCATTATTTAGATAATTGTCAAGAGAACACGTGCCTCCACTGGAAGATGTGCCTTCTCTTTTTGTTCTGGGGGATTCACCATTATTTTCATTCCCAGAGACATGAGTGATCAGAAAAAAATAATGAGAGTAAGGCTGGCCGTAGATGGCTGGAAAGAAATTTGCATGATTCCCCCATCAATATAGACACTGCTGACAGGGGAATCCCCCCTGCTGTGACATTGCCTGCTCCTGGCAGGGGTGGGCGGGGTAAGTCATCCCCGCTGGGAGAAGACAGTGATTATTGCTAGCAGCTATAGAATCTGGCAGGCTGATTGTACCCAAGTTGATTGATCAATCATGATTTAAACCATGTATGGCCAGTCTAAATCTCCCTAAAAGGGACACAGGCAGCAATAAAAAAAAAACTGACAATGGTTCCAGTTCCTCACCAATTTAAAATCTAAAACAAAAATTTCTGCTATATCAAAGGTCAGTGTGGTGCACTTACTAGATAGGAGATGGGTGAAGGTAAGCCATTCCCTGATTTTTTTTTTTTTTTTTGTACACAGGTACACCTGCACATATTTTAAAGTGTAGGCACCCTTGGACATACACTATATTACCAAAAGTATTGGGATGCCTGCCTTTACATGCACATAAACTTTAATGGCTTCCCAGTCTTAGTCCTTAGGGTTCAATATTGAGTTGGCCTGGCTTGAAATCTCCGCTCTAATTCATCTCAAAGGTGTTCTATTGGGTTAAGGTCAGGACTGCTGACCACAATAGTCAGCCATGTCCATAAAGACATGGATGAGTGAGTTTGGGGTGGAGGAACTTGACTGGCCTGCCCAGAGTCCTGACCATAACCAGATAGAACACCTTTGGGATGAATTAGAGCAGAGACTAGGAGTCAGGCATTCTCATCCAACATCAGTGCCTGACCTCACAAATGCGGTTCTGGAATAATGGTCAAACATTCCAAAAGACACACTCCTAAACAGCCTTCCCAGAAGAGTTAAAGCTGTTACTGTATATCTGCAAAGGGTGGGAAAACTCAATTAAGACTGGGATGCCATTAAAGTTCATGTGTGTTAAAAGGCAGGTGTCCCAATATTTTTGACAATATAGTGTATGTTATGGTTAGGGTTGAGCTTTATATTCGGGTCGAACATTAGTTCGACTCGAACATTGGCTGTTCACCCGTTCGCCGAATAGCAAACAATTTGGGGTGTTCGCGGCAAATTCGAAAGCCGCGGAACACCCTTTAAAAGTCAATGGGAGAAATCAAAAGTGCTAATTTTAAAGGTTAATATGCAAGTTATTGCAATAAAAATTGATTGGGGACCTGCCCCAGGGGACATGTATTAATGCAAAAAATGTTTTTAAAAAGGCAATTTTTTTCGGGAGCAGTGATTTTAATAATGCTTAAAGTGAAACAATAAAAGTGAAATATTCCTTATAATTTCATACCTGGGGGGTGTCTATAGTATGCATGTCAAGTAGTGCATGTTTCCCGTGTTTAGAACAGTCCCTGCACAAAATGACATTTCTAAATAGTTTTTTAAAACTACTCGTGGCTATAATGAATTGTCGGGTCCCGGCAATACAGATAAAAGTCTGGTGTGGGGATCACCCCAAAAATCCATACCAGACCCATATCCGAGCACGCAACCTGGCAGGCTGCAGGACAAGGGCCTCATCCCCACAACCCTTGCACGGTGGATGTGGGGGTCTGCGGGCAGGGGGCTTATCGGAATCTGGAAGCCCCCTTTAACAAAGGGGACCCCCAGATGCCGGTCCGCCCATGTGAATTGGTAAGGGGTACATTGTAACCCTACCATTTCACCCAAAAAAAGTGAGAAAAAAGAAAAAAAAACACACACACAAAGTGAAGGCTCCAAGCCGAATGACGCGCAACCCATCTGACAGCTGTTTTATAAGCGAGAGCGGGGCCACCCGTGATGTGGATGGGTGACCCCACTTCCTCTGATACAACGGGGGTTTCCGGTGGTTTCCCCGTCCTTGGTTATAAAACAGCTGTCAGACGGGTTGTGCGTCATTCGGCCGGGAGCCTCCTATGGAGGCGGTATCATTAATAGCGGCGGGTCGGACTTATAGAAGGATTACGGCGCTGGAATTTTTTTTTATTATTAAAGGACTTGTCCCAATTTTGTGTGTTTTTTTTCCCTTTTTTTTCTCCCTTTTTTGGGTGAAATGTTAGGGGTACCCCGTTACCAATTCACATAGGGGGCCGGCATCTGGGGGCCCAATTGTTAAAGGGGGCTTCCAGTATCCTATAAGCCCCCATGCCCGCAGACCCCCACAACCACCGGGCAAGGGTTTTGGGGATGAAGCCCTTGTCCCCATGTTGAGGGCATGTGGCCTGGTACAGTTTAGGGGGGGCGCTCTCTCATATCCCCCTCTTTTCCTGTGGCCTGCCAGGTCGCGTGCTCGGATAAGGGTCTGGTATGCATTTTTGGGGGGAACCCCACGCCTTTTTTTTTTTTTTTTGTCGCGGGGTTCCCCTTAAAATCCATACCAGACCTGAAGGGTCTGGTATGAATTTTTGGAGGAACCCCACAACATATTTTTTTTCTTTGGTGCAGGGTTCCCCTTAATATCCATACTAGATTTGAAGGGCCTGGTAATGGACAGGAGGGACCCATATCGTTTTTTTCAATTACTTTTATCTGTATTGCTGGGACCCAACAATTCATTATAATATAGTCCATGGGTGAGCATTTCCCTGAATTGCGGGTAGTGGCAGCACGGAATCTTTTATCCCATGTCAGTTCAGGAAACTCTGGCTCAAACCAATGATCATCCCCCGCATCAGATGATGAGTCTAATTCAGAGTCTGCATACTCCTCTGTGGGCAAGCAGGTACGCACAACTTTAATCACATTATACCCAGTCTGCTTACCAGTTCCCAGTGTGGCCTCTACGAGGGCAACATCCTCCTCTGAGTCCGGTCCCGGTATACGCTGGGGTAAGCCTCGACCACGACCGTGGTAGGCCTTCACGTAGCCTACAAGTGGTTTCTGTAGCAGCATCCACAAGTGACCCGGAAACATTTTCATCACTTCTAGCAGTCACTTACTGTAGCAGACACAGCAGGCGTAGCATCCGAAGTAGTAGCCGTAACGGGCCAAGGAGTAGCTTCCTCCACAGTAAAGGCCCCTGTGCTCCAGTCCACTCGATAGGCACGGGGTAACCCAGTAGGCTGGTCCACTTCGAAAAGATACTCTCCACACTGTCGGCATCGGCCGAAGGGTTGAATCTGGACTGCCAGCCCCTTGCACCTTGGGCAGGACACACCGAGCGCCTCCACACTGCCGCTCGTGTAAAGCACGAAACGCCCCCACGGCTTCATCCGGATCCCCGTATCGTCAACGAAGCTCCCATCGGGGTGGAACTTGTACCGACTTCAGCCAAAGACATCGCAGGCCTCAGTCTCTCTGATGGCTTTGGATACAGCAACATAGCTGCACATGATCCTCTCTCCACGATCGGGCAATCTATACTTTCTTTTATGCCAGACACACTCACGTCTCATGCAGGGGTGGGTAACTCCTCCCACTTTCAGTTCTTTTCTTGGCACTTCGCTTCGAGCACGTCACCCTGTTGCATGTGCAGCCAACACCATTTAGCCGAGCAACCCGACCTTAATCCCTTCTTTGCGAGCACAGTCCAACACCTCGACAATTTTAGACTCTCAATGGCGAGAGTTAACAGCCAATCCGGGACGAGCCCCCACGTGTAGCTGCTGGTTTGTTTTGGGTGGCATGTTACCTCTATTTTCTCGCCGTCTAAGGCCTCGTACACACGAGGGGATATGTCCGCTGAAAGCGGTCCGATGGACCGTTTCAGCAGACATCTCCGATCGTGTGTATGGGCTAGCGGACAGATTTGTCCACCCGACAGATTTCAAAGCATGCTTTGAAATCTATCCGGTGGGAATCTGTCCGCCCGACATGTCTGCTGGTTAGTACACTTACCAGCAGACATGTCGTCCCGCACCGCCGTCGCGCCGCCGCCGAATGGATTCGGCGCATGCGCGGAAGTGTTTTACTTCCTGGTGCGGTGACGTGGCGGTGACGTGGCGGCGTCAACGTCACCGCCGCGTCACCGACACGTCACCGCGCCGTCCGCCGGCGGGGAATTTGATCCGATGGTGTGTACACGCCATCGGATCAAACTCCAGATCGGACATATCCGATGGAAATGGTCCGCGGACCGTTTTCATCGGATATGTCCGATCGTGTGTACGAGGCCTAAGGTATCAGATGAGAGTTGAGAAAAAGTTCAATGTCCACACTTTAGACTTCTTTTCTTTGCTTTATTTCCTGAACTTGGTAAAATAATAAAACAAGTAGTTGAAGAGGTGGAAGGGTAACAGGTAATAGGTTCAGGTGCACACTTCTGTCCGAAAACACTCCTGCTTCCAGCAACACAGCTTTCGTCGCCACTCTAGCCAGATTGGGTATTGCGCACCCGGATAGGCCTCACTCAGTAGCCTAGCAGCCAGGATGGTGCACAGAAATTGGTAAAGTCTCTGCCACAGACCTTCCCACAGATGGAGATATGTTCGGTCCAAAATCCTCTCAACACAGGATTCAGCACCCGGATCTCTCCCGATTAGCTTCTTGCAAACTTACAACTGACAGGCGACCATCATTCAGCCTTTCAGTAATGGTACATCCTTCGATGAAGTTCAAGGCCTCTCCTGAGATACCAGCCTTGTGCACGGTGCTCTCCAAGATAGATTCTTCATCGAGTGGCCTCCTCCCTCCAGGACGGACAGCACAGGACCACTCTGCAAACATAGACCCAGTCTGACTACTGGGCCTACTTAGTAGATCACAACCCCCTGGACCAACGCGGTCCCGGAGCCAGGAACACATGAACACGCAACCCTGGCCAGGAGGGCCACTCACTGGGGTAGTGGGACGACCGACCAGCGATCGACGACCCGGGTCCAATGGCGTTTGACCCTTAAGTCCTCCTACCCAGCATGAACAGCGGGATGATCAACCCCCACTGATTGGCTGCCGAAGGGGAACACCCAAAACACCTTGACCTGACTGCTGCCACCCTTGGCCTGGGGTGGTAATGGCACCCAGACAACAATAGTGGTCACTCACAGTACAGCCATGGCTGAAACAGAGGCCCAAAATTTGAAAGAATCATACAGTCTGAGTCAGCTAACTCTCAGACTACCCTCTAAATTTAAAGCAGCGGCGGCTAAAAAGTAGCAGGCCGCTACATAAGCCTTCAAATTGGAAGTTTCAATTTTTCAAGTTGGGGTCCCAGAGCGATAAATGAAAGGAGAAAAGTTATGGACAGCCGCACTCCGTTGAAATGTAAAAAATGAATGCCTTTTAATAAAGTAGATAAAAACACTACAAAAGCAAAAAACAGCAAACGGTGGTATATTACAGCTGACGCATTTCACATCGATGGACAATGCTTAGTCCCAGAGGGGTGTTTGGCCCATCTCTTCTTGTAAGTAAAGTATCTCTTCCTGCTTGTACACTCAAAAACAATGCTAATGCTGATTTGCTTATGTTAGTATTCACAGTAGTAAACTGTACTATTATTATATTAAGATGTTTGTGAAAAAAACATAAACTGGAATGCATTAATGTAATTGAGTTTCCCAACTATATAATATTCCCTTGAAGCTGAACTTCATGCACAAAAACATTATTTTAAATATAGTCCCCAGTAACCTCAAAGGATATAAATCTACTTTGTGTGCATCAAATGTCTTTGTAAACTCAATTATTACCTTGTAAAATTAGCAGTGACATTATGTCTGTGCAGGGAACAGAGCTGTGGGAGGGAACCAGGAGGCCACACCCATTTAAGGCTTCCAGCCAAAAACTACAAGGATGGGTGGAGACCAGTCACTCTGCACAAGGAAAGAAAGAAACAGTGAATGATCCTTTTTACAAGAAGCTCCTGCACAGAGGCAATGTTTCAGTCTGGATTAGTGCACAGATCTCAAAACAGGGTTGCAAACCGTCAATACATTTATTGACAATTTGTAAAAAAAAATTACAGCTGTTAGTAGTTGTTCGTAATTTTATGGCAGCAAAAATCAGCCCTTTTCTTGAGCCTGGTTAATGTTGGCCCCTTGACAGCTTGATGCAGCCCCAGCAGCCATTTTTTTGTTTTTTTGAGTTGGAAGTTGGGAGCTGGAGCTAGCAGTGAAGCATTTGCCAAATCTGCTTGTCTAGTTCCAGCTGCAGAGTGATCTCAGCTGTGCTGCCGCCTCTCTGCATAGATAGTTAGTTGGAACCCGGTGCTTTTCTGGCGGCAACAGTTCTTAAAGCCTGTGTCCATCAGCTACACTACACTCTGCTCCTGAGTAACCTATCCTACTCTTTTGGCGGAAACAACCTCAAACACTACTGTACCTTGCCCTGCGTCCTTCCCAGCTGCCAGCAGAGTCACCCAATGCGCCGTGAAAGAGAGGTAACGTCCCTGTCCATGCCTGCTGGACCATGAGTCAGCAGTAAGATGCACCTTACCACTGACCGCCCTGTCCAGCGAGGCATGAAAATTGCCTTCCACATGCCGGTAGAGAGCCGGAATCGCCTTTCGTGAGAAAAAGTGGCGTTTGGGTACTTGCCACTGAGGTACCGCACATTCCACAAACTCACGGAAGGGGGCAGAATCTACCAACTGAAAAGGTAGCAGTTGAAGTGCTAGCAATTTCGCTAAGCTAGCATTCAACCGCTGGGCGTGTGGATGGCTGGGAGAGTACTTCTTTCGGCAGCTGCGGCAGGGAAATTTGTCTGGTACTATCAGTAGATTGTCCGGATGTACTACTAGGTTGTGACACACCTAATTCTACACCTTCAGTCCTATCAGTGCAGGCTTCAGAGAGGACTGAGGGTCTAGTGGGGTTGGAGATCCCAGCTTATGAGGGGCAAGGGGAGGTCTGCTTTGTTCTTTGGTGTGGGTCTTTTAGGTATGCTTGCCAATGAACTGCATGACAGGTCGACATATGTCTGGTCAAGCATGTGGTGCCCAAGCAGGTGATGTTTTGGCCACGCGAGATACGCTTGAGAAATATGTTGCAAATAGCAATGGTGCGATCTGATGCACATGTCTCAAAAAAGGCCCAAACCAAAGAACTTTTGCAGTAACGTTGCGACACAGCAGCGCCCTGCACAGGCGTAGCTCTGCGATGTAATGCAGTTGGTGTGCTGCCCTTAAGCTGGCTCCTGGAGGGCATCCTGCCTCTTTGGAGATGTTCCTGTGCCTCGTCCTCCTCCTCCTCCTCTTTCCTATCAGGCACCCACGTAGAGTCAGTGATTTCATCATCCCCTCCCTTCTCATCACTGTCAGTATGCTGCAGCTGGGGGAACATGACTGCCAGATTGCTGTCCCTCTCGGGCACCCCCTCTCTCTGGGCTTACATTAATATCTTCCTCTATCTGTGTTCCATCATTGGAGCCTTCAAAACGCTGCGCATCTTCATGCAGCATGTACCCAACACTGTGTTGAAACAGTTCGGGGGACTCCTCAGGAGGACATGGTGGGACTAGGGAAGGATTGTGTGATGCCATTGGGCAGAGGAAAGAGGATGCCTTGGCAGCTGCTTTGCCAGACAAACTAAGCTCAGCCTGGGTGAGAGAGGATGAGGAGGATGAGGACGGCTTGGTCATCCACTCTACTAATTTCTCTGCATGTTGAGTCTCAACACGGCCAGCTCCCGAAAAGAAGGACGAGCGTGTCAAACAGCCAGGTGCTGAAGAGGATACACCGTGTCCACCACCAGCGTTGCCTCTAGATGCAGAGCCTGCTTGCCCTTGTGACTCTCTGCCTCTCTTTGTTGTCCTTCCAAACATTTTAATGGCTCACACAGGACAAAACCAGTAGACACACCGCGTACCTTTAGGTACAAACTGGAGAGGACAAGTGCAGTAAACTCCAAGTAGGTTTAAGTGAAAACTATACAGCACAAGTGCAGTAACACCAACTACGTTTAGGTACTAATAAACAGCACAAGTGCAGTAACAAAAAGTATGTTTAGGTGCTAATAAACAGCACAAGTGCAGTAACAGCAACTACGTTTAGGTGCAAACAAACAGCAGAAGTGCAGGACCAAAAAGTACGTTTTAGGTGCTAAAAAAAACAGCACAAGTGCAGCAACACAAAGGACGTTTAGGTGCAACTGAACAGCACAAGTGCAGTAACACCAAGTACATTTAGGTGCTAATAAACAGCACAAGTGCAGTAACACAAAGGACGTTTAGGTGCTATTAAACAGCACAGGTGCAGTAACAGCAAGTACGTTTAGGTGCTATTAAACAGCACACGTGCAGTAACAGCAACTATGTTTAGGTGCTATTAAACACCACAAGTGCAGTAACAGTCTAATCAGGCACACCTCTTAGCCTGCTTTGTAATGGTGATGTTTGCTCGCTTTTTCCCCTTTTCCTTTTGGTCCATGATTGGCTACTTTACTTCCCAGTAGTAATGTGCATGAGACAAGGTGGCCTGAGAAAACTTTAACACTAGCAGGAAGTAGGGCCTCTGGATGATTGATTGATTGGATGTAATGCCCTGTACACTCGATAGGATTTTGCGTAGGAAAAAAAAAATTTGGTCGGAATTTCCGCCAGCAAAAGATTGAGAGCAGGTTCTCTATTTTTTAGATGGAAAAAGTTCTTGTCGGAAAATCCGCTCGTCTGTATGCAATTCCGACACGCCCAAAAAACCTGCATGCTTAGAATCAAGCAGAAGAGCCAAACTGCCTATTGAACTTCATTGATTTTGTTTCGTCGTACGTGTTGTAGGTCACCCCATTCTTGACGGTTGGAATTTCAGACAAGATTTGTGTGACCGTGTGTATGTAACACAGGTTTGAGCCAACATTCCTTCAGAAAAAATCCACGGTTTTCTTGTCGGAATTTCCAATCGTGTGTACGGGGCATAAGAGTGGGACTGCATGCTGCAGTCTAGGTGCCTCTTTTTTCTATCCTTTATACTTGTTTGCAGCTTGGTTACCTGGTAACTCTATTTCCAGAAATATTCCTGGTCAACACACGATAGATACGTTCCTTTCTCCTACAACAAGAAGCGCAAGGTTCACAGATTATAAAGGGAGAGAGGCCTACAACACCTCAGTTGTAAAAATTAAGGGCATACAACTGTAAGTAAAAACAAATACCTAAAAAACTTAAAGGGGTTGTAAAGGTAAATGTTTTTTCACCTTAATGCATCCTATGCATTAAGGTGAAAAAACATCTGACGGTACCGCCCCCCCGAACCCTCGTTTTACTTACCTCACCCCTCAAAAGTCCCGCATGCGTCCTCGTGATCCTCTTCGGTTCCCAGCCTGGCCAATGATTGGCTAGGCTGAAAGGATTGATAGCAGCGCAGCCATTGGCTGGCGCTGCTGTCAATCACATCCGATGATGCAGTGCGCCGGGGGGCGGTGCTGAGTGATACAGTCGGCGGCTATGCCCGTTGCTGTATAACGGAAAAGCGCCCGCAAAAGCTTTCCACCATGCGAGCCCACTTGCATGAAGGTGGAAAGCTTTTGCGAGGAGGAGCCGACACAGCCGCCGAGGGACCCCAGAAGACCAGATTCGGGGACACTGTGCAAAACGAGCTGCACAGTGGAGGTAAGTATAACATGTTTGTTATTTAAAAAAAATATATAATGGAATATTCCTTGACTTAGAGTTATCAACTAACTAACCCAGAATTCCCAAATCATATTCAAGGACATCTCATAGGAGATTATGAAGAAATACTTACTGGGGGAACACGGAAGGATATAGATGTCCCCTACACAATTAGCAAAGCAAACCCTAGTCTCACCACATCCCTAAATTAAAACTGATTTGTATACCCCAGAGGTGGAGTGTATTTCCTCGGTGGGACTTTTAAATTGGGAGACTGGTTTATAAGTAAAGATAAAGAACTGAGCGGTCGTCAATTAAGTTATCAAAAAAGTATCAAATTTTATTAACCCCTTCAATTCCAGCCCATAGGGAAATGACGCTATGGTCATCCCCTCGCCGATGAGACTGGACGTTGCACAACGTCCTGTCTTCACGGCGTTCTAGGGCGCGCGCCGCCCGGCGGCGGTCGCGCGCGCCCGCGGCACCACCCGCGATCCCGCGCGCGTGCCCGACGGCTGCGATTGCCGCCGGGGACCCGTGATTTCCGGCAATCACGTCAGGAGTGTGGATCTGTGTGTGTAAACACACAGATCCACCTCCTGTCAGCGGTGAGGAGATCGATGTGTGTTCCCAGTACAGAGGAACACACATCGGTCTCCTCCCCTTGTGAGTCCCCCTCCCCCTACAGTTAGAACATACTTTAGGACACATTTTAACCCCTTCAGCGCCCCCTAGTGTTAACCCCTTCCCTGCCAGTCACATTTACACAGTAATCAGTGCAGTTTTATAGCAATAATCGCTGTGTAAATGTGAATGGTCCCAAAAACATGTCAAAAGTGTCCGATATGTTCACCGCAATGTCACGGTCACAAAAAAAAACGCAGATCGCCGCCATTACTAGTAAAAAAAAAAAATACCATAAATCTATCACCTATTTTGTAGATGCTATAACTTTTAATCAATATACGATTATTGCGTTTTTTTTACCAAAAATACGTAGAAGAATACATATCGGTCTAAACTGAGGGGAAAAAAAGTTTTTAAAAAAAAATATTGTGATATGTATTAAATAAAAATAAAAAAATATTGTGTTTTTTTTTAAATTGTCGCTCTTCTTTTGTTTATAGCGCAAAAAATAAAAACCGCAGAAATGATCAAATACCACTAAAAGAAATCTCTATTTGTGTGGGGAAAAAAACCATAACGATTTATTTGAGTACAGTGTTGCCTGACCGCGCAATTGTCATTCAAAGTGCAACAGCGCTGAAAACTAAAAATTGGTCTGGGCAGGAAGGGGGTGAAAATGCCCTTTATGGAAGGGGTTAAATGTTGTTGTTCGTAGACAACACATTAAGGCCAATGCTACAACGTTTTTATAAAAGCATCCAAATGACCAAAAGAGGGGTAATACAGATAGGGGCACACAAAGTACAGCGGCATTAAAACATCAATAATAACAAAATATAGAAGAAAATACAATAGCGACAAAAAATGCAAAGAAACCCTCAAAGAACTGTCTGTTACGATAAGGACAGATATGCCAACGTTTCGAGGCTATGCAGAGTAATGCCTCTTCATCAGGGCCAGGGTGATGCAATGAAGTCACAGTACAATCAATGGATATATATGTAATATTTTCTCAGGAGGAGATAAAATGTTGCTGTCTTGCCAGATGAGACAGTGTGTCCTATGGTCATTAAAACAAAATTGTTGAAAAAATATCCTCTCATGGGAGACAGATGGTCTGCAGGTATTGTCAGAATAGGGACAGCATCGTGGAATGGTTAAACCAATGAAGGTAGATCATACAACATCGTATGCGAACCAGCCCAAGCAAGCTGACACTTATATTGGATATGTTTAACCCTTTAACGTGGTCGGTGATCCTCTTGTTGCTGCAGCCAGGAGAAAAATGACTGGGGGAACACAGGCTGCAAACTTTCCTGCCAAAAGCCTGGTCCTGGCTGAAGAAAAATGTCCAGATGGTAGTGTTTAACAAAAATAGGAAACTGTTCCATGTCTCCACCTTGCAGAATTGTTAAAGGAATGCACTGGCTCTCACCCACCCAGAAAGTGGCTAAGGCCATTATAGAGTGTGCTATGATACCAGTGGAAGCTTGATGTCCTGAAGCTCCGTATGCATCCACTACGGCATTCTGATCCACCTAGAGATAGTGTGTGTGAGGCTTTCATGCCCATATTTTTTATTTTTTACCAGGCATACCTTGTGTCTAGGTAGTTTAATAAGCATCTTAATAAATCAAGTTGATAAAAAAAAAAGCTGCTTTGGTGTTATTACTAGGGTTAGGGCAAAAGAATGGGATGAAATTGTCCTGTGCATTGTAAAACCCAAACACCACCTTGGGTAACAGAAACTACATTAATTTGGAGGACGATTATGTACGTAAAAATGGCGTAGAACAGTTTTGTTATGGATAAAGTTCACTAACTCTTCTTACTGACATGCCAATTAGATGGCTGATATTAAGGTTTTGATATTTCCTGTGTGACCTGTATATAGCTCAAAGGGTTCTTTGGAGAACCCCTGGAAAACCATTGACAAATTGATATAGCTTGTGTAGGGATTTAAAAAAAAATCTGGGCCAGAGGTTCTACTAACGTTTGTTCCAAAAACACTGATTATGTTGCAGTCAGTAACTTGAGTGTTCTCACCACTAGGCCATTTTCTGAAACAGTAATAACTGTAACAGTGCATAAAGCTTTTGAGCTGATAATAGGTCACACAGGAAAGATCATAACCTTAAAAGCAGAACTCTTGGAGGCATGTCAGCAAGAAGAGTTAGTGAGCCTATCTCTGAGAGGGAAGGGTCTTGGCTATTGTAGCCACTATGCTTTCAAAAATGTTTATAGATGAAGCTTCTGCTATTGAGTATTTTGATAATTTCAGTAGCCAGGCTATTAATATTAAGCCCTTTACTTGAGGGTAAAAAAAACAGTCCCTAGTGGTACAGTAGAGCACATCACTGGTAGTATTCGATGAGGCACTTTGCTCAGTCTTTTTAGATACAAAATGCATAGTTCTTTGGGCCAAAATGGAGCAATCAAAATTACACACACTTGAAAACCTACATCTACATCAAGGCATCCATCCCTATACTGCCATTACCCTCCTGTAGAGAAAATAATTTCTTTACATTGTAGTTTTCTCTAGATGCAAACATCACTGGTGTTTCCAAAGATTCTATCATATATAAAATTATTTCTTGATTCAGGGCCTAATCTGAATGGGGTAGCTGATTTCTGCTCAAGAGATTAGCTAAAGAGTTTGCTGACCTCTTGAATCCTTGTCCCACCTTAGTGCTTGATATAGGAGATAGTATTCACATTGTTCCAGAAGACTCATGTGACAATTCTGAAAAAGTGGACCGAAATGATTGATGGCTTCGACCACCGCTTGTAACTCTCTCACCTTGGATGACGCTAGTTTCAACTGTTTGTCACAAGTGCCCAGCTCCAGGTAAGCTCCCTAACCCCACAAGCTACAGACAGGTCCATAAATATTGGGACATCGACACAATTCTAATCTCTGTGGCTCTATACACCACCACAATGGATTTGAAATGAAACAAACAAGCTTTAAAGGATCACTAAGGGAATTTTTTCTTTTAGCTAAATAGCTTTCTTTACCTTACTGCAGTCCTGGTTTCATGTCCTCATTGTTCGTTTTTGCTTTGAAGTTGCTGTAATTCTGCTCTGATCTCCACACTTCCTGCTTGTCTGGCTCCTTATGAAAAATCTCATGGCAGCTTTTCACTGTGGTCCAAGCTGTCATTACTGCGTGTCTAAAACTCCTCAGAACCAATCAGATTCATTTTAAAAACAAAACACTGCCCTGTATTTGTTTGTTTTTGTTTTGTGTGTCTCTTTACTTCACAGAAACATGAAACCAGTTTAAAAATGAAACTAAACTGCAGGCACATTATATGATTTATTTTTATCTATTTTTAATCATTTTGAAAAGGAATCAGTTAACTATTATGTCTCTATACCCTGTAAACAGTCATTTCAGCAAAAAAAAAAGTTTCCTTTAGTGATCCTTTAACTGCAGACATTCAGTTTTAATTTGAGAGTATTTACATCCAAGTCAGGTGAACGGTGTAGGAATTACAACAGTTTGTATATGTGCCTCCCACTTTTTAAGGGACCAAGTAATGGGACAGATTAACAACTATAAATCAAACTTTCACTTTTTAATACTTGGTTGCAAATCCTTTGCAGTCAATTACAGCCAGAAGTCTGGAACGCATAGACATAACCAGACACTGGGTTTCATCCCTGGTGATGCTCTGCCAGGCCTCTACTGCAACTGTCTTCAGTTCCTGCTTGTTCTTGGGGCATTTCCCTTCAGTTTTGTCTTCAGCAAGTAAAAGGCATGCTCAGGTCAGGTGATTGACTTGGCCATTGCATAACATTCCACTTCTTTCCTTTAAAAAACTCTTTGGTTGCTTTCGCAGTATTGTAAAGTATGGTAGCTGCGCTGTGGGGAAGATGAAGATGAACAAACACCTACAATCCTGTGAAGGTTTAGAAGAGAAAATACATAGTAAAATTGCTACTACATATACAAACACAAAAACTGGCATAAAGTAAGTGAAAAAAATATATATAGAAAAGGTGCAAAACTATCCAAAAAAATCACACAAGTGATAAAGTCCTGTCCATAAATAAAGATCAGATCTAAACGTCAAATAATTCCTTCATGGAACAGTGTCTACTGTAGATGAAACGCCTCCACCAAAAAATGCAACGTGCATTTGTGAGGTCAGGCACTGATATAAGTCAGGAAGAGGTGTTTTTATCAGCCCACTCGATCCAGCTGCGATCAGTATCTATGTTAGCTGTTTTGGACAAACAGCTGTAAGGTGAGCTGCTAGCACATCAAAGGTGTCATCACTGAAGATTCCTTTTCCTTCACGTTGCATTTTTTGGTGGAGGTGTTTCATCTATACACTGTTCCATGGAGGAATTATTGGACTTTTAGATCTGATCTTTATTTATGGACAGGACTTTATCACTTGTTTGATTGTATAGTTTTGCACCTTTTTTATATATATTTTTTTACTTACTTTATGACACTTTTTGTGTTTGCATATATAGTAGCAATTTTACTATGTATTTTCACTGCTAAACTGTCACAGGATTATAGGTGTTTGTTCACCTTCATCTGTATTGTTTATTTTAGTATCATCAGATATTTTAATTTTTTCACTGCTGAGTTCACCCACGATCCCTCCCACCTCTCACTTCCCCTTTTCCATTCCCTTCCCCACAGCGCAGCTACCATACTTTACATTATTATCACCCTTTCTGTTAGGATCAAATTCGCAGGTGCTGCTGCAGTTCTCCCCCCTAGTCCATCAGACAGCACCAGAGTTTTCTATTTCTATATTGATTTCGCAATATGCTTCGGGTCATTGTCCATCTGCACTGTAAAGCGCCATCCAATGAGTTCTGAAGCATTTGGCTGAATATGAGTAAATAATATTGCCCGAAACACTTCAGAATTCATCCTGCTGCTTTTGTCAGCAGTCTCATCATCAATAAATACAAGAGCCAGTTTCATTGACAGCCATACATGCCCACGCCATGACACTACCACCACCATGCTTCACTGATGAGGAGGTATGCTTTGGATCATGAGTGGTTCCTTTACTTCTCCATACTCTTCTCTTCCCATCACTCTGGTACAAGTTGATCTTGGTCTCATCTGTCCATAGGATGTTATTCCAGAACTGTGAAGCCTTTTTTAGATGTTGTTTGGCAAACTCTAATCTGGCCTTCCTGTTTTTGAGGCTCACCAATGGTTTACATCTTGTGGTGAACCCTCCGTGTTCACTCTGGTGAAGTCTTCTCTTGATTGTTGACTTTGACATACATACACCTACCTTCTGGAGAGTGTTCTTGATCTGGCCAACTGTTATGAAGGGTGTTTTCTTCACCAGGGAAAGAATTCTTCAGTCATCTACCACAATGGTTTTTCATGGTCTTCGGGGTCTTTTGGTGTTGCTGAGCTCACCGGTGCGTTCTTTCTTTTTAAGGATGTTCCAAACAGTTGATTTGGCCACGCCTAATGTTTTTGCTATCTCTCTGATGGGTTTGTTTTGTTTTTTTTCAACCTAATTATGGCTTGCATCACTGATGGTGACAGCTCTTTGACAGCAACAGATTCCAAATGCAAATAGCATACTTTAAATGAACTCTGGACCTTTTATCTGCTCCTTGTAAATCGGATAATGTGGGAATAACACACACCTGGCCATGGAACAGCTGAGCAGCCAATTGTCCCATTACTTTTGGTCCCTTAAAAAGTGGGAGGCACATATACAAATTGTTGTAATTCCTACACCGTTCACCTGCTTTGGCTGTAAATACCCTCAAATTAAAGCTGAAAGTCTGCAGTTAATGCACATCTTGTTCGTTTCACCACAAATCCATTGTGGTGGTGTCTAGAGTCAAAAAGATTAGAATTGTGTCGATTGTCTCAACATTTATGGACCTGACTGTAGCATCTCTTTTATTACGTATCTGCATAAATGGATGCTAAATGTTCTCTGTGTCTTTTCACCAGTCTAGGCCTGCCCAGGTCTGTTGAGAAAGCTTTATAATGGAATATAAGAATTCTTACTTCCCATCCCAATGCAAAGAAGGACATTTTGAATCGGTAGAAGAAGTGAATTGTGAATGCATCACTTCCTCCTCAGATATGACTGCTAGTCTGAATTGGCACATATAGCTATGCGTCTCATGAATCTACTTATGCCATTAATAATTTCTGAAGGTGAAGTTTTTCATTTGTATTTTTTTTTTGTATTTTACCACCTTAAGGTCTTAAGTTTGGAAAAAAGGCAACACTTTCTTAATGGCTTTTCTGTCACAAATATAAGTGATTGAACTCTCTGTTGTTCTGTAACTAGTCAAAGCACTTCTACTTTCTGCTTTCTCTTTGTACCTTTGTAAGCTGATATCTTATTGGTGGGGTTAAGATCTCTATATCTGCTAACCTATTTTCAGCAGATCCAAAACAAATGGAAACAAAGTTATTTGCTGTACACTAGGGAGTAAGGACCCCACTTACACTCCCACACATGGGACCCCATTGTTGGGTTTTAAAAGTAAAGGGGGTTTTGGGAGCCTTAAAAATAAGGCCCTGAGAACTATATTGTACTCCATAAGGGTTTAACACGTATATCAAAATTCTCGTTGTCATAATCATACAGTACAGGATGCAGTATTAATAGACTATGGAACATCACCAAGTAATGAACAGAGGTGTGGACAACAACATAGCAAACAGAAATGCCAAGAAAAAAACAGGGGTAAGTAACAACAAATTTAAGCTGAATTTAAGATGAAAGCTTAAAGCACCTTGTAGCCAAAGCTCTCACCAGTTGAGGCCTGAACTTTAACTTGATAGAACATAGAGAATGTGTGTGTGAGCTGAGAACCAAGTGGCAGACTGCAGATCTAGGAATGAGTAGTGTTGCTCACGAATATTCGCATTGCGAATATTCGCTACGAATATTGCATATTCGAGTATTCGCGAATAACTCAAATATTGCGGCGAATATTCGCTATGGCGAATATTCGTATTTTTTCAAATTTATTTTTAAAACAGATCACATCCTAGAGATCTCCATCGACGTCTAAAAGCATTGCTGGTATGATTAGAGAGAGACCCTGGGCCAAGTAGCTGATGCGATTCTTTTATGTTGCCGAAAATGCGCATTGCGAATTTTCGGCAACATAAAAGAATCGCATCAGCTACTCGGCCCTTCTTTTGCATCAGAGCCAATCAGAATAACTCGAATATTCGGCAAACGGAATATTGCGCGATTATCTTCTCCGCCCTTCTTTTGCATCAGAGCCAATCAGAATAACTCGAATATTCGGCAAAAGGAATATTGCGCGATATTCCTTTTGCCGAATATTCAAGTTATTCTGATTGGCTCTGATGCGCCCCTCTTTTGCATCAGAGCCAATCAGAATAACTCGAATATTCGGCAAAAGGAATATTGCGCGATATTCCTTTTGCCGAATATTCAAGTTATTCTGATTGGCTCTGATGCAAAAGAAGGGCGGAGAAGATAATCGCGCAATAGGAATATTGCGCGATTATCTTCTCCGCCCTTCTTTTGCCCCCTTATTCTCCTTTCTTTTAAGTAGAGTTAGGCCTCGTACACACGAGGGGATATGTCCGTTGAAAACGGTCCGATTGACCGTTTCAGCAGACATCTCCGCTCGTGTGTATGGGCTAGCGGACAGATTTCTCCACCCGACAGATTTCAAAGCATGCTTTGAAATCTATCCGGTGGAATCTGTCCGCCCGACATGTCTGCTGGTTAGTACACTTACCAGCAGACATGTCGTCCCCCACCACCGCCGCGCCGCCGCCGAATGAATTCGGCGCATGCGCGGAAGTGTTTAACTTCCTGGTGCGGTGACGTGGCGGTGACGTGGCGGCGTCAACGTCACCGCCGCGTCACCGCCACGTCACCGCGCCGGGGAATTTGATCCGATGGTGTGTACACGCCATCGGATCAACCTCCCGATCGGACATATCCGATGGAAATGGTCCGCGGACCGTTTTCATCGGATAAGTCCGATGGTGTGTACGAGGCCTTAGTGTAGAGTTAGTGTTTAGTGCATATTAGTTTAGTAATACAGGAAATGATCTCCGTTTATGAGAATTTCGCAATCATTTTCGCATTAGCGAAATTTTGCAAAAAATTTTTTGGATAAAATATCACGAATATTCGATATTAGCGAATATTCGCGAATATTCTTCTATATATTCGCGCAATATCGTGAAATCGAATATGGCGTATTCCGCTCAACACTAGGAATGAGATGCTTGATTCTAAAAAGACCAAGTGACACCAACAGCCCTGGTGGAATGAGCTCTGAAAGGGAAACGAGGAACCCTTTCCCATAGAGTGTAAACCCTAGAAATATGGGCCCAGATTCACGTACATCGGCGCATTATCGGTCCGGCGTAGCGCACCGCCATTACGTTAGACTTGCGCCATCTAGCCGCGTAATCCCCCGATTCACGTAGCTTTTGCGCAGGAAATTGCGCAAGCGTAAGGTTTTTTCCTGAGGCGTAAGGAGGAGTAATACAAATTGGGAGGGACGTGGGCGTGTTACATTGAAATGTGCCGTGACCCCATGCAAATGAAGGGCCAGCCGGCTCGCGCATGCACGCTTGAAGGAGACCATGGTCAGCTCCGCTGTGCGCATGCTCACAACTCGGGAGCGGCGCAATCAGTGAAATTGGAAATGGACTAGGGCAACTTTGTGAACTACGCAGACAGCATAAATAGACACACACAAATGCACTTCCTTTGCAAAATACATCCCTTTGTATCCCTCCCTATACAGCAAGGTGCTTTTATTTGTTTGTGACGTGTCTTTGAGATATTTGGGGACTGTTTTGCAGAGTGATTTTTGTCTTTTATGTGTTTTCTTTGTTGTTATTTTGTTTAAATTATATTTTTGCAGGGCATTTTTTTTTTTTTGCTCGTCATTTATTTAATTTTTTTGGTTCTGTTTGTGTATGATTTTGGAATGTGGGGGTGATATTCCTGCGGGAAAAGGGGTGTCACCCTCATTTGTGGTGGAGAAGTGATCCCCAGGTCTGTGTGAATGGTGTATGAATGTACAGTGACATAATTGGAGCCATGGCGTGGCGTTGCAGCTCACAAGTCCTGCATGGTGGACTGGTGCCAATCCAATGTGATGAGGATGTGGGGTGTGTGTGCTAGGGACCACAGTGGTGTGCATGCATGCATTCTCATTGTGCCATGATTAATGTGTGTGTTTAACGTGCAAAGATGCATAATGTGCGCTGGCATGAGATGGGGTCATGAGATGGGGTACCAGTGCATATGCAGAGTCACCTTGAAGGGAAAAGACAGGAGGATGTTAGTCATGCATGTGCCACTTGTGAGGTGTGCATCACGGGAGGGGATAGTCATGCCTGCCACCCATGTCACTCACCAACCAGCCAGCTGTCCCCATACATGTTCCTGTTTCGCAATCTGTGGGGATGGGGCTCTGATTGTATATGTAGCTGTCATGGGTGTCATGGGTGGTGTCATGTGTTGGGCTGCTGATGCAGGGTTGTGGTTAATTCCAGGATGGCATGAGGGGTGAATCTGAAGATGCGATACACCTCAGAATCACTCATGCCAAAGAGGTCTATGCGTGTGCGGTATACCCTCTCCCGTGCCATCCTCCATGCCATCCTCTGTGCCCTCCTCCTTCTTTGGTCATCTAAATTCACTAGTGCAGCTATGAGCGACGATGCCCCTGGCATGTTGGCAGTCAAATTGTAGTGCAACACGTGTGTGTGGTCTGCTCCTCAGTAACGGTGTTGCTTTCTGTGAGATTTAGACGTTTTTTCAAAATTTAGACCAGCTTTTAGGTGCTCTAACTTTAGACAGAACATTTTGCTGTTGCGCACATCGCGTAGCCTGCGCAGCAACTGCGTTTTTTTGTGGATCCCCGCAACTCCCTCATTAGCATATTTGACAAGCAAATCAATGGTGTGTCTAGCGCATTTTTGCGCGGACGGATGCGTCTGTCTAACGAAATTACGCCGGACAAAAAAAAGTAGATTTCTGGCGTAAATCGTTTTCTGAATCGCGCGCATCTAAACGCACGCGCACATTTAGACTTACGCACGCGCAACACCAGTTGCGCAGGCGTAATCGCTCTGTGAATCTGGGCCATGTTGTTTGATTCACCTGGCAATGGTGGAGCGAGTGGCAGGATTTTCCCTTTAAAGGCCTGAAGAGAGAACAAGAGGGTCTGAATAGAAGCCATGGCTACCAAGAAGACTCTTGCAGACTTGACAACATCTAGGCAGTGTAAGGCAATTTACTTGGTGTGTTGTGGGCAGTATAAAGGGATGGAAGGGATGGAAGGAGAATATATGGGTGGGAGAAATAGACCTCCCCACATGATTTAATCACATACAAGTAAAGAAAAGGTTACACCCACCCAGAAAGTCCTAGTTTCCAACAAAAGTTCCCTATCTCCAAAGTTGTACAGAGACAATGGGGCAAAATAACTGATTCCAAATAATGGGAGTCTGTCCAGGAGAGCTGCACACGCCCCCTGACCAGGGTCACCGACCCACAGGTCTGCCGCAGAGTAAATCTGATCAAAAAATTAATAATAATCAGTATGTCAGAAAATATATAATTTAATTAGTAAACGACAATTCGCATAATCTTTAATCCACTGGTTTCAACAAACCACTCACTTAATTTTTAAGCACTCTTTGTGTAACTATTTGCCTATGCACCAGAAAATTCATGTACTCTTTATCCTTGAGATTGGTCACATTAATTGGGGTGACAATAATTTTTCACAATACTGTGGAAACTCGGTTTAAGAGTAACTTCGTTTGAGAGTGTTGATTTTCGAGCAACTTCTCTTTTAAATTCCGACTTGGTTTGCGAGTGTTGACTCGCAAGACAGGCAGAATTCAAACTAAATAGGCCTGCAGTAGCTCATTTGGCCTGAGGTACGGGGGCGCAGGAGCCAAGAAAAGCCAAACATTGGCCTGCAGTACTTCATTTGGCCTGAAGTACGGGGGCGCAGGAAACGAGCCGAAGTGTCCTCGGGCCTTTTCGGACGTTTTCATCGCTCTCTGGCTCCCCCCACCTCTGGCCACGTTCGGTATTTCATCCTATTGAAGTCAATGCAAAACAAATTATTTTCGTTTCCATTGACTTCAATGAGAAAACTCCCTTTGATATGCGAGTACTTTGGATTACAAGCATACTCCTGGAACGGATTATGCTCGTAATGCGAGTTTCAACTGTAGTTTCAAAATTGTTCTTCTATGACAATGGTTTTTAATGGTCCGACCAGTAAATTTTTCTTCAAGCAGAGGTTGGATCCGCATTTCTTTTCAGCCCTCTCCTCCTATATTACAATCCCTTACTTTAGCATCCTCAGCCCCCCACAAATATCACAGCACCCCACAGAGGCAATGGCACGGGCTTGGCGATTTGTGGTGTGCCCCCTTTGGTACAGTAGCCAATAAGTGGAGAATTTTTTCATTTAAGTGTGTTTATTCAATTTTTAGAAAAGAGTCATAGTACACATTAGAGCCATAACGATACATTTAGTAACATATCCATTACAGATAGAGAAAATGGCAACATTATGTGAGCATTGTTAGAGATGCTATTCAAATGGAATCAAGCTATTTCAACCCTCTTGTCAAGGGTGCTTGTGCTCTCCATAATTTTGTGCACCAGGAGTAGGGCTATATAAAATACATAATTACATTTTTTGTTATATACCTGTTGGAGATATTTTTGAACATTTCCTGTCCTGACAGGAAATTAAATAACATTTGCCTAACAGCAACACAGATAATAGCAGTAAAAAACAGATGCTAAAATGAAATGGGAAAGCCAGTGCTTGCTATATAGGGGATTACAAGTAGGCCTCATTTACCAGGTCCCACTAGTTTAGGAGGCAGGTCTAGTAACAGCAGTTTCATTGATGTAAACACTGGCTCGTGGGTTGCCATTCTAATGTTCCTCACTGTAGACTCGAGGTGTCGTTGCCTGGTTGGATGTGCTCTGGGATCGGCTGGTACTGCCTGTTTCCCTCAGATTGTCTGAACCTGAGAAGGGAAGTGAGTGATAGAGATGTGTGCATGCCTACGCTGACATGGGATGCAAAACTAAAGTTGGAGAACATGAGGTAAGATAGAACTAACAAAAAGGAAGGCTGAATACAAAAAAAAGGTGAGGAAAGGGAGGTGGAGCAGACAGGGAAAGATAAGGAGAAAGTAGTTTGCTAAGACTCCTTTCAGACTGGGGTGTTTTTCAGGCGCTTTTGGGCTAAAAATAGCACCTGTGAAAAACGCCTCCTCTGTAGCCCCAGCGTGAAAGCCTCAGTGCTTTCACACTGGGGCGGTGCACTTGCAGGACGTTAGAAAAAGTGCTGCAAGCAGCGTCTTTGTGGCGGTAGAGGAGCACCGCTCCTTCACGGCCCCTGCCCATTGAAATGAATGGGCAGCGCTGCCGAAGCACCTCAAAAATGCTTTGGCAGCGGTGTTAAAAGCGCCCACTAGTGGCCGAAAAGCTCCTACAAAACAACGGCAAAGCGCCCCTAAAACTAGCAGCGCTTTACCGCTAATATTAGAATATAAGCAGGTGGATGCTGACTGGAACCAGGGGCACGTGTGCAGGGTGGGGTGTAAGTTAGGGTGACCAGACATCCCCAGTTTCAGGGAACAGTCCCCAGATTGAGGACACTGTCCCCGGACCAAGCGTGTCCCCGGTTTTGTCCCCAGATTGGATTTAAACAGGGGCTGAGACAATTTCAAAGACAGTCAGTGCCGAATAAAATAAAAAAATCTGAATTACACCCCCCCCCCCACTCCGCTGCTCCTACTACATTAGGGGGGTGTATTTTTTCCATTATCTGTGCCCCTTTCTAATGATCACAATAAACAAAATACAGGAAGAGAAGCAGAGTACTTTATTGGGACCTGGAGGGGGGCCTCTGTGATGGACACAGAGAGGGCTTCTGTTAGAGAGTCCGTTAGATGTTCGGCACCCCCACCTTTGCAGGGGCCTGGGTGCAATGCACCCTGGGTGCAATGCACCCTGTGCACCCTGCCTATGATCGGCTCTGACTATGCACCCCTTTAGAGTAACGTCAGACCAGGCTCAAAACTTTACTAGTCAAGTCCCCAACTACCTATTCCTAGGCTGCTGAGCAACGCTGTATCCTGGCCTAGGCCAACATGGCCCAGGCCTAGGGCAGCACTTTGCAGAGGGCAGCATGGAAAGAGTCCCCGACGGCTTGTGCTACACTGTTAGTGTAATGCAGTGCTTCTCAAATAGTGGGTCGCGCGAGGCCCCGTAAAGGGGGGCTCGTTTGAAAGATATAAAAAGCGAAATAAAAAATGTATTAATCCAGGAATTGGATAACAAGCTAATCCCCGTGTTTATGTACATGTGACTTTGCATGCTCCTCCCTTTCGAGGAGAACAGACATGATGCTCTATCCTGATTGGCCAAACCCGCCCGTGTGACTTTTAGACCCAGAAATCGGCCTCTGTACAGAAAAACGCCTGAAAGAAAGGAGTTGAACACACATAAAAGGGGACACAGCCAATTCAGCCAAAAAAGGTCAGTGTTCTGATGAATTTACAGTCATGCGGGGGGCGCAAAATGTTTTCTTCTTCCTAGTGGGGGGGCATGACAGAAAATAATTGAGAAGCACTGGTGTAATGCAAACTGCTTCTAATTTTGACTGTCCTATCATCCTGGACCACAAACCTTCCTCACTGTGCTAAATGTTTTCTGCTGCACCATTGGAATTGTTATATCTTCTTAGTCCTCTCCATAAAATGATCAGAATTGTGTGCTTAAAGTGGAACTATATATTTTTTCCCATTTTGGATAGAGTAAGCCCCTGTCAGTTTATTTTTTACCATCCCTACTCTACTTCCTTCACAAGTTTTATGCAGCAAAAATAAAACCTAACAGTTGAAGGTTTTACATCTTGTGTGGACATTGCACTTACAGGACTTCCTCCCCTGGACAACGAGGTAACGTGCAAAACCCAAATCTAAACCAGCAGCTCCTTCGGGGGTAGTGCTACATACAAAAGGGACTGGACACTGTGTGCATCTAGAAGGCTCGTCTTTATCAAATGTCGTAAAAAAGAAAGAAGTGAAAGGCTAAGCATTGGATTGGGTGACTATTTTCTGCTGCACCATTGGAATGGTTATATCTTCTTAGTCCTCTCTATAAAATGATCAGAAATGTGTGTTTAAAGTATGTTTTTTTTTTCCATTTTGGATAGAGTAAGGGAGGGTTATAGCCCCTGTGAGTTTCTTTTTTATCATCCCTGTCCCATTGCAAAGATTTTCCTTCACTTCCTGCCCCATAGCCAAACAGGAAGTGAGAGGAAATCTATGCAAATTAAAAGAATCCAATGCCCTCCCAGGCCTTAAGAACTAGTGTCCCCACTTGATTTCAGGGCGGTACTTAAACAGAAAGGGGTGTGGCCTTGACAGGAAGGGGTGGGTCATATTTACCCAAGGTACACTATTGGCGTATAAAGCGCACCCGTGATTTTCCCCCTATTTTCAGGGGAAAGAAGAGCGTGTTATACGCCGATAATACAGTAAATTAAGGGGTACAAAAGTTTAGTCAGGCCTAGGGCAGCACAAAACCTAAATACACTACTGCTGCTGAGGCATACCTTTGTTGGTAGAAGTCCATACACATCAGTTCTTAGAAGGTAGGTTCCCCAAGGGCGGTGGTGATCATAGGTTACTCCTAGTTAACTTCTTTTTTGTTGGACATTTTTCTCTTCTCCCATGCAGTCCTTCCCAGCTTCCACTCCTCCACCCCCTTTATAACACCACAGGTTGGTGGATGGAACCCAGAAAAACCCAAGAAATCAGCAGACCCAGTATTAACCCTTCCCCACCTGTACAGCCCAGACTCCCTATCTGACAACAACCCAACTTGTGGGCACCTGCCTACAAGTGTAGTGGTCCATAGAAGAGTAGGAAAAAACAAGAAGACAGAATGTAGGCCATGAAGCTCCTGCTTGTATTCATCAGGCCCTTAGATGAGAGTAAAGTACTACTTCTACTTTAACATTTCGATACTGTTAATGATGCTTTCCTCCTTGTTGGTTTTAAATGATATCTGATCTCGGAAGCAGGCAGGGTCCATTGTGGTCGTGAGCATCTGAAGCCTTCTAGTCTATTTCTGTGAGTTTGGTGCAGCCGGCTACCCGGCATGCACCTCCCGATCTCATGCCTTCACAGCAACGTCAATGGGTAGCGCTGATTACAGTAATAGGCGATTCACATGGACTCTTGGGATAGCGGACACTGATATCCCGGCAGGCCAAGGGAAACACCTTGTGACGTAATCGCTAGACGTGCGGTTTGTTTCGTTCTGAATGAAAATTAGAGTGGTAACGAATTTAAACGAATAAGAAATACAAATTCGGACGAAACTGGAATAGTGTTCCAATTTCTAAAGAGATTAAAATAGAATAGAAAATAAAGGAATGAAATAGAAAAAAATATATATTTTTAGTTCTACACATGTCTAGTTCTAATGGCCTAGGCTAGGGTGACCAGACATCCCAGTTTCAGGGGACAGTCCCCTGATTGAGGACACTGTCCCCAGACCAAGTCTGTCCCTGGTTTTGTCCCCAGATTGGATTTTATAGGGGGCAGGGACAATTTCAAAGACAGTCAGTGCAGAATTAAAAAAAAAAAAAAATTGAATTACACCCCCCCGCTCCGCCGTGCCTACTAGCATAAGGGGGTTGTATTTTTCCCATTATCTGTGCCTCTTTCTGATGATCGTGTGCTGGTCGGAGCAGAGGGAATATTTCTTCAGTTTCGGGGGCATGCCCATTCAGCTTCGCTTGCATGTTCTTCTGCCTTGGCTCAAATCCTGGCCAGCCACCTGCCTATCTCCTTGCCTTCCCTGGCAGAGTGATCTTCCCCTGCTCCCTATCCAGTAGTAGCCTGGGCCGGAGAGTAAGACTTGAGAGGCTGTGATGCGGGTGGCAGAGAGTCGCTAACTGTTGCCATTACTAGTAAAAAAAAAAAATACGTCCCCGGATTTCATTTTAAAAATCTGGTCACCTTAGTGTAAGTGGGGTAACATATGGAACATTTAGATGAAAGGGAAGCATACTTGAGCTTTAGAAGAGGGGGTAATATAAGGGGTGTCAAACTGGCAGCCCTCCAGCTGTTGCGGAACTACAAGACCCATCATGCCTCTGCTTCTGGGAGTCATGCTTGTAACTGTGAGCCTTGCAATGCCTCATGAGACTTGTAGTTCTGCAACATTTGGAGGGCCGCCAGTTTGACACCAATAATTCAGGTATCATTGACTGAACAAAAGTGGGTGATGAGGAGCTAGAATACATGTGGGCACAGAACATGGGGTGAATATACGGAAAGCCAAACAAAGGTAGACCACTACTGATGTGGGTGTTGTAGGCAATAAGTGTGATGACATTGTCATGGTGGAATATGAAGAACGACAACCAGGTCCCCTGATAGGGGGTACGAGGGTAGAGACTGTCAGGTAGGCTGTATGAGGAGGGTCCAAATCCACTCAGCTATTTAGCAATTACATTTGGATCTTTTTTTAAATTGGAAATATTTTTATTGTACAACACCTAAAAAAAAAATAGTACAAGGAGTTTTTAAAATGTTTGTGATGATGATTCCAACATTTTATATATTTATATCACTGTATATACAGTAGGTCTTTAGTTATGTATTTTGTAGTTACATAGTTTCAACAGTATACTTAGAGGTATAAATGTATATAGTTATACTGTATATTTAGTTATATACTTTATATAGATTACATTTAATTTTATTGTCTTTTTAAATACATTTAACACAATGATAAAGCCAAAAGCAAACATGTATTATATTGCAGCTTACCAATTCCTAGATGTGATGGCTGCATTAGTTTCCAAAAAAGTTTGTCCGATGGAACGTACACACGGTCGGACAAATGCGAAAAGTGTCGGATTTTGATGTTGGTTGGGCAAAAGTCAGACCGTGTGTACGGGGCTTTAGTCTGTTGTTTCCCAAAAGAACAAGTTCTCTTGCAAATTTATTAGTTAGGGTCTAGATCAGGGATATGCAATTAGCGCAACAGCTGGAGGTCTGCTAATTGCATATCCCTGGTCTAGATAAACAAACCATTCAGCACTCGCAGGGATGCCTACAATGAGCAGTTTTGTTTACGTAAAGCCTTTATCCATAGGAAAAACAAACCTGTTTGCTGACAGGCTCCAATCACACCTGGGAGTTTTGAGATCGCAGCAGATCTGCTGCGATTCTGCCTGCGTTCTCAAAGCACGCTATAAGCAGGTTCAGGTGCCTTTATTTTCAATGGCACTTAAAACGCAGTGGGGTTTTGCTACAATTGTCACATGGCAAACCGCATTGGGTAAAGCTTGTCGCCCAAATGAAGCTCCTCCTTTTTGGACGACAAACTGCACGTAATGCGATTTGCCCTGCAATAAATCGCAGTAAACCACACCGCATTTTAGCTGCCATTGAAAATAATGGCACCTGAACCTATGTTTTACAATTGTAGTGCAATTTGAGATCGCGGGCAGAATCTCAGCGATTCTGCCATGATGCCAAAACATCAAGGTGTGAATGGAGCCTAACTAAAGTGTAAACTAGAATTTGGCTTCAATTTGTTTCGTATTTAAATCGGCTAGTGCTTCTAACACTTCCCTCCCCCCAGACCGATAATGCCCCTTGTGCAGGAGGTGTGTTACCCTGGGACTGATATTGTTCTGGGAACGGCTGGAATTTCCAGTACTGCTGCCGGAACACATTGCTGTATGTTGCTGATGCATAGAATGCATGAAGGTAAAGAACCTTCAACCTTGAGAACCACTTTAAATTGAAAGGAAAGCTGGAGTTATGCTTTAGGCTCGGGTCACACTACTGCAATCTGACTTACATGTTATTATGTGGTGCAACATTGCATACTCTATGGAGCACTGTAAATCACACCAAAATTGTGTAGGAACCTTTTCCAAAATCGCACCATTCTGAATCACATTGATTACAATGGGCAACATTGAAAATAACGAGATTTACCATTCTGTGTCACTCGAGTTGCATCAGAAGTCTCACTAGTGTGAACCAGACCTTAACCACTTTCCCACCGCGCCATAAGCATTTTACTGCTACGGCGCGGCGGGGTTATCTTGGGACGACGTCCCTGGGACGTCGTCCTTCACTTCAGCGATTGCGCGTCCCCTGGGACGCGCTCGCAAAAGTGTCCGTGCTCGCCGGGTCTAGAAGACCCGGCACATCACGGATCACGGTAAATTGCCGCTGATCGCGGCCGTTTACCACGTGATCGCGCCGTCGAATGACGGCGCGATCACTTGTAAACAAACCGGCGTCATTTGATGACGCCGGTTCCTCCATCTCCTGCGTCTCCTCTCTGTACCGTTCGGTACAGTGTGCGAGGAGAGGGGGGGGGGAGCGGGGTGTCAGCAGCTGAACTGTGGCTGGATCTGTGACAAATGCAGTCACAGATCCAGCCATCCCTCAATCCATCCCAGCTCTGCAATCCCCAGTACCCAGCAATCCCCCCAGTACCCAGCAATCCCCCAGTACCCAACAATCCCCCAGTACCCAACAATCCCCCAGTACCCAACAATACTCAGCAATACCCCAGTACTCAGCAATACCCCAGTACTCAACAATACCCCAGTACTCAACAATACTCCAGTACTCGGCAATACCCCAGTACTCGGCAATACCCCAGTACTCGGCAATACCCCAGTACTCGGCAATAACCCAGTACTCGGCAATAACCCAGTACTCGGCAATAACCCAATACTCGGCAATACCCCAGTACTCGGCAATACCCCAGTACTCGGCAATAACCCAATACTCGGCAATACCCCAGTACTCGGCAATACCCCAGTACTCGGCAATACCCCAGTACTCGGCAATACCCCAATACTCGGCAATACCCCAATACTCGGCAATACCCCAGTACTCGGCAATACCCCAATACTCGGCAATACCCCAATACTCGGCAATACCCCAGTACTCGGCAATACCCCAATACTCGGCAATACCCCAGTACTCGGCAATACCCCAATACTCGGCAATACCGCAATACTTGACAATACCCCAATACCCTGCATGATACTTTGCAATACCCCAATACTCTGCAATACCCTGCAGTACCGCCTATGGGGATTTTTAAGTAGCGAAGTTTGGCGCCATTCCACGAGTGTGCGCCATTTTGAAGTGTGACATGTTGGGTATCTATTTACTCGGCGTAACTTCATCTTTCATATTATAAAAAAAAATTGGGCTAACTTTACTGTTTTGTTTTGTTTTAAGCACAAAACAGTTTTTTTTAAAACACGCGTTCAATAAATTTCTGCGAAAATACCGTGCGAGATAAAAAGTTGTAACGGCCGCCATTGTATTCTCTAGGGTCTTTGCTAAAAAGCATATATAATGTTTTGGGGTTCTATGTAATTTTCTAGCAAATAAATGATGATTTTCCATGTAGGAGAGAAATGTCAGAATTGGTCTGGGTGTTCCAGAACGCCTGATGGTGCTCCCTGCATGTTGGGCCTCTGTATGTGGCCACGCTGTGTAAAAGTCCCACACATGGGGTATCGCCATACTCGGGAGGAATAGCAGAATGTGTTTTGGGTGTAATTTGTGGTATGCATATGCTGTGTGTGAGAAATAACCTGCTAATATGACAGAAACAAGTTTTTTTTTTTTTTTTTTTACAGAATTTTCAGTAGTTTTTCTTTTATAGCGCAAAAAAAAAACAAAAAAAACCCAGAGGTGATCAAATACCACCAAAAGAACGCTCTATTTGTGTGGAAAAAAGAACAAAAATTTCAAATGGGTACAATGTTGTATGACTGAGTAATTGTCATTCAAATTGTGAGATCACAGAAAGCTGAAAATTGGTCTGGTTAGGAAGGGGGTTTAAGTGCCAGTGGACAAGTGGTTAAAGTGGAACTTTATTCAGAAAATTAAGTCCTGCTAGATCACTTCAGGCTGGCCCCTTTTGCATGTATAGCTATGTAAAACATAAAAAATATGTGTCTATACTATGTAAAAACCAGTAATAAATTGTCCCCCCTGCTCTGTACATGCTCAGTTGCTCTCCATTTTTAGGCACTATTGAATTTGTCGAAGCCGATCTGTTGACAGCCTTAAAGCGGAATTAAAGCCACCCATCCTTTACAGCAGTGGTCATCAACCCTGTCCTCAGGACTCACTAACAGGCTGGATTTTATGTATTACCTTGGGGAGATGCAGACTGGAATACTGCAATCACTGAGCAGCAAATGATATCACCTGTGATGTATTTCAGTTATCTTGCAAACCTGCCCTGTTAGTGGGCCCTGAGGACAGGGTCGATGACCACTTCTTTACAGCCAAAGAAGCTGCTTCTGTGTGATCTGCAACTACCATGGTGCTGCACATGTGATCAGTTATGACACCAGCCATTTGATGGTTTCACAGTTTGGTTGAGGACACAAGCAAATGTGACAATTAGCCATCCCGGCATTCCATGAATGTAACTGTTATTTTAAACCGTTAAAATCGATAGGTGTAGTTAGGCTTTATGATATACTGCTGCTTAGGGGCTCTGGGCTTATTTTGATAGCATAATTATTGATGTGGAATGTATGGTTATTATTAGTTTATCAAGCTGTTATGGGTAAACATCTGCTTTAATATTACTTTAACCACTTAAGACCCGGACCAATACGCTGGCAAATGACCCAAGGGGTTTTTGCGATTCGGCACTGCGTCGCTTTAACAGACAATTGCGCGGTCGTGCGACGTGGCTCCCAAACAAAATTTGCGTCCTTTTTTTCCCACAAATAGAGCTTTCTTTTGGTGGTATTTGATCGCCTCTGCGATTTTTATTTTTTGCGCTATATACAAAAATAGAGCGACATTTTTGAAAAAAAATCAATATTTTTTACTTTTTGTTATAATAAAAAAACAATAAACTAAGATTTAGTCAAACATTTAGGCCAAAATTTATTTAGCCACATGTCTTTAGTAAAAAAAAATCGCATTAAAAAAAAATTAGCTACCTAGCGGGAACAGCGACACTAATACAGCGATCAGAAAAATGATCGCTTAGTGACGCTGGCAATAGGGAGTGAAAGGGTTAACTAGGGCAGTGATCAGGGGGTTAAAACTTTATTGGGGGGGGTGGGGGGGGCTACCCTGACACTACTGACTGTCTGACTGTCACACTGTCTGTCACACTGACACTAAATACAGTAATCATACATGATTACTGCATTCAGTGACACTGTGACAGGGGGGAGGGGGGGGGGGCGATCGCGGGGGTTAAATGTGTGTGTGTAGTGTAGTGTTAGTGCAGACTTACTTGTTCTGTAGTGATCTCTCCTCAGCGGCGCTTGAAACAAACGCCGAGGGAGAGATCACGTTGCTTCCTCCTTCCTGTGTTTACACAGGAGGAGGAAGTGACAGGTCAGGCGGGCGCGCGCATTGGCTGGGAGCGATCCGGAGGGGGCGGATGAAAACGGATAGCCGCCCCCACTTGTCGGATCGCTCCTGCAGCCGCGCGGACCGCCGCATGTACGGGGGGGGGTCCGATCGGACCCCCGATCCCCCCCAAGGCACCAACGTATATATACGTTGATGTGCCTGTCGGTGCCATTCTGCCGACGTAAATGTACATGCGGCGGTCCTTAAGTGGTTAAAGTGGAGCTTCACCCAAAAAAGGCCTAGGAGATGGAACTTTTTTTAAGGGGAGCACATACCTGGTTCTGACAGGTACCCACTCCCACTCAGATTGCCTAGGCCAGTGATGGCGAACCTTGGCACCCCAGATGTTTTGGAACTATATTTCCCATGATGCTCTACTGCACTGCAGAGTGCATGAGCATCATGGGAAATGTAGTTCCAAAACATCTGGGGTGCCAAGGTTCGCCATCACTGGCCTAGGCGATTCCAGCAAAAGTTTTCCTTCCCCCCCTCCCTCCCAGCCGTCTTCTGGGACACATAACAGGTCACAGAAGACTGTAGAACCATTCGCAATACATAGTGTTTCAGCTACACAGCCAGGTGCCAACAGTTAAGATTCTGGTGCCCGGGATAGAACAGGATGGAGAAAAACGCTCAGGTGAGCACATCGCTGGATCATGAGACAGGAGAGTGTCTGTTTATTAAAGTGGAAGTTCAGGCAAAATCTAACCAACGCTAGACCTGCTCTCTGTTACATTCTAAACCTAATCTATCTAAACCTGTAAAGTAAAAATTGCTGTACTTACCTATTCCGGAGCCGATACAGTCTGGTCCCAGCATCAGGTATCAGCAGGGGGGGGGGGGAGGATTCCGAAAAGCGGAAGTTCCATTTTTGTGTTGAACTCCGCTTTAAGCCCTGGTTCACATTGATGCTACTTTGAAATTGTGCTACTTCACTTGAAGTAGCACGATTTTTCAAAATGGCAAGTCAGTGCGATTTTAGGTGCTACTTGGATGACATCTGTGCCACTTTATGTACAGATGTCTATTGAAGTCCTGTGCCTGCGTGGGTTTCCTCTGGGTACTCCGGTTTCCTCCTACAATCCAAAGACATGCTGATAGATTAATTCTCTCCTGTCTAAATGGGGCGTAGTATGTGTGTAGCTACGAATGCGAGTTAGGGACTCTAGATTGTAAGCTCTTTGAGGACAGGGACTGATGTGAATGTACAATATATATGTAAAGCGCTGCATAAATGGACAGCGCTATAGAAGTACCTGAAATAAATAAATAATTTGCACCTGAAATCACCAAAAATAGTGCAGGAACTACTTTTGCAAATCGGTGTTGCAAAGTTGGTTTTGCACTGATTGAAACGGTGCCATTCCCGGCAATAGGCTGCGACTTGTCATGCAATTTGACCTGTCAAATCGCATGACAAATCACTCCAACCAATGAGGGCTAAATGAAAAGAGTGCATTGATGAAACAGATCCCATTAGGCTGGGTTCACACTAATACTACATGGCAGTCATACGACTTTGCTCTGCGACATCAGTCCTACATTGGTCCTACATCCATCCCAGCCGTATAGCTTATCAGACTATATTAACAGGTGTTCCCACTGAAACAATAGAATGATATTGTTTATTATATAAATAAAACTCTATAATATATATAGAATACTAAGATTTTATGCTACATTCCCTTCCAATAAATGTGCATTATTTTTTATTTTATTATTTCCATTATTATTATTATGTACCAGTACAAAGTATAGTAAAAATACTGGATGGTAGGCCATATAGTAAAAATATTTGCTGGTACACCATATATTAAAAATAACGGATGGTACACTGTATAGTAAATATACGGGGTGGTACACTGTATAGTAAATATACGGGATGGTACACTATAGTAAATATACGGGATGGTACACTGTATAGTAAATATACGGGGTGGTACACTGTATAGTAAATATACGGGGTGGTACACTGTATAGTAAATATACGGGATGGTACACTATAGTAAATATACGGGATGGTACACTGTATAGTAAATATACGGGGTGGTACACTGTATAGTAAATATACGGGGTGGTACACTGTATAGTAAATATACGGGGTGGTACACTGTATAGTAAAAATACGGGATGGTACACTGTATAGTAAATATACAGGATGGTACACTGTATATTAAAAATACGGGATGGTACACTGTATAGTAAAAATACCGGATATTACACTGTGTAGTAAATATACGGGATGGTACACTGTATAGTAAATATACGGGATGGTACACTGTATAGTAAAAATACCGGATATTACACTGTATAGTAAATATACGGGATGGTACACTGTATAGTAAAAATACCGGATATTACACTGTATAGTAAAAATACGGGATAGTACACTGTATAGTAAAAATACGGGATGGTACACTGTATAGTAAAACTACGGGATGGTACACTGTATAGTAAATATACAGGATGGTACACTGTATAGTAAATATACAGGATATTACTGTATAGTAAATATACTGGATGGTACACTGTATAGTAAATATACAGGTATTACTGTATAGTAAATATACGGGATGGTACACTGTATAGTAAAAATACCGGATATTACACTGTATAGTAAATATACAGGATATTACTGTATAGTAAATATACTGGATGGTACACTGTATAGTAAATATACGGGATGGTACACTGTATAGTAAAAATACCGGATATTACACTGTATAGTAAATATACGGGATGGTACACTGTATGTAAAAATAGTACACTGTAATAAAAATACGGGATGGTACTGTATAGTAAAAATACTGTACACTGTATAGTAAAACGGGATGGTAACGTATAGTAAATATACAGGATGGTACACTGTATAGTAAAAATACGGGATGGTACACTGTATAGTAAATATACGGGATGGTACACTGTATAGTAAATATACGGGATGGTACACTGTATAGTAAAAATACCGGATATTACACTGTATAGTAAATATACGGGATGGTACACTGTATAGTAAATATACGGGATGGTACACTGCATAGTAAAAATAACGGATATTACACTGTATAGTAAAAATACGGGAGGGTACACTGTATAGTAAATATACCGGATATTACACTGTATAGTAAATATACAGGATATTACTGTATAGTAAATATACTGGATGGTACACTGTATAGTAAATATACAGGATATTACTGTATAGTAAATATACTGGATGGTACACTGTATAGTAAATATACAGGATATTACTGTATAGTAAATATACCGGATATTACACTGTATAGTAAATATACAGGATATTACTGTATAGTAAATATACTGGATGGTACACTGTATAGGTCACAGTTTAGTTCACAATGACACAAGATGCCATATACCTATTGCCAAAATGTCCAGAATAAAAAGTCAGCCAGAGACACAAAAAATAAAATAATAAAATAAAATGTTGATTTAAAAGAAACGTGGTAAGGCATAAAAAATGTTGGAAGTTTTGCAGAAAAGGAGAAAAGGGCATGCAGGCGGGCATGGAGCTGTGCTTTGTCAATGGCATTCTCCTCCAGAGTGGCTTGTACTGCAGTCCCTGCACATCTCTACCTCCTCCCTACAGGAGCTGAAGGGGAGCAGGGTGTGCAAAGTGCAAGGGGAGGAGGAGAGAGCCTAGGGCAGCTCTGCACTGTGACCCAGCCTTGGCTGTGAGCTTGTCTGCTGTATGTCTGAGACTGGGAGGCTGCCCCTCCATATGTAATAGCATGTGTGTGTGTGTGTGTGTGTGAGTGAGTGAGTGAGTGAGCTCTACCGCCGCCACTGCTGCCCTTTGATCCTTGCACTAGTGTTAGGGGCTTGAAGACACACAGGGAGCAGCCATAGACGGTGGCGGCTCCTCATCCTCCTGCTCCTCACCATGTAGCCCCCCAGCACCACCACACACCTATAGATCCGATCCATTGAAGGATATTATTTCTTCTGGCTGGTCTGGTTTGCTGGTGGAGGGAGGTGAAAGGGAGGACAAGCCAGGTGCACGGCGCCCCACATCTCTGACTCCAGGAGCCCCGCAGGAGAAGCCGATCTGCTCCTTTCTTCCCATCACCGAGGACAAGGATGTGACCGACAGACAGCCGGGATCCCCCTCTTCCTCCCCCCCCAGATCGTCATCTAAGGGGGACAAAATGCCCCGGAGGAAGCAGGAGCAGCCCAAGCGCCTGCCGTCACGTAAGTCGGGGGGTCGTGCTGTGTGTATGGGGGGGAGTTTAGGGTTACAGAGGTGACACTGACAAAGACAGCCCGGGGTGATTCCTCTTTTTGAGGTCTCCGCCAGGCAGCCATGTTGGTGATCATCAGCCTGTGTGCTCTCTTGCTATTTTTTTTCTGATGATTTTGTTGGTAATAGTATATAGGGATGTTTTGTAGAGGGCGATCCTCCTCCCCGCCCCTCCCCCTTCTCTCCGGTGCCCCCCCCCCCGTTTTCTATTCAGCCCGGTGCTGCTTCTGCGGAATCAATAGGACTCTGTGCCCGGGTGAAGGTTGCGGCCAGCTCCGGCTGCTGAGCCTGTCGGCCCCGGGAGGAGAGGCAGCGGCAGATGCAAAGGGGGAGGGAGGAGAGGTTTGTACAGCAAGAAACCCGAGGGGTGGGCCGAGGAGAGAGAGAGAGAAAAGGGGGTGTCTGTGTGGAGGAATCCCGGATCACATCGGGGTGTGGGGTCACATGAGTCACTTTCCATGACAATCACCAGCCTGCCTACCTCCTCCATACACAACTTTCCTGACACTTTCCATGACAATCACCAGCCTGCCTACCTCCTCCATACACAACTTTCCTGACACTTTCCTATGCAGGAAACTCGGATCCCTCAACTTTTAGAACTTGGAGGGGCTCTCTAAGCATCACTTTCCCAGAGATTCCAGGGATCTATAGAGTGCCACTCTCTGGGCCAAGCAAACGGCAGCCTTTCTCAACCTTTTACCCCTGAGGAAACCTTCAAATAACCCCTGATCAAATGTATAGTCAGGGAAGAATGCCCTCTTAATGAATGCCCTCTTATTTCAGGGAAGAATGAAGTCAGGGAAGAATGCCCTCTAGTCAGGGAAGAATGTTGGTAGTCAGGGAAGAATGCCCTCTTATGTTGGTAGTCAGGGAAGAATGCCCTCTTCAGGGAAGAATGCCCTCTTATGTTGGTAGTCAGGGAAGAATGCCCTCTTATGTTGGTAGTCAGGGAAGAATGCCCTCTTATGTTGGTAGTCAGGGAAGAATGCCCTCTTACGTTGGTAGTCAGGGAAGAATGCCCTCTTATGTTGGTAGTCAGGGAAGAATGCCCTCTTATGGTTCAGGGAAGAATGTAGTTAGGGAAGAATGCCCTCTTATGTTGGTAGTCAGGGAAGAATGCCCTCGTTGGTAGTCAGGGAAGAATGCCCTCTTGTTGGTAGTCAGGGAAGAATGCCCTCTTACGTTGGTAGTCAGGGAAGAATGCCCTCTTACGTTGGTAGTCAGGGAAGAATGCCCTCTTACGTTGGTAGTCAGGGAAGAATGCCCTCTTACGTTGGTAGTCAGGGAAGAATGCCCTCTTACGTTGGTAGTCAGGGAAGAATGCCCTCTTATGTTGGTAGTCAGGGAAGAATGCCCTCTTATGTTGGTAGTCAGGGAAGAATGCCCTCTTATGTTGGTAGTCAGGGAAGAATGCCCTCTTATGTTGGTAGTCAGGGAAGAATGCCCTCTTACGTTGGTAGTCAGGGAAGAATGCCCTCTTTTGTTGGTAGTCAGGGAAGAATGCCCTCTTACGTTGGTAGTCAGGGAAGAATGCCCTCTTTTGTTAGTGATCATGAAAGAATGCCCCTTGCCTAGGTAGACAGGGAAGAATGCCCTCCTATGCTGGTCACAGAAGAATGCTTCTAATATTGGTGACCAGGGTAGAATGTCCTCTTAAATTGGTGGTCACAGAAGAATACTCCGTATGTTGGTAATCAGTAAAGAATAACCCCTTATGTTGGTCAGAGACAAAGGCCCCCTTACCCTGGTGGTCAGGGAAGAATGCCACTTACATTGGTGATCAGTGAAGAATGCCCCTGGCCTTGGCAGTTAAGTATTGTCCCCTCATACGCTGGTCACAGAAGAATGCTCCCTTATATTGATGTTTAGGGTAGAATGCTCTCCTATGTTTGAAGTCACAGAAGAATGCCCCCTTATGTTGGTGGTCAGTGTGAAGAATGCCCCCTTATGTTGGTGGTCAGTGTGAAGAATGCCCCCTTATGTTGGTGGTCAGTGTGAAGAATGCCCCCTTATGTTGGTGGTCAGTGTGAAGAATGCCCCCTTATGTTGGTGGTCAGTGTGAAGAATGCCCCCTTACGTTGGTGGTCAGTGTGAAGAATGCCCCCTTATGTTGGTGGTCAGTGTGAAGAATGCCCCTTATGTTGGTGGTCTTGAAGAATGCCCCCTTACGTTGGTGGTCAGTGTGAAGAATGCCCCCTTATGTTGGTGGTCAGTGTGAAGAATGCCCCCTTATGTTGGTGGTCAGTGTGAAGAATGCCCCCTTATGTTGGTGGTCAGTGTGAAGAATGCCCCCTTACCTTGGTGGTCAGTGTGAAGAATGTCCCCTTACCTTGGTGGTCAGTAGGAAGCATGCCCCCTTACTTTGGTGGTCAGTAGTAGGAAGAATGCCTCCTTACCTTCCTTGGTGGTCAGTGGGAAGACTGCCCCCTTACCTTCCTTGGTGGTCAGTGTGAAGAACACCCCCTTACCTTGGCGGTCAGTATGAAGAATGCCAACTTACGTTTGTGCTCAAGGAAGAATTCCCCTTTACCTTGGTCTACTTCGTCTGCGCAGTCAAGCCGGGAACCATATCGATCAGGGAACTAGCTTGACAAGACATTGGCTTTAGGTTGCATCAGCTGATCAGTGTATTCTGATGGGGGGTCTTCCTGCTGTCAGAATACAGTGACACCTTGAGTGTGTGGATGGGGGAATCAGGTTTGTTTTTTCTGCTCAACCCGCTGTTTGAGTGTCTCGTCTATAGCTAGCTGTATAGTGATGGTCAGAATGCCACCCTTATAGACGCCTAAAAAGGTCATTGGTGTCATGTTGCTGGCTCTGCCAAGTGGCATTGGACCTGAAACTAAGCTGCATCATCAGATGGCAAGAGTCAGCCAAACACGGCTCAAGGAATCTCTGGCAGGATCATTAGGATTCCAGGAAACCTTGCTTGAGAATACCTGGGATAGTCCTTCTAGGTAGTACAGTGGCCAAATGGGCCTTTGTGTTTAGTACTTATGTCATACTTCACTGGTTCGAATCCCGGCCAGCACACGCTGTGTGGCGTTTGTATCGTCTACCTGTGGTTGTGTGGGTTTATTTTGGGTACTCCATTTCTTTTCCAGGCTCCAAAGACATGCTGGCATATGTGGATTGGCCCTAGTTTGTGTGTAAAAATTGGCTATGCACATGGGCTTTCACCTTCTGCATGCCAGTCCCAAGCTAAGCAAATGGGCAGGGCTTAGAAATGACCAGCCAACCTACCTTGTAAACAATTTTCCTAAAACATATAATGGAAAGGGCTATTAAGCGTATCAGACTTGGTGCCCAGAGGATCAGGGACAGTTTGATACATATTGCTTTTCTTGGAAGCCCTGCATATATATTTTATTGCCATGTATCATTTCTCATCTGTGCCATTCAGCTGCTCCCAACTGTTGTTGCATTTTGTTGTTCTTCTCCTAATTGTTACATTGCACATGTGTGGGACGTTGACATTTCACAGGATGTGTTGAGGCTGATCAGCTAAGGGGTTGGGAATATCCACACGATAAATAGTGTGAATATTCATATTAGTTATCCAATCATGTGAAAATCCGATTCTTGTTGCCTTCTTTCATCTGCAAACGATTGGATAATTGTACTGATTATTCCCACAATTTATTGGGCATGGATTCTCAGCTGGTTTAGTAAATCAGCTGGGCTGTGTCATTGCTGGGTTAAGTGATCATGGGCTGAGATGGGCATGTTTTCTAATGTGGCTGTATGTAGAGGAGGACATGATCCTTGTTTACCCCGCACACCCTAGTTCAGCTGAGGTTTTCTGCATGTCTGTGTTTTCGCTGCCTGTGTGAGTGTCAGCCACAGTCGGTCACCTGAAGTTCACAAGGTTGGGGGAAGGGAGGGAGGGGTCAGGTTGTTGCTTCCCATTTGCAGCCATTTGCTCTCTGCAGACAGATCACGATCAATATCCATAACATAAATATATGTATGCATGTCTCTGACTAGTGTTGAGCAGAATATGCCATATTCGATTTCGCGATATATCTCGAATATATAGTCGAATATTCGAGAAATATTCGCTAAATACGAATATTCGTGATATTTTTTGGAAATTAAATTATTGCGAATTTTCGCTATTGCGATTTTTCGCTATTGCGATTTTTCGCTATTGCGATTTTTCGAGAAATGCGGAATGGAGCACTCTGATTGGCTCAGAATATTCGTGATATATTACAATACAAAATAATTGCGAATATTCGGCAAATGCGGAAGGAGCACTCTGATTGGCTCAGAATATTCGTGATATATTACAATATAAAATAATTGCGAATATTCGAGAAATGCGGAAGGAGCACTCTGATTGGCTCAGAATATTCGTGATATATTACAATACACAATAATTGCGAATATTCGAGAAATGCGGAAGGAGCACTCTGATTGGCTCAGAATATTCGTGATATATTACAATATAAAATAATTGCGAATATTCGAGAAATGCGGAATGGAGCACTCTGATTGGCTCAGAATATTCGTGATATATTACAATACAAAATAATTGCGAAATTTCGAGAAATGCGGAATGGAGCACTCTGATTGGCTCAGAATATTTGTGATATATTACAATATAAAATAATCGCGCGATATCGCTATTGCCGAATAATCGCATTGCATTATTTTTCGGCAATATAAAATGAGCGCTGCAGCTACTCGGCCCAAGGTCTCTAATCATACCAGCAATGCTTTTAGACGTCGATGGGGATCTCTAGGATGTGATCTGTTCTAAAAAAAAAATGAAAAAATTCGAATATTCGAAATAGCGAATATTCGCCGCGATATTCGTGTTATTCGCGAATACTCGAATATGCAATATTCGTAGCGAATATTCGCAATGCGAATATTCGTGAGCAACACTATCTCTGACATGGTAGGAAGGAGAATAGAGGAGGGTGATGGCTGGAGGCACTATGCAGGATAGGCATTAATAAGCCCACCCTGGTGGCACGCCATCATTGCAGTTTTGCATATTTTCCTGATCTATTTTTTTTTTTTTTCATTCTCTCGGGTGGTTTGTGTTTGATGTTCAGTGCTGGACGTCTGTTTAGCAAGCTCCCATCGCTTCGGTTATTTTTTTTTATTTTTCACCATGCAAGGGGATCTGATGAGAAAGACAAGAGAAATGCAGTCTAGTCCATGAAGTGTGAGCACCAGCCTTTTTCTATAAATCAGTCTGGGGTTATCCTGCAGACCAAATTAATCTTTTTTTCTTTATTCCCTTTTATCTTCCACAAAGACCAGCATGGAGGGTCGCAGACTCTTTTCATCAGCTTTTAAAAAAAAAAAAAAAAAAAACAGTCTGCGTCCAGCGTCTATAAAAGAAGAATACGGCTTGTTCCTGTTTAATAATCACGTGCTACATATTGTTTGTTTTATGTTATGATCAGCTCATAAACAATGAAAAAGACATTTGACAACTGTCACTTTTGCATAGTGCAGAATGACAGTTGTAAAGAAAATGCTCATTCGGTGTGTAAAGAGTTAAGACATGTTTGAACTGTGAAGAGGTGTCGCAGCAGTTCTATTCCATAAATATATCTAATGCTAATGATTTCAATGACCTAGGTAAGGGGGAATATTTGGCAACTGTCAGATTTGCACAGTGCAGAATGACAGTTGTAAAGAAAATGCTCTTTCGGTGTGTAAAGAGTTAAGTTTGAACTGTGAAGAGGTGGCGCAGCAGCTCTATTCCAAAAAAAAAGCTAATTCTAAAGATGTTCAGCTAATGAATGATGACCTAAGAAAGGGGGAATATTTGGCAACTGTCAGATTTGCACAGTACAGAATGTCAGTTGTTCGGTATGTTTAAACTGTGAAGAGGTGGTGCAGCAGTTCTATTCACTAAAACAACCAATGCTGGAGACGTTGAACTGCAATTGTGTCTGTGCCAGAAATGTTGCAAGTATCGAGGAGCTCTGCAGAAGGCGACCTCTGCTGAACAGTAGATGTATGTCGAAGTGGCAGAACCATGTGACCTTGACCCCGACCTCAGCTACTCCCCTTCAGCTCTGAGTCATTCTCCATTTTAGCTCCGTCACTGTGGGCCTGTACAGTGCCTTTTGTGCTTGCACTGGATCTCTCTGACAGGCTCATTGTAATCGACATTCTCAAAACTCAATGCCTCTCTCCTTTTAATCTGGCAAACTTGTAAAATCAAGTCTTTAAAAGTCATGTGTTTAGGAGCGTGTTATCAGAGGCTGACATCAAGTTTATTCAATAATACAGGCCCAAAGAGGTCACACCAGAACTGAGTTCTGTGGTAACGTTACTTTGTTTAATCATCGAAATTATTTGTGACCACTAAAGCTAGGGTTAGGCCTCATTCACGCAGGCTAATTTAGTCACAGGTGTTTCCAGTCAGCTTCAGCCTGGACGCATGTACAAAGCAATGAAAGGCTGACAGGAGTTGTAGTGATTCCAGTCAGCTTCAGCCTGGACACATGTACAAAGCAATGAAAGGCTGACAGGAGTTGTAGTGATTCCAGTCAACTTCAGCCTGGACGCATGTACAAAGCAATGAAAGGCTGACAGGAGTTGTAGTGATTCCAGTCAACTTCAGCCTGGACGCATGTACAAAGCAATGAAAGGCTGACAGGAGTTGTAGTGATTCCAGTCAGCTTCAGCCTGGACGCTTGTACAAAGCAATGAAAGGCTGACAGGAGTTGTAGTGATTCCAGTCAGCTTCAGCCTGGACGCTTGTACAAAGCAATGAAAGGCTGACAGGAGTTGTAGTGATTCCAGTCAGCTTCAGCCTGGACGCATGTACAAAGCAATGAAAGGCTGACAGGAGTTGTAGTGATTCCAGTCAGCTTCAGCCTGGACGCTTGTACAAAGCAATGAAAGGCTGACAGGAGTTGTAGTGATTCCAGTCAGCTTCAGCCTGGACGCTTGTACAAAGCAATGAAAGGCTGACAGGAGTTGTAGTGATTCCAGTCAGCTTCAGCCTGGACGCTTGTACAAAGCAATGAAAGGCTGACAGGAGTTGTAGTGATTCCAGTCAGCTTCAGCCTGGACGCTTGTACAAAGCAATGAAAGGCTGATAGGAGTTGTAGTGATTCCAGTCAGCTTCAGCCTGGACGCATGTACAAAGCAATGAAAGGCTGACAGGAGTTGTAGTGATTCCAGTCAGCTTCAGCCTGGACGCATGTACAAAGCAATGAAAGGCTGACAGGAGTTGTAGTGATTCCAGTCAGCTTCAGCCTGGACGCTTGTACAAAGCAATGAAAGGCTGATAGGAGTTGTAGTGATTCCAGTCAGCTTCAGCCTGGACGCATATACAAAGCAATGAAAGGCTGACAGGAGTTGTAGTGATTCCAGTCAGCTTCAGCCTGGACGCTTGTACAAAGCAATGAAAGGCTGATAGGAGTTGTAGTGATTCCAGTCAGCTTCAGCCTGGACGCATATACAAAGCAATGAAAGGCTGACAGGAGTTGTAGTGATTCCAGTCAGCTTCAGCCTGGACGCTTGTACAAAGCAATGAAAGGCTGACAGGAGTTGTAGTGATTCCAGTCAGCTTCAGCCTGGACGCTTGTACAAAGCAATGAAAGGCTGACAGGAGTTGTAGTGATTCGCCACAGATGGCAATTACCTCCAAATAGGGGCAGATGATCAGACTGTCTGCATCCAGGGCCAGTCATATGTCCCTAGGGGCTAGTTTACACACACACACCGCCCTCTGAAGAGTAATCTATGTGTGCAATATGTTTCCGGCTTACCACCTGTTTTAACCCCTAAAATCCTGCACCACGATGCTGCAACTATGTTCAGGGTGGTTGTGTCACAGCTCAATTTAGTTGAAAGGCTGGGTTCACACTAGGGCGAATTGAATGCGGGTTTCCCCGCATCCAATTTGCATGTCAGGAGATTGTGACCGGCTCTTTAAGGAGGCAGTTCACACATCTTTGGGACAGCCATGGAGTGGCTTGCACAGGAGTCCTGCAAAAATGTCCCTGATTCTTCCCTAAAATGGAAAACCTACTGCGAGCCGCGGCCATTTGCAGTGTGAACCCAGACTGAAAGCAAAGCACTGTGGCAGGTATACAACCCCACCCAGCTTAACTTCTGGGGGGGGGGGGGGAAACGCAACCCCCCCCCCTTAACTGCAAGTCTAAACTTAGTGGGTTATTTACTGTAGATCCGAGGGGGACATGCAAGGAAGGAAATAAATGAATTTTTAGCGTGCACATGATTGGATAATGAAATCAGCAGAGCTTCCCCTCATTTCAGATCAACCCCTCAGATTTACAGCGACTGCACTTACAAGTGCACTTGTAGTGTATAGTGGATTTGTCTTTTGTAAATAACCCCCTTGGACTGGCAGCTTTTATCACTAGCTGTGTGATTGCCTGCAAGACGGACAGCCACCACTCCTGTCAGCCTGTCATTTCTTTGTAAATTTTTGCAGATGCAGCTGTCCGGAACCATTACAGGAACCAAATTGGGCCGTGTCAATGAGGCCTTGAGGCACGTTCACACCAGAGTATGGTCTTTAGTTTACACACAAGAGTCACAGCTGTTGCGTACAGCCAAGAGCCGCAGCCTGTACAAATCAATGGCAGGCTGACAGATGCTGCAGCTGTACACACTTCAGATCGCTTACATTGGAAGAGGGATGGATGAGCAGCCCTGGATACAGACAGTCTGCACACAGGGCCACTCATCCATCCTTGTAATAAGGTTAATGTTCAGATGTGTGTCATCTTGTTATCCTGTAATTTTTATTTTGTACAGGCTGCTGCCCTTGGATATTTGCAAACACCTGTGACTCCTAGGTGCACAAATCACACTCCTTTGTATGCTGTATGGCCTTTTGCGGCTGTGTAAATATGGCCTGTAATGTGTGTGTGCTGGGGTATGTTGTGCAGGTGAGGTGTGATGCGTAGTTACAGCATATTGCATTGTTTACTTTTTAACTTTAGTGAAATGTCACAAAATGACACTTCATTCAACTCTATGCGCCACAACATATTGCGACATTCTGAGTGCGGTGCCATGCGTTGTGCTGTATTTAAAATGCAGACATATTCCATGAGCCCCTGCCTGGAGTCTGTGTTGATTATTGCAGATCAACGGACATGGTGTGAATGAGCGCTTATCGACATTCCTGCCTTAAAAATAGGGAGTTTTTAGGACAGCAGCAGATGGACATAAAAATACATCATCAGCAAACCAGTATAGCATTCCTAGAAGGAATCCGCATCTGATATTTACTATAAACCTGCCTCAGTAAAAGAGAAGCTTCCATTGCCTCATTTTAAGGTGGTTGTGTTCATCTTATGGAGTGTTTATCTAAGGCCCCATTTGTAAAGCAACCGCACTATATTAAGTACACAGGAGTACAATGCAAGCAAAGCGCTACTCATTCCAATAAAAAAAAACAAAAGTGACAGGAAAGTAGAGCTTCATCATGTTACTTTTCAGAATCATGTGACTGGCCTCTCCTCCAATCATGGTGTGTTCTTTTAGGCATAATTTCAAGAGCACTCGGTGGGACACTAAAGGCTCTATACTGCAGCCTGCATTTTATTAAAAGCATGCAAAACTCGGGGTCATCGTGGAGTAAACCAGATTTTAGTGCCACTTTAAAGTGTATATAAACTAGGCAGAAGATAGACTTTTTTTTATTTTTTTATTCAACCGGCAGGTTGAATAAAGAAAAAGATCAGCTTTCCCCCATCTGCAAACTCCCTCCTGAGCTCTTCTGACAGCAGGGAGACCTCCCCAAGTCAGAATACCCTGATCAGTGCTGTATGCTATAGCCTGCAATAGGATCGACAGGATGGTTGTAAATGCGGCCTTGTTAAAACAACTTACAAGCCGGTGGTGAGCGGTAAGCTCCACAATGCATATTTGCGTTTGGGAGCTTATGGGTCATGTGACCTCCGTGACTGTCACAGCGGTCACATGATCACAATGTCCACCTCTGGCTTTTATAACTCTCAAAGGGCCAGGAGGCGGTCGGCCCAAAGGGTTTAAAAATGCAGCCCATTCAGGGACTACGTGTGTAAGTGCCCGTGTGAATAAAGCATAACAATGAACTTCTAATTTTCTACCTTTTGGTCACTTAAAGTGATTCTAAAGGCAAAAGGTTTTTTATCTTAATGCATTCTATAAATGAAGATAAAACACCTTCAGCCTGCAGCAGCACCCCTAATACTTGCGTGATCCCAATCTTAATCCAGCGATATGCACGACTGCCTCGGCCATCCAGGACTTTCCCTCCTGATTGGATGAGACAAAGCAGTACCATTGGCTTCTGCTACCATCAAAGTCAGTCAGCCAGTCAGAAGAGAGAGGGGGCGAGTCCAAACCACAGCTTTGTCTCTGAATATATACACAGAGCTGCGGCTCGGCTTGGGTGCCCCATAGCAAGCTGCTTGCTGTGGGAGCACTCGACATGAGGGAGGGGCCAAGAGGGATGCGAGAAGAGGAGGAACAGGGGTTGCTCTGTGCAAAACCACTACACAGGGCGGGTAAGTATAAGGGTCCTTTCACACGGAGCGGACCGTTTTTTGGTCCGCTCCGTGTGTGTCTCAGCGGGGCCGTAAATCCCCGCTCAGCTGTCGGCGGCGGGGATCACCGCCCTGTCTCTCCTCCGCTCTCTATGGGGAATCGTAAACCGTTTGTCCCCGCTCGGAAGAATAATAGGGTTTTCTTCCGTCCGCTCCAGACGGACGCGGTCGTTAGTGGATGCATCATCCGCGGACAGACCCCATAGGCGTCCATTACAAGTCCCTAAAAACGGCACAGTGTGAAAGGGGCAGTTATTTTAAAAAAAACGGACTTTAAATATACGCCTTTTGTTATCTGTTTGATAGGTGTCTCAGAATTATTCCGTATTTTTGAGGATTAATTTTATTATTGAACAACAACCGCTGAACCCAAAAAACTCATTAATATCCTGAATATTTTTGGAAGTAGTTTTTAGTTTGTTTTTAGTTTTAGCTATTTTAGGGGGATATATGGGGAATCGGCATAATTATGCAACTTAACAAAAAACAAATATATACCCATTTCAAAAACGAAACCAATATAACATCTCAACATTCACAAATATACATTTCTGACATTCAAAAACAAAACAAAAACCGTGACCAATTGCCACCTTTCCGTATTCATCCGATCAGTGTTTTGATCGTTCCGCCGCAACCACAACCTCCCAGACGGAACTGTTTTCCCTCCTTGAATAATAGGGTTTTCTTGAACAAGGAGGCCCGTTTTTCTTCTTTTATACCCTTTCTTGGCAGCCACCGAACGCGTGTGAAACCGGATCATGTTTTTCAGACGACTTCTTCCTGACGCGGAGGTGTCTTCATTGCAGACGTTCAACCCGAAAAGGCCCCACAAGCTCATCTTTGGATACCAGCCCAAACCAGCATCATCCGCTAACGGACACGACCCCATAGGCGTCCATTACAAGTTCGTAAACGGACTTGTAAAACCTTGTGCTTTTGGGCACAGTGATGGACTGAAATATGGAACGGAGGCGGACATGACTTTTCTGAAATTTTGCGCCTTGGTTTTTCCACACGCTTCTTGGCCTATTTTGAATAACATGTTTGTTATTTTAAAGTGCTGCATCCCTCTGCAAAAACTATTTTTGACTTTAGTCATTCTTTTATTTTGCCTAAGGAAAGGAACAATAATTATGCACACCTTAAGGGTGTTGATATAGACCACACTATACAGAGATGACATACTTTTGTTATCTGTAAGACAACATTGATAGGTCAAAATACTCATTTGCAAACACTCCCTGTATACCTGTTGATCATGTTAACAAATGCCCTCCTTTGTGCCTACATGCATGTGTGTTTTTATTCACGTCTTGCTTAGAAAGGGCAAGGGATGTTCTTCATATAACCTTTGTGTGGCAGCATGCCATTTTGATGCTGTAGATAAGAAACCCTTACTTATATGTGTTATATAGGAGATCTCTATCTCAAATTATTCTTGGAGGAAGATTGACACAGGCTGTGCTTTATATTGTAATTGCCATTGTGCTGTATATTGTAATTGCCATGGCACTAAAAAGCGAGGATGCAGAACCTTCAAGTTCCTCTGGCAGTCTCCTCTGTTGGTTTGCCATAGCCTTTTTAAATGGGCTGACAGCAAATAATAGTGTTTTATGGAGTTCTGATGAGTAGTACATGGCTGGATACAGGAATTCTGTATCTTTATGGTCAGCTAGTAGAATTAAAATTACCTTAAGGCACACCTTTTTAGGTTTTGGATAGAGAGGAGAAGGTTTAGAACACATGTCGGGTTTGATTGCTGCCTGTGTCCCTATCACTGACAGTGAAAGAGAAAATCCCACATGTTTGGGTTGCCACCAGAACAGGAATAAAAGGCGAATCTTCCAATGAGAACACTAGTTCGGATGACCCTAGTCTGTCACTTTGGAGGCTTTACTTCACTTTCCTGTACTTGCCATGGGACAGAAAGTGAGGGGAGACCCCCCCCCCCCTTCCATGAGACACAGATGCCAAAAAAATCTGATAAGTTAACACATTCCCTTACAATTTGTCTTTAGTTTTCCTTTAATGCCTCGTACACACGGCTGGTTTTTCCGAGGGGGAAAAAAGTCAGATGGGCTTTTTTTCCTGGAAAGTCCGGCTGTGTGGAGCCTCCATCTGACTTTTTTTTTTTTTGGTAGTCCGACGGACCTTAGATACAGAACCTGTTTTCTTTCTTTCCGTTGGACTTCTGATGGACTCACGGTGGACTTTTGCGAAGTCAAAAGTCCAACTATGTGTACATGGCATAAGTGTCTCAAACCCAGAGATATTGTAGTTTTTCTGATTTAGTTACCAAAGAATCTGTACATTTAACCAGACATTTTTGTGAGACAAACTTTTCTGCTGGTAAGGAAGATACCCCTTGGTTAAGATTGCTACTTCTGGGTCATCTCCCCTCTATTTGGACAGAGGCTGAGCAGGTTGGAGACAAATGTGATATATTAAAAGAATACCTGACTGTTCAGTGTGGCAAATACCAGGGTGAGATGAGCTAGGGATGTAACATCGTTGAGCTACATGCTTCTCTATAAATGAAAAATTTTAAAGGCTCATTTACACTATTTACAGTGCACCATGATACAACACATGTGCCCATGTTCCTCATATGAATAACACATTTTTTTTTTTTTTTATAAAAGTTGTACATTCTTGAACAAATGTGAGAATTCAACAATACAGCATTAAATATAGTTATACTCAAAAGTTGTAGGAGAGCATTATAAATTAACACTTCTCTATAGCATTAACATCACATCATATACTTCATATGTAACCTACAGTATCAGGAGTAATTTGTGTTTTCAGACAAGGGGACTATAACTTTGTAAACTTCTTGGGGCATCCACTGACCTCATAAGTTAATTTATACATTGGTATCATCTGATTTATAAATTGGAGCCACTTTACCAAAGTTGGAGGGTCAGGGGCTTTCCAACGAATAACTATAGTTTTTTTTAGTATAGAAAAGTAATATACCTAATTAGAGTTTTGTACAATTAGAGAGATCCAAGGCTTCTATGTAGCCTATTTGACCTGGATTGGACAATGTAAGCGGTTTCTCTTAAAATTTGTGATATCGGACTAAAAGGTCCGTATAACCGGGCATTCCAATACCATAAAAATAAAACATCCATTATTTGATCGACACTTAGAGCATATAGGGGAATGTAGCTTGCCTATTTTTAACAGTAAATATGAAGTTTAATAGATAGTGTTAGTATTTACTTTGAAAAGTTTTGTCCTCCGAGGACAATTGAGAGGCCAGAACCTCTTGCCAAGCATCTTCTGGTTTACTTTATATTTGAAAAGTTTCAGGCCCCATACACACGTCCTCCGACGGTCCGCGGACCATTTCCACAATTGAGAGGCCACGGCGCGGTGACGTGGCGGTGACCTCTGACGCCGCCGCGTGCCAAGCAGGAATAAAACACTTCCGCGCTGGTAGATCAGGAATAACCAGCAGACATCGGGCGGACTTCCCACCGGATATAGCTTGCTTTGATTGAGATTAGCCCATACACACGAGCGGAATTGAAACGGTCACCGTTTTCAGCGGACATATCCCCTCGTGTGTACGCGGCCTCAGAGCTTTAGAATGCAGTAATGCCGAATAGTATGCTGCGATCAATTTTCTGTGTCCTGGCTGAAAAAACAATCTTTCTAAATTTGAGGTAATCAACGTTACATTGGTGAGGCCAAACTGCGCTGTCTCTTCGTGTCTCACTTGCAAATTTCGAAAGTAGGAGAAGCGTGGTATACCAAACTCACTGGAAGTTCAAAAAAAGGTTTAAAGGTACCACTATTGTATAATTCCATTTAAAAAGTGGCACTTTTTAATGTGCTAAAACACTTTAATAAATCATAACTTTTATATATCTCAGTGCACGCTACTCATGATCGTAGAGATACCTCGCGTGTGCGGTTAAACACTGTTTTCATATGCGGGCGCTGCTCACGTATGCGTTCGTTTCTGCACGCAAGCTCGTCGGGATGGAGTGCTTTTTTTACTTTGTTTTATTTATTCTTACACTGTTTAAAAAAAAAAAATGTTGGGAATGTAAACTTCCCTTGTAATAGAAAAAAGCATGACAGGTCCTCTTAAATATGAGATCTGGGGTCAAAAAGACTTCAGATTTCATGTTTAGACTTGAATGCAAAAAAACAAAAATGTCATTTCAAGAACACAACAAAAAAATGGCCCTTTAAGAGCTATGGGTGGAAGTGACGTTTTGATGTTGCTTCCGCCCTGCTATGGTATGGAGACAGGTGGGGGCCATCTTCACCTCACTCATCTCCATACCCAGCCACAGAAGGACCCCATCGCTACCGACCGCTCCGGTAAGCGACGGAGGGTGCGGGAGAGCGGAAGAAGATTTCTCCCGCCGCCGAAAACGCTAATCTTGCGGAAAACCCGCCCAGAGACCACCATTATCGGAAAATGGACCACCGCCCGAAGATGAGGATATCTGGATTATGGCAGCTAGCTGCTGCCATAACGGATATCCTGCTTCAAAGTGCCGATGTATATAGTCGTGCAGCGGTCAGAAAGTGGTTAAACGAATACTTTGTTGAAGCACCTTTTGACTTTGATACAGCACTCATTCTTTTTGGGTATGAGCAATATTTGTCCACTCTTTGCAAAAACACTCCAAATCCATCAGATTGCAAGCCCTCATCAGATCACCCCACACATTTTTTAATTGGCTTCATCTCTGGGCTCTGGCTGGGTCATTCCAACACGTTATTCTTCTGGTGAAGCCATTCCTTTGATTTGGATGTATGCTTTGGGTCGTTGTCACGATGAAAGATGAAGTTCCTCTTCATGTTCAGCTTTCTAGCAGAAGCCCGAAGGTTTTGTGCCAATATGGACTAGTATTTGGAACTGTTCATAATTCCCTCTACCTTGACTAAGGCCCCTGTTTCAGCTGAAGAAAAACAGCCCCAAAGCATGATGCTGCCACCACCATGCTTCACTGTGGGTATGGTGTTCTTTTGGTTATGTGCAATGTTGTTTGTGCGCCAAACATATCTTTTGGAATTATGGCCAAAAACTACAATTTTGGTTTCATCAGACCATAAGACGTTTTCCCACATGCTTTTGGGAGACTTCAGATGTGTTTTTGCAAAATGTAACCGTTTGATGTTTCTCTTTGTAGGAAAATTCTTCCATCTTGCCACTCTACCCCATAGTCAAGATATATGAAGACTACGAGAGATTGTTGTGACATGTACCACACAGCAAGTACTGGCCAGCTATTCCTGCAGCTCCTTTAATGTTGCTGTAGGCCTTTTGTCAGCCTCCCTGACCAGTTTTCTTTTCGTTTTTTTTTAAATCAATTTTGGAGGGACTTCCAGTTCTTGGTCATGTCACTGATGTGCCATATTTTCTCCATCTGATGATGACTGTATTCCATAATCTTATGCCTTGGAAATTCTTTTGTACCCTTCTCCTGACTGATACATTTTAACAATGAGGTCCCTCTGATGCTTTGGAAGCTCTCTGCGGACCATGGCTTTAGTTGTAGGATGCGACTAAGAAAATGTCTGGAAAGGCCTACTAGAACATCTAAACTTAAGTTGGGGTTAATCAGAGGCACTTTAACCACTTAACACCCGGACCAAAATGCAGGTAAAGGACCTTGCCCCTTTTTGCGATTCGGCACTGCGTCGTTTTAACTGACAATTGCGCGGTCGTGCGACGTGGCTCCCAAACAAAATTGGCGTCCTTTTTTCCCCACAAATAGAGCTTTCTTTTGGTGGTATTTGATCGCCTGTGCGGTTTTTATTTTTTGCGCTATAAACAAAAATAGAGCGACAATTTAAAAAAAATTCAATATTTTTAACTTTTTGCTATAATAAATATCCCCCAAAAATATATAAAAAAACATTTTTTTTCCTCAGTTTAGGCCGATACGTATTCTTCTACGTATTTTTGGTAAAAAAAATCGCAATAAGCGTTTATCGGTTGGTTTTCGCAAAATTTATAGCGTTTACAAAATAAGGGATAGTTTTATTGCATTTTTATGAATTATTTTTTTTTTACTACTAATAGCGGCGATCAGCGATTTTTTTTTTGTGACTGCGACAATATGGCGGACACTTCGGACAATTTTGACACATTTTTGGGACAATTGTCATTTTCACAGCAAAAAATGCATTTAAATTGCATTGTTTACTGTGGAAATGACAGTTGCAGTTTGGGAGTTAACCACAGGTGGCGCTGTAGGGGATGTGTGACCTATGTGTTGTGTTTACAACTGTAGGGGGGTGTGGCTGTAGGTGTGACGTCATCGATCGCGTCCCCCTATTACAGGGATGACGCGATCGATGCTACGGCCACAGAGAAGCACCGGGAAGTCGTGTGTACACACGGCTCTCCCCATTCTTCTGCTCAAGGGACGGATTGCCGCACTGCAGCGGCGATCGGGTCCGCGAATCCCGCGGTCCCGGTCCTGGAGCTTCGGACCGGGTCGCGGGCGCGCGCCCGCGACCCACGGCTGGGTACTAAAATCAACGTATATATACGTTGATGTGCCCAGCCGTGCCATTCTGCCGACGTAAATGTGCAGTAGGCGGTCCTTAAGTGGTTAAATGATGGCAGTGTGTACTGACTTCTATTTAACTTGAGTTTGAATGTGATTGCTTAATTCTGAACACAGCTACATCCCCAGTTATAAGAGGGTGTGCACACTTATGCAACCACATTTTGAGAAAAGAATTCCCTCAAAAGTTGACAAAGTTCAGTAAAACTAATATCGTTCTATGTGCACATAAATATCCTGTTGGTTTAGCAACACATTTTAAAAATAAGTTTTATTGTTTCCTGTGAATTGCTCATAAAACATATGACTGATGGCTGTCTTGTCAGAATGAGAAGAAACAGTAATAGATTGGTTGCACACTTGACCTTGTTACAAGTTGGTTTCTAGTGATAGTAGCAGTTGTCACCTCATTCACTTGTGCGACTTGTCATGCGACTTTGTACATCAGAGACGCATTACAAGTCATACCCCGTGTTTTCCAATGATGACCATTATATATGTGTGACTTAGGCGCAGCAACTTCAAAGGGGTTCATGCAGTACTTTGCTCCGACTTTCATGCAACTTGAGGGCCACAGACTTCAGACTTCCAGCCGACATCGCTGGACTCCAGGACAGGTAAGTGTCCTCTTATTAAAAGCCAGCAGCTGCATTATGTGTAGCTGCTGGCTTTTAACCACTTCCCTACAGGCATCATTCGGATATCATTCTTTGCAGCTGCCGATTCTGTGCACCATGAGAACGATCATGGTAGCAGTTTCGCTGCTTGATCGTTCTTATAGGCAACGGGATGGGACGTCCCCCCTCCCGCCACCATCCGTTACTTCTCCGGGCTCTCCAATGCCATCGGGGGCCTGGAGAACGAATAAGCCTGAGCTCAGATGACTATGGTCACCAGTCATCTCTACAGCTGTCGGAGGCCCGGGCGCGACGTTATGATGTCATGCCGGGTTCCCCGAAGTAAACAAAGCCACGACGTGGCTGTCAACATGAGATCGTGAATTTTTTTTCTCGATCTCATGCTTTTCAGCCTGGAGGAGAGATGTGGGGTCTTATTGACCCCGTATCTCTCCATAAAGAGGACCTGTCAAAATAGATTCCTATTACAAGGGATGTTTACATTCCTTGTAATAGGAATAAAAGTGATAAAAAAAACAAATAAGTACAATTTTAAATTTTAAAACACCCATGTTCCTGGTAGCTCGCGCTCAGAAGCAAACACACATGTAAGTCCTGCCCACATATGTAAACGCCGTTCAATCCACACATGTGAGGTATCGCCGCATGCGTTGGCGTGCGAGCAACAATTCTAGCACTAGACCTCCTCTGTAAATCTAAACTAGTAACCTGTAAAAAATGTAAAGCGTCGCCTATGGAGATTTTTAAGTAGCCGTGAAACTGTAAAAAAAAAAAGAAGGCGTTTGAAAAATGATTGCGCAAATACCGTGCAAGATAAAAAGTTGCTCGAAAGCATGTTAATGGGGACAAGAGCCTTATCCTTACAAGCGTGGCTGTGGGGGTCTGCGGGCGGGGACTTATCGGAATCTGGAAGCCCCCTTTTAACAAGGGGGCCACCCCCAATGTGAATGCGTATACATAGAAGTCGACCGATATATCGGTCGATATTCTGGCATTTTGGAGAAATAAGGCCGATATTTCACTTGCCCGCTAGTGGTGCAGCGGTTCGCCGTTGATCGGTGATCCGAACGTGTCACTCCTTTCAGATCCGCCGCGAATTGCTGCCGCAGCCATAGCGTTAGGGAAGGCCGTGGCTTCGGCCTAGCTCCAGAGCCGCGGCCATCTTGGTACACCTGGCAGTGGCCCTCCTCTCTGTTTACACCGTCGGAGGAGGAGGAGCCCGTGCTCGAGTGACACTCACACACACAAGGCTGTCTGAGGTCTGTGAGGAGAGCTTGTGTCTGCACTGAGGGGGGGGGGGGGCTTGTGTCTGCACTGAGGGGGGGGGGCTTGTGTCTGCACTGAGGGGGGGGCTTGTGTCTGCTCTGAGGGGGGGGCTTGTGTCTGCACTGAGGGGGGGCTTGTGTCTGCAATAAGGGGCTTCTTGTGTCTGCACTAAGGGGGGGGGGCTTGTGTCTGCAATAAGGGGGGGCTTGTGTCTGCACTAAGGGGGGGGGCTTGTGTCTGTACTGAGGTGGGGGTGTCTGTACTGAGGGAGGGGGGGGTCTACTGAGGAAGGGGACTATAGTTGGTGGGGAGTGACACCATTTTTTTTGCACCAGGGCCACCATCCAGTGCCACCTGCCAGTGCCAACCAGTGCCACCTGCCAATGCCAACCAGTGCCACCTGCCAATGCCAACCAGTGCCACCTGCCAGTGGTAACTATTGCCATCCAGTGCCAATTAGTGCCACCTGCCAATCAGTGCCAACCAGTGTAACCTGTTAGTGCCACCTGCCAGTGCCACGTGCCAATCAGTGACATCTGCCAGTGCCATCTGACAATTTGTGCCACTTGCCAATGCTAATTAGTGCCACCCAGTGCCACCTGCCAATGCCATCCAGTGCCACCTGCCAATCAGTGCCAACCAGTAACACTTGCCAGTGCCATCTGCTAGTGCCATCTTCCAGTGCCAATTAGTGCCATCCAGTGCAACCTGCCAGTGCCACCTGCCAATCAGTGCCACTTGCCAGTGTCACCTGCCAAAAAAAGTAAAAAATCGGCCTAAACTATTGGCTGCAAAAATCGGCATCATATATCGGCCATCGGCCGGCCTGATTTCTAAATATCGGCATCGGCCAGAAAAAAAACCATATCGGTCGAACTCTAATACATAGTACCCCTACCCATTTACCAAAAATGTGTCAGAAAGTATTAAAAACAAGAGACAAGTTTTTGACAAATCCTTTATTAAAAAAAAAAGAACTTGGCAGGCAGCCGCCCCAGAAGGCAGAGCGCTTTTTTTTAAATATTTTTATTTTTTGGGTGAGCGGGTGGTTTGATTGAAGATGGATTTACATCAAGGGACACCATTTTTTTTAATAAAGGATTTGTCAAAAACTTGTCTCTTGTTTTTATTACTTTTTGACACTTTTTTGGTGAATGGGTAGGGGTACTATGTACCCGATACTCATTTACATTGTTAAAGTGGGCTTCCAGATTCCTATAAGCCCCCCCACCTGTAGACCCCAGAAACACAGGTTCTGGGGTCTACCAAGCCCCCCTACCTCAAAGCACCCACACCCCCCCGTGTTGAGGGCATGAGGCCTGGTATGGTCTGGGGGGACGCTCCCCCTCCCCTGCTAACCTGCCAGGCTGCATGTCCGGTGGAGGTACTACTCTGTTTTTTTTTTTTCTCTTTTCATTACACACAGAGTGAGAAATGCTGGAAATATGTTTCTTTTCATTTTGATGATTATGGCTTACAGCTAATAAAAACCCCAAATTCAGCCCCTCCGAAAAATAGACTATTACATAAGACCAATAAAAAAAAAATATATAGAAGTACTTGGTCCGGGCTTCTTTTGCATGAATTCCTGCTCGGTACTAATCGTTGTGTCATGACATGGCGTTTAGGTCAGGTGAGTTTGCTGGCCAATCAAGCACAGTGATACTATGAATATTAAACCAGGTATTGGTACTTTTGGCAGTGTGGGCAGGTGCCAAGTCCTGCTGGAAATTGAAATCTGTATCTCCAAAAAGCTGGTCAGAGGTAAGCATGAAGTGCTCTAGAATTTCCTGGTAGAGGGCTGTGCTGAATTTGGACTTGATAAAGCACAGTTGGCAGTGGCACTACCCAATTCAACAACTGAAAAATTGAAGGGGCTGGGCAGAAAATCTTCGGTTAAAACAGTGACTGAAACTCAAAACACCTCCTGCAGCTGTCAGAATAGTCGATTTTTCCTTCCATGCTATTCGCCACGGGGCTAAAGAAGAGAAATCTTAACATTGACGACTATCCTTAGGCTCAGTGCAAATCTCCAATGGCAAAAGAAGCAGAAGTAAAATGAGCTGACAAAAAACATGCTGATAGGAGGAGAGAGAGCAGAGAGATGAACTAAATCTGTTGCTAGTCCTTCACTGACTAATCTGTAGGCAGTGAATGAGAAGATGACACCACCATATTCCTTAAATCTTTTGTTAACCTAAAAAAAAATTGGATCCTGTTCCTTAAAGCATGTTATACAGCACAGTATTTGAGCTGTGTAATTTGGCCCTCTCTATCACCCTAAATACTCGTCTGATCCTACCAGTTTCTGCCCTCCCCTGTGTAAACTGATAATGGTTAATCATGGCTGCTAAAATAACTTTGAATACTTTATATAATCCGCTATGTCCCCCTGTGTCTGCATTTTATAAAAAAAATGATGATTATAGCTCATTGTAGAGCGGAGCTTGGTGATTACGTGACCCATCAGCGGGGAAATCTCAACCCTGCACGCTGCATCTGTCAGACGGGCAGAGAAGAGAGCCGGTGAGTCATGTGCGTGTCGATCAGCGCTGTATAAAACACAGACACCGAGGGACATATCCTTATGCCGCGTACACACGATCATTTTTTGTGATGAAAAAAAACGATGTTTTCAAAAACGTCATTTAAAATCACCGTGTGTGGGCAAAACGTTGTTTTATGTCTTCAAAAAAATGACCAAAAAAAAATTCGAACATGCTTGAATTTTTTGGTGTCGTTTTTCAAAACGTCGTTTTTTGTGTCATAAAAAGTGATAGTGTGTGGGCAAAACGATGTTGAAAACGACGTTTTTAAAGCCGCACATGCTCAGAGGCAAGTTATGAGACGGAGCTTCAATGGAACAGAGTGCCGTCGAACGTGGTGTACGTCACCACGCTTTGCTAGAGCATTTTGGAAAAACGATGGTGTGTATGCAACGTTGTTTTGGAAAATGAAGTTTGAAAAACTTCGTTTTGTTTCATCACTTGAAACGTCGTTTTTTTTCATCACAAAAAATTATCGTGTGTACGTGGCATTAGGAGACAGGGTGGATTATATAAAGTCCTTAGAGTGGGTTAACAACCACTTTAACTGAAATAGAGAAAGTGCTGGCATCCATCTAACAGGGCTGTGTAAATTGTAAGACTAGGTGGATTCAGAATTGGGTCCCCCATCACCAATATGACTAAGAGCTTGCCACTCAAAGACTGCCAATCGCTCAGCTCTGTGTCCTGTGAGCAAAGATCCAGTGACTGCCAGTCACTGTCCCTTTGCTCTGCCCCTCCAGCATTCACTGGAGTGCTTGGCTGTGGAGGGAGTAGGAGCAGCTTATTTAGGCTCTCAGCTAGCTGCCGATCCAGGCTTCTGGGCAGATCCCGTTCATATGGTTGGGATCTTTTCGGAGCCTGGACCAGATCTGTAACATCAGCCGACACCGGGCTTTAGCCTGCTGTCAGCTGAAACTGGGTCACAGGAGTGCAAAATGAACTGTACTTTTGTGAACCCCAGGAGAAAAACAACCAAAGGAGCTCTGGCTTTACTTCTGCTTTTAATGTTTGCCTGCAACTTTAAAATCTGACATGGGTTCCAACCTGTCTGTGCTTTGGACCAGAATAGGTTTAAATATTTTAGAATGTGAATGAATAGAGCTTGAAAGGGCAGAATTGGATTGCCCTTATATGATCAATTTTGAAGAAAAATGTGACCAGCTTGGGGTTTCGATAGACATATGTCTGTTTTAAATATTGGAAATCAAGGTGCATTCTGTCAATGAAAGCTAAACTTTTCATTAATATATGTATGCACCCTTGAGGAGGAATGATGCAGGTCCTTGTGACCAGTGTTGTAGTTTTACTGTGTGGTCACGGCATGTCAAATGAGAGTCACTATGCACTATAATTTATGCCTGTGGTTACCTGGATTGTCTGTATGCTGTTTGTTACATATGGGTATAGTGAAGTTAACACATGCAGCCACTTGTGGTCGTTATTGAGATTATTAATAATGATGTCTCTCACTGTAAATGTTTCTCACGGAACACCTTGAATTGATTCCATGTTGATTTGATTTAAAAAACTGGAAACGAACATATAGCCCATTAAGCCAAATCTCTTGGCCTAAACAAGCAAGTACATTTCTGGTGTAATGTTACCATATGTTACTTTTTAATGCTAGCGTGGCCTTAGATAGAATAGGCACCTGTCTTGATTTGTCTTAGAGTCTCGGTAAGGGGGACCTAGAGAGCCCGGCGTGTCCATTAAAGCGCTATATTACCAACACTAAAGGTTTGTCCTGTAAACGTTACTGCTATAGGACCCAAACGTGGGGTAATCAGTCTGCTGGTATGCGAGGTATGCTGGGCACCACCGTCCCATAGAGAACCAGGCTCTCCAGGTCCCCCTTCCCAGTAACATTACACCAGAAATTTACCCGGTGCACCCCCACATCCCATCTCATGTGCTGAACCATTGCTGCCATCCGGCACTAGGGCCGTGGTCTTTATCTCCTCATTGGAGAGGGCGTTGCTCTGCCTCTGCATTTTTCTGGTATGGGTGAGTGTTGGAACTTTCTGAAGCACCATTTTTGAAATACAGAAGCTCCTAAAGAAGCTGCATCCTAAGTCACGAAACATGTAGAGCATTTTTTAGCCTTCAAGGACCTTTGGAACACCCAAGAGAATTTATCATATGCCAGTGTGGGCTTTTTTCTGATACAATAAGTATAGCCCCCACAGGAAGTATTATTATACTTGGTATTCCCTTTGGGCTTACCAATGGGCCCTCTATTTTGTGTTTTATCAATTATGTGTTGTATACATATGTTATTCATGTGAACTATTAAACATTTTGTTACTCATTTTTACACGTACCTTTAACCACTTGCCGATTGCCGCACGCACTTATACGTTGACAGAATGGCACTCCTGGGCACAAGGACGTGTGTATATATATATATATATATATATATATATATATATATATATATATATATATACACACACGTCCCCTTTAAGGAAGCGACATTGTGGATGCGCAAGCCCATTGAGCCCGACGCGTGTCCTGCGGACTCTATCACGGGGGGGATACCCGCGATGATCTCACGGTGAGGAAGAACAGGGAGATGCTAATGTAAACAAGCATCTCTACGCTATGGCTAGTGACAATGACACTAATCACCGCTTCCTGTAATTGGAAGCTGTGATCACTGTCTTGTCACACACAGCCCATCCCCCCTACAGTAAGAATCACTCACTAGGGCTCACCCAACCCCTACAGCGCCACCTAGTGGTTAACCCTTTCACTGCCAGTGTAATTTTCACAGTAATCCGAGCATTTTTTTAGCACTGATCGCTGTAAAAATGACAATGGTCCCACAAATGTGACAAAAGTGTCACAATGTCACAGTCATGAAAAAAATACGGTATTAATAAAAATGCCATAAAACTATCCCCTATTTTGTAGACGCTTTAACTTTTGCGCAAACCGATCAATAAATGCTTATTGTGATTTTTTTTTAACCAAAAATATGTAGAAGAATACGTATCGGCCTAAACTAAGGAAAAAAAAAATTTTTTTTTATATATTTTTGGGGGATATTTATTTTAGCAAAAAGTTTAAAATATATTTAATTTTTTTCAAAAATTGTCACTTAGGGAATACATAACTAGGTTAATGGCAATGGTTGAAAACAAGTCGGTACTGGGAGTTCTTGTAGTTTACCCTCACTTGAATCCTTTTAGGAACTGCCATTCAATTCTAAGGATGAGAAACTTGAAAATAGAAGACATTTAAAAAAAAATTAAGCCCTAGCATTTTCTCTTTTGTCTTTGTTGCGCTATGATTTGTTTAGCTCTGTAGTAGCCTGAAATAAATTGGCAAATACATGGTCAAATTTCTGAATTGCTCCCATTTTTGTTGGTGTGAAGGAATGATGAGCGTTCTGTTTTTTCATTTTTTTGCCTTTGTGTTTCTCTCTTTTAGATCAGTGTATAGATTTCAAGAACAACATATAATGAAGTACCCTAGCTATTGTTGGTCCCTGTTCAATTATATCCTGTATATACATAAAATACAGAATCAATGTTTTTTTTCTTTTCTTTTTATAAAAATTACTAATTAATTTTATAAAACTACATTAGTGTTAATATATAATTGTATGTATATTACCTTGAACATTTAACTGCAATCCAAGCAGAACAGATAGGTAAATTATTTGATACAATGCAATAAATGCTAATGTGTATTTCAAATTTATGCAACTATATAAATTCTCAGACAATTGGCCTTAGGTTCGAAGGTTGGTAAAGGTTAAATGCCATACAAATTAACAACGGATTAATTTCTTTTTAATATTACAAAAATTTAATAATTCATGACTGGACCTTTATCATATAATATTGTTCTTGTATGACTAGAAGACGGGGCTGATTTTTACAAACTAGAGGAAACTCCAATTGTGTGATGCAGTATAAAATTTGGATGAGAGTGGTTAAAATTCGTAGCCCCCATATTTGGTTTTTGTGATTTGTTGTTTTTATTTGTTTTGTTCTTTTTAAATACTTATGTCTCAAAGTGTGTAATTTCTATGGTGGTTTAAAAGATAAAGGTTCGTTTTTTATTAGATCAATTGATTGCTGTAAGCTAGAGCATTTAAATATCACTTACCTCCTTTTGACCTCCAAAATACAGTAATCCAGGTTTGAAAATGCCATTCCCTGTCTCTCCTGTTCTTGCCTTCCACCAGCATCTGAGCCGTTTTGCATGGTGGAAAGCAGAATGTTTCCTCCCCCCCTCTCTATAACTACAGCCCTGCGTGAAATGCTCTCTTATTACTCACAGGCATGGAGGCTAAGCCTGATGGGAACTGTAGTTTACATTAGGCCGTGATGTAGCAAGAATGAATGCGCAACGCAAACCAGGAAGTCAGTGAGAATAATGATTCATGAGTGATGGAGGTGAATAAAACGGCTCGATTTCAACAGGTATCAAACTAGTTATAATGCAAAACATTACTTTTTACTTTATCAGCTACTGTTAAAGGAACACTAAAGGTTTGTTTTTTATTAGTTCAATTGATTGCTGTAAGCTAGAGCATTTAAATATCACTTACATCGTTTTTCCTTTTGACCTTCAAAATACAGTAATCCAGGTCTGAAAATGCTTTCCTGACTCTCCTCTTCTTGCTTTCCACCAGCACCTGAGCTGTTTTGCATGGTGGAAAGCAGACGTGCTCACCCCCTCCCTATGACTATTCTCTCTTATCCTTCACAGGCATGGAGGCTAAGCCTAATGGGAACTGTAGATCCCATTAGGCCGTGATGTAGCAAGAATGAATGCGCACGGCAAACCAGGAAGTCAGTGAGAATAACGATTCAGGAGTGACATAGGTGAATAAAACGGCTCGATTTCAACAGGTATCAAACTAGTTATAATGCAAAACATTACTTTTTACTTTATCAGCTACTGTCAGACTTTAATTTAAGAGGAAAATATTTTTGTCTTTACAACCCCTTTAAGTAAATCTGTGCGCGTAGGCACATCACAGTACTTTGTTTTCAACAAGCTGTAAAACATTCATTCATCTGTGTGTGAATATATTTATCTAAATACATACAGTATCTCACAAAACTGAATACCCCCCTCACATTTTTTTAAATATATTATCTTTTTATGCGACAACGCTGAAAAAATGACACTGCTACAATATAAAGTAATGAGTGTACAGCTTGTATAACAGTGTAAATTTGCTGTACCCTCAAAATAACTCAACACACAGCCAATAATGTCTAAACCGCTGGCAACAAAAGTGAGTGCACCCCCTAAGTGAAAATGCCCACATTGTGTCCAATTAGCCATTTTCCCTCTCCGGTGTCATGTGACTCGTTAGTGTTAAAAGGTCTCCGGTGTGAATGGGGAGCAGGTGTGTTTAAATTAGGTGTTCTCGCTCTCACTCTTTTATACTGGTCACTCTCTGGAAGTTCAACATGGCACCTCATGGCAAAGAACTAAGGATCTGAAAAAAAAGAATTGTTGCTCTACATAAAGATGGCCCAGGCTATAAGAAGATTGCCAAAACCCTTAAACTGAACTGCAGTATGGTGTCTAAGACCATACAGCGGTTTAACAGGACAGGTTCCACTCAGAAAAGGCCTCACCATGGTCAACCAAAGTAGTTGAGTGCACGTGCTCAGCATCATATCCAGAGGTTGTCTTCGGGAAATAGACGTATGAGTGCAGCCAGCATTGCTGCAGAGGTTGAAGGGGTGGAGGGTCAGTCTGTCAGTGCTCAAACCATGTGCTGCACAATGCATGAAATTGGTCTGTTTATTATCTTAATGCATAGAATGCATTATGATAAAAACCTTCTGCCTTTACAACTCCTATAACACACTATCAGCAAATTACATTTATGGGTTGTTTCAAACACAGAATGCCTTCAGGTTGCCATATTACAGCTAATTGCAAGAACTTTCCTGGGGTTCTCCTATATGATCGCAGCCAGGGTGTATTTCCAAGTGTCAATGCCCCCTTAAAGCTGACCTTTACTAGGCATTGATGCACTCAAACCCCAGCCCCCCAACCTTCACCTGCCATACCAAAAGTATGTAGATTAATTATTATTTTGGGCTTGTGTAGCATCATTAAAGAATGTATAGTAGTTGTTGTTCTTTCTTCATTGTGGTCAGGACAACAAAGGTAAGTTTACTGAATGTTTGCGCCCTGTCCCTTTTACAAAAGGACTGGCAGAGGGAGGGGCAACATTGTAAGCCAACTAGCTTAACAGTGAACATGTTGACAGGAAGGGGCCTAAAATGAGCAGAGGGATGAACTGGTCAATGTGCTGCTGTTCTCTGTTGTCTGGACAATGCAGGTAGGATTGCGTTCTTGCCTAAGCTGTAATGTCTGTGTGTGTAGATATAATGATTGTGCTACCTGGCAGGGTTGCCTGTAACACAAAATTGGCTTTTGATGAACAGACCTGCTGGAAGAACTGAATGGTGTGGATGCAGGTATCTGTTTTTTTTCTGCTGGTTGAACAAACAATGAAAAAATGCAAGCAAGTTAGATGGTTGAAGAATCCCTCTCCCCTGCTGATACAGTGTATTCTGACAGCTTAACCTGCCACTGATCAGTAGCTGCAGCATTGATCAAGAAACATTTTTCAACATATCCCTTTAACAGAAGTAGATCAAACGGTCAACTTCTGTAGAGGAGGGGCAGCCACACACTGATCGAATTTTGGCTGGTCTCGGCTTTAATTTGGATTGGCTACAATTATTCTACATCAGATGACCCATAAGGAAAAGAGGAGAAAGCTAGATATTTTTATTTTATTCTAGGAGTAATGGTTTCATACAACCACATAGCTCAGTAATTTTCACTATACAGGGTGATTCATAAAGAAGTATACAGACTATAAAATAAGAACAATGTAAGATATGTTACCTGTAACAGAATTGTAGGGGGGATTTTTTACATTTTAGAGACCATCACAGATATTCTATATCCTTTATACCCTTAGACCCCTATACAACTTTTGTTGTCTGATTTCCTTTATGCCTCGTACACACAATCAGTTTTCCCGACAAAAGTGTGATGTGAGCTTTTTGTCAGGAATTCTGATCGCGAAAAGATTGAAAAAAAAATTGGAGGCGCACGGAGGCACAGGATCCTGTGTCTTTGTGCGCCCCCATTGCACGGCGGGCTCGTGAAGTCCCAAGCTTCCTTCTGTGACCTGGCGCCATCTGGTGGTGGCCCTTGGCATTACAAGTAAAACCAGTTCTAATGTGTAATTTTTCACTGCCATCTCATTCCCTCTAATTAGAACCCCCAAACATTATATATATTTTTTATTCTAACACCCTAGGGAATACAATGGCGATCGTTGCAATACTTTCTGTCACGCCGTATTTGTGCAACGGTCTTACAAGCGCACTTTTTTGTGGAAATAATATACTTTTTTTAATTAAAAAATAAGACAACAGTAAAGTTATCCCAATTTTTTTTTAGATTGTGAAAGATAATGTTACGCTGAGTAAATTGATACCCAAAATGTCACGCTTCAAAATTGCGTCCGCTTGTCGGAATGCGACAAACTTTTACCCTTTAAAATCTCCATAGGTGACATTTTGAGTTGCAGAGGAGGTCTAGAGCTAGAACTATTGCTCTCGCTCTAACGATTGCGGCGATACCTCACATGTGTATGCGGGCGCTACTGTGTGCGAGCTCGTCGGGACGGGGCACATTTTCTGGCTCCTAACTTTTTTAGCTGGCTCCTAGATTCCAAGCAAATTTGTCAAACCCTGCCATACATACTATTTGATTTTCTGCAGATTTTTGTCTTCAGATTTATGTAGTGCAAGGGCCTACATTATTGCATACAAATTGAAACTCTTATGCCGCGTACACACGATCATTTTTTGTGATGAAAAAAAAACGTCGTTTTCTGTGAAGTAAAAAACAACGTTTTTGAAACGTCACTTTCAAAGACGATGTTGCATACACACCATCGTTTTTTTCACAAAAAGCGAGGTTACGTTCACCACTCTTTTCCATTGAAGCTCGCTTCATAACTAGCTTCTGGGCATGCGCGGGTTGAAAAACGTCGTTTTAAACAACGTTTTTGCTACACAGGGTGACTTTGTGAAACAAAAAACGACGTTTTGAAAAACGACACAAAAAATTCAAGCATGTTGGAATTTTTTTTTGGTCGTTTTTTTTAAGACAAAAAACGACGTTTTGCCCACACACGATCAATTTAAATGACGTTTTAAAAAACAATGTTTTTTTTCATCGCAAAAAACGATCGTGTGTACGCGGCATTAAGGTTTGACCTCAGATTATATGGTTTTGGTAAATCTGAAGACACAAATCTACAGAAAATCCAATAGTGTGTATGGGGTCTTATTGTTTGACCTCCATATTATGTTTTTTGTAAATCTGAAGGCAAAAATCTACAGAAAATGGTATAGTGTGTATCTAGCTTTAGTCACACGACACACATTTTTGCCCAAACGCGAGTTAAAATATCTGAATCAAGTGCAGTGATAGTGGATGTGATACGCTGTTTCAAGTCCGCTAGGTCAACAGGAAATAACAAAGGCGAATACCTTATTTATGTACCTTCACATGAAAAAGTCACAAGGTGTAAAGTCAGGACTTCTGGGTGGCCATTGGGTCAGTAGCATGTTGTAGTCCAGGGCTCGTCCATCGGTGAGGAAGAATTTAATTGAGGTAATCTTGCACGTTGCCTGACCAGTGTGGTGGTGCACCATCCAATTGGAGAATAAAGTTGTCACTGTCGTCCTGCAACTGTGGCATCAAAAACTTAACATATAGATTTTCTGGTTGGAGGTTATTTTCCAAATCATGATCAAAAAATGCTGTTGCACAACAGTAACAGATTCTGTTTTTGCTCAATTCAAGAGCACAAAACGCCTCCAATGCAGACGCTGCCATTTTGACTGACTAGTCACATGACACACGTGCATACACGCTATCGCCTACGGCACTTCCCTCAGTAGCGGAACACAAACTTTATGAGTACCTCAGTACCTCTACCTAACAGTTCGCAGTTGTGGTCCGTGTCTTCAACTGTTAGGCCCAGTACACACGAGGAGACATGTCCGATAAAAACGGTCCGCGGACCGTTTTTATCGGACAAGTCTCCTGGGATATTTTGGTCTGATGCTTAGAAACTTTTGTCCGCTGGAAACCTGTCCGCTAGGCCGTACACACGATCGGACATGTCCGCGGAACTGGTCTGCGGACCAGTTTCCGCGGACATGTCTCCTCGTGTGTACACGGCCTTACTGTTTTACGGCATCTGGAAACTGTATACTTTTTTATGAATCCCCCTGTATAATGTTCGGTATCTGACTTTATAATAGAGAAAGCTGTGGGGTAGAGATGTATTATGGGGGCACTACATACTTGAGAATAAAACTGATGGCACCACTAGTGTTTTAAAACCGGAAGGGCTAACTAATGGTAGGACGCTCCTTTTTTTATTATTTGATGGATTATATGGAGTACTTGGGGTAATGTCCAGAGGAATGGCTAAATATCCAAAACCGGTATGTGACCTAACATGGCCTTTGGAATTTTGTTAAAAACATACTGGCACGGAAGACATTTTTATGAACTTTTTAATAACATAGATTAAAGGGCTCCCCTCTTAAATAACTACTCAATGATCACTCTGGTTTGTTTCCTTCCACTGTGGTATTATTATTTTTTTAAATGGAAGTCCAACCAAGACTGTACCGTCTTTTGGCTTGTAGGATTACGCTATGTTCTTTGTCAGGGGGGGTGTCCACTTTTCTCAGCAGTATCCTATTTAGAAGTTATTTTACTGCACAAAAAGTAGTGCCATGAAACAAACCACTAAAAAGTTGAATCCTTAGTCCAACTCCACTTTAACCCTAGACAGAAAAAGACAGAAGATACATGTATGGGGTGCTGTTATAATGAGGAAAACTAGCTTTGTGGGTTGCTTTTTCTCTGTGGTAAGTAGTCATTGCAAAAAATGCCAGTAACTGACATCTTTGTTTAAATTTTTTATTTATTTTTGTCATTTACTGGTAAAATTCTGAAATATAAATAACTAGTGGCAGCTTTTCAATAAAATAAAAACTTTGTAAATACTGCAGGGCGTCTTTCATTGTCGACTCCTTGAGTGATTTTGATGTTTTGGCATCGTTGAGACTGCAAAATTTGAACAATTCAAGGAAAATACAAGCAGATATCTAAAAGATCTCACATTAAAAGAGGTCCTGTCATGCTTTTTTCTATTACAAGGGATGTTTCCATTCCTTGTAATAGGAATAAAAGTGACCCAAACTTTAAAGGACAGTGTAAAAATAAAAAGTAAAATAAAAAAATAAAAATAAAAGATTTTAAGTGCCCCGTCCCACCGAGCTCACGTGCAGAAGTGAACGCATACGTAAGTTGCGCCTGCATATGAAAACGGTGTTCAAACCACACATGTGAGGTATCGCCATGATCGTTAGAGCAAGAGCAAATGTTCTAGCACTAGACCTCCTCTGTAACTCAAAACTGGTAACCTGTAGACATTTTTAATTGTTGCCAATGGAGATTTTTAAAGTTTGTCGCCATTCTACGAGCATGCACAATTTTGAAGCATGACATGATGGGTATCGATTTACTCGACGTAACATTATCCTTCACAGTATAGAAAAACAATTGGGCTTTTTAGACCGCTGCGCGAATACGGTGTGACATTAAGTATTGCATTTTACCGCCATTTTATTATTTGGGGGGTCTTTTTGAGCAAAAAAAATATTTTAACTTGTAAACGACAAATCTCAAAAAGAGGCTCGGTCCTTAAATGGTTAACTTTACATACACATGCAGAGGTGTGAATTTTTCCCAAATTTTTTCAAATCGTTTTAACTGAAAAATGCTGTTCCCTGTAGGGGACAGTTTAAGTAGAACTTTCGGGTTTTTTCTTTCATAAGAAATATATGGGTTGGTTTTCTTCTTGGTAGTAGGGTTTTCAAGGTGTCTGCAGGAATTTTCATATTATGTTCAGATCTCCTTGGTCCTGAAATCCCAGGTGTTTTATTGGTTGTTTTGGTGCTAAACGCCAGCACTGTTTCTTTCTGTGAGAGCTGCATCTTATAGTTTAGGGCAAGGTTCCTGCTTGTTCTTATAGGGATAGAATTATATAGGAGTCAGTCCTGGTTCACAAATTCAATTGCAGCAGCACTGCATTTCTTTCTGTGAGATAGTCTGCATATTATAGTTCAGGGCAAGGTTCCTGCTTGTTATTATAGGGAGAGAATTACATAGGAGTCAGTCCTGGTTCACAAATTAAATTGCAGCAGCACTGCCACATCCACCGCCACCTCAACCTCCTACTCCATATGGACCTCGTCCTCATAGGTCAAATTTTTTATTTTTTTATGTTATTTTAAATTATTTCCCTACCCACATTTATTTTCAGAGTACTTGCAATGCTTTTACTGAAAATGTTCTGCCATTTGCAGCCCTCTAGCCCTTTCCCTTTAGTCTTTTATAGACATTTTAGTAGTCAAAAGGACTTTTTTCCGAGGTTCGGCCGAACCCACCGAACTTGAACATCCAGGTGTCCGCTCAACTCTACTCCTTACCTTTTTGAGGTGTTTCTTATGCAGGGCATACAAGGTTTGAATCTCAGTCGCTTCAGCAGCAACCAGTTTAAATTTCGAACCGTGTATGGGCAAGCTGAATGTACCAAGTTGATCGACGCTATAGCTGCTATTATTGGGGAATCAAACAAATTTATTTCCCACAACCTGTGGTTGTAAAAGAGAAATTCACCCCGATGTGGATGGAGGGAATCCATTCCTGCTGTGCTATTGTATTCTAATGCCGCGTACAAACGATCGGACATTCCGACAACAAAACCGTGGATTTTTTTCTGACGGATGTTGGCTCAAACTTGACTTGCATAGACACGGTCGCACAAATGTTGTTGGAAATGCCGACCGTCAAGAACGCAGTGACGTACAACAAGCCGAGAAAAAGGAAGTTCAATGATTCCGAGCATGCGTCGAATGGATTCCGAGCTTGCGTAGGATTTTTGTGCGTTGAATTGCATACAGAGGATCAAAATTTCCGACAAGAAGTTTTGTTGTCGGAAAAATTGAGAACCAGCTCTCAAACATTTGTTCTCGGAAATTCCGATAGCAAATGTCCGATGGCGCCTACAAACGCTTGGAATATCCCACCAAAAGCTCACATCGACAACATTGTTGTCGGAATTCCGATCGTGTGTACGCGGCATAACAAGCAGTATAGAAAAAATAGTGTAGCGCTGAATAATGAAGCCAAAAAATGGAAACGTATATGCGTAAAACTGTTTTTGGCTTCATTATTCAGTGCTACACTATTTTTTGTATATTGCCTTAGACTTTGTTTGAGTGTTAGCAGCTATTGTTTCTTTTGGTTTGGTTTGTTTTGGTTTAGCGCAGTATTTTTCCCCCTTTTTCACATTTTCTAACAGCAGGAAAACTTCTCGACTGCCAGAATACAATGATCAGAGCTGCTAGTTATATCCCATGGCACTAATTGTTCTGGGAAAAACCCAACAGGCTGGTTGTATTTAAGTCGATCGATAGATGCCCATACATGGATTGAAATTTTGCCAATTCAGCAGAACTTCGATCCATCTATGGCTGCTATTAGAAGAAGACAAGCATTTCACAGACATGGGATGCTCTGAGCTATTCCTCTTTAACAGACAATGCAGGAAGCCCATTTTTAATTCTATAACCCTTTGCTAGGACAGAGAATGAGGTGAAGCTGATGGCTCCTTTTTAGGTTGGCTTCTCATTTTGTTAAAATAACTAAAGGAGTCAGAGCATTTACTCATTACTTCTCCTGTCTCCAGAGTATCATGCTAGGTTTCAGTTAAAGGGTCTGAATAAAAACAGCTTCTGCTTTCTCTTTAGAAACAATGATAATCTGGGAGCCCAGTGTTATGGGTGCATACAAACCAATAGTTTTTTTGTAAAACAGTTTATAAAGTAATAGAAAAAACACTTTAAACTTTTAAGAATATAAATGAAAAAAACATTATATCATAGTTGATTTTTTGTGTTCTGAGGTTTGAGCCCTGGTTCACACTGGTGCGTTTTGAGATGCGATTTGGCATGTCAAATCGCATGTCAAAACGGCAGATTTTGCCTCAAATTGACGGCAATGGCACCGTCCTAATTGGTGCGACGCTGCATCTGCGGCATTGCACCGATTTCAAAAAGTAGTCTCTGTACTACTTTTTGCGATTTCAGCCTGCGATTTACATTGACATCTGTGCAGAAACCTGCACAGATGTCTCTGAAATTGCGGCTGAAATCGGGACTGCCGGGCGGGAGTGAAATCGTGCGAGTTCAGCTGAACTCGCACTGCTTCACTCCCGCAGCCCAGTGTGAACCAGGGCTAAAGAACACTATTGTCTTATAGCTGCTAATAGTTGTTAATGTGCATTTACTCATTTAAGTTCGTTTTTAATGGGACCCTTCAAGAAGGTCTGTGAATTGCATATGTTCACCTGTAATATAATGTTTGCTGAAAATTTAGTCTAATAAAATCATATACTGGTGAATGATGAAGAATGCATGACGTGTTCATGAAAAGTGGCCTTAGAAGGATAAAATGTTAATATGCTTTCTAATTGTATGCTCAGATTCTCTAAACTAAAATGACGGCCAAAAGGTCTTTTATATTTACATTTCTAGTGTGGCTGTTATGTTGTGTTGCATTTTTTTAATGTGTAAAGAGATGTAAAACCAAAAGGTGATTTTCCACTGTTAACATTTCATTAGTACCACTTAAGTACAGTAATTATGTATCACAATATTATAAAGTAGAGTATAATCTACCTACTGTGTATTTTCAAGATCCTTTCTTTAGCTGCCATATTTGTTTGCACAGGACCATCATATACCTGACTTACCAAAAAAGATACCTACTTGCTTTACCTATTTTTGTAGTACTGTATACACAGCACAGTGATTCAACATGACTGCATCCATATTAAAGTGTAACTGTACATAAAGACATACCTCTGCCTCCTTTTCCCTAGGCTGTGTCACAGACCCATGACATTTTAAACATTATTTGGTTTACATTCTGCTTATCTGTAGGCAGGGGCTAAAAACAAGAAAATGTCTTCTCCCCATTGCAGTGGTGCATGCCACATTTTAGTGGGCTGTTTGTTTCAGTGCAGTGAATGTTGACCTTCACAGAAATGTGTGTTAGTGCAAGATACCAGGCACCAAGGCCTGAATAGACCCTAAACAAAAACCTCACCGAGGTCAGTGAGAGTATAAAGAAGTTTTATCTGTGGGAATAAAATGGATCCCATCATTGGTGCCAGTGGGAAGACAATAAGTCCCGTTGTCATTTTAGGTAAAAAATAAGCCCAATTTTTTTCATTTGTGTCAGTAAAATAGGCCACATTATTTTGACGATGTGAGCAAAAATGGAGCCTTAAAGCAGGAGTTCCACCCAAAATTGGAACTTCCGCTTAACCCACTCCTCACCCCCTTACATGCCACATTTGGCATGTCATTTTTTTGGGGTGGGAGTGGGGGCTTCAGGAGGAGTGGGACTTCCTGTCCCACTTCCTCCTTCCGCCGAGGGGCTGGTTAGGCGATTAGCTTAATCGCCTATCTTCAGCCCCTCCCTGTAGGCGATCGCCTAGGACACGTCACAGGTCCTAGGCGATCGCCTGTCCAATCGGACAGCGCAGCGCTGGGATGTGCCACTTGCGCATGCGCAGTAGGTGCCCGGCCGTGAAGCCGATACCTGTCACGGCCGGGTGCCTACAGTTGCAATGAAGACGCCAGCCAGGGAGGGGGGGAGAGGAGCTGAGCCTCGGCCAGCGCGTTGCTGGAACGCTGGAATAGGTAAGTGTATGTTTATAAAAAGCCAGCAGCTACACTTTTTGTAGCTGCTGACTTTTAATAAACATACAAATTGGCTGGAACACCCCTTTAATGTACTATTCAATGTATCCAATGGCTAAAGGGTCTATATGAGAAATTTGCTCATGAAAATGTACTGCAAAAAATGTCAAACAGAAAAAAAACATAGAGATATTCTATTCTTAACCACTTGACCACCGGGCACTTAAACCCCCTTCCTAACCAGACCAATTTTCAGCTTTCGGTGCTCTCACAATTTGAATGACAATTACTCAGTCATACAACATTGTACCTATTTGAAATGTTTGTCCTTTTTTTTCACACAAATAGAGCTTTCTTTAGATGGTATTTGATCGCTTCTGGGTTTTTTATTTTTTGCGCTATAAAAGAAAAACGACTGAAAATTCTGTAAAAAAAAAAAAAAAACTTGTTTCTGTCATATTAGAAGGTTATTTCTCACACACAGCATATGCATACCACAAATTACACCCCAAAACACATTCTGCTATTCCTCCCGAGTATAGCGATACCACATGTGTGAGACTTTTACACAGCGTGGCCACATACAGAGGCCCAACATGCAGGGTGCGCCATCAGGCCAATTCTGACATTCCTCTCCTACATGGAAAAATCATCATTTATTTGCTAGAAAATTACATAGAAACCCAAAACATTATACAGGGAGTGCAGAATTATTAGGCAAATTAGTATTTTGACCACATCATCCTCTTTATGCATGTTGTCTTACTCCAAGCTGTATAGGCTCGAAAGCCTACTACCAATTAAGCATATTAGGTGATGTGCGTCTCTGTAATGAGAAGGGGTGTGGTCTAATGACATCAACACCCTATATCAGGTGTGCATAATTATTAGGCAACTTCCTTTCCTTTGGCAAAATGGGTCAAAAGAAGGACTTGCCAGGTTCAGAAAAGTCAAAAATAGTGAGATATCTTGCAGAGGGATGCAGCACTCTTAAAATTGCAAAGCTTCTGAAGCGTGATCATCGAACAATCAAGCGTTTCATTCAAAATAGTCAACAGGGTCGCAAGAAGCGTGTGGAAAAACCAAGGCGCAAAATAACTGCCCATGAACTGAGAAAAGTCAAGCGTGCAGCTGCCAAGATGCCACTTGCCACCAGTTTGGCCATATTTCAGAGCTGCAACATCACTGGAGTGCCCAAAAGCACAAGGTGTGCAATACTCAGAGACATGGCCAAGGTAAGAAAGGCTGAAAGACGACCACCACTGAACAAGACACACAAGCTGAAACGTCAAGACTGGGCCAAGAAATATCTCAAGACTGATTTTTTTTAAGGTTTTATGGACTGATGAAATGAGAGTGAGTCTTGATGGGCCAGATGGATGGGCCCGTGGCTGGATTGGTAAAGGGCAGAGAGCTCCAGTCCGACTCAGACGCCAGCAAGGTGGAGGTGGAGTACTGGTTTGGGCTGGTATCATCAAAGATGAGCTTGTGGGGCCTTTTCGGGTTGAGGATGGAATGAAGCTCAACTCCCAGTCCTACTGCCAGTTTCTGGAAGACACCTTCTTCAAGCAGTGGTACAGGAAGAAGTCTGCATCCTTCAAGAAAAACATGATTTTCATGCAGGACAATGCTCCATCACACGCGTCCAAGTACTCCACAGCGTGCCTGGCAAGAAAGGGTATAAAAGAAGAAAAACTAATGACATGGCCTCCTTGTTCACCTGATCTGAACCCCATTGAGAACCTGTGGTCCATCATCAAATGTGAGATTTACAAGGAGGGAAACAGTACACCTCTCTGAACAGTGTCTGGGAGGCTGCGGTTGCTGCTGCACGCAATGTTGATGGTGAACAGATCAAAACACTGACAGAATCCATGGATGGCAGGCTGCATGAGTGTCCTTGCAAAGAAAGGTGGCTATATTGGTCACTGATTTGTTTTTTGTTTTGTTTTTGAATGTCAGAAATGTATATTTGTGAATGTTGAGATGTTGTATTGGTTTCACTGGTAAAAATAAATAATTGAAATGGGTATATATTTGTTTTTTGTTAAGTTGCCTAATAATTATGCACAGTAATAGTCACCTGCACACACAGATATCCCCCTAAAATAGCTAAAACTAAAAACAAACTGAAAACTACTTCCAAAAATATTCAGCTTTGATATTAATGAGTTTTTTGGGTTCATTGAGAACATGGTTGTTGTTCAATAATAAAAATAATCCTCAAAAATACAACTTGCCTAATAATTCTGCACTCCCTGTATATGCTTTTTTAGCAAAGACCCTAGAGAATACAATTGCGGCCGTTGCAACTTTTTATCTCGCATGGTATTTTCGCAGAAATTTTTTGAGCGCGTGTTTTTAAAAAATAAATAAGTTTTGTGCTTAAAAAAAAACAAAACAGTAAAGTTAGCCCAATTTTTTTTCATAATGTGAAAGATGAAGTTATACCGAGTAAATAGATACCCAACATGTCACCCTTTGAAATTGCACACGCTCGTGGAATGACGCCAAACTTCGCTACTTAAAAATCCCCATAGGCGACGCTTTAATTACTTTTACTGGTTACATGTTTTTAGTTACGGAAGAGGTCTAGGGCCAAAATGATTGCTCTCGCTCTAACGTTCGCAGAGATACCTCACATGTGTAGCCTGAACACCGTTTTCATATGTGGGCGGGACTTGCGTATGCGTTCACTTCTGCATGCGAGCACACGGGGACAGGGGTGCTTTAAAAAATAAATACAAATTATTGTTAATTTTACTTTATTTACTTTATTTTGACACTTTTTTTCCCCCCAAAATATATATTTGTATCATTTTTTTTCCTATTATAAGGAATGTAAACATCCCTTGTAATAGGAATATAGCATGACATGTCCTCTTTACAGTGAGACGTGGGGTCAATAAGACCCCACATCTCACCTCTAGGCTGGGAAAAATATATCCTGGCTTCGATCGTAGCTGTGAGTCTGTAAAAGCACCGGAGGGTGGCAGGAGGGGGGACGTATTGCGGAGTATTGGGGTATTGCGGAGTATGTGGGCTATTGCGGAGTATGTGGGCTATTGCAGAGTATGTGGGCTATTGCAGAGTATGTGGGCTATTGCAGAGTATGTGGGCTATTGCAGAGTATGTGGGCTATTGCAGAGTATGTGGGCTATTGCAGAGTATGTGGGCTATTGCAGAGTATGTGGGCTATTGCAGAGTATGTGGGCTATTGCAGAGTATGTGGGCTATTGCAGAGTATGTGGGCTATTGCAGAGTATGTGGGCTATTGCAGAGTATGTGGGCTATTGCAGAGTATGTGGGCTATTGCAGAGTATGTGGGCTATTGCAGAGTATGCGGGCTATTGCAGAGTATGCGGGCTATTGCAGAGTATGCGGGCTATTGCAGAGTATGCGGGCTATTGCAGAGTATGCGGGCTATTGCAGAGTATGCGGGCTATTGCAGAGTATGCGGGCTATTGCAGAGTATGCGGGCTATTGCAGAGTATGCGGGCTATTGCAGAGTATGCGGGCTATTGCAGAGTATGCGGGCTATTGGGGTATTGCAGAGTATGGGGCAGGGATGGCTGAGCTAGGATGGACTGCTGGCTGGATCTGTGACTGCAGTTGTCACAGATCCAGCCACAGCGCTGCTGCTGCCACCCACTCCCCCCCCATCTCCTCTCACACTGTACCGAACGGTACAGAGAGGAGAGGGAGGAACCGGCGTCATCAAATGCCGCCGGTTTGTTTACAAGTGATCGCTCTGTCATTCGACGGAGCGATCACGTGGTAAACGGCCGCTATCAGCGACAATTTACCGTGATCCGTGATGTGCCGGGTCTTCTAGACCCGGCAAACACGGACACTTCTGCGAGCGCGTCCCAGGGTACGCGCAATCGCGGAAGTGCACGAGGACGTCCCGGGGACGTTGTGTCAAAACTACTCGACCGCGCTGTAGCAGTATTTTTGCTATAGCGCGGTCAGCAAGTGGTTAAATGTTATCATTAAAAAAAAAACAGAATACAGATAATTCAGGGCTGTTTAATTATGATGACCTCTAGGGTTGCGCCATTTTTGCGACTATTGGTTTAGCGAAAATGCTCCGATACCGGAAGTGACATCGTTTGGGAGTGGACCACCTCCTCCTCCCCTCCGGACAGTGCCATCCCCTCCTCCCAGTGGCATTGCTAGGTGCAGGCCCACTCTTCCTAATGGCCCACAAGCCTTGCCTCCTCACTGCACACCTCCCTCCTCCAGCTCTGATTCCTGGCCAGACAGAGTGCTGGATCCGGGCTCTCACTGGCTGGATGCAGAGAACAGGGGGTCTATGTATGAACACACTGTATGGCAGTACCCTGTTGTACTGAGCAGCAGAGCTCTCTCCCTCCCTCCTCTGTGTGCTGTCCGGCTAGCTCCTCTCCTGCAAGAGACTCCTGTACCATGCCTGCAGTCCCTGACTGTCGCCTGTCCTGTGCCTGTAGTCCCTGACTGTCGCCTGTCCTGTGCCTGTAGTCCCTGGCTGTCGCCTGTCCTGTGCCTGTAGTCCCTGGCTGTCTCCTATCCCATACCTGCAGTCTCTCGCTGTCTCCTGTACCATACCTGCAGTCTCTGGCTGTCTCCTGTACTGTGCCTGCAGTCCCTGGCTGTCTCCTGTACTGTGCCTGCAGTCCCTGGCTGTCTCCTGTACTGTGCCTGCAGTCCCTGGCTGTCTCCTGTACTGTGCCTGCAGTCCCTGGCTGTCTCCTGTACCGTACCTGCAGCCTCTGGCTGTCTCCTGTACCGTACCTGCAGCCTCTGGCTGTCTCCTGTACCGTACCTGCAGCCTCTGGCTGTCTCCTGTACCGTGTCTGCAGTCCCTAATGGTCTCCTGTACCATGCCTGCAGTCTTTGACTGTCTCTTGTTCCATGACTGCTGTCACTTCTGCCTGTTGCCTCCTTCTCTCTACCAGCTGTCACCTCTTCCCCCATGTCTCCCAATAACCCTCCTATTCCCATTCTCTCCCCCCCCCCCCCCAGGGATCACAGCCTTTTCCATTCCAACTCTCCCACCCTACAATCCCTACTCCACTCTACCCTCAACTTCCTTGCCCTCACTCTTCCCTTCCAATCTTGCCGTCACTCAACTCCTGAACAACCACCCCTCTTCCTAGGCGATAGGTATTGGTAATTGGTATCGACAAGTACCTGCAAAAAAATATCGGTACTCCTCCTTGGTGTTAAAAAAAATATGCTATCGGTGCATCCTCAGTGACCTCTCAACAGTCCCAGAAAATATGGCAACCGTGTTTTTATAAATCTTTTTTAGATGTCCTAATGTACGGCCTAAGGGGTATTAAGGGTTATGGCACACTAGGGATCTGTTGCTAGTTGCAACTCAGTCAATGGATCACTAAGACATCACCAAAACTCCTAGTTCATTGCCCAATACCAGCCAAACCAACAGGTTTATTGCCACAGCAGCAGGTGAATACCCTCTTTAGTGATCTTGTTGACTAAAGAGTCTGGATCGCTGAGGGGACATGGCTTTTATGAAGGTAATGAAAAATACAACAACTTGGAACCATAACCTAGGGATTATTGAGCATGTTTATTGTTAACGCAAAGTAGGCGGCTGAGCTCTGCTCGCTCCTCACATGATTTGATTTGATTGACAACAACATGAGCCAATGGCTCCTGCTGCCCCTGGCCTTTTGAAGTCCAGGTTTTGATTTAATTATGCTTGCACTATTGAAGGCTAGGGAGTCTTTGATTGCATCTGGAAGGCTTATTTTTATCCCAGGAAGTACTCTGTGGGGTGAATCCTGTCTTTTATTAAGGCGGATCTGTACCATCGCTTGGCTTACAGATTCCCCTAGCTGTTTCTCCAGCCCACAGTGGCTGGGATATGACAGAGCCGAAACTGACATATATAATACATGTCAAAGCCAGAAAGCAGACAGCTTTACAAGAGTGCAGTAGCAGCTGGGAGTGTGTTTAAGAAAGCCCTTCATACCAGAACTGTTTATAAACGGTGCTGGGACATACTAAACATTAGTTGCTCTCTTCACGCTAATGTAAGGCATCAGATACTTTTACAACAATTTAGCATTAAGCTAGTAATAAAAAATAATTATGTTGCTTAATGTGATTGTAAGCCTTAAGCTATACCCAGTAAAGTAACTATCCTCAGATGATACACACAAACATTAAACAAATCCTCCTACATAAGTTGTACCTGTTTATCTGCGGGGGTCTGTCCTCTACAGCCTTCCACAACACACATTTTACACAGAGCATCTTGGCAACAAAAATCAGGGAGCGGAGCTCTGACGTCACACACACTGCAGAGCTAATGCACACAGCTCCTTGAAATCTGAGGAACGATTGGAGGGAAGTGATGCCCCCCTCTTCATAGTCTCAGAGAAACATTGAAAGGAGGATATAAGTTATCCGACGTGTGCTGGAGGTGGGTGGGCCATCTTCTGGGAGACTGGGGTGTCCGCTTACTCTGTTAGCAGTGAGTCATGCAGAGAGATCAGAGAGGAACCAGACTCTGTTGTTTGGATTTAGGTTAGTACACAGTATAGTGGGATGTGCTTTGTTAATTTTTCATGTCACTATTAAAAAAACAGGCATAATGTACTGTAGGATGTAAAGTTCAGATTAAGGATCTCCTTCCTGAACCTAGACCTATAGAAGTGGAATGTGTTTAGTGAAAGTTTTCTGTTTTAGGACACAGTCTTTTTTTTTTTTTGTTCTAATACAATCGGTTACAATTTTATAACAAAACTGCTGCAGTATTTAAAAGGAAAGGGAGAGCAATTTGCATTATTGTGTACCTGTTTATTTTCCCCTATTGAGAAGGACTAAAATTGTAACTGGTAGAAAAAGGCAAGGCATCAGATAAGCAGTTGTGCATCACTGGAGCATGAGAAGACTAATATTCAATTCAGGGCAGCAATTAATCACTCACAATAAGCAGAGTGTTCTTGGCCTGCTCCTTAATGCAAATTTGTGACCTATTCTAAATTGTAGTGCCAAACAAATGCCCACTAATCCTAGTGAAATATGTTTCCAAATGTGTGCCCTGAACATACCAAAACTGTTTTAAGACTAGGGCTGCAACTAATGATTATTTTCATAATCGATTAGTTGGCCGATTATTGTTTCGATTAATCGCATAATAGCGTTAAAAAAAAAAATATTGAATTAAAAAAAAAATTGGGCCAATCTGTTGTTGGGCAGATTAAAACACAAATTGCCGCAAAAACACGACATTCTTTTTTGCAGCTTCTCCATTGAAGTATATTGAACCAAAAAAAAATATCACCGTATTGCATTAAAAAGTCCTTGCCCTTTCCAAATACGCAGCAGCTGAGAAAAAAAAATCATGGATGTGAATGTGTCACATAGGAAAACATGTAAATGAAATGTAGTGTGTTTCTGCAAAAAGCACCAAAAAACACACTGAGGTGTGACCCCGACCTGAGAGGTTTAGTAACATAATGGGGTTAAAAAAAAATATTTCAAAGAGAGAAATAATCATTACTGTAAGGCAGGGGTGTCAAACTGGTGGCCCACCAGCTGTTGCAAAACTACAAGTCCCATGAGGCATTGCAAGGCTAACAGTTACAAACATGACTCCCGCAGGCTGAGGTATGATGGGACTTGTAGTTTCGGATCAGCTGGAGGGCCGCCAGTTTGACACCCCTGCTGTAAGGGGTTCAGTTTTTTTACTGTGGGACAGTGAAAGTAATATTTACAGAAGCGTTTTGCTTTTTTGTACTATAAAGGGCTAATTTAAGTTTTTTTTTTTTTTAACCTCATTATGTAACTGGCCGATTAATCGATTATGAAAATCGTAATCGATTATTTTCATGATCGATTAGTTGTTTCGGCTCTATTTAAGACCAAACATTTTCTAGCCATTGTATTCTGTGTTTTATTGTTAAAGATGCAGTGGACCAAATGATCCTTATCCCTATATGGGTTTCTCAGATATTTTCAGTTTCCTCAGGAAGATAAGAGGGAACTATCACTAAATAAATGTAATTAAAATTACAACTCATTATATTTCTGCATCCATCATATTTGAAAAAGAATATATAATAAAAAAAAAAGGCTTTTGTTAAACACATTCAACAAAAGTTTTTTTTAATATATGGTATATTACGGTATTTTTCAGATATTCCTCTTTGTCCATGTATTCATTCATTTAGCTTGTTCCCCTTCGCTAAAGGTCCAGGGAGCTTTATGTCTTGGGTAACACTGCATCCAATCCACACCTTACCATTTGCTCTGTTTCATTAAAAATGATTGCTAATGTGATGAAAAAAACATCTCTTCCGGTATGGTGATTAGATCTAATTACTGTATAGCTCTCACTCCGTGTGGCCTTTTGTACATTGGTCGTACGTCTCGACCCATGAGGACTAGGATGAATGAGCATAGAAGTAGCATCCTGACAGAGAAAGACAAATGTTCAGTACCCAGACACTTTAAGGAGGTCCATGATAGCAGTACAGATGGTCTTAAGGTGTTTGGCATAAAAGCCATATCAAGAAATCTTGACAGCGGCAAGAAGTACCATATTCTATCTAGGAAAGAGGCTTTCTGGATTTTCACCTTGAAAACTATGGCCACCCAAGGCCTAAACAAAGAAATTGAGCTGCACAATATAGTGTGACCACAGTAAGTTCATTGGGGCACTACAGGTGTAGGCTCAGACCTGTTCTCCTTTCCTTTTATAGGAGTTGCCAATAAACTTAACAGGGACTAGGCCATGTTCTGTTGAGTCATGGACTAGGTATACCAATAAGATGAGTAGGACTTTTTAGCTAAGTGGGCCCCAGGGCATTTAGGTTGTAGGCTTTATGCTAGGGAACTAGGTTTTGGTATATTGAGTTGCTGCTTATGGTTTAAATGGGGGATTTTGTTTGTAACAATGTAATATACCTGACTGTATCATTGCGTCGTTTAGTACCCACCTGGTGGTAAGGGGTTAACGTTTTTACTATAGGGGTGCGTGCGCACCAATTGAACATTGGAAAGGAGTAGTTAGAGGTGGACCGGAAGTAGTGGGTGGAATGCTAACACACCCGAACCACCTGGTTGTATGGGCCTGCTATACGCGCGCGCTATGGGTGCACGCGCAGGGCAGGAAGTGACATCTCGGCACGGCCGGAAGTGCGGGTTGGAGCGCAGGAGGTACCGGCACTTCCTGGTTGCGCTACGGCATGCGCTTAAACAGGAATACGGGGTGAGTAAGGGACATCGTATGTATCAGGATGGCCATGGTCTGTGGCTCCACCTTTGCCCCTGTCGATTTGAGAGGAGGTGCTGGTTTGGGGTAAGCCGTTTATGGAGCTGTATACAGCTGGTCCCGGTCTTTTAGAGGGGGCCCATGGGGATACCCTTTTGGATAGTAGAGGGGGCATGTTGCCATGATGGTTGTGACTGTGAGTGATCCATCCTTATGGGTGGGTGTGATAGGACGAGAGGGGTGGGGCCGGTCAATTGATGGTCACCTGAGCTGGGGCATTTTCTGGTCATGTACATACACACATATATATATATAACCGAGGACACACAGGAGAGAGGTATCACCACTTAGGCTTTGAGGAAGGGGGTACGCCCTGGAAATGCGTCAGCTGTCCATTTGTCTATGGTTCCACTGGCAGGTGCCGTGAGGTCCAGTTCCTAGCTGTCTGAAAAGCGCTTACTTAAGCTTTCTTTGTGAGTAAGACCATTGTTTTTATTCTGTTTTTAATAAAATTTAAGTGGTAATGCAGTAGGTCGGTGCGCCCTCCCTTCTTTTCTTTTTCTCTAACTCTCACCTGCAGCAGTGCTAGATTGCGAGACCCAGGGATTGTGGGATATATAGTTTCTTCACAGGGAGTGTCAATTCTTCTGGATGAGAATATGCTTTGGTGAGAATTGGCCAGCAGCAAAATCACTTAATTTTTGCCTAGGTTCACACTGACAGCGGGAATGAAATCATGCGAGTTCAGCTGAACTTTGTTTTGATTTTCATTTCCACATGTCGGTCCCGACTTCGGGGGCGATTTCAGAGACATCTGTGTGGGTTTCTGCACAGATATCTATAGAAATCACACCCAAAGTAGCCAAAAGTTGTGCAGGAACGACTTTTGGGAATCGGTGCGGTGCGGCAAATGCGGCGTCGCACCGAATCGGATGGTGCTATTGACGGCAATAGTCGCCTATTTGGCATGCGATGTGAACCAGGGCTTAATTCCATTTTTTCTTTCCGCAGTGTATGGTCAATTTATGATTTTATTCTGTTATTTTACATTTGATTGAGTTATAGCTCTTTCACAATAAAGATGTCATGATATTTTAAGAAGGACTCTAACCATGCATTGATCCATGTGATTTGTCCAAATAACTTAACGCTAATGCAATGTCAGTGAATAAACCTTTTCTGTGGAAATACAAACTTGGGCTCAGTTAAGTAAATGGCAGGTGTTCTTTTCGCTATGTTTGATATTTTTTTTTTCATGATGATCTTCTTCTCATCAAAATTTTCTGCCCACAAGCATGAATATCACATAAGTAGGTAATCATGATTTTTTTTTCAAATGAAGGTAGTAATTTATTGAAATCCTTTATTTCTCATAAATTTGGAAGCTCTGAGCTATCAGTATTATACCTTTGTGCATGTTTGCTTGTTGATTTTTCTTCACCGATAAATTTGGCTGATGTGTGCAATAAAATTTTCCATGAATTGAAAAAAAAAACACTCCCAACTGCATAAGCTATCAAACTCAGTGTAATGAAAGTACTGCATACATTATGCTTTCATGACTTGGCTCTAAACTGATAGGTTCCATGGTTTTAAAAGTGTAGCCAAAGGCAGACATAGATTCCCAAAACATTTGGACTGTGAAAGTGTCTAGAATGCATAGATAATATCAACAGGAAAAAATTACAGAAAGAATGGGCATGCATTATAAATAAACAATGTATAACGAACTGAGCACTGATGAACCAGGAAGCTTGTCAGAAAAATGAATACAACCAATCAAAAGAGAGGACTATTGGAGAGCTTTAGGGAACTTTTGCTCCTTCGTTAATCCAGGAAAGAAATCTCCATACAGGTCATAGTTTTTTATTCTGACCCAGTCCTGGCAACTTTTAAAAATTTTAGGTAAAATTTCTACACAGATGTGCAAATGTATTTTTCCCCCCTCATGCGCTACTTTTTTGGGCGCAGTTTGAGGGGTTGCAGTCGCGACCCCAACCATGCTCCAGGGGGCCGTGCGGCCTCCTTGTCACATTAGGTTTTACACCAGGGTCAACTAGCCGTCGACTACATATACAGGTGAATGGTAGCTCATGTCCCCTTTTGGTTTCAGGATGGAGTCGTGTTATGTACCCAAACAAAATGTCCCTTTTCCCCCCCAAAAATAGAGTTTTCTTTTGGTGGTATTTGATCATCTCCTGCAGTTTTAATTTTTTTGCGCTATAAACTATTTTTATTTTTTTACAATTTTGAAAAAAAAAATTTTTTTTAACTTTCTACTTCAATACAAAAATATATATAAAAAAACTGATTTATTCATCAGTTTAGGCCAATATGTATTCTTCTACAAATCGCAATATGCATTAATTGATTGGTTTGAGCAAAAGTTATCCCATCTACAAACTATAGGATAGATTTATGGACTTTTAATTTATTGTTTTTACTGGTAATGGTGGCAATCTGTGCCGAACCCCGTTGATCTTTGATTTTTCATGTTGTTCAGGTAGATCTCCACCTCTCAAAGATTGCTTACCCCTGTTTTACACTTTGTCACTGGGAAAAAGCAATTGTCGCAGTATACCACGTAGGTACTTTGGTAAATACAGAGGATACCATGGGTTCGTCTACACAGGGTGATGGAGCAAGCCCATACCCCTAGCAGCACACTCTCTGCTCAGCCCCCCTGCCCAGTCCAGTACAGGCCCCCCCATCCTGCTCAGCCCTGCCCAACTGTTCATGTGCATTACAAGGAGGTGGGCAGGCAGGCCACACTCTGAGCTGCCGAGAGAAAGAAGTGGGCTTGTATGTAAATTTGAAAGGCTGGGCCCTCTAAGTTTCCTTTATTACATATAAGCCAATCGCTGATCAAGATAGGGCTCAGGTACGTATTAGAGGAGAATTTTAAGGAAATTACTTATGGGAAATCTTAAAAGGGTAAATTGCATTCCTATGCATTGTTGTGGTTAAAGGAACACTAAAGGTTCGTTTTTTTATTAGATCAATTGATTGCTGTAAGCTAGAGCATTTAAATATCACTTACCTCCTTTTTCCTTTTGACCTCCAAAATACAGTAATCCAGGTTTGAAAATGTCATTTCCTGTCTCTCCTCTACTTCCTTTCCACCAGCATCTGAGCCATTTTTCATGGTGGAAAGCAGAATGTGCTCACCCCCTCCCTATGACTACAGCCCTATGTGAAGATGCTCTCTTATCCCTGACAGGCATGGAGGCTAAGCCTAATGGGAACTGTAGTTCCCATTAGGCCGTTATGTAGCAATAATGAATGCTCACCGCAAATCAGTGAGAATAACGATTCAGGAGTGACAGAGGTGAATAAAACAGCTCGATTTCAACAGGTATCAAACTAGTTATAATGTAAAACATTACTTTTTACTTTATCAGCTACTGTCAGACTTTAATTTAAAGGGGTGTTCCAGCCCAAAAATGTGTTTATTAAAAGTCAGCAGCTACAAAAAGTGTAGCTGCTGGCTTTTAATAAACACTCACTTACCTGCTCCTGCGTTCCAGCGACGCGCCGACCGGGGCTCCGCTCCTCTCCCCCCCTCCCTGGCCGGCGTCTCCATCCTGACTGTGGGCACCCAGCCGTGACAGTCTTCGGCTTCACGGCCGGGCACCCACTGCGCATGCGCGAGCCGCACTGCGCATGCGCGCGTAGCGCGGCTCGCCTCTGATTGGAGAGGCGATCGCATGGGACCTGTCAGTGTCCCATGTGATCGCCTACAGGGAGGGGCTGGTGTAGGCGATTTAAGGCTTAATCGCCTAACCAGCCCCTCGGCAGAAGCAGGAAGTGGGACAGGAAGTCCCACTCCTACTGAAGCCCCCACTCTCCCCCCAAAAAAATTACATGCCAAATGTGGCATGTAAGGGGGTAAGGAGTGGGATAAGAGGAAGTTCCAAATTTGGGTGGAACTCCTCTTTAAGAGGAACATATTTTTGTCTTTACAACCCCTTTAACCACTTAACCCCCAGACCATATTGCTGCCCAATGACCAGAGCACTTTTTGTGATTCGGCACTGCGTCGACAATTGCGCGGTCGTGCGACGTGGCTCCCAAACAAAATTGGCGTCCTTTTTTTCCCACAAATAGAGCTTTCTTTTGGTGGTATTTGATCATCTCTGCGTTTTTTTATTTTTTGCACTATAAACAAAAATAGAGTGACAAAAAAAAAATGCAATATTTTTTACTTTTTGCTATAATAAATATCCCCCAAAAATATATAAAAAAATTTTTTTTCCTCAGTTTAGGCCGATACGTATTCTTCTACATATTTTTCGTAATAAAAAAAAATCATAATAAGCGTTTATTGATTGGTTTGCGCAAAAGTTATAGCGTTTACAAAATAGGTGGTAGTTTAATGGCCTTTTTATTAATATTTTTTTTTTACTAGTAATGCCAGCGTTTTTTTCAGTACTGCGACATTATGGTGGGCACTTCGGACACTTTTGACACATTTTTGGGACCATTGGCATTTTTTTTAGCGATCAATGCTATAAGAAAGCATTGGATTAATATAAAAATGCCATTGGCAGTGAAGGGGTTAACACTAGGGGCAGGGAAGGGGTTAAGTGTGTTCTTGGGTGTGTTCTAACTGTATGGGGGGGTGGCCTCACTAGGGGAAATCACTGATCTTCTGTTCATACATTGTATGATCAGAAGATCAGCGTTTCCCCTGCTGACAGGACCTTGAGCTGTGTGTTTACACACAAAGCTCCCGATCCCCGCTCTGTAACGAGCGAGCGCACATGCCCGGCGGCGATCGTGCCCGCCAGGCACGTGCACGGGACTCAGGGGCGAGCGGGAGGTGCGCGCCGGTGGCGTGCACGCGCCCCTTAGTGGCCGCTTTAAAGCGGACGTATAGCTACGGGCTCTCCCCCAGGAGAGCCGACCTGCCGCAGTAAAATGACGGCGGCAGGTCTGTAAGCAGTTAAAGTAATTGCTTTCAAATGTAGTGTTAAAGAGGCAGATCTTTTTTATTTATTTTTTGTACTAACCAATGACCTGAAAGCTTGTTGTTTTTTTTTTTTTTGTTTGTTTGTTTTGTTAGTCACACTTCAGCTATAGCAACCTAATGCTTGATCTACTATTGGGATAAACGTGCATGTTCTCAACGGTTTTATCTATTAATACATGGCAGTATCTGTTAGGAGATGAGGATTTATGATCTGCTTCCCATTGCTAAACTTCAAAAATATATTCGTCATCTTACAGGTCACTTTAAAGCGACACTAAAGTTAAGAATTATTTTATTTTAAATAACAAACATAATCGCTTCAAAAGTGTTGTTGTTTGTACAATTTTCTGATTGTGTGTACCAAGATTTGGGTGTACATATATATATATATATATTCCCTACAACTACTGCCATTTTTGAAATATGCATTAGCGCGTATTATACTTCTAAGCCGTATCTACTGAAATACACAAATTACTCTTAACTAGTACTAATTACATAAACCCAGTTTGCTTACATATTGATCACAGCATATACCAACTCTTTCGTAATTGATTAGTAGACTCCAACAGAAGTTATTTCACAACTGCAAACCATAAATTATCACCACTGGATTTAAGTGCTGCCTTTTTGGACTTTGGACTCCTCTGACCAGTCTCGCTTTTATTTCAGTTCAGAAAGGACTCTGCTAGAATTGTGTAGTAAATGAACCTCTGAATATAGTTTGTGGTTATACTGTGGTTACTGTCCAATCATGAATGATTACCGGTTTAGCCAGATTACACAGCGGTACTTTTAGCTGTCTACACCAGTGTTTCTCAACCTTTTTCAGTCAAGGCACCCTTTAAGAATTATGGACAATCTTGGGGCGCCCCATTCTAAAATGTAAAAATTATTCTAATAGCTTTACATAATGCAACAACATCTACACATAGGGCACCCAACATTAGGGTGATTTATTTTTCCAAAGCAAATACTCTTTTCCAAACCGGTACTGACTAGTATACCAATGTATCTCTTCTCCCTCAGTTTTTCTCCATCATTTAGGTAATGTGACACCCAACAGAGAGGGGCTGGCAACTGACATCCTTCTTTTAACTGATGATGCCATTGGTCATTAGGATGCCAGCAGCTAGAAGGTTGAAATGTTGCACAATGTTTGTGTAACTAAAAGGCAGGCTTCTTCCATATGCCGGCTTGTATACAATTTGTGGGAAGTTTTTAGGCATTTTGACAAGGCACCCCTGAAGAAACCTCAAGGAACCCCAGGGTGCCTGGATACCCTGGCTGAAAAAGTTTGGACTACACTAAGGCTTCTTTCACACATGTGTGACTTGGGATCCGACTTGTGACCCCAAGTCGCAGAACATGTGAAATTCAATTTATTTCTATGAGAGTCCTACTGACCCTACCAAAGTCTCTGCAACTTCAGAAAAGTTTCCTGCATTACTTTGATCCGACTTTTAATGCAACTTTGGTCCAGAGAACGTAAAATCAGATCAAAGTCGCGCTCCAAAGTCACGTTGGAAATTGTGTGACTTTGGAAGCAAGTTAATGTAAATAGAGACTAACGGACACTTTATTTTTTACGTGGTCTTTGAAAATGAAAATAATCATTCCTGTGTTGTAAACCAGGGATATGCAATTAGCGGGCCTCTAGCTGTTGCAAAACTACAAGTCCCATCATGCCTCTGCCTCTGGGTGTCATGCTTGTGGCTGTCAGTCTTGCTATGCCTCATGGGACTTGTAGTTCTGCAACAGCTGGAGGTCCGCTAATTGCATATCCCTTCTGTAGACCATTTTCTAATATTTTAAAAGCCAGAATACAGCTTCTTTTTTTTTTGTGTGTTCTTAAGTGTTTCTTTTTTTGCTTGTAGCAAATTGACATAGACATGCAGATATCTCCCTGAGAATTACAAACATTATTGCCAAGTTTACACCTGTGGCAGTGCTTGTCACCCCTTTGAAAAGTGATCTGCGGTGGATCACTATTCACAGTCTTTTGGCAGTAAGGAGGCTTTATTTCACCTGTAAATGCTGCACCACAGCGCTGCAACTGCATGCATTAAAATAGTTTTTTGTGGTTGGTTGTGGCCCGGCCAAATTCACTTGAATGGGTCATGTTGGATGATGACACTGGGCACTTAACAAGGTAGGGGATAATTTTTTTGCATGTGTACACCCCTGTCTGGCTGCCTTTGCAGCTTAAAGTGGTTCAATCGACTTAAGGTTTATTAGCTTCATGTATACTATGCATGAAGGTAAAAAACCTTCAGTGTGCAGCTCAGCCCCCCTAATACTTACCTAAGCTTGATCTTGATCCAGTGATGAGCACGAGACTCGAGGCTCTCCTGGGTCTCTCCCTCCTCACTGGCTGAGATGCAGCAGCAGGAGCCGTTGGCTCCTGCTACTGTCTATCACAGCCAGTGAGGCAGGAATGGGGGATGGGACTGAGCTGCCCTCTCTGTCTTATGGATGCAGAGAGCCGGCTCGGGAGCGAGTACACACGAGTGGCCCCACTGCAAGTGGCTTGCTATGGGGGCACTTGGCAAGGGGGAGGGGCCCAGAGCGCCAGCAGGGGACCCAAAAAGATTAGGATTGTAAACATGTTTTTCATGGCTCAACTGCCTATTTTACCACACTGCAACTTTGTGCTCTCCGTCAGCAACCTCCATTTATTCAGTTCACAGCGCTATGCAATTCAATAAATTCTGGTTTATTAACTTAGTTAACTTCTGTGTCCTCTCATCTAAATTTTGATGTACGTAGGATTATAGGAGAATTATTTATAGACAGATTAGGTCATGATTTACAAAGACATTCACGTCTGCCTATAGTTGAATTTTGGAATTTTTCGGGTTTATCATTACCCCAACATTTCATTAAACCAGCAACATGTTAAATATTTCATAAACTTTATACTTCAATTTAGGTTGGAAATCTGTAAACTTCCTAATCCTTCTGTCCTGCTTCTTTCCTGTATTTGAAATATCTTCATGATTATTTCACATTTTCTAAGGAACATTCAACATTTGCATCTTGCCTTTCTTATTTAATTATCGGTGGCACAGTTTATGAATAAACTTGCTAGACATTAATGGTTTATTACACGGACGATTTTCTTACATTTACAGAGGCTGCTGGAAAGTGCTTTTCAAATTCTGTAATACTTGGCTTTCCTTGTTAACCTAAACAATCGTCTGAAGAGCATATGTGGCTGCTGTCTGGGTAACAGTAGAAGAAACCTTTTCTCTTAATACTCCCATTTTCTTGCCTTTATATTGCTAAGAGCATAGAACAAAAGAACAGCTAGGCTTGCTCTGATCTGATGGGAAGGTTTAATCAAAGTATAGTGTGCTCCAATCTCTTGACATGTAGTGATTTCACAGAACCCATCAGCAACAGTATAGTATTTTGCCTGTAAAAACACACTGCATTTGCATTGACAGCTACAGAGATGGGAAAATGTGCCCCTGAATTAGAAATAAGATGATGGAAAAAAAAGTGCACAGAGTTATCAGTCTGCAAATGGAGTAAAATATGTGATGTATGAATAGTAATGACTATTCTCAGAATGTGAACAAATCGTAAGAGGTGATGTATGGCTAGGGGTTGATCTACTGTAAGTAAATTGGCAAAAGTGATGGGAGAATGTGGAAGCCCAGGGCACACTCTATGTAAGATGTACTCATGTGGAAATAACCAGTGTATGAGCATGAAATGTTGAGCCACTCCCTTCATGTATGTTCATGGTGATTTTCTGGATGTTAGTCCCCTTTTAAATTTTAGCTTGTGTATAAATGGAGTTCAAGGGTGCAAAAGTATTTTGAGTAATGGGGAATGTCGTGTGTTTGATGGAATCGCTATGGCCATTAGCTTTTCTTCGAATAGAAAATGTAAAGGTATCACAACACTCACCATTTCAGATCATCCTTTTTCAGTATTTTATCTTACAGCCCCTTAGTTATAACATGCCTCATTGTAGACACAGGGAGAGCTGTTCTGGGTGCTCCCATTCTACTAATGGGGCTCCAGTGCTACCTTCAGTACATCTACAAAGGTGGCCGATGTCTGCAACCTGGAATGTTGCCCTCTTCTCCTAGAGTCTATTCCACTTTCAGTCTCTTCCAACTTCATCACATGTGGCTGGTTCCTTTGCCCTTTTGCAAGAGCTACAGTCATGCGTGACTTTATGGTCCGAATTACCCAGTTACTTACTGACTTCCTCTTCATGATCAGCTTTCTAGCAGAAGCCTGAAGGTTTTGTGCCAATATTGACTGGTATTTGTAACTGTTCATAATTCCCTCTACCTTGACTAAGGCGCCAGCTGAAAAAAACAACACCACCAAAGCATGATGCTGCCACCACCATGCTTCACTGTGGGTATGGTGTTCTTTTGGTGATGTGCAATGTTGTTTTTCCATCAAATATATATATATATCTATATATGATGGATAGCTATATAAATATATAGAGAGAGAGAGATAATGTGTGTAGGTTCTAAGCAATTCTTTAGCAAAAAATGCAGATTTTTACATGAATGCGAGAAATGTCAGAATTGATAAATGCCCATTATGGGACATATGTGCTAGCGTCCAAACTGAGACATGCTAGTTGTAGGTGGGGTTATTGTGGGCTAATCTGCATTTTATTTTTTTATTTTTTTGCCTGTGTCCAAATTGGCAGTATGTCTTGTGTTTTAAGACTTTCTGTGTTTTTTTTTATCAATAATCCCATGTAAAATCCGACAGATTGGTTGTACATAAGTTGATCAATCGATCAACTTGGGTACATTCAGCCTGTTCATACACGGTTGCTGCCGAGATTCAAACCATGTATGTCCAGCTTTGGGTTCCCTTTCAACGGTATCTTCCTGACCTTTCAAAGTAGGTTTAAAGCAAAACTTGTTCTTTTTAAATGGAAAAGTAACTGTTGGCAAACTTGTCACATTTTTATTCACGCTTTTTATTCCACTTAGTGACCAGTGTCACTGGAATGAAAAGTGAGGGAAAATTCACAATTTAGAAAATATATGGTTTGGGGGTCTTTTACAAACTCTGAAAGCTGTAAGTGAAAAATGAAAACCTCCAGATATTTTGAGAAATTTTTGGGTACGTTTTGATTTTTATAATTTTGCAACAAGGCGCAATTTAAAATTTACTCCATACAGGTTAAGCTTTTATATTTAGTAGGGATTTAGCAGAAATGTTTGCTGTTTTTATCCGCTAATAATGGTTCTAGTGTATTTTTTTGCAAATATATTGGTTTGATAAACATTTGCGCAAGTACCGCGGGGTCTAAAAAATCGGTAGCACCTTTTTTGTTTTAGAGGTCATATGCTTTCAGAAAAATTCACAAATTCTTAAAGCTGAGAAAAATTAAAACCTTTCGATTTTTGGAGAAATTTGGATATTTACATTTTTGCGTATGTTTAGATTTTCACCATTTTGAAAACAGGGGGAATGTAAAAATATTTTTTTGTTATTTATTAATTAATGCCATACAGGTTAACCACTTCAGCCCCGGACCATATTGCTGCCCAACGACCAGAGCACTTTTTGCGATTCGGCACTGCGTTGCTTTAAGTGACAATTGCGCGGTCGTGCGACGTGGCTCCCAAACAAAATTGGCGTCATTTTTTTTCCCACAAATAGAGCTTTCTTTTGGTGGTATTTGATCATCTCTGTGGTTTTTATTTTTTGCGCTATAAACAAAAATAGAGCGACTATTTTGAAAAAAATGCAATATTTTTTAGTTTTTTCTGTAATAAATATCCCCCAAAAATATATAAAAAAACGTTTTTTTCCTCAGTTTAGGCCGATACGTATTCTTCTACATATTGTTCGTTAAAAAAATCGCAATTAGCGTTTATTGATTGGTTTGCGCAAAAGTTATAGCGTTTACAAAATAGGGGGTAGTTTTATGGCATTTTTATTATTATTTTTTTTTTTACTAGTAAAGGGCGGCGATCAGCGTTTTTTTTCAGTACTGCGACCTTATGGCGGACACTTCGGACAATTTTGACACATTTATGGGACCATTGGCATTTTTTTAGCGATCAATGCTATAAAAATATATTGGATTACTATAAAAATGCCATTGGCAGTGAAGGGGTTAACACTAGGGGGCGGGGAAGGGGTTAAGTGTGTTCCTATTTGTGTTCTAACTGTATGGGGGGGGGGTGGCCTCACTAGGGGAAATCACTGATCTTCTGTTCATACATTGTATGAACAGAAAATCAGCGTTTCCCCCGCTGACAGGAACGAAAGCTGTGTGTTAATACACACAGCTCCCGTTCCCCGCTCTGTAACGAGCGATCGCGTGTGCCCGGCGGCGATCGTGCCCGCCGGGCGCACGCACAGGACTCGGGGGCGAGCGGGGGGTGCGCGGACCGCCGGCGGCGCACACGTGCCCCCTAGTGGCCGTCGAAAGTGGCGACGTAGAGCTACGGGCTCTCGCGCAGGAGAGCCGACCTGCCGCCGTATAACTGCGGCGGCTGGTCAGCAAGCGGTTAAGCTTTTATATTGATTAGGAATTTAGCAGGACATTTTTTAAATTAGCTCTGTTTTAATCTGCTAATAATGGTTTTAGCAGTGGCGGAATTATAGGGGTGCTGAGGTCGCCATGGTGACAGGGCCCCCTGTATACAGTGCTTCGATAGAAGGAGCACAGACAAGTTCCCCGATCCCAAGCCAAACTGTAATCGGCACTCTGCGGGGAGCTCGTCACAGTCATTAGAAACTGAAAGCACAGGGTGTGCTCTTTGTCTCCCCCTACAGTGCAGTCAGTACCCGACAGGAAGAGCTGCTAAGGTAAAAGACTGCAGTTTTTTTATCTACTGTGTGTGTGTTTGCATGTGTGTGTGTGTGTGTGTGTGTGTGCATGCCATGTATGTATAAATGTGTGTGTGCATGTGAATATGTATGTATGTATGTGAGTGTGCATGTATTGAGACTCAAACTGCAGTTGTTGCTATAGTATACTGAAGTAAAAGTATACAGAGCAAACTTTGTCTGCAGGCATGAAAGATACAGCCACAGCACCTGTAATCATTATCATGCTGATGATCACACTGTACAGCCTATATACAGTACAGTCACATGAAGTACAGTGTAATTATCAGCATGATGATGATGATCACAGGTGCTGTGGCTGTATGTTTCATGGCTGTAGACAGTGTTTGCACTGTATACTTTTACTCCAGGCTTTTTTTCTGCAGAAATGTGGCACTTCTGAAATCTGCATTTGGTATGTAGCGCACCCTGCACTCTGTACGTAGCACACCCTGAACTCTGTACGTAGCGCACCCCGGACTCTGTATGTAGCGCACCCGGACTCTGTATGTAGCGCACCCTGCACTCTGCACGTAGCACACCCTGGACTCTGCACGTAGCACACCCTGGACTCTGCACATAGCACACCCTGGACTCTGCACGTAGCACACCCTGGACTCTGCACGTAGCACACCCTGGACTCTGCACGTAGCACACCCTGGACTCTGCACCTAGCACACCTTGGACTCTGCACGTAGCACACCCTGGACTCTGCACGTAGCACACCCTGAACTCTGTACGTAGCGCACCCCGGACTCTGTATGTAGCGCACCCGGACTCTGTATGTAGCGCACCCTGCACTCTGTACGTAGCGTACCCTGGACTCTGTACGTAGCGCACCCTGGACTCTGCACGTAGCACACCCTGGACTCTGCACGTAGCACACCCTGGACTCTGCACGTAGCACACCCTGGACTCTGCACGTAGCACACCCTGGACTCTGCACGTAGCACACCCTGGACTCTGCACGTAGCACACCCTGGACTCTGCACGTAGCACACCCTGGACTCTGCACGTAGCACACCCTGGACTCTGCACGTAGCACACCCAGGACTCTGCACGTAGCACACCCCGCACTCTGTACGTAGCTCACCTTGAACTCTGCACGTAACACACCTTTAACCAATGGCGGATTTATCAGGGTCGCAGCAGTCGCCGTTGCGACTGGGCCCTGTAATTCCGCCAAGTCTGCCCGTTTGAGGTGCCCGACTGCCGCCTGCCAGTGTGAGGGGTCCACCCTTCATGATTTCTTGCACTGGGGCCCTGAAGTCTCTAGTTACGCCACTGGGTTTTAGTGTATTTTTTGCGAATATATTGGTTTCATAAACATTTGCACAAATACCATAGGGTCTCTAAAATACCGTAGCACCTTCTTTTTATTCTAGAAGTCATATGCTTTCACAAATTCTTTTGGGGGCTTTCACAAATTCTGAAAGCTGTATAGGAAAAATTTAAACCTTCAGATTTTTTGAGAAATTTGTTAAATTTTTTATCATTTCACAAAAAGGCACTTCCTGGTTGTCTGTTTCCTTATAACCACAGTACTGGGAGCTTTGTCACTGTGGTCACTAATCAAGGAGGTGTGATTACTGTGTGTAAACTGAAGAGAGACAGGAAACAACAGCAAAAACGAAAATAGAACTGTAGGTTGATTATATGATTGATTTGTATCTATTTTTAATCATTTTTTAAAAGGAATCAGTTAACTATTATGTCTCTATACCCTGTAAACAGTCATTTCAGCCCAAAATAGTTTTTCCTTTAGTGACCCTTTTAAGGGTCTGAATATTTAAGTACATATTATATTAGATATTTTTTATAAATTCACAGACATTTCTAAAATTCTGGAGTACTGTGTGTAGATTAATGAGCATTAAAAGAGAAGTATGGGTTACATTTTTTTTTTAGATTCATACTTGCCTCGGTGGATGGAGCATCAGGCGGATGCTGCCGCTGTCCCCCGCCGTCCCTGCACTGAGAACCGAGCCACCGAACATCGCCGATGGCTCGGTTCTCACAGATTCCCCGAGAGGAAAGCCACTGACTGTCAGTCAGCGCCTTTTCTCTCTGCTTCTCCATGCTCATTGGAGCGCCCAGCAGTGGAGGTGAGGGGAGAGGCTGTCTCAGAGGCTCGCTGAGATGCTGAGACTGCCATAAATCAGGGTTGCTGGCGGAATCCCAACTTGGAAGTCGTGATGATGCGCTGCCCGACTGATGGCAGTGAGGTCAGCGGAGAACGGACTTCAGACCGCTATCCACTGAAAACGGGTCACAGGAGTGCAAAACGAATTGCACTCCTGTGACCCTGAGGAGAAGCCCAGCCTAAAAAGCTCAGACTGGACATCTCCTTTAATCATAACTGCAACATATCAAAATTGGAAAAAAGTGAAGGAGGTCTCAATACTTTATGAATGCTGTGTGTGTGTGTATATATACGTAATATATATATATATACAAATATTTACACACACATACAGTATAAACCTGCCTGAAGTTCACTTTTAAAATCAGTTCAAGTCATGTTTACATATTGGTGAGCCCAGGGGAGAGCAGTGTGAGGGTTTTGAACTGGCTGTAAGTAGAGGCCCAGGCTGACTGATCTGCTTTTAGCAGAAGTATAGTGGAAAAAGACAGCTGACCTTACTGATGTTTCACTTGCAACCTTTTGTTTAACTCTGTCCTTACAGTAGCCATCAGCAATGCACGCTATTCAGACCTCTAGCCAGGAGCACATGTGTCTATTGCGCTCTCAAATATTTACTTGTGCTATTTACTCATTTAACTGAAATGTTTGGGGAGATCCAGAAACTGTGCTCTGCTGCAGGGCGATAACCTTGAGCCCCTAAGCAGGTGTATTGTTTTCAATGGAGATGTGCATACAAAATGCGTTCCGATCCGTAACCAAAAAATTGCATCTGGGGCTAGTTTACATTCACATTTGTAAGAGCAGGTCAATGCATATACATACCGTAGATACAGAAAAGTGTAAAGGTAAAAAAAAGTATTTATGTTTTTTTTAGGGCTGTGCAAATTAACTTTTAATTAATTGATTAATCTTTAATTTTTTTGATCGATCAAAATCTTTTTAATCTACTAAAATTCTTTTGATTGGTACTCACCTCTCCGCCGGCTTCTGGGCCTTCAGGTAGTTTTGTCGGAGATCCAGTAACATCACGGACACCAGCGGGGCTTGCCGTGTCCATCTGAACGGCTCCTTTGCTGTGCCTTCATATCTGCATGCCGGCGGGACCTTACTATCTGCCACACGCAAGGGCTGTTACACTTCCCTCTATCACTTCCCTCTATCAACCTGGGATTCTACAGCCATCCACTGGGAGTTGTGATAGTTCCCTTCATGGGACATCTACATCTATACACAAATGGTTTGCCTTTCCTTTGCTTTAAACGGATTGGATTGTTTTACAAGGTGATCGTTTACAATCACTTTAAGCTATGCCCACCCTTTCCACCTATCTTTTCCATTAATAGAAGCCATAGTATAGCATCTATGAATGGAGGGGGTAGACTGTTTAATTTATGTGCCCCTTCTTCCATTCACTGATCCCTTCTCCATTCATTGATCATTTTGAATTTATAGAGGCTTTAATACAGGCTTTCGTGAATGGAGGAGCTGGGCAGAAAGGGCGGGCATAGCCGGGTACATTTTGATTAGCGCCTGTGTCAGCTCCCACAGTTCTATTACCCCAACGACACTGAAAGATTATGGTGGCTGAGATTCAACCTAGCAGAAGAGGCATTAGCACAAAGGACACATCCTTCTGATTGTAAGTTTTGTCCCTTGTGCTGATTTTTATTTGATTGTAAAGCACAGGCTTTCAATGCATTCTTGTCTTTACACTTTTAAATTCAAGAATTTTACTGATCATTTACATGTGTGTTGATTATGATGAATAAAGCAATGCTCATTCGACTTCTGTACAACTACTTTGCTGGAAAATTTCCACTTGATTAACGCCTCTGGCAATAGCTGGCAGCGCTGATCAGTGTATTCTGATGGTGGGGAAGTCTCCCTGTTGTCAGAATACAAAGGCTTGGCAGGATCCCTTCCCTCATCCACATTGAGTGTGTGGATGAGGGAAGCAAGTATTTTTTTTGTCTTCTTTTTTGTTCAACCTGCTGATTGAAAAAATGAATCCTCCATGGGCTGCCTTAGAGGAGGAGCTCCATGGTGGTGCATGTGTGAATTTTACAGTTTGTGTGTAATCTGAACTGGGATTTTTCTCAATGACATTTCTACAATCAATCCGATGGACCGTTTCAGCAGACATCTCCGCTCGTGTGTATGGGCTAGCGGACAGATTTCTCCACCCGACAGATTTCAAAGCATGCTTTGAAATCATCCGGTGAATCTGTCCGCCCGACATGTCTGCTGGTTAGTACACTTACCAGCAGACATGTCGTCCCCCACTGCCGCCGCGCCGCCGCCGAATGGATTCGGCGCATGCGCGGAAGTGTTTAACTTCCTGGTGCGGTGACGTGGCGGCGTCAACGTCACCGCCACGTCACCGCGCCGTCCGGCGGCGGGGAATTTGATCCGATGGTGTGTACACGCCATCGGATCAAACTCCCGATCGGACATATCCGATGGAAATGGTCCGCGGACCGTTTTCATCGGATATGTCCGATAGTGTGTACGAGGCCTTAGTCTTTGTTATATGAGATGTCTATAGAATTGTATTCAGACAGAAAGAGTACCGTTTTTGTGCTGTGTGTCTAAAACAGGAAGTACAAGATACACAAATATAGTAAGTAGCCTGTGATCACACTAAACTTCAAGCATTAAACCTGAACTCTAAGCAGATAGAGAAAAACAAACATTAAAGCGTATCTTCACCCTGAAATGAAATCCCCCCCCCCCCCAACTAAACAGGGCATTTTTTTTATATATTATTTAAAGGGGTTGTAAAGGTTTGTTTTTTTTATTTCCTAAATAGGTTCCTTTAAGCTAGTGCATTGTTGGTTCACTTACCCTTTCCTCCGATTTCCCTTCTAAATTTTTTTTTTCTTTGCCTGAATTTGTCACTTCCTGTTTCTCCTCAGTAAGCTTGCCCACATCATCCGAGCCGTTCTGGCTGGGGGTTAGTCAGCCAGAACAGGTTACTGAGGAGGAACAGGAAGTGAGAAATTCAGACAAAGAAAAAAAAACATTTTTACAAGGGAAATTGAAGGAAATGGTTAGTGAACCAACAATGCACAGGCTTAAAGGAACCTATTTATAAAATAAAAACATTTTTTTTACAACCTTGCGACTTTTAAGTGCTTTTAACGGCCTTGCGACTGAGGACATCTAGCAGCAAAAATAAATACTGCGGGGGGGGATATGAAGTTTGGAGGTAAATATTGCAGCAAAAGCTGGCATTATTTTATCTCTTAAAGAGCTATTCAGTTTTATCTTGTTATTTTTGGCTGGGATTCTTTTTATTGGCACACATCCGTCAAAATTTGAACATCAAACCATCAGATGCTTATAAGGAGCAAACCACTCCCTATATGGTAATCTGGGAACCCCCTATTGTAATAATGAGAAGAAATTCTCAGACACCTCCAATGCAGACCGCTGACTCTCTCTGATATACAGAAAGCCTGATGTAAAGAAATTGCTCACACCACCAAATTTAAACCTGGTTTGGAAGGCTGAGTGTGGTGATAGAAAATGCAGAGAGGTCATAAGCTGTCACACAGCACAGACTTCAAGTCTATACCTAGTGACCCCATAGACTGGATTCTGGATTCAGGAATGGATATATAAAAATCAAATTGCATAAATAGATACCTTTTAAGTAGGGCTGTGCAAATTAACTTTTAATTAATCGATTAATCTTTAATTTTTTTGATCGATCAAAATCTTTTTGATCGATTAAAATTCTTTTGATTTGTACTCACCGCTCCGCTGGCTTCTGGGCCTTCAGGGAGTTCTGTCGGAGATCCGGTAACGTCACGGACACCGGTGGGGCTTGCCATGTCCATCTGAAGGTCTCCTTTGCTGTTCCTTCATATCTGCATGCCGGCGGGACCTTACTATCTGCCACACGCAAGGGCTGTTACACTTCCCTCTATAACTTCCCTCTATCAACCTGGGATTCTACAACCATCCACTGGGAGTTGTGATAGTTCCCTTCATGGGACATCTACATGCCGACGGACTGATGTTAACCCCTCCTCATCTGGAATTCAGCAGTGGTATCGTTGTACCCATTTTTTTACCAGTATCATACTTGGCTACATGTTTTTATGACTGCTTTTGCTACCGTTTGGTATTACTCGCACCATTTTTACAGTTTATGTAGCTACATCGATTTTATCTCCAGTGCAATATTTATTTGGTTACCTACTTGAAGACTATAAAAGTTTTAATGCTATTCCCATCGAGAGCTGCCTTTGTGTGTTTTTTGTATCCTACTATCCATTTTTCCAGTGGTTGGGAGCTGCACTGGGAATCAGCCTGCAAGGAGATCAGCTGAGGCGGCGTACACACGACCAAGGTTCTCGCTGAAAACCAGCGAGAACCTCGCTGGAATGTGCATTCCAGCGAGGACCTCGGCCGTGTGTACGGTCTCGGCGAGCTTCCCGTCGGGAAGCCCGTCGAGCAGAAATAGAGAGCACGCTCTCTATTTGCTCGACGGCCCGCCTGGAAGAATGGCTGGTTGCCATTCCCGACGGGCGGGTCGCTGATTTCGACGGCCGGCAGGGAACCTCGACGGGCGGAACGATGTGTTCTGCCCGTCGAGGTTCCCTGCCGTGTGTACACGGCCTCCAAGTAGTTGGATCTGTATGTGCGTTATAATTAATCAAAATTAGTCCATTAATCGATTAAAAAAAAGAACGATTAATCAAACACAAAAATTTTGATCAGTAACAGCCCTACTTTTAAGTAATGGCTTACCCTAACCATTGCTCATTGAAATAAACAGTGAACTGACCCTACTGGAAACAATGGGTTTTGGTTTGTGATTACTCTGGGCCTACGTTGATCAATGCCACCCAACGGACAAAGTGTAATTATTATTTTGACCTTATTTCAAAATCTGTATTACATGAAACAAAGTTCATAACAGATGACTTTGTATCATTATAAAGCGTACATACAGTACTTTGGCAGAACATTTTGATGCAAAATCCTGACTGGATGTTTTTTTCTATCTGTGCTTTATGACTCGTACATAATATTAATGTCAAAATGGCTTTCATCAGTAACCTTTTGCAACTATTAAGCATATGTAGAGTGCTTCTATTTTTTATTTTTATTTTACAAAACTTGTAAGATACACAATAGTAAACTAAAGTTAAATTGATTAGAAATCTTTATTTTATATTTTTATCAATATGATAAACATGTTATTCTTACCTGCTCTATGCCATGGTTTTGCACAGAACAGCCCCAATACTCCTTTTCTGGGGGTCCCTCGAGTGCCCCCATAGAAAGCCGCTTTCTATATGGGCACTAGTGCGAGTTTGATCCCGAGCTGCCCAGTCTGCATCTACAAACATGGCCCTCGTCCCTGCCCCCGCTCCCTCTTTGCATAATTAAATGTAACTACTTTCCGACCGCCCGCCGTCATACTGCGGGACGGTGGCACTGCTGGGCGAGAGCCCGTAGCTATACGTCCGCTCTAAAACGGCCGCTAGGGGGCACGCGCGCGTCCCCGCTCGCCCCTGAGTCCTGCGTGCGTGCAGGTACGATCGCCGCCGGGCACGCGTGCTCGTTCGTTACAGAGCGGGGAATGGGAGCTTTGTGTGTAAACACAAAGCTCTCGGTCCTGTCAGCGGGGGAAACGCTGATCTCCTGTTCATACAATGTATGAACAGAAGATCAGTGATTTCCCCTAGTGAGACCACCCCCCCATACAGTTAGAACACACCCAGGAACACACTTAACCCCTTCCCCGCCCCCTAGTGTTAACCCCTTCACTGCCAATGGCATTTTTATAGTAATCCAATGCATTTTTATAGCATTGATCGCTATAAAAATGCTAATGGCCCCAAAAATGTGTCCGAAGTGCCCGCCATAATGTTGCAGTACTGAAAAAAAATGCTGATCGCCGCCATTACTAGTAAAAAAAAAATATGAATAAAAATGCCATAAAACGACCCCCTATTTTGTAAACGCTATAACTTTTGCGCAAACCAATCAATAAACGCTTATTGCGATTTTTTTTACGAAAAAAAAGGACAAAAATGTAGAAGAATACGTATCGGCCTAAACTGAGGGAAAAAAATGTTTTTTTTATATATTTTTGGGGGATATTTATTATAGCAAAAAGTAAAAAATATTGCATTTTTTTCAAAATTGTTGCTCTATTTTTGTTTATAGCGCAAAGAATAAAAACCGCAGAGATGATCAAATACCACCAAAAGAAAGCTCTATTTGAGGGAAAAAAAGGACGCCAATTTTGTTTGGGAGCCACGTCGCACGACTGCACAATTGTCAGTTAAAGCGACGCAGTGCCGAATCACAAAAAGTGCTCTGGTCATTGGACAGCAATATGGTCCGGGGCTAAAGTGGTTAAGGCTCAATCTGCCTTGTGAGGAGAGAGTGCATAAAAAGCTACTGCTCTTGGACAGTGCTGGATTGAAACTGGGCCCAGGTAAGTTTAAGAGGGTGAGGGGGACAGCCTATAGCACAGAAGCTTTTTTTTACCCTAATGCATAGACTGTATTAGGGGAAAAAACGTTATGCTCCGTACACTCTGCTTGAAAAGAGCAATGTCCAATATCCTCAGGAGTGTACGGAGCATAAAGTTTGATTGAGATTGGGCAGATTGAGCCTTAAATTAAACTTGTTTTGTCAGCCTCCAGGTGCAAAGTAAAATTCCCAACACTTTTATGCCCCGTAGACACTTCTGTTTTGGCAGTAATCCTGTGGGGAAAAAGTCTGATGGAGCATACACACGGCCGGGGTTCCCGAGGAAAAGCTCTCATCTGAGTTTTCCACATGGGAAAACCAAACATGTGTACATGGAAAAAGTAGAGAGCAGGTTCTCGATATTCCCCTCGGGATTTCTGACGGACCTTTTACAGGGCATTAGGTATTATAGGTAGGCACCTGAGCTGTTGATGAGGAGCATAAAGTCTGAGCTGTCGATGAGGAGCTGAAGCTACACTCTGCAGAGCTCAGTGAAAAAAGCTCTGAGAGCTAGTTGGAGGGAAGGGACACCCCCATCCCTTCACATAGCACACAAGAAAAGAGGTTGTTGATTACAGGTTGTGTGCTGAAACTCCCTCCCTTTTTTCTTTTGGTGTCAGGAAAACTTGTTAGAAGTTGCAGATAGCAGAGGAATGAAGAAGCACTCATGAATGTCACTCATTTAATAAAACTGGAGGTGCAAAATCTGGTGCAGCTTTGCATAAAAATCAGCTTCCAGGTTGTTTTGTCAAAGCTTAATTGAGCAAGCTGAAGTTAGAAGCCGATTGGTTACCATGAACAGCCGCACCAGGTTTTGCACTTTTCAGTTTTATTAAAATCAAACCCCTTAGTGCTTTAGATTTAGACAAGCACAACACTATCGTGGGATATGCTTTGTTCATATTTCATGTCGGAGGTTTACAGCCACTTTAAAGCGGATCTCCACCCTAAAGTGAAGATCCGCTGATCGGAACCCTCCCCCCCTCCGGTGTCACATTTGACACCTTGCAGGGGGGAGGGGGGTGCAGATACCTGTCTAAAGACAGGTATCCGCACCCACTTCCAGCCCGCAGTCTCGGGCAAAAGACGGGCTTTTCCCGTTGCATGCTGGGAACTCTAGCTCCCAGCACACAGCGGGAGCCAATCGCGGGCGCAGCGCGACTCGGATGCGCCGTAGGGAACCGGGCATGAAGCCGGAGCGCTTCACTTCCTGGTTCCCTCGCCGTGGTGGAGGGGGGAGCAGCAGGGTGACGAGCATCGCTATCCTTGCTCGGACGCCGCTGACTCAGGACAGGTAAGTGTCCTAATATTAAAAGTCAGCAGCTGCAGTATTTGTTGCTGCTGGCTTTTAATATTTGCTTTTTGGTGAACCATCCGCTTTAAGTATGTAATAAAATCCAATGAAAGACAGTTTTATGTCTTTATAGTTTTTATTTTTATATTGGATGTTAGTGGTGAAAGGATTTTTTATTTATTTATTGGGCACAAGTGGAGAAAGGCCAATCAATATACACATATCATAAAAAGGACAAGGGGAGTTGTGAATGTTTCACCTTAATGGAATTTACTTCTGAATTTTCTTCTGTTTTGCAAAGCAACTTAGTTGGAAAGCAACTTAGTTGGAATAAAAGTTTGGATAGAGCGTGGAAGTGTTCACATTTCTGACAACATTTACCTGCAGTCTGGTAACCCTCTAGGGAGGATAACTTACTTTCTGTCTGGATGATCCACTAATACAACTTAAAGGGTTTGTAAAGGATTTTTTTTTTTTATCTTAATAGCTTCCTTTACCTTAACGCAGTGCTGTTTTCATGTCCTCATTGTTCGTTTTTGCTCTCACGTTGCTGTAATTCTTCTCTGATCTCCACACTTCCTGGTTGTCTGTTTCCTGATGTTTCCTGATGACCACAGTACTGGGAGCTTTCTCTCTGTGGTCACTAACCTCAAGGAGGTGTGATTACTGTGTGTCTAGTTTCTAGTTTTGGTTTCCAAACCATCACTGCTCTGTATGCTCTGTATAGCACAGAGGCAGGAAATAACATGCAAAAACGAAACTAGAAACTACAGGTACATTATATGATTGATTTTTATCTGTTTTTAATCGTTTTTAAAAGGAATCAGTTAACTATTATGTCTCTATACCCTATAAACAGTAATTTCAGCAAAAATTTCCTTTACAACTCCTTTAAGCCTGGGTTCACATTGGAGCGATTTGTCATGTGATTTGAGAGATCAAATTGCATGACAAGTCGCAGACTATTGGTGGGCAATGGCACTGTTCCAATCGGTGCGACACCGATTTTGTGGCACCACGCCGATTTGCAAAAGTAGTTCCTGCACTACTTTTGCCGATTTCAGGTGCGATTTCAATAGACATCTGTGTATGAAGCCACACAAATGTCTATCAAGTAGCACCTGAAATTGTGCTGACCTTGCTACATTAAAATCGTGCTACTTCAAGTAAAGTGACAATTTCAAAGTAGCATAAGATAGTTAGGGAAATGTTCCTGTTGCGAACACAGCCAGGCTTAAAAATGTGATTTTCTGAGTTTCTAAGCTTTATCATTTATACTTAAATGCTGGTTTTATTATGTCTCCATTATAGGTATGGAGTCAGGCTTAAAAATAAAAAAGTTGGTTGTTTAAATCCAGTCCTAAATAAGTAAATAGGCGCAATGCACAGATACCTCAGAAGAGTAGTACCCAATAGTCCAAGGGAGGAGATAACGATGTATATACACATGTAACAAATAAGTGTCAATGGGTCAGTCAGGGAGGCCACCAACAAAACCAGAAGAGGCTAGAAAGAGAACAAGGAAAAGGGGCGCCTTGATAAAGAAGCACGGCTTGATAAAGAAGCGTGGCTATTCTACCATGGCCTGCAAGCTTTGAAACGCGTTGCATATTTGTGACGTCATTGCCGGGCACCACGCTGTGTTTTGCTGTCCAGGCCTCATTTTGGTCCCGACACAGCGGAGTGAGCTTTCCTAGCGAAACCACAGCACGGACAGCCTAATGTACTGGCATCTAACCCCTTACCCTCATTACCTGTTTGGAACCACTTTCCTTGTTTGATGGACTATCTATGCAATCCATCCGACCGAGAAGTATCAAAGACTGGATAACTGAAGGAGATCACGCTGCACCCAGCCATCCCACTCCACTGGATTTGATGTGGTGCCTGCCTACAGGATCTGCTGAGACTTGCAGTCCCACTTCATCTCTTAAGCCCAGCAAACGGATCTGAATTCAACTTCTCCTTCTTAAATGTGAGTGGATGTTGCTGTTTAATAAAATGACATTTATGATACATACTCAGAGGCGTGACTTTTTCCTTGTTCTAAATCAAGTCCTATGCCTCTTCATTTGATATCAAACCTACAATTCTAACTCCCGAGGTCCGAAGGTGCTCAGAAGGTTGGACAATTTCTGTTCATTGAACTTAACCCCCCTGCCGGTATCCCCGAGCGCGACTCGGGTTGGATTTCTCATGTAAATATCGATATCCCCGAGTCGCGCTCGGGGTCAATATGCAGAGCCTGCAGCGCGCGCTGGCTTACCTTGGATCCAGGCGGGGTACTGTACTTACCTTGTCCCTGGATCCAGCGATGCATCCCCGCTGTGTGAGCGAGTGGCGTCCTCCATTCGACTCACACAGTGCCCGCACGCCGCCGATCTCCGTTCCCTGCGACGTAACGGCGCACGGGGGGCGGAGACCGGCGGCAAATTCAAAAAAGTAAACAAACACATTACATACAGAATACTGTAATCTTATAGATTACAGTACTGTATGTAAAAAGTACACACCCCCCCTGTCCCTAGTGGTCTGCCCAGTGTCCTGTATGTTCTTTTATATAATAAAAACATTTTTTTTGTGCCTGCAAACTGTAGATTGTCCATAGCAACTAAAAGTGTCCCTTTATGTCAAAAGTGATTTTAGAGCAGCTAGAAAACAGCGATAATAAATTATAATCACTTGCCGAATTGAGCGATAGCGATTTGTGGGGAAATTCGTCATAAAAAAAGTAATGACAGTGACAATTCTGCAACTGAGCAAATTTCAGTGATTTTGATTGATTACATTAGTGAATAATTTTTATTATAATTACATTATTATTTGTTATAATTATTTATAGTTATTTATTATATTATAATTTTATGATTTTGTGTTTCAAACTTTATCATACCCAGGATGTCTACTAGACTCTGCTTTGGACAAATTTAAGTGAGTTATTCCTAAAAATTTTAGGCCTACAGTATAAAACGCAGAATTTCCATGCAAAATAATTGTACCGCTTTTGGTACGTAATTCCAGACAGAATCATACCGCCAGGGAGGTTAAAATATTACTAAAATATTGCTGGAATGACATTTTTGTTCACTTAGCAACGATGTTTTTGAACCTGTCTTGTCTTCAGACATACAACCATGTGTAGAGAATAAACAAAAAGAAAAAGATAAATTTCCCTCTTCGGAGTGCAAAACTGGTAATGGATAAACTGGTAAAAAGAAACCTGTGCTCCTATTAGCTGATACTAACATAGTTTTAAATGAAAAGGCAGCACTTGCTGCAATACTAACCCTACTTGACAGTGGTGCAGGGTCGGACTAAACATTCGGACGCTGCCGGGGGGCCCCATCAGGGTTTCCAGCCTCAGTAAACCAGAGACAGTATCTAAAAATCTGCATTTTTAAAAAAAATCCCAGGATTATAGTTGCCCCGCCTCTCCAGTACCTTTTCAGTGTGTGTATGTATATGTATATGTGTATTGTGTGTACTGTATATGTATACTGTATGTGTGTATACTGTGTGGTCCCATAATGTTCTATTGCCGAGAGGGCCCCAATGAGTTGTCAGTTTGCCCCAGGAGTGGTGACATCATCTGAAGCAGGTGACATCATTAGAAGACCAGCACCAGTCCTTGTCTGAATTTATTGACAACCAGCATTATTCAGCCCACTTATGCCCCATGCACACGATCGGTTTTCCTGTTGGAAAAAGTCTGATGAGAGCTTTTGGTCGGGAATCCCGATCGTGTGTATGCTCCGTCATACTTTTTCCAACAGGAAAACTGCTGGAAAAAGACAGAGAGCAGAATTTTTTTTCCCGTCAGGAAAAAAACTGATCGGAATTTCCGATCGTGTATACAAATCCCAACGCGCAAAATTCCTATGCATGCTTGGAATCAATTCAACACATGCTCAGAAGCATTGAACTTCATTTTCTTGGCTCGTCGTAGTCTTTTACGTCACGGCGTTCTTGGCAGTCAAAAGTTCACCAAACTTGTGTGACCGTGTGTATGCAAGGAATGTATGAGAGTAATGCCATCGGAAAAACATCCAACTTTTTTCCAACAGGATAACTGCTCGTGTGTACAGGGCATTACTGTGAACCCAACGCATCATGTACCCACCATCTAGGGATGTGTCTTCAACTCTGTGGAGAATGAGATCACAGATTGCTAAGAAAAATGCAAAAAACACTGCAGCATAGAGGACCACCACTGCTGGAGAAAAGAGGGCCCATGACATCACATGATTTGACCAGAGATCCCTGTGAAAAACATATGTTTACAGGGGGGATTGGAAATGAAGGTTTCATTCTACCCCCCCCCCCCCCCCCATTCATGTGCCTGCTTGTTGTCTTCAAAGAGCACCTTATGTCTGTAAAAACATTGGAACACTGGGTGCACAGTGGTGTAGTGAGTAGCACTCTCGCCCAGAAGTAAAAAGGGTTGCTGGTTCGAATCCCGACCACAACACTACCTGCCTGGAGCTTGCATGTTCTTCCTGTGCCTGCGTGGGTTTCCTCCGGATACTCCAGGTTCCCTCCCACACTCCAAAGACATGCTGGTAGGTTAATTGGTTTTTGCCTAAAATTGGCCCTAGTATATGAATGTGAGGGATTTTTTGCCGGCACATTAGTTCTATTATTACATTTTAGTAATAAATGACATGGTTCAACTCACCATAATGCAGAATCCGTGGGAGCCCTGAGCGTGTCACTTGCCACCAGATGCCAAATGTCACTTGCCACATCACCGACCACGTTGCATTTTACCAGATGCGGAATGTCACTTGCCACATCACCTGCCATGCTGCCTGTCATCAGATGTGAATTGTCAATTGCCACGTCACCTGCCATGTTGCCTGCCACCAGATGCGGAATGTCACTTCCCACATCACCTGCCACATTGCCTGTCACCAGATGCGGAATGTTACTTGACTCATCACATGCCACGCTGCCTGCCACAAGATGCGGAATGTCACTTGCCATGTCACCTGCCACCAAGATGCGGAATGTCACTTGCCACGTAACCTGCCACGCTGCCTGCATGTCACCTGCCACCAGAAGCAGACTATCACTTGCCACATCACCTGCCATGTCGCCTGCCACGCTGCCTGCAACAAGATGCGGAATGTCACCTGCCACGTTGCTTTTCACCAGATGCGAAATATCACTTGCCACATCTCCTGCCACCACATGCAAATTGTCACTGCATTGGTGGCAGCACTGGTGCATGTGGTGGGTGCCGAACTCACTTATCTCTTCCACCCAGTGCTAATATCCCGGGCACCCGGCTGTCTTGTTTCGGCCACCAGGTCTCTCATGCCGCCCATCCGCACCCATGGCCTGGCTGTAGTAAGGCCACGGCCCGGTGGTGGGCCGCGGCCCCAGGGTTGACGACCCCTGCTATACACAAAGGAAATGTATACATTTTTTTATTCACAAATAGAGCTTTTTTTTGGTGGTATTTGATCACCACTGTGTTGTGTTGCGCTATAAATGAAAAAATACCAAAAAAGTTTGAAAAACAAACAATATTTTTTATTTTCTACTATATATTTTCTACTATAAAACATATTCAATAAAAAAAAGTTAAAATCAAATTCTGAATATTAGGCCAATATGTATTCTGCTACATCTTTGGTAAAAAAATATCCCAATAAGCGTATATTGATTGATTTTGCGCAAATGTTATAGTGTCCACAATCTATGGTGTATATATACAGAAAATTTTATTTATTCACTTTGTATACTAGTAACTGTGGCGAAAAGCAACTTCTAGCGGGACCGTGATAGTAATATGGGCAGGCCGACACTAACTGACACTTTGTGGGAACCAGTGACCAGCTTTTACTAAGGGATGTGCTAGTTTTTATTCCCTGCTTTGCAGGAAACAAAAAGCTGCTTCCCCACTGACAGGACAGATCTCTGCATTGTTTACATAGCCAGCCCTGTGTTTCTCCTCGCTGCTCAGTGGGTGCCGGTGGTCAAATATTTGCCTGCGCCCGCTGATCAGCTTGTGCTGGGTCTAATCACACCAGGAACGGCGCGTGCGCTTCCTACCCGGAATTGCCGAATCTTGTACTAGGTACGTGATGCCGCACAGGAGAGCCACTTTGCCGCTGTATACTGGCGTTATGCGGTCAGCAAATGGTAACATTTATTAGGTACCCATTAATATTGCAACCAGCTTTCACAATATCAAGAGAATCTTATAGTCATAGTAGTTGATGAAAGTCAGTGATATCCCTACAACACAAAGGCATACAAGGGAGGTGAAAATGTATTTTAAGCATCTACATCATATAGATTACATATCATTACCGAATAGCCGCCCTAGCAATTACTCTGTAAAGTTATTAGAATTTTCATGGAAATACATATTCATATTACAAGGCTAGAAACTGTGTAAATACAAAACAATTCTTTTTGCACTTGGTGTATAAATAAACTAGCAGAATGCAGCACAGTTGGCCTGAATACACAACCACAATCAAAAGCTATAAAAAATAGGTTCTCAGTCTGTGAAAATGGATTTTAAACCAACATCCTTCAAATAAAACTGACATAAAATACTGAATGCATTCCTTGCTGTTAGTGAGTAACAATAAATGAGATGCACTTTTAAACATAGTATTGTGCTATGGAGTTTGCCTTTTTCATGCACCCTGAGGATATTTATGATCCCACTGGTGGAAGGATGAGTTGGGTGATGCTGCTGCCACACATAGGAGTACTGATTAAGAACTTGTTGTTCCCTTATAGTTTGGAGGTAGTCTAAGTTCACTTTTGTTTCATCAAAGAAAAAGATTTCTTTATGTTCTAGGACAAGTGTCTCCTATATAAAACTACACATCCTGGTTTTTGAGACTTAAACTGTTCACAGGGGTGCTTTCTGTTTTGATCGATATCGCATGTGAAATCGCATCTCAAATCGGCGGCAATTGCCGGCAATGACACCATCCTAATCGGTGCGACGCCGCATCTGCGGTGCTGCACCGATTTCAAAAAGTAGTTCTTGTACTACTTTTTGCGATTTCAGGACGCGATTTACATTGACATCTGTGCAGATGTCTCCTAAATCGCGCCGAAATCGGGACTGCCAGAGGGAGTGAAATCGCGCAAGTTCACTCCCGCAGCCCAGTGTGAACCAGGGCTTAGATCTACCATCACTATGTAATGCTTGAGCCTGCCTGATTGGATACAGAGTGATTGGATAGATAAATGTGTCTTCCTATTATAAAGTTTTGGTAAATCTCAAGGAGATTGTGCAATCATAATATATATCACTATGGCTTACCTTTATACACCTAAAATGAATGAGTTGCACTTGTTGAGTGCAAACTGCAACGCGCCAAAATTATCCATGAGCTACTTTTGTGCATTTTGTTGCTGATGGGTGTGGGGCAGCATATTGAAATCAAGGGGCTGCCCTACTTATGTTGGAGGAACAACAAACTGTTTCCATTCCGCTGTGTGAATGGGGCCTGAAAGTGATATTGGAATAGGAGAACCCACCTGAACAGCCTATTAGTTTGTATACAATCAGGCAGGCCCTTGCACAACTTAGCTGATGATAGATCCAAAATGGATTGTACAATGAAATGATATAGTGTATGGCAACCTTAAGGCCCCTTTTACACTGGGACAGGAGGTGTGGTGGCGGTATAGTGACGGAATTGCTGTGGAATTGCAGTGGTATTCAGCTGCTAGCGGTGTGGTTTTACCCCCCGCTAGCGGCCTAAAAAGGGTTAATACCACCGGCAATGCGCCTCTGCTAGCAGGACTTTTGGAGTGGTCCCGCCAGCGCATCTCCTCAGTCTGAAAGCACTCGGGTTTCACACTGAGAATGCAGGGCAGGAGTTTTTCAGGCGGTATTTAGTCACTATTTTTTTTCACTATTTTTAGCGCTAAGCCGCCTGAAAAAATCCTCACTGTGAAAGGGGTCTAAAGAGTTCCAGCTGTTTCTGTGTTTATTAAGACCCCTTTCACACTGAGGAGTTTTTCAGGTGGTTTAGCGTTAAAAATAGCGGCGCTATATCGCCACTGCACCTCCTGCCCCAGAGTGAAAGAGGCCTAAAAGTCAGCAGCCACAAAAAGTGTAGCTGCTGACTTTTATTAAACACACACTCGCCTGTCCCACGATCCAGCAATGTGACCACCTGAAGCCTCGCTTCTCTCCCTCTCCTCTCCACGGCACTGGCATTACAGGTGTGGGCACCTGACTGTGACAGTCACGCTGCACGTCCTGAATGGCTGGAAAATCTTCTGGGACCTGTGACATGCCCAGAAGATTGCAGGGAGGGCGGGGGACAGGAGAACTCTTGCTTGTGGCACCACGAGTGGAAGTGGGAGCTGGGTACCTGTCAAAACTAGGTACCCACTAACCCCCCCCAACAAAAGAGAAATGACATGTCAGGGAGTCAGGAGATCTTAAAGCGGAAGTTCCACTTTTGGGAGGAACTCTGCTTTTAAGGTTGTAGGAAAGTGGGTTGAGATAAAAAAAAAAGGTGATATAGTAATGAGAGAGGTGTGGTCCACAGAAGTAAACACATCCTATTATGCAGTAAGGCAGTGCATGATGGGATATGAAGTTCCTGGAAAATCACATGACAATACAGAAAGTCAGGTCTCAGAAAGCATAAATTTGGAATATTGAGAGGTGAGAATTTAGACCTTCCGTGGACTAGAAAATTGAGAGATGAACATATTGGGATGGCTTGGCCAAAAAGGAAAGGCTTTTATTTATTAAAAAAAGGTGAAATTCTGTCTGAAAAGGTAAACTTGGTCTATATCATCTGATAAAATGGCTGGACACGGAGGGAAGCTCCGGATTGCACTTTGTTTTCTTATAGTCTCTTTGCGGACTTTGGGAACTGTTGTGCACTAAGGCCGCGTACACACGATCGGTCCAAACTGATGAAAATGGACTGAAGTCCAGTTTCATCCGTCCAAACCGACCGTGTGTACGGCCCATTGGTCCGCCGTCCTTTGGACTAAAGTTTGAAAACTTGCTTTAAAATCGGACTGATGGACGCCTGACCATCGGTCCGAACCGATGGTTAGTACGCAAAAGCATCGGTTCAAAAACCCGCGCATGCTCAGAATCAAGTCGACGCATGCTTGGAAGCATTGAACTTCAATTTTTTCAGCTCGTCGTTGTGTTTTACGTCACCGCGTTCTGACACGATCAGTTTTTGAACTGATGGTGTGTATGCACATCAGACCATCAGTCTGTGAACCGATGAAAACGGTCCGTCGGACCATTCTCTTCGGGTTGGACCGATCGTGTGTACACGGCCTAAGACCATACGTTTTATTAAAGGGGAAGACCCTGTTTTACTGTATATGCTTACATTTTTTTATTTTATTATTTTACTATTTTATGTCTCATTCATTTGAAGAATTTTGGTTTAAATCTTTTTCACAGCTTGCGCACCTATTTCTTATAACGCAGCACAGATTGCTTATCACTTTTATTTTCTCCACACACCAGCTCTTAATCCTGTGATCTTTAATTAGCAGTTCCAATTTACAATGTAATTGACTTCTTTTCAACCAATTTAATAGACTTTAAAGGAGTAAACTCATAAAACGGGCAGAGGACGCACACAGCAGCAGGTCCTGTTCAAAACAGAATGTATATGTTACAGGCAGCAAGTGACATTTATTATAGTAGTAGCAATGGATCTATTTCTTACACCTTCTGGAAATAATGAAGTGAATTATTATAAGTAAAGGTGTGTCTTAATCCAAGTGTAATGCCGCGTACAGACAATCGGACATTCTGATGGATGTTGGCTTAAACTTGTCTTGCATACACACGGTCACACAAATGTTGTCTGAAATTCCGAACGTCAAGAACGCGGTGACGTACAAGACTTACGACGGCACTAGAAAAGGGAAGTTTATTACCAGTTGTGTTAGTAGAAGTTTGGTGAGAGACGATTTACGCTTCTCAGCCTCGTGCTTTTCAGTCCGTTACAGCGTGACGAATGTGCCATCTCCATTACGAACGCTAGTTTTACCAAACCGAGCACTTCCGTCTCGTACTTGATTCAGAGCATGCGTGCAATTTTGTGCGTCGGAATTCTCCAGGCGATTGGAATTTATGAGAACGGATTTTGTTGTCACAAAATTTGAGAACCAGCTCTCAAATTTTTGTTGTTGGAAATTCCGACAGAAAATGTCCAATGGGGCCTACACACGTTCGGATTTTCCGACCAAAAGCTCCCATCGAACATTTGTTGTCGGAAATTCCGAGCGTGTGTACGCGGCATCAGGGTAAACTATGCAGGTATTTTATTCTCTTGCTGCTGTGTGAGTGAATCACTTGTTGCCAGTCATCACTTTAACAACGCATTGATTTTAGAATGGTAAAATGTAACTGCCAAAAAGATGTTGCATTATTCTAGCAAGATATTGAAATTTCTTCGTAAACTGATTGTATTTTGTTTTACTAGCAGTACTGGAGGGTTGATTTCCTCAAGCTCCAATGCCAAATAATGTCATTGCTGTTAGGTTACTGAACTGGAAATGTCATATTTTAGGTCATACCCATTAACACCATACCACACACATCATTTTTGAACTACATATCTAAATTTCAGTGCTGAGCTATTTTTATACATGGTGTTGAGATAGAAGTCCGAATAATTTAATCAGTTATAATCAGAGCTTTTTTTCTCAGAAAATAGGTGCAGGAACTCAACCACGACCCGTTCAGATTTCACAAACAGTAGAAGGGTCTTAAAGGGGCATTAAATACCAGAATTGCATTACATACAGTGTGCAGAGTTCAGGGGGTTACGAAGCAGTCACTTGTAAACACAGAAACCAGACTTCTGTGTTCACAAGTGATTGTGGTGAGCGGGCACCAAAGGGTCTGAGCCAAAGGTGGTGGAACTGAGTTCCACCAAGTTCCCCCAGAAAAAAAGCCCTGGTTATAATGATCTTTCTACCTATATGTACAGCAATTTTTGTTGTCAGTGTTTCCAGGACTGTGCTTTCTTATGGGTAAGGATAAAGGGGCACGGGAAGCTAGATTTCACAGACTTATCCTAATTTACGAAGGCATATATAAAACATATTATAAAGAATAGTACTCGGCACGATGGGCGTTCTCCTCCTGTACAAATGCTAAACGCAAGACTTCTTTTTTTTTTTTTTTTTTACTCAGCATAAATATTTTGAACATGGAAACCAATCTAGCCACTTGCTTGCCCATATGGCAAAACAATCTGGTAGTGACCAGATTAAAACATACAAACGGTAATTTAGTTAGCAATGCAGAGGAAATATTGTCTTGCTTCCATGACTTTTATACCAACATGTATGCTACTTCACTGACCTACAATAACTAAGAAATAGACATGTACTTACAAGACTTTCCCAGTCTAATGGCAGAGCAGACCGCAGTGTTAGAGGAGGATTTCGCAGAAGATGATGTCTGGGAAGCCACAGCTTCAATGGCTGCCGGGAAAAGAATCTGGTCCAGACGGCCTCCTACTAGGAGTTTATAGTCGCTATATGGATGTTGTGGCCTCAATCTTGGTCCAAGTGTATTCAAATGCATTTTGAGAGGGGAGATTGCCATTGTCAATGTTTTCTGCTACTGTAGTGCTCATACCTAATCCAGATAAGGATCTCACTGACTGCCTCCTACCGCCCCATATCATTATTGAACATAAAACTATAAAATTATTACAAAAATTATGGCCAAGTGTTTAAACTCAATGGGCCAGATTCTCATAGAATTTCGCTTGCGTATCGTAAGCCATTTGCACTACGCCGCCGCATCGTACTAGAGCAGGTGCCGTATTCTCTAACCATTTGCTCCGTCGTTTGCGATGGCGTAGCGAAAATGGCCCAGCGTAAGCCCGCGTAATTTAAATGAGGCGGCTTGTATTTAAATTAAGCGCGCCCCCGCGTCAAACGAACTGCGCATGCGCCGGCCGGGGAATAAGCCCAGTGCGCATGCTCCAGCTCATGTCGGAAAGTGTTGTTGAAACCGACGTCAAAACGACGTGTTCGTCACTACGCAATGCCCCTATTCGCGAACGAGTTAGTAAGCAACGGAAAAAGCCGACGCTGACCCGACGCCATACTTAACATAGCATCCGACGGCATCCGACGGTACTTCGTAAGGTTACTCCACATAGAAGCTGGAGTAACCTTACGCGGACGAAAACGACGTACGCGACGACGGGGCGGCGTAAAAGCGATCGGGAATCGGCGTACTAGCCTCATTTGCATATGCAAATGAGAAAACAACGTAAAGGCCACCTAGTGGCCGGAGTTGTCATTACAACTACGATCCGCAAGTGTAATGGTTTTACACTTGTCGGATGTTGAAGCGTATCTATGCAAAAGTGATGCTAAGCATCACGCGCATAGATACGAGGCAAAAAAAACGGCGATACGACGGGTATTTGAATACTCCGTCGTATCGCCGCTGAGAATCTGGCCCAATGATTCTTAATATCATTCACTCGCCCTATGTAGCAGAAATAACTTAATTAAGATGATTATTCTGCCCTCGCGCTTGGCTATTTTCCAAGCAGCGGGAGGGCATGTTCCCCTGCCCTCTCGCTGCCTTCCGTGGCTCGCCTGTGCCTCTCCCTTCCCACCGAGAGGCCCGAGTGACCAGCCAGCATTTCCGCCAGCAGGCCAGAGACCCAAACAAAGCTGGAATCGGTTTTGATTGGGTGTCTCAGGTCTAGTTAGCCCTGAAGCAATGTCATGACATCACTTCCGGTTTACAGAAGACTTAAAGGCACCAAATTTAAGAAAATGACGGTACTCAAAACAGCCAAACCTGTCACTGCCTATTCCTGTCAGAAGGGATGTTTACATTCCTTCTGACAGCAATAAAAGTGATCCAATTTTTTTTTTTATAAAGGGACAGTGTAAAAATAAATAAATGACATTTTATTAATTTTTTTAAAGCACCCCATCCCTCCCTGCTCTCGTGCAGGAACAATTGCATATGTAAGTCGCAACCACAAATGTAAACAGTGCTGTGAGCGATGTGTAGGGGAGCTGTGTAATGTAAAGGGGTATGGGGGTTGTGTAATGTAAAGGGATCCAGAGGTACGGGTGCTGTGTAATGTAAAGGGATACCGAGGTGTGGAGGCTGTGTAATGTAAAGAGAGCCAGAGGTGCAGAGGTTGTGTAATGTAAAGGGGTACAGAGGTGCAAGGGCTGTGTAATGTTATCTTTGTTTATTAGCAGGTGAATGCGGCCCTCAATGCATTCACATAAATTGAATCTGGTGGGCATTTCTTCCTTTCTAATTCCCTGCAAAGTAAAGGCATAATGTGCTAGTATGTATTACATGCTAGCACATTGTGAGACACTTATCTTCAAATGAAGCCAGCGTCGTCCCCGCTAAAGGCCACATCCGTCTTCACCTGTCTTCCTTCCGGGGGGCTGTGGACTACGACTCTCTGATTGGCTGGAGCCGCATAGTGTCACTCCCTGCGCATTTGCACGGGAGCCGCCGGTCACAGCACACCTGCCTGAAGAAACGGCACGGGCGGTTGTTCCTTCAATGACACCATCGGCGCAGTAAACTGACAATATCTCCTCAACGGCGCATGTTTAGGAGATATTTACAGTACCTATAGGTATTGGTAAGCCTTATTCTAGGCTTAACTATACATACAACTTACAAAGGGAGGTTTACAACCTCTTTAAGTGGGAAAAGGTTGCTGTCAATCACATCCAATGACACAGCGCTCCGGGGGGCGGGCCAAGTGATACAGTGAGCGGCTATAGCCGCTTGCTGTATCATAGGAGCGCGACTGCAAGGACTCCACGCCATGCTCGCTCACTCGCATGAATGTGTGGAGTTCTTGCGGGGCGGACAAGGGACCCCAGAAGACATGGATCAGGGCCACTCTGTGCAAAATGAGCTGCATAGTGGAGGTAAGTATAACATGTTTGTTATTTTAAAAATATATATATTTTTCTTTACAACCCCTTTAAGCCACCCATACATTGGTCAAATTCCGAAAAATTATTTTCTTTCAAAAATCGTAACTAAGAATTTTAGTTAGGTTTTTCACACTATTAATCAGCGAATTTTCGTGCAAATTTAAGTGATTGGGCATGTTGGAAATTTTTCGAAAAATGTAAGAATTTCTAATCGATGGGCGAATTGTGTGAGAAATATAATCGAAAAAGAAATGTGCATGAGCTGTGACCCGGAATGAAAAAAAGGTTCCTAGCCACAAAATTTATTTTGTATAACATCAGGTGAGATTGAAGGCTTAGTTGGTCAAATTTTGAATCCAATGGTGGCACCATCAGATTACAAAAGGCACAAAAAATTTTGATTTTCAAAAGAAAATTTGTTTGGAATTTGACCCATGTATGGCCTGCATTAGTGGTAAATGAGGTGTAGTCCTTTTTTCCATATGACAAATCTACATTTGTGTTAGATGGGAAGAATGAATAAACCTACACGTCTTTTTTTAGTGTCCATTTGTTTGAGTATATCACCTTTATCTATAGACACTGTATAGTTTGAATAAAGAACTAATGTTTACTTGTTCATGTTTTTATTGGGTGTACTTTTGTATCAAGGAAAATATGCACTAAATAGACATAAAAAGATTTTTTACCAAGGTACCTAAAGGAAGATCTTGTTTGGCATTACTTCAGCTGGATTCTCAATTTCACCTGCTACTAAGGATGCACTGGCTGAAAATAGGGTTATCAGCATTTTGCTGATAGAAAAAAAAGGTGCCGGTGAGCTGAAAAGCGCACGTGATTTTTCTGTGTTTACAGTGTTTTTTCATAGGTTATGTGTCTCAAAAAATACAAAAAGGGTGGGTTTTTAAAGGAATTGTTTGCCATGTGTTCAATGCATTTCAATGTGTTTTTGTAACTGACCAAATATGCACCTAAAATTCAGCAAGCAGGATTTTTAACACCGCAACTGAAGCGCAATGGACCGGTGTGAAGACACAAAATTTAAAGGGATGCATTTTTATAGAGCTTTTATTCCAAATTTCCTTAAAAAACGATTTATTAAAAAAGTCAAATATAATACAGTTGTATATAAAAAAATAATAATAAAAAAAAAAATATATATATATGTCCATTTTGGTTTTCAGCCAAATGCATCCTGAATTTTCGGTTTCAGGACAGAATTTTCATTTTGGTGCACTACTATCTGCTACGACAACTATGATAGTACTAGACTTGAACAACACAACACAATACAGTATTACTTTGGGTATAAAGCAAGAATCTATGAAATGTTCATGCATATATGTCATTTGGTAATAAATAACTTCTGTCTTCAATTAGCCACCCATTTGTGTGTATACATCTTTAGCATATGGGGTTTTAAAATTTAAGCTCATTAACAATAATTAGCAGTATTCCAGACTAAATTTCTTTCATTTTAAAGTTGAAAAACATTGCAGTGTAAATTATTATAATGCTCCTTTCCATGGGATATCACAGTATACCACGGATATCAAATAATTACAGTTTAATAATAATATGCTGTGCATCAATATTATATTTGCAGCATAGTGGGTTTGGTATAATGTAGTGGGGTCTTAAACACTATTCATTGTAATGGCCTTTAAAATCATCCAGAGTTACCTTGGCAACTGATGAATTGGGAGCATTGGGGCTATGTGGTTGACTGATGCATAATAAGTTTGTCTTTAGATATCATATATAAGATGATAAGATTTTATTGTATTTTTTGCATAGCAATGACTTTTATAAAAAAAATTAAAAGAAATAAGATTTGTACTTATTTTTCTTCTTGTCCTTGCCATATTAAAACTGTGCATAACCAGTATTTAACACTTACCTTTTCTCGCTGTTTGAATGATAAAACCCACTCATAATCTAAAAATGATTGGTTGGTGAAGCTGGTACCTTTTGATACAGAGCTCTCATATCTAGATTTTAGGAGGAATCTAAAAGGCTGATTTAGGTTAGGTTCGCACTAGTGCAGCTTCAACTTTCTTTTCAAATTTTTAATGCATTTTTAATGTGAAAGTGTCTTTTTGTAGGACGAGATGACTTTACAAAACTGCCTAAAATGCACAAAAATGCATATACATGTGTTTTTAGTGCCTTTCCATTGTAGTCGTTCAATGCCTTTCCACACCATAGTAGCACCTATACCTTCCCCAAAGTCGCATTGCAGTTGCGTTGCATTGATGTGGACAGGCATTATTCAAATCAATGTGACGTGAAGTCTCCTCTGAAATTGCACTGGTGTGAATCGGGCTTTGATCCTTCTGGCTAACAATACTAAAATATCACATGGAATTGTAACCCTGTATTTCACCTCTTCTATGAATTGGTTTGTGCATTACTGAAAGGCTGGCTGTTGTTATTCATTAATTTCACAGTTTTTGTTGTGTCTATTTAGTTAGGTGTGTTTGAGTAAAAAAAAAAAAAAAGCAATGTTTAAATCTGTACTATCATAGTACTGAGATTTGTTTTTTTATTGTTTGCCTTTTAAGATGGTACCAGACGAGAAGAGGTTGAAGGGGAAGTCAGCGAAGAAGAAACCTGGTTTGGAACAAATTCAGAAACGCCATCTGAAGATTCATACGGTGATGTAGCTGATAACTTTAAACTGTCTCCTGCTGATCGAGGTCGAGAATCAGCCACATCTCCTGATACCTCTTTAGGAAGTGCAACTCCAAGTTTGGGCACTGATCTGATATTAGAAAATGAAATTTTCAAAGAGGCCTCTCATTGTAAAGAACAGTTGTCAACTTCAGCATCTTCAGTGGATGAGGATGACCAAGCAGGTCTGAACAAGCCATTAAGCAGTAATCTACGACGGCTGCTAGAAGCTGGCTCTGTGCAGCTAGGAACTGACGTCTCTCAGAATGGTAGGGAGGACTCGACGGGTCTGCAGTTTTCTCCCACATCCCACCATGCAAAACAACTCAGTGTTCTTGCCAGGAAGCTAGCAGAAAAGCAGGATCATGGTGACCAATATGGAAATGTACCAACTAATCGGTTTATTTGGAGCCAGGATAGATGGCTGCAAAATTCAAATAATACATGTGGCCTGTCGCCAGATTCTGCCATTCTAAAACTGAAAGCTGCTGCTAATGCTGTTCTTCAAGACCAATCACAGTTAAGGACTGAAGAAACCTTGAGGTTTGAGTCCTTTACTTCACCATTTAGTTCTCAGTCAGCTAGTTCCACTTTGGCAGCTTTGTCCAAGAAAGTCAGTGAGCGAGGTATGACATCAGGACAGGAGCGTCATTCTCCAGCTGGCCCATTCCTTTCTCTAGCATCCATGACCTCATCCGCAGCACTGCTTAAGGAAGTTGCTGCACGAGCTGCTGGGAGCATGCTAGCTGAGAAAAAAAAGCCCCACATTTCAGAGGACCCATTGCCACTGCCCGAAGATAAACAAGAAAAGGGTACTTCAGTGCAATCCTTGGAACTGTTACTGCTCCCTTCACCAAAAGGACGGTCTTCAAAATCTGGAAGCCAAGGTATAAAGCCTATGTGTGTATGTTGAGATTATGCCAAAGCCAGTAATTTTTTTTCTGTCTGATCATCTTTTAAATAAAATAGGACTTAAAATGGTTGTACCCCCCCCCCCCTTCATGAAATCTGACCTGGGCACATATATCTGAAGTGTTTTCTTATCTCTCTTTAAAGCTCTGAGTGATGTGTCTTTCTGCTGCTCCGTTCCCCTGCTATTAGCAGAGTCACTTCTAAAGCCCCGTACAGACGATAGGAATTTGCAATGGAAAAAGTCAGACTGACTTTCTCCATCGGAAATTCCGACTGTGTGTATGCCCCATTGGAGTAATTCCATCGGAAATTACGATGAATTCCATTGGAGTTTACATAGAGAACATGTTCTCTTTTCCTCCGATGGAATTCCTTTGGAATTCCGAGGTAATTTTGGCCCTGCTAAAGCCTGATTGTGTGTACTGGGCATAACAAGTTCTCTGACACATTACATAACAGCTGCTGGAAATTTGTGTCGGGGTGGGAGCTTAGAAAATGATAAGCAGAGAAGTTGTCTATTCACAGTACAGCTCTGCAGGTTTCTTCATTCCTCTACCTATGTGAAGTGGGGGGGGGGGGGCCTTTCCACCAAACGGCTTACACTTAGTGTATGCCCAGACTCCACACCCACTGCTGGAGGAAGATTTATAACACAATGTGCACTTTCTAAAGAGTGTAGAAAGGGAAAGACAGCACATAAACAAGTAAAACTTAGGTAGGAATATTTGTTTAATATCTGTGTATCATCTGAGGCTGTTCGCTTCACTGGGTATATGACAGAGTTTACAACCACTTTAAAATTGGCAACTAATCAAATGTTTAGAAATGATATTCATGTTTAACAAGCTATTTTACACATCCAGTAAAGCTTTGTGTGAAGTACAAATACCAATCCCAAAATGTGATCGTCTGAATATTATCAAGATTTTGAAGGAGTATGTTTTTACACATAGAGGTAGACCAGTGTGTCATCTTTATAACTGTATAGAGCATTGGGTATTTAGAGACCGAGTAGTATAAAGTGTGTACAGTAGGTCTACGGACAGATTGGAAGTAGATTTACCTTAAATGTATGTCACAATAACAACTCGTTTGTGACAGGATCACTATGCAGAGCAAATACTCGTTGCTATGTATCCCTCCTTTTCTGTCTAGGTGAGTGAGCAGTTGCAGTCGAGTAACATTTTGCAGCATTTTTATCAATGACAGAGTGGTGACTCCTCGTCTTGTCAATGAGAGAGAAATGCGTGGAACCAAGCAAGTCTTTGCTCTGCATAGGGATCCTGTCAATAGTGAGCTGTTGCAATTAGTGTTACATGGCCCTAAGAATAAGTTGTAAAATGAGTGACGTTCAGCATAATTAGGAAAGCATCTGATGGGTGATTAGGTTGTTTTACACTATAGCTAAAGAATATTGTGATCCGGGGTACAGGAACATTCTTGTTCATTTTAATTTACTTTCAGGGACAGACGTGAATGCATTCTTAGCACAAATCTTATTGCTAAAGGTACTGAAGTGAGGAAGAATACATTTGTGTTCAAACCAATTAATTCTGACTTAGAATCATATATTCTTTTTTTCACCTATTTCAATAGGTTTTTATTGAAAAGATTTCCAACAGTAAAACACAAAGAAAATCAGAGGGTTTAAAGCTCTGTGCAACATATAAAAGGCAGACATAATTAAGTATAATTATAATTTGGGATCCACAACAGCTGGGATTCTCCATCTACGCATCTGTTTACAATCCAGGCCCGATACTATGCTTAACCACTTGCTTACTGAGCACTTAAACCCCTCCTGCCCAGACCAATTTTCAGCTTTCAGCGCTGACGCACTTTGAATGACAATTGTGCGGTCGTACAACACTGTACCCAAATGAATTTTTTTAATTGTATTCCCACAAATAGAGCTTTCTTTTGGTGGTATTTGATCACCTCTGCGGTTTTTGTTTTGTATTTTATTTTTTAAAATGTTATTATAAAATTTTACAAACGGGTAATTTTTCTCCTTCATTGATGTATGCTGATGAGGCTGCACTGATGGGCACCGATAAGGCGTCACTGATAGGCGGCACTGGTGGGCACTGATAGGCGTCACTGAAGGGCATTGATAGCTGGCAGTGATGGGCACTGATGGGTGGCAGTAGTGGGCAATGATGGGTGGCAGTAGTGGGCAATGATGGGTGGCAGTGATGGGCACTGATGGGTGGCAGTAGTGGGCACTGATGGGTGGCAGTAGTGGGCACTGATGGGTGGCAGTAGTGGGCACTGATAGGCAGCACTACTAGGTGGCACTGATGAGGCATTGATAGGTGGCACTGTGCGCACTTGCAGGGGGTACCGGCAGGGGTTACTTGTGGCACAGTGGAGGCAGATGTGCCTCCTTCATCTTCAGGATCGATGTCCCTTTCACATAAGCCGGTGACCGGCTTTTTTTTCTCCTCATGGTGTCAGCGTGAGGTGAAAAAAAACGATTACCGGCTTTTGTTTACATCACGTGATCAGCTGTCATTGGCTGGACCGGCCCCTTACTCAGGTCTGTGATTACTCGAGTCTCAGTGATTTGAGTAATCACAGCGCGTGAAGAAGAGGACGTCAATAGATGTCCATCCGGCATTTGGGGTCCGCTCTCTAGCCGTCATTCGGCTATAGCGCAGGCGCCAAGTGGTTAAAGTAATTTTTTTTTTTTTTAACCGTTTTATACCTAGTTGCTTTAAACCTCCTTTTCTTGGGTCCCCCACTGGCGCTTCTGGCTCCTCCTCACTGGCAAGTGCCCGCATAGGAAAACGCTTTCTTTGGGGGCACATATATGGGCTCGCTGCCTAAGGCGGCGTACACACGATCGGACATATCCGATGAAAACGGTCCGCGGACCATTTCCATCGGATATGTCCGATCGGGAGTTTGATCCGATGGCGTGTACACACCATCGGATCAAATTCCCCGCCGCCGGACGGCGCGGTGACGCGGCGGTGACGTTGACGTCACCGCCACGTCACCGCACCAGGAAGTAAAACACTTCCGCGCATGCGCCGAATCCATTCGGCAGCGGCGCGGCGGCGGTGGGGGCCGACATGTCTGCTGGTAAGTGTACTAACCAGCAGACATGTCGGGCGGACAGATTCCACCGGATAGATTTCAAAGCTTGCTTTGAAATCTGTCGGGTGGAGAAATCTGTCCGCTAGCCCATACACACGAGCGGAGATGTCTGCTGAAACGGTCCATCGGACCGTTTTCAGCGGACATATCCCCTCGTGTGTACGCCGCCTGAGTCTATAGATACAGACAGCAGGACATAGCCCCTCCCTCTGCTCCCACGTTATTGGCTTTGATTGACAGCAAAGCCAAAGAGATCAGTAAGTGAGGGGAGAGAAGAGCTGCCAAATGGTGCGTTCGATCGAAAGAGGGCTCAGGTAAAAGAAAAGGGGGAGGGTGACTGGGGATACTGATGCCTAAAAAGTTTTTTACCTTTAATACAAGGAATGAATTAAGGTAAAAAATGTTTAAGGCTTTATAACCACTTTAATAGAGAACAGTAGGACTATTCATAAAAGAACAAGCAGTAGAGGAAAAAAGGGTGAGGTGTGGGACATGTTGGGTGATAGAAAGGGCTAGTTAGATCACCCCCACACCATTTCCCCCATACCAGGTGAATGCTAGATGGCCCATATAGAATCAAAGTCACCTGGGAAATATTGAGTAATCCAAGGGGACCAAACCTTTCTAATCATTCTTTGTCTTATCATGGAGTACAGCTGCCAGTTTTTTGTTCTCTAAATACCATGCCATTTTTTGTTTGACTTTTGTGACTGTTGGGTGCTGGTGGGTGGCTTAAACCAGGGTTTGGGTGAAAAGGAACAATTTGTGTAAGATATATTTTTCATGGTTGTTGAATGCATTTTAAGTGTGTAATACATTCAGGTACAGTGCCTACATATATAAAAAGCTCACCCCCTTGGAATATTTCATATATTTTAGGGATCATTCACACCACTGCACAGATCAACTTCAGGGTACAATTGTTTTTCACAACACACCACATCTAATCTCATGTCACTGCTGGTCACCATGTTGCAGCTCAGCTGTGCTGCAATTTTTTTTTATAAAAAGGTATTTTGCTGTTATTTAGTAAAAAAATCAAGTAAGAAAAATTAAAATGGTGAACAGCATCTTGTGTCGTAACAAGGCAAAGCACTGCTCCTCACCTCTGCTACACAAGGGACACAGGCCCATGCCAATTTTAGCATGCAGGCTGGTGTAAAAGAGGTCCTATTGTCATAGTACATTGAATCACAGAGGATTTAAAGCTGAAAATGTCAAATCCTTTGCAAATGATCTATTGGATTGAGATCCGGACACTGACCTGATCATTCTGGGGCGTTGACACTTGTTTTTGATCCATTCTGTTGAGTCTGTGTTATTGACTTGCTTTCCTTTTTCAAACTTTTCTATAATATGGTAATTGGCAAGGTACCTGGACAGAAGTCATATGCTTGACCACCTTGTCAGCCGATGATGCTTGTAGTTACCACAGATCCTCACTACTGTTCTCACACAGTCCTGTTTGGTGGATTTAAAGCCCCTACCTTATCGTTTGGTTTTCCTATTACAAGGGAATGTCATTGACTTGGAATTGCATTTATCCATTTGTGCCTTTTATTTACCTTTTCACAAGCTGCTTGCTGTGGGGGCACTCAGCAGGAGGGAAGGGCCAGAATCGCAGAAGAAAGACACAGGAAGAGGAGGGTCCGGGCTGTTCTGTGCAAATCCACTGCACAGAGCAGGTAGGTATAACATGTTTGTTATTTTTGTAAAAAAAAAAAAACAAGACTTTACAGTCATTTTAACACCCACAAAACCCTATAATCTAGGTTGTTCTGTTTTGCAAATCGGTTGGGCTGATGTCCTAAGCCTTGGTATTGGCCAGTGGGCTGTCTATCACATTAAGAGGCCATAATCAAAGACATTATAGGAAATGGAACACTGCGAAATGGAAGAATAAGAAACTAGAGGTAGACCGATATGGGTTTTTCTCTGGCTGATGCCGATATTTAGAAATTGGGGAGGCCAATGGCCGATATATGATGACGATTTGTGTGGCCAATATTTTAGGCCGATTTAAAAAAAAAAAAAAAAACCCTCACCCACTCCTCTCCTTCATGCTTACTCATGTCACTCTAGCACACACTTGATGTCCTTAGTACAGATGGCACTGGCAGGTGGCAATGGTCTGGAACTGACAGATGGCATTGATTGGCACTAGCAGGTGGCACTGGTTTGGAACTGACAGATGGCACTGGTTTGGAACTGACAGATGGCACTGCCAGGTGGCACTGGCTGGCATTGGCAGGTGGCACTGGTTTGGAACTGACAGATGGCACTGTTGGCACTGATTAGCACTAGCAGGTGGCACTGATTGACACTAGCAGGTAGCACTGGTTTGGAACTGACAGATGACACTAGATTTGGACAGGTGGCACTGATTGGCACTGGCAATTGGAACTGGTTGGCACTGGCAGGTGGCACTGATTGGCGATGGCACTGGTGGGTAGCACTGGCTGGCAGTGGCGGGTGACTCTAGCTGGCAGTGGTTGTCACTGGTGGGTGACACTGGTTGGCACTGGTGGGGGCACTGGCTGGTGGCAATGATTGGCACTGGCTGGTGGCGCTGATTTGCGATGGCACTGGCTGGTGGCACTGACAGATGACACTGATTTGTGGTGGCACTGGCAGGTTTCACACTAACCCGAGTGAAACTGTGTGAAACTAACAGAGAGAGAGAGAGAGAGGGGAGCTGTCAGCTCGATGTCGGGGGTGGACGAGATCCAGCAGCTAAATTACACCAGCCAATGATTAGGCTGCTTTATAAAGGGTGCAGAGCCACATACACGTAGCGGCTCGCCCAGATACTATCCCATTATCTGGTGTAATATAGCTGGGTCCCGCCCACCCCTGACATCGAGCTGACAGCTCCTCTCTCTCTCCTCTCTGTTACTTGTCAGTTTCACATTTAGCGCAGCGCTTGATGCTGCCAGAGCTGCTGAGTGTGGAGAAGGGAGGAGGAAAGGCGATCAGTGTAAAATATCAGCCCAATTTTGATAATAATCGGCCGATTTATCAAAAATGACCAAATAACGGCCGATATATCGGTCTACCTTTATAAGAAACTAGGTATGCAGATGAATGAAAGTCAGGTGAGAAATATGTTTGATAATTGTTATGATAGCTGAACTAGTCAGACAAGTATGGTACTCTTTAAGAGAAATGATGATATTGTTTAGGATGAATTCACCTGGGCATAATGTGAGGGCAGGCATGTCTCTCTTTCTTTGAAAAACAGCTTGTTGAGATATTCTTATGTGTGGCTCTAGTTCATTTTTATAGAATATCAGAATATGAAGACTTGTAGATATCCTCCACATTATACTTCGCTTAGATCTCTGGTGTACAGAGTAGTGGTAATGTAAAATGACCTTGACTTTCAATCTCAGTGAAGATTTAGTACCATTTTGCCGCGTACACACGATCACTTTTTGTGATGAAAAAAATGACGTTTTATGTGATGAAACAAAATGACGTTTTTCAAACTTCATTTTCCAAAACGACGTTGCATACACACCATCGTTTTTCCAAAATGCTCTAGCAAAGCGTGGTGACGTACACCACGTTCGACGTCACTCTGTTCCATTGAAGCACCATCTCATAACTTGCTTCTGAGCATGCGCGGGTTTTAAAACGTCGTTTTCAACATCGTTTTGCCCACACACTATCACTTTTTATGACACAAAAAACAACGTTTTGAAAAACGACACAAAAAATTCAAGCATGTTCGAATTTTTTTTTGGTCGTTTTTTTTTAACCACTAGACCCAACTTAGCGCTAAATGACCCAAGGTGTTTTTACAATTCGGCGCTGCGTCGCTTTAACAGACATTGCGCGGTCGTGCACGTGGCTCCCAAACAAAATTTCGTCCTTTTCTTCCCACAAATAGAGCTTTCTTTCGGTGGTATTTGATCGCCTCTGCGATTTTTATTTTTTCCTATAAATAAAATAGAGCGACAATTTTGAAAAAAATCACTATTTTTTTACTATTTGTTATAAAAAAAACAAATAAACTAAATTTTATAAAACATTTAGGCCAAAATTTATTTAGCCAATGTCTTGTAAAAAAAAAAAATCGTAATAAAAAAAATAGCTACCTAGCGGGAACAGCGACACTAATACAGCGATCAGAAAAATGATGCTTAGTGCGCTGGCAATAGGGAGTGAAAGGGTTAACTAGGGCGGTGACAGGGGGTAAAACTTTATTAGGGGGGGTGGGGGGGTTCCTGAACCTAACACTAACTGTTTTTTACATGCCGTCACACTGACACTAAATGCAGTGATTAAATCACTGCATTCAGTGACACTGTGACAGGGGGGTGGGGGGGGCGATCACAAGGGGTTAATTTTTAGTGTGTGAGTGTTGTGTTGGTGCACACTTACTGTGGATGTCTTCTCTCATCAGCAGCGCTGGGAAAAGCGCTGCGATGAGAGATTACATCATTTCCTCCTTCCTTTAAACACAGGAGGAGGAAGTGAAGGCTGGGAGCGCGCTCCCATTGGCTGGGACATCGCGGGGGGGGCGGAAAAACGGAATCCGCCCGCTCGTCGGCGATCGCTCCCAGAGCCAGGGGGACCGCCGCACGCCGCAGGGGGTCCCGTGGGACCCCCGAACCGCACTAAGGCGAGGACGAATTTTTTGCCTTACGAGCCATGTTGTGGACGTACATAGGCGTGCGGGGGTCCTTAACTGGTTAAGACCTAAAAAGACGTTTTGCCCACACATGGTCATTTTAAATGACGTTTTTGAAAATGACGTTTTTTTTTATCACAAAAAGTGATCGTGTGTACGCGGCATTTCTGTAATGGGAACTATGAGTAGAGCTCTCATGTACACATAGAGCAGCTAGATATTTTTCAGTTACGGTAATTTTTTACCTGTACAGTGGGGAAAATAATTATTTGATCCCCTGCAGATTTTGTAAGTTTGCCCACTTACAAAGAAATGAAGGGTCTATAATATTTATCATAGGTGTATTTTAAATGATACAGACAGAATATCAACCAAAAATCAAGAAAAAAAAACATATAAAGCAAATGCTATACATTTAAGTTGCAGTTCAGCTAGTAAAATTAGTATTTGATCCCCAAGCAAAACATGACTTAGTACTTGGAGAAACCTTTGCTGGCAAGCACAGAGGTAAGACGTTTCTTGTAGTTTTTACACATCTTAGGAGTGATTTTGGTCCACTCTTCTTTACAGATCTTCTCTAAACCCTTAAAGTAATTGTAAAGTCTTGTTTTTTTTCAATAGAAATAAAAAACATGTTACACTTACATCCTCTATGTAGTGGATTTGCACAGGGCAGCCTGGATCCTCCTCTTCTCGGGTCCCTCTTCTGTACTCTTGGCTCCTCTCTCCTGTTGATTGCCTCCAAAACAAACAGTTTGCTATGTAGAAAACCCAAGCCGAGTCACTGCTCCCTGTGTCCATTCAGACACCGAGCTTCGGCCCAGCCCCATCCCCTCTCTCCTGATTGGCTGACTGACTTTGATTAACAGTAGCAGGGTCCAATGGCGCAGTGAGTTAAGTTAATGCCAAAGAGCTCAATTTTGGTCTCATCTGACCACAACACTTTCTCCCAGTCCTTCTCTGAATCATTTAGATGGTCGTTGGCATGACTGTACATGTGTCTTTTTGAGGAGGGAAGTTCACTGTGTTTGGAGGAAGAAAACAGCTGACTATCACCCTAAGAACACCATCTCTACAGCCAAGCACGAAGGTGGAAACATGCTTTGTGGCTGTTTCTCTGCTAAAGGTACAGATCGACTTTGCCACATTGAGGGACCAATTGATGGGGGCCATGTATTGTAAAATCTTGGATGAGAACCTTCTTTCATCAGCCAGAACACTGAAGATGGGTCATGGGTCTTTCAGCATGACAATGACCCAAAACATACTGCCAAGGAAACAAAGGAGTGGCTGAAGAAGAAGCGCATTAGGGTCATGGAGTGGCCTAGCCAGTCTCCAGACTTTAATCCTATAAAAAATGTATGGAGGAAGCTGAAACTTTGAAAGGGTACCTGCTGCTGTACCCTTAGTTGAACTGCTTTGACCTTTTTAGGTGCCGTTTTCCCTCAGCTGCTAGCATTGCGAGAGGGTGGTGGCAAGTGGTGCGGGGGAGGAGCTGGATTTAGAGAAGGTCTGTAAAGAAGAGTGAACCAAAATCCTTCCTGAGATGTGTGCAAACTTGGTCACCTACTACAAGAAACCTCTTAACCTCCTGTGCTTGCCAACAAGGGTTTCCTCACCAAATACTAAGTCATGTTTTGCTTGGGGATCAAATACTTGTTTTACTTACTGAACTGCAACTCCAATTTATAACATTTGTATCATGTGTTTTTTTTTTCTGGATTTTTGGTTGATATTCTGTCTCTATCCTTTAAAATTCACCTATGATAAAAAAATAGCCCTTCATTTCTTTGTAAGTGAGAAAATTTACAAAGTCTGCAGGGAATCAAATCATTATTTTCCTCACTGTATGCTCAAAGTATGTGGGATTTATAAAAAAAATAAGATAGATTGGTGGAACATTTAATGTTCTTGTCTCTACGATAGGCTTTTGTGAAAAATTCCAAAAGTTGTTTTTTTACTTTTACTGAAACCTTCGAACAGTGCTTCAGAGTAACTTATCTTTTGACGCTTTTCTAAATGAATGTACAGTCCCATGTAGCCAGTGTTAATTTTGTTGATGAAAATATTTTCATTGACGAAATTAACACTATTATAGTCCACTTAAATACGCCTAAAACTAAAAAATTCAGATGGCTAAAACTAAAATAACATTTAGTCAAAATGACTAAATCGAAATTTGACATTAAAATGAACACTGATTATATATCACAACTACTAAATTTGTCTATTGTGATGGATTAACTCGGTAGCGGGTGTGTGTGACCCCCTGGATGGGTTCACTACACGATGAACTGTACAAAACGGCACTTGAGGATGACTGAAAACAAAGATATGGTTTATTTTTGCCTCTTGCGGGATACACGTGCAAGCATCAAAACAGCATAAACAAAACAAAACATAAAATAAACCCTTGCCACTTGGGGCGTCTACCTTCCCAACACAGGAACATACCTATGGAGTCTGGCACAGCCTACTGCTGGGCAGACACTGCTGGTCCTACAGCAGAAAACAACAAAAAAGTCTCTTTGATATTTCTCACACAGAAATATCCATCAGCACCTCACCTCTTCAGAAGTGCTTGTGTCTGCTCCTTCACTCACAAAGCCCCCAGGATGCAGCAATCAGTCGTTATCCTTAGGCTTTATTTATAGGGGCTTTAATTGCTTCATTTTGAACAGCTGAAGGCTTCTAACTCCCCAAACCTCTCTGGCCATTTCTACAGCCGACGCCCAATAGTAATTGGTGTATTGTCTACACAAGGCAGAAAAAGTATCTTCCGTCTGGGACAACACACACAGATTTACCTGACTTCCTGTCAAATAACCCCCCCCCCCCTCTTGTTTCAACCCTAGGGTTGGGACACAGGTTGCCAGGCATGCATGCACTCGAGACACCCCATCTGCATTCCCCATTTTAACACCGGGGCGATGAGTTACGACAAAACTAAGTTTCTGAAGGGCCAGGAACCACCTATTTTTCTCCTATTGGTCTTCAAATTTCGACTGAGGTACATAAGAGGGTGTTCCTTGCTCTGTAATATACTCATTTTCAGTTGTAAACCATGCAAAACCTTAATTGGTTTTTCAATGGACACAAAGGTTTCCCTCGATAGCTCAATCCCTGAAGAACTCAGCGAGTCATAATCAACACCAAGAGCTGACAACACTGTGCTCTGCAATGGATCATCCATGTGGATGCCTTCTTCAGATGTAAACACACCAAGACTGGAATCCTCCAAAGCAAGGTGACACCCAAAAAAATCTGTTCTTCTATGAACTGGACTAAAGTCTGACGCAGAAAACCTTCTGATAAACCGATGTACTAGGCGGTTTTTCTTCCCTTTGGTGCGCTAGACGGAAATCATTACTTGTCAATTCTACATTTCCAAGTTTCTTACTTTGTGATAGTTCAGACTCACAAGTATGGTGAAAATCTACCAAACCCAATTTAAGGTTTTCAGAAACTGAATCCTCGTCACTTTCTTGAGCCAACCGCTTACTCTGTGCATCACTTGTTCGCACATCCCTATTCTCACCAAGAACTTGACAATTGCTATTGGACACATCATTAACTGAACTAGACAAAATTTCTTGTCTAGCAGATACAATCACTTTTGAAATTATGTTTATGGCTAGTTGTTCAACTGTCTTTGCCTCATAGTCTCCCAAAAATGTTTTAGTATTTGTTTCTTTAAAACCATCGACTATTGGACACAAATTCTCATATTCTTCATTCCTTTCAAGACATTTGGAAAAGGCATCCAATAAATTAGTACATTTAGCCTCTCTGACCACTTCAGTGATGAAGGTTTCACCTGCCATTACAGATTCTACACTTTGAAAAATAGATTTTACTTCCCAAGGAATCTTTGTAGTCAAGTCCAAGGTATTATCCTGCGTTACTTGCTCTGACAGAACACTTTCTAAAGACTGGGTTTCACAGGATGTGACATTACCTTTATATTCAAATCCGATTTCATTAACATAAAACTTAACACACTGCTCTTCAACATGCAAATAATTCACAGAGGAAAGAATAGCTTCAGTCTGGGTGCATATTTCCTGCAATTCAGATTCCTCAATGACCCTGCTCCGCTGATCATCAACTATGAGAAAGGCATGAATATCACCTGCCTTACTACATTCAAAAGGCTCAGTGGATATTGGAAACACTTTTTCACTTTTTCTACTGAGAACTGAAGATGTGCAAACCCCTACTTCCTGCACTTCAGCCACTTCATTTGCCCTGAAGCGGTCAGGGATTTCACTTTCAACATCACTTCCAGAAAGTTCAGCTTCATTTTCCATAAAGTCCTTCAGATTTAGCTTTCTAAGAATTTCCTCCTCCTCATCGTCGTTAACTTCCACACATTCTTCATTATTTATTGTTAGTCCATTCTGAGTGTTGGCTGTTTCCGTAGGACAATCATCAACTTTAACATCTTCATGTTCCGTTTCTGCTTTGGTAATCTTGGTGACACCAGGAACTCCTAACTTGGCAGAGTAGGCCCAAAAAAATGAACAGTGATCCATACAGCCCTGGCACCCCATCTCATGCAACTCAACGAGCTCCGATGGAACTGCCCCTAGGTGCCGACCATGAAACCAGTCCTCACACACCACACACTGGATCATCTCATCTGGGGTCTCATCCTCAGGATCGGGGTACGGTCTCTTACATGTGCAGTAGATGCCAAAGAAATTGTCCTTGTAATTATTAGCCAGGTTTTTCTTCTCTTTATCCCCGGATATAACTTGCACTCCCGCTGTTTAAATTTGGCATTTCCACAATCGCAGCGAATCATCACATGGTAGAAGATGGAAATCCTCAAGCCCGGCCTCATTTTCTTCATTTTCTCTGTTGGTGAAAGAACCGGAACAGAGAGCAACTGCTTCGTTCATTAGGTCACTTTTCTCATTTTCAGCATGAGCCTTTGTACAACTAAAAGATTCTTGATTTGGACCATCATCTTGACAGACAAATTTTCCAGAGCAGAGTCCTAGCAACTCATCCATAACCCCTATCTTGGAGTCATTTGCATCAGGCTGGCTGGTGTTGGACTGTGATTGGTGAAACTTTCCTGAGCAGAGATCTAACAGTCCGCCCATATTTGCATCCATAGCATTCTCATCCATACTGTCCATCACAAGTCTTTGCTTGGCAGAGCTGTACTTGCTCCTGTTGTGGCCAACATTTAGAAAACCATGAGAATGCGTGACAACGATCTCTTCGTTGTAATCCTCATCACTCCAAAGTAAGCTTTCCATGCAAGAATCGCTGAGCGTCTCCTCATCACTTAGTCTTGTATATGGACGGCATCCATGATTGCTGCTTTTACCGGAACACTGGGCCTTATAATCACTGTTGAGCTTTGAAGGTTGTAATTTTTTTGGTGAGAGCTCCTTAGAAACCTCTATGTTTTCTTCACTACCAGACAGCTCTGACTTTGCTTTCTTTTTCTTCTTCTTTTTCTTTGACTTCAGACTCAAGAAATCTTTGAATTTTTCTTTAACACTTTCAGACAGCTTGTCTGGCTTGCGATGAGACTTCTGGATTAAGTTCTCCTTGCTTTTGTCTTTTAGGGACGGTCGGTGGGAATTTGAACTATTTGTGGTGCGTCTTCTCTTTGAGCTTTGCTGACTGGCCTTTTCGTGAGCTAAAGAGCCTCTTGTCTGCATATGCCTCGTGACAGGACTCTGATCCTGCTCTGACTTGTCAACGCCAAGAAAAAACTTCATATGGTAATGCAGCAATTTGGCTTTGCGAAAAAATTTGGAGCAATCCAAAATCTTGCCTTTAAACTTGTTGAGTTCCAGTTCCAAGGTAACAGCTTTGGTAGCTGGATCATCAAGTTTCTTCAAAGTATTTGCTAAAGGTTCTCTATTGTCTTTAGCAGAACTGTCAGACCGTTGATTCAGCTTCATAGGAGCTGCTACTGCGGGGACAGCCGGGACCTCCTCAGCACCATCTTGTACATGAGGGTCTTTCTCTTGTGGTTTGATCTCGTCTGGTTTGACCTCTGGAACGCCATTCACAACATTGGTTTCCACAGGCTCTACAGACTCTTCAACTACTAATGGCGGCTCCTTTACTTCGGGAGTTTCAGGCTCTGCCAGGGCACACTCCTCTGGCTCCACTTCTTGTTCCTCTGGTGAAGTACTACCCTCTGGTGATGATTCCGTCTCAACAACAGACGTGGTAACCTCTTTAGCATTATGATCCTCTGGATTGTCAATCAGAGAGGGCTTGCTATCCTTTTCCTCTTTTCTCTCAAATAGTTTCGCGATGGCCTCCATTTGCTGCTGGTGTTTCCTTTCCCAACCTGCCATTCTCTCTTGGTGAACCTGTTGATTAGCTGCAAGGCTCTCTCGGTGAGCTGCCATGCTCTCTTGGTGAACCCGTTGTTGAGCTGCAAGCCTCCCTCGGTGACCTGCAATGCTCTCTTGGTGAACCTGTTGTTGAGCTGCAATGCTCTGTTGTTGAGCTGCAATGCTCTGTTGGTGATTTGCATTTGCTATAATCAGCTATTTCAGCATCTCCTCCATGCCCGCGGCACTTCACCATGTGTGACGGATTAACTCGGTAGCGGGTGTGTGTGACCCCCTGGATGGGTTCACTACACGCTGAACTGTACAAAACGGCACTTGAGGATGACTGAAAACAAATGATATGGTTTATTTTTCCATCTTGCGGGATACACATGCAAGCATCAAAACAGCATAAACAAAACAAAACATAAAATAAACCCTTGCCACTTGGGGCGTCTACCTTCCCAACACAGGAACCTACCTATGGAGTTTGGCACAGCCTACTTCTGGGCAGACACTGCTGGTCCTACAGCAGAAAACAACAAAAAAGTCTCTTTGATATTTCTCACACAGAAATATCAATCAGCACCTCACCTCTTCAGAAGTGCTTGTGTCTGCTCCTTCACTCACAAAGCCCCCAGGATGCAGCAATCAGTTGTTATCCTTAGGCTTTATTTATAGGGGCTTTAATTGCTTCATTTTGAACAGCTGAAGGCTTCTAACTCCCCAAACCTCTCTGGCCATTTCTACAGCCGATGCCCAATAGTAATTGGTGTATTGTCTACACAAGGCAGAAAAGTATCTTCCATCTGGGACAACACATACAGATTTACCTGACTTCCTGTCACACTATGTAGAGCATGTTTAAACCTTAACCGAACATGTCTTTCGATTTTTACTCCAGGAGTATATGATGAGTTTGGAAACTCTAGAGAAATGCTTAACCACTTCAGCCTCGGACCATTGTGACAGGGCCACTTTTTGCGATTCGGCACTGCATCGCTTTAACTGACAATTGCGTGGTCGTGCGACGTGGCTCCCAAACAAAATTGACAACCTTTTTTTCCCACAAATAGAGCTTTCTTTTGATGGTGTTTAATCACCTCTGCGTTTTTAATTTTTTTCCACTATAAACAAAAATAGAGCGACAATTCTGAAAAAAAAAGCAATATTTTGTACTTTTTTCTATAATAAATATTCCCATTTAAAAAAAAAAAAAAAAATTTTTCTTCAAAGCATGCGTATTCTTCTATTTTGTAAAAATACGTATATTGATTGGTTTTTTCTATACAAAATAGGGGGTAGTTTTATGGCACTTTGTTTTTTTGCTTGTTATGGCGGCGATCTGCGTTTTTTTTTTTTTTTTACCTGACTGAGACATTATGGCAGACACATCGGATACTTTTGACTCTATTTTGGGACCATTCACATTTATACAGCGATCCGTGCTATAAAAATGCACTAATTACTGTATAAATGTGACTGCCAGTGAATGGGGTTAACCACTAGGGGGTGAGGAAGGGGTTAAGTGTGTCCTAGGGAGTGATTCCAACTGTTAGGGGGTGTGGCTTACTGTTATACGTCACTGATCGCCGCTCCTGATGAGAGGGAGCCGACGATCAGTGCTGTGTCACCAGGTAGGACAGGGAGATCCCTTGTTTACAAAGGCATCCCCCCGTTCTGCCGTTCTGTGACCCGATCACGGGACACCGGCGGACATCGAGTCCGGCGCACGCGGGTGCCTTCTAGGGGGAAGGATTCAAAGCAACGTATATACATTGCTTTGCCTGCCCATGCCATTCTGCCGACGTAAATGTGCGTGAGGTAGTCGGTAAGCGATTAAATAAAACATTGCAATTTAACTAAGCCCTTTGAATTTTAGTTGATTAAAATGTACTGGCGATTTTATTAGACTAAAATATGACTAAACAATTCAGATGACTAAAATATGACTAAAACGAAAATGTAAATTTAGTCAAAAGACTATGACTAAAACGAAATCAAAATGTCACATCAAAATGAACACTCAGGCCTCGTACACACGAGGGGATATGTCCGCTGAAAACGGTCCGATGGACTGTTTCAGCAGACATCTCCGCTCGTGTGTATGGGCTAGCGGACAGATTTCTCCACCCGACAGATTTCAAAGCATGCTTTGAAATCCATCCGGTGGAATCTGTCCGCCCGACATGTCTGCTGGTTAGTACACTTACCAGCAGACATGTCGTCCCCCACCGCCGCCGCGCCGCCGCCGAATGGATTTCGGCGCATGCGCGGAAGTGTTTTAACTTCCTGGTGCGGTGACGTGCGGTGACGTGGCGGCGTCAACGTCACCGCCGCGTCACCGCGCCGTCCGGCGGCGGGGAATTTGATCCGATGGTGTGTACACGCCATCGGATCAAACTCCCGATCGGACATATCCCATGGAAATGGTCCGCGGACCGTTTTCATCGGATATGTCCGATCGTGTGTACGAGGCCTAAATGTAGCTTGACCCTTAAACACGCTTCACACTGTCACACTGTGACCTTCTGTCGGACCGACTGCTGTACACACAGGCTGAACCGTTTCTGTTGAACTGACCAATGCCGCCATTTGGCCTGTGACAACGGGGCTTTTGAGTCTGTTGTGTCAAAGGCTTCCACTTAAATGATCACTAAAGGAATTTTTTTTTAGCTAAATAGCTTCCTTTACCTTACTGCAGTACTGGTTTCATGTCCTTATTGTTTGTTTTTGCTTTGAAGTTGCTGTAATCCTGCTCTGTTCTCCACACTTCCTGCTTGTCTGTTTCCTTATAACCACAGTACTGGGAGCTTTCTTACGGTGGTCTAAGCTGTCATTACTGTGTGGTGTCTAAAACTTCCCAGAACCAATCAGATTCACTTTAAAAACAAAAGGCTGCCCTGGATTTGTTTGTTTTTGTTCTGTGTGTCTATTTCTACTTTGCAGAAACATGAAGCCAGTTCAAAAGTGAAACTAACCTGCAGGCACATTATATGATTGATTTTTATCTATTTTTAATCATTTTGAAAAGGAATCAGTTAACTTTATGTCTCTATACCAGGGGTCTCCAAACCCCGGCCCGCGGGCCACATCCGGCCCGCTCATGTGTTTTATCCGGCCCGCAGCTTACAGGCCCTGTAGTGTAAACGTGCTGCCACTCCGCTTTTTTTACATAGGCTGCTGGGACCGCCAAGGCGCAGCACCTCCCCTCTACCCACACACTGTTTAAAATTACGATCCCGCAAGTGACGTCACAGATGCGGCACCTCCCCTTTTCCCTCCCGTTGTTTGAATTGATGATCCTCCACGAGTCACATCACAGGCGCAGCACCTTCCCTCTTCCCGCCCCCTGTTTGAATTGACGACCCTCCACGAGTGACGTCACAGGCACCTCCCCTCTTCCCGCCCACTGTTTAAATTGACGATCCTGCCACGAGTGAAGCAGCGGGCGGGAGACTGGAGTTGCAGAAGAGCTGAAGAAGAGCTGAAATCGGCAAGACGGAGGCAACAGGTTCTGATCATGTTATTGTGCACAACACTAATGGCCAAACTGCAGGGGAGATTGTTGTGCTGATGGGGATATTGCTGGGGACAGTGCTATGCTGATGGGAACATTGCTGGGGACACTGCTGCTGGGGACATTGGTGTCCCCATCAGCGGTGTCCCCATCAGCAATGATGGGGACATGGGGTCACTGCTGATAGAGACACTGCTGATGGGGACACTGAGGCGCACACCGCTGATGGGGACACCAGATTGCTGTGCTGATGGGGATTTTTCTGGGGACATTGCTGTGCTAATGGGAACAATGCTGGGGACACTACTGATGGGGACATCACGAATGGGGACACCAGTGTCCCCATCAGCGGCATCCCCATCATTGGTGTGCCCATCAGCAGTCAGCAATGATGGACATGGGGTCACCGCTGATGGGGACATGGGGTCACCGCTGATGGGGACACCGCTGATGAGATCAGAGGTGTCCCCATCAGCAATTATGGGGACACTGCTGATTGGAACACCGCTGATGGGGACACCAGTATTCCCATCAGCGGTGTCCCCATCATTGGTGTGCCCATCAGCGGTCAGCAATTATGGGGACACCGTCGCTGATGGGGACATTGTGTCGCCGCTGATGGGGACATTGGGTCGCCGCTGATGGGGACACCAGACTGCTGTGCTGATGGGGATATTTCTGGGGACAGTGCTGATGGGGATATTTCTGGGGACATTGCTGTGCTGATGGGAACATTGCTGGGGACACTACTGATGGGGACATCACCAATGGGGACACAGGTGTCCCCATCAGCGGTATCCCCATCATTGGTGTGCCCATCAGCGGTCAGCAATGATGGGGACATGGGGTCACTGCTGATGGCGTCACCGCTGATGGGGACATGGGGTCACTGCTGATGGGGACACCACTGAGGGCGACACCGCTGATGGGGACACCAGATTGCTGTGCTAATAGGGATATTTCTGGGGACAGTGCTGATGGAGACATTGCTGGAAACAGTGCTGATGGGAATATTTCTGGAGACACCATGAATGGGGACACCGGTTTCCCCATCATCGTGTCCCCATCAGTGGCGTGCCCATCATTGGTGTGCCCATCAGCGGTGCCCCCATCAGCGGTGTCCCTATCAGCAATAATGGGGACACTGCTGATGGGGATGCTGCTGATGGGGACACTGGTGTCCACATCGGCGGCGTCCCCATCATTGGTGTGCCCATCAGCGGTCAGCAATGATGGGGACATGGTGTCACTGCTGATGGGGACATGGTGTCACTGCTGATGGGGATATGGTGTCACTGCTGATGGGGATATGGTGTCACTGCTGATGGGGATATGGTGTCACTGCTGATGGGGATATGGTGTCACTGCTGATGGGGACACCGCTGATGGGGACACTGAGGAGGACACTGCTGATGGGGACACTAAGGAGGACACTGCTGATGGGGACACTGAGAAGGACACTGCTGATGGGGACACGTGTGGAAGGCTCTGATGGGGACACAGGCGTGTGGAAGGCCCTGATGGGGACACAGGCGTGTGGAAGGCCTTGATGGGGACACAGGCGTGTGGAAGGCCCTGATGGGGGACACAGGCGTGTGGAAGGCTTTGATGAGGCTTTTATTCTCAGTCATATCATGCTGATTACAAAAACGATCCATGCAAAATATATACATTTGTTTAAATTTTTTCCGGCCCCCGAATACCTGTAAAATCTACAATGTGGCCCTCGTGTTGAAAAGTTTGGAGACCCCTGCTCTATACCCTGTAAACAGTCATTTCAGCAAAAATTTCCTTTACAACTCCTTTAAAGGATCACTAAAGGAAAAAAAATTTTTTGCTGAAATTACTGTTTACAGGGTATAGAGACATAAAAGTTAACTGATTCCTTTTAAAAATGATTAAAAATAGATAAAAATCAATCATATAATATGCCTCTAGTTTCACTTTCGTTTTTAAAAAGGTTTTGTGTTTATGTTTAGTAGAGAGAGAGACAGAACAAAAACAAACAAATCCAGGGCAGTGTTTTGTTTTTAAATTAAATCCCAGGGCAGTGTTTTGTTTTTAAAATGAATCTGATTGGGTCTGAGGAGTTTTAGAGACACAGCTTGGACCACAGTGAAAAGCTGCCATGAGATTTTTCATAAGGAGCCAGACAAGCAGGAAGCGTGGAGATCAGAGAAGTATTATGGCTACTTCAAAGCAAAAACGAACAATGAGAACATAAAAACAGCACTGCATTAAGGTAAAGAAAGCTATTTAGCTAAAAAAAATGTTTCCTTTAGTGATCCTTTAAGCCTGGGTTCACATTGGAGCGATTTGTCATGTGATTTGAGAGATCAAATTGCACGACAAGTCGCAGCCTTTTTTTTCCTTTAGTTACCCTTTAATGTTCTAAATCATTGTATGGCAACAAAACAAATTAATACCTTTTATTTGTTGGGTATTGCATTGATGGTAATTTCACTCACACGGCACCTTTTTGGCATGTTCACAAACTCACTATAAGGACAAAATACCGCTTTATGAGGTAATAATTATTATTTTATTTATTTATTTATTTCAGGTACTTGTATAGCACTGTCAATTTAGGCAGCGCTTTACATATTCATTTTACATTCACATTAGTCCCTGCCCTCAAAGAGCTTACAATCTAAGGTCCCTAACTCACATTCATACACATATATTTACTAGAGACAATATAGACAGGAGCCTTATAACCTACCAGCATGTCTTTGGAGTATTTCTGAAGCCAAGTAATATCTCCCTCTTCCTTGCATGTGTCCCTGTGTCTTTTTATTTTGTTGCATAGCGTACAGTACGTTCATGTTCCCTGTGAAGTGTTTGTTGAGATTAGATGTGTCCGTAACAAGGGTGCCTTGATAAATATGAGCACTAGACACATTGTAAGATAAATGGTCCTCATGCCACAGTGCATTCGGTTGTCTGATGAGAAGTTTATTCGTTCTTTATGGCTCTCCGTTCTAAGCGTTAGCAGGATTTTACGCATAATGACCAATAATAATCATAATAAAACGTCTTATGATTACCTGGCAGATTATTTGCCAGTTGACTTGCATAACACCTGACTAGATGTTCAAATCATTTGTGCTATGAGAAATTCAGCTAGTGGATCATATTGTATAGCAGAATTGTGTCCTAAAACAGTTACCTTTAATGGCATGCCATGAATAATAACCATCACAGTTGCTTGTGCTCTTAACTGAACTGTCAAACCATCAAATAGCTGGTGTCATAACTGATCACATGTGCAGCACTATGGCAACTGCAGATCAAATAAAGACTAAGATGACAGCTGTCAGGCCGCGTACACACGATCAAATCTATCTGCTGGAAACGGTCTGACAGACCGTTTCAGCAGACAGATTTGATCGTGTGTACGGGCAGACAGACAGATTTTGCCAGCAGACAGATTTTAAAGCATGCTTTAAAATCTGTCTGCTGGGAAACCGTCCGTCCGACATGTCTGCTGGTTAGTACGCTAACCAGCAGACATATCTGCCCGCACATGCGTCGAATGGATTCGACGCAGGCGCGAAAGTGTTTTACTTCCTGGTGCGACGGCGTGGCGGCGTCAACGTCATCGCCACGTCACCGCGCTGTCTGCCGGCGGGGATTTTGGTTTGATCGTGTGTACAGCAATCAAACCAAAACAGCCCAGCAGACAAATCTGATCAAATCGGTCTGTCAGACCGATTTGAACAGATTTATTTGGTCGTGTGTACGCGGCCTAAAGCATAGGAGGGTTTAGTTCCTCTTTTAAGAAGAAGTTAAATTATTAAATTAAATTAAATCATTTTTAGAAGAGGTTTGAGAGGGCATGTGCCGTTGAATATACTGTTCAACAACATTATATTCTTTCATGCATTATTGGTTGAAAATAAAAATAATATTAATAATTTGTATAAATATGGAAATATATTGAAACATGTTACTGGAATGCATATCATTTGGCAACCTTACTAGTGTGTTAAAAAAGAATCAAAAGGGGTTCACCAGCTTTGTCTATTATTTTATTGGGCCATTTATTAATGGAAAAGCTAGATAAAATATACTCACAAACAATAAATAGCCACAAGCCTATAAAATCATTGAAGTATAAACCTAAAGCTTAATATAAAGATCTGGACAACCCTCCACAACAGAAACAAGTTAACGCATTTTAAGGAGAATACCCTCTTTAGCACTGATAAAGATGGCACACCCTTCGAAACACATTGGCTCTCGTTTCTGTTGTGGAGTGTCTTTAGCTCGAAGAGGCTATGCCCCTTGAAATGTATTAACCACTTCAATACCCGGCCATATACAATTGACGGCCAGAGATGGGATCTACCATCCTAAGTGGCCGTCAATTGACGGCCTGGGCTTTGCGGGTGGATATCTGAATGATGCCTGCAGCCAGAGGCATCATCCAGATATCCTCTTCTTCAGCCGGCGATTCTGCACAATCTAAGAATGATCATAGTGGCGGTTCCGCCGCTTGATCGTTCTTGCAGCCCGTGGGAGGGGACATCCCCCTCCCGCCGCCATCCCCCCCTCCCGCCGCCATCCGGTGCTTCTCCGGGCTCTCCCGTGCCTTCGGGGGCCCGGAGAACGAATCGTCGGCAGGAAGCATAGAGATGACTGGTGACCAGATGGTCACCAGTCATCTGTATGACCGTCGGAGGACCTGGGCGCGATGTGATGACGTCAGGCCCGGGTCCCCGTAAGTAAACAAAGCCGCGATTGAGGCTGTAAGCCACTATTCATGAGATCGGTGAATTTTTTTTTTTTACCGATCTCATGGTTTCCAGCCTGGAGGAGAGATGTGAGGTCTAATTGACCCCACATCTCTCCTTAAAGAGGACCTGTCACACACATTTCCTATTACAAGGGATGTTTACATTCCTTGTAATAGGAATAAAAGTGGAAAAAAAATTGAAAAAAAGTGTAAAAATAAATAAAAAAATAAGTCAAAAAAATAAATAAAAGATAAAAAAAAAAAATTAAAACGCCCCTGTCCCCGATAGCTCGCGTGCAGAAGCGAACGCACACGTAAGTCCCGCCGACATATGTAAACGCCGTTTAAACCACATAAGTGATGTATCACCGCGTGCGTTAGAGTGCCAGCAACGAATCTAGCGTTGCCTATGGAGATTTTTAAGTACCGAAGTTTGGCACATAATTAAAGCGTGACATGTTGGGTATCTATTTACTCGGTGTAACAAAATCTTTCACATAATACAAAAAAATTGGGCTAACTTCACTGTTTTGTTATTTTTTTAATTCATGAAACTATTTTTTTTTTACAAAAAAAAAGGCGTTTAAAAAATGATTGCGTAAATACCGTGCGAGATAAAACGTTGCAATGACCGCCATTTTATTCCCTAGGGTGTCTGCTAAAAAAACATATATAATGTTTGGGGGTACTGCGTAATTTTCTAGCAAAAGAATGATTATTACATGTAGGAGAGAAGTGTCAGAATAGGCCCGGTATGGAGGTGGTATAAAAGCCCGGTATTGAAGTGGTTAATAGAGAAGTTCAGCCAAAGCTCATTTGACTGTACTTCTCCTATGGGCCACAGGAGTGTAGTTTGATTTGCACTCCTGTGACCTCACAGATGCAAGTCCAGGCACCGCGTCATCATGACAAAGTCTGGACTGACGCGAGCAGCTGAGAGCCTGAGATAGCCGCTCCGTCCTTTCCACAGCTCAGTGCTCCAATGAGCGAGGAGGAGGCAGAGAAGAGAGCTGTGACTGACAGTCTGCAGATCTCTGCTCACAGAGCTCTCATAACCGAGCGATTGTGGTGTTCAATATCTCGGTTCTCGGTGCAGATGCGCCAGGGGAACAGATACAGCATCATGCAGACCAATGCTGCATCCACCAAGGTAAGTATGATTCTAACAAAAAAAAATCCTTTACTTTTCTTTTAAGTGATTGTGAAGGCTTAATTTTTTTGTAACAAAACAGGTTATACTTGCCTGCTTTGTGCAGTGGTATAATAAAGAGTGGCCCTAATCCTTCCCTTCTAGGGTTCCCCGACGGCACTCTCAGCTCCTGCTCTTCTTTGATTGCAGCAGTAGCCAATGCTTCTTCCTCCATGATAAGCAAAGCACTGTATTGATATAGGCCCCAGGAAAGTTTATAGCAAGGTGAGAGGGTGATACACTTAATAAGATTTTTTTTACTTTTTTACCCTACTTTCCCCAGCAAAGTAAAAGCATAATGGGCTGGTATGCATCTTACCTGCAATCGAAGGCCGCACTGTCCCTATTGGGGGCCGCATCCATCTTCGCCCCTCTTCCTTCCGGGGCCACGGACTCCGACTTTGTGACTGTCCAGAGTAGCGTGATGTCACTCCCGCACAGGCATGCATGAGCCATCAGTCACGGCACTTGCTAGTGAAGACACGGGGCGGGGGGTGTTTCTTCACAGTGCATGTGCCGATGGCATCGGTGCAAGCGTATATGGTAAATATTAGGGTTGTCCCGATACCGATACTAGTATCGGTATCGGGACCGATGCCGAGTATTTGCGCTAGTACTTGTACTCGCGCAAATACTCCCGATGCCTAAATAGAATACTCCCCCCCCCCACCGCTGCCGCCGCATCGCGCTGCCGAATCGAAAGCCGTCGCATCGTGGCGCCGCTGCAAGGGGTTAAACGCCGTGCGGGAACATCACAGCATTCATTTGAATAGCTGTAGTGTTCCCGCCCGTATAGACACTCCCCCTTGCTCGGGATTGGATGGGTGATCGTGATCTGTCCAATCCCGAGCAAGGGGGAGTGTCTATACGGGCGGGCTATTCAAATGAATCCTGTGGTTTTCTCCATGCGGCTTTCGGCGGCAAAGGTAAGGGAAATGGCTGAACAGACATTGCTGCATATGTGAGGGACATGGCTAGAGGGACATGGGACATTGCTGCATATGTGAGGGACATGGCTAGAGGGACATGGGACATTGCTGCATATGTGAGGGACATGGCTGAACGGACATTGCTGCATATGTGAGGGACATGGCTAGAGGGACATGGGACATGGCTGCATATGTGAGGGACATGGCTAGAGGGACATGGCTGAACAGACATTGCTGCATATGTGAGGGGCATGGCTAGAGGGACATGGGACATTGCTGCATATGTGAGGGACATGGCTAGAGGGACATGGGACATTGCTGCATATGTGAGGGACATGGCTAGAGGGACATGGCTAAAGGGACAAGGCTGCATATGTGAGGGACATGGCTGAAGGGACATGGCTGCATATGTGAGGGACATGGCTAGAGGGACATGGGACATTGCTGCATATGTGAGGGACATGGCTAGAGGGACATGGGACATTGCTGCATATGTGAGGGACATGGCTGAACGGACATTGCTGCATATGTGAGGGACATGGCTAGAGGGACATGGGACATGGCTGCATATGTGAGGGACATGGCTAGAGGGACATGGCTGAACAGACATTGCTGCATATGTGAGGGGCATGGCTAGAGGGACATGGGACATTGCTGCATATGTGAGGGACATGGCTAGAGGGACATGGGACATTGCTGCATATGTGAGGGACATGGCTAGAGGGACATGGCTAAAGGGACAAGGCTGCATATGTGAGGGACATGGCTGAAGGGACATGGCTGCATATGTGAGGGACATGGCTAGAGGGACATGGGACATTGCTGCATATGTGAGGGACATGGCTAGAGGGACATGGCTGAAGGGACATGGCTGCATATGTGAGGGGCATGGCTGAAGGGACATGGCTGCATATGTGAAGGACATGGCTAGAGGGACATGGCTGCATATGTGAGGGACATGGCTAGAGGGACATGGGACATTTCTGCATATGTGAGGGACATGGCTAGAGGGACATGGCTGAAGGGACATGGCTGCATATGTGAGGGACATGGCTAGAGGGACATGGCTGAAGGGACATGGCTGCATATGTGAGGGACATGGCTAGAGGGACATGGCTGCATATGTGAGGGACATAGCTGGAGGGACATGGCTGGAGGGACATGGCTGAATATGTGGGGGACATGGCTGGGGGGACATGGCTGCATATGTGGGGGACATGGCTGCATTTGGGGACACATGTAAAAAAAGTATCGGTATTCGGTATCGGCGAGTACATGAAAAAAGTATCGGTACTTGTACTCGGTCCTAAAAAAGAGGCATCGGGACAACCCTAGTAAATATCTCCTAAACCATGCAGGTGTAGGAGATCTTTACATTACCTACATTTAAGCTTTATTATAGGCTTACCTGTAGGTACAAGTGGTGTAACTAGATTTACAACCACTTTATTGTTGAGAATGCATTAAGACAAAACACGTCTTGCCATTAGAACCACTTTAGCTCTTTTTCTGTTGTAGAGTGTCATCCAGGTCCTTATATTTAAATTTCTAGGTTCAGGTTCCACTCAGAGGTTGATACTTTAGTGATTTTATAGGCTTGCAACTGTATGTCGTTTGTGAGTATATTTTATCAATTTCCACGTTAATTAATAACTCCTTAAGGAAGGGGTCTCAAACTCAAATTACCTGAGGGCCACAAGACAAGTTTTCATATCCCATGGGGGGCCGGATGCAAACTTTCAAACTTTAAAAACAACAGTACTGGTGTCAGCAAACGCATTATTACCCCCAGCACTGGTGTCAGTGGATACATTATTAACCCTGACCACTACACTGCACACTGACCACTACACACTGACCACTCACCATTGGGTCACAGGGCCCAGCGAACATCAGGTCACAGGGCCCAGCGAACATCAGGTCACAGGGCCCAGCGCACATTAGGTCACAGGGCCCAGCGCACATCAGGTCACAGGGCCCAGCGAACATCAGGTCACAGGGCCCAGCGAACATCAGGTCACAGGGCCCAGCGCACATCAGGTCACAGGGCCCAGCGCACATCAGGTCACAGGGCCCAGCGCACATCAGGTCACAGGGCCCAGCGCACATCAGGTCACAGGGCCCAGCGCACATCAGGTCACAGGGCCCAGCGCACATCAGGGCACAGTGCACATCAGGGCACAGCGCACATCAGGGCACAGCGCACATCAGGGGGCACAACGTGGTACATGGGGCACATGGGGCACATTCAGGGCACATGGAGCACATTCAGGGTACATGGGGGCACATTCAGGGTACATGGGGGCACATTCAGGTTACATGGGGGCACATGAGGGGTACATGGGGCACATGAAGGCACAATCAGGGCACATTCAGGGTACATGGGGCACATGAGGGCACATTCAGGGTACATGGGGCACATGAGGGCACATTCAGGGTACATGTCGGCGTCAACTTGTGGTTTTCTTCACATGCAGAGTAGCACAGGAAGCGTCTCTGTCATAAGTTCACTTCTCTGTCTCACGCTGCGGCAGCATGCCGCCCCCCCCGCCCCCGACGCCCCCCTCTCTTCTCGTCCATCCCAGGTGATATCACATGCAAATGGAGATGAACGAGAAGAGAGGGGAGGCCGACGGGGGGCGGGGAGCTGCCGGAGCATGAGACAGACAAGTGAACTTATGACAGAGACGCTTCCTGCGCTAATCTGCATGTAAAGAAAATCTACTCCCCCCCCACTTCCGTGGCACCCCCCGCCCTGCCTGCGGGCCATTTATAACCGGTTCGCGGGCCGCAAATGGCCCGCGGGTCGGTACTTTGAGACCCCTGCCTTAAGGTAATGCATAAGGCACCCTCCTGATTCATTTAATGCCCAGGATTTCCCTAATCTGAAGAGGGCAGCAAAGCCTGAAGCCTACCCACACGCTGTTTTGACGTATAGACCTAACAAATCTTTCTTTTTCATGTTCTTTTCATGACTGATCCATGTTCTTTCCAGCGATTCACAACATGTTAGCAGCGGTTGTAAAGGTATGCGCGCTATACAATAGTTTGATCTCGTATCACAATGAAGAATAAATGAAAGCAGCCAGCATAAATTTGTTGATTTCAAATAAAATCACATATAAAAGTCGGTATGCAGTGCTACAAGGGGTTAAATGCAGTCCATTTTCTAGTTGTAAGTATCATTTTAATTAAGCTTCTTACATGCTATGCGGGCTTCACTATGTATTGCTTTGTTTTATCATGGTGACACCATACTCATGAACTGTACCCATTGGAGTTCTGTGTGGTGAAAAAAGATTGCGGCAAGTTTTTCCAATCTCGGTGTTATCAGTAGAGATCGACCGATATGGTTTTTTCTCTGGCCGATGCCGATATTTAGAAATCTGGGCAGCCGATGGCCGATATATGATGCAGATTTTTGCGGACAAAATTTTAGGGCGATTTTTTTTTTTTTTGGTGCCACTGGATGGCACTAATTGGCACTGGAAGATTGCACTAGCAGAAGGCACTTATTGGCACTGACAGGCTGCACTGGATGGCACTGAAAGATGGTACTAGCAAATGGCACTGATTGGCAGGTGGCACTTATTGGCACTGGTAGGTGGCACTAATTGACACTGGCAGGTGGCACTGATTGGCAGATGGCACTGATTGGCACTGGCAGGTGGCACTAACAGGTGACACTGGCAAGTGGCACTGGTTGGCACTGACTGGCAGGTGGCACTAATTGGCACTGGCAGGTGGCACTGGGTAGCAATAGTAAGCACTGGTTGGCATTGGCAGGTGGCACTGATGGCTTTAGTTGGCACTGGTAGGTGGCACTGGATCACACTGGCAGATGGCAATGGATGGAATGTGGCACTAATTGGCACTGGATGGTGGCACTGGTATTGGCACTGGCAGGTGGCATTGGCAGATGTCACTGGATGGAAGGTGGCACTAATCGTCACTGGATGGTGGCACTGGTATTGCCACTGGCAGATGGCACTGGATGGCAATTGGCACTTATTGGCACTGGCGCAAAAAAAAAATGGTGTCGCCCCCCCTCAGTACAGACCCCCTATCCCTCCAGTATAGACACCCCCCTGCCCCCCGTAGTACAGACACCAGAGAGCGGTGTGTGTCCCACGAGTGCGGGCCCCTCCTCCTCTGTGGGTGTAAACAGAGAGGAGGGCCGCTGTGCTGGGTGTACCAAGATGGCCACGGCTCTGGAGCTAGGCCGAAGCCACGGTCTTTCCTGATGCTGTGACCGCGGCGGCAATCCGCATCAGGAAAGGCCGCGGTTTCGGCCTAGCTTCCGGATCAGTGGCACCACTAGCGGCCATGTAAAATATCGGCCTAATTTGGATAAAAATCGGCTGATGCAGATTTCTCCAAAACGGCCGGTATATTGGCCTCTAGTTATCAGCCTAGAGCCGTCCCACCTGTTGATGGAACTTAGTGCTATTTAGATCCCTGTTGAAGCTTGCTTTTTTCCTTCTTCTGGTAGGAAGATTGGATTGTCACTGTGGTGTGGTGTGCTTCAAACTCACACTGAAGCTGGTGCGGGGGTCTCAGCTTCTTTTTTCCATCATAGAATATGGACTGCATTTAACCCCTTGTAGCGCTGCATACAGACTTTTAAATCTGAGCACTGATGTGATGTCATTCAACTTTATCATTGTGTTTCAGCATTGAGCAGAGAAAATGCACATTTCAAGTGTTATCAGGGATGCCATTTTTATAGCACAATTAAACAATTAAATTCCCATCTGTATGATATTCACCAATTTCAGCCTGCTTTCGCAATTTTCCTGCAATTAGACAAAACAATAAAATGCTGATCTGTCGCTAAATGAAGAAGTTCTCTTAAACAGGATCATAGGACTGAGTTTAGGCAGATTGTGGAAACGGATATTCAGAATGCGTCACAATTGCGAATGCAGCGATTTCTTGAAATTGTCCCCCAGGGACAATCCACTACCGTTCTAGAAGTCCTCATGTCAGAGAAGTGCTGTGCCCTTCCATGCATTTTCCCCCAGGTGGTTAGGTTCCATATGACAGCAGTGGTAATACATGCCAGACAACTGAAATCTGACATGTGACTAGGATGACATGACTGAGGATTGTTTCTGGAAATTGAAGATCAATGGCAGGAGTCCCCCATAGTTCTTCATAGAGAAGTTACAAACACACGATTTGACTACAATCATATAGAAGTAAATAATATTCTTAATGTTGGTATATTTTTTTTCTATACGACCCAAGGTGTAAATGTAATACAGTATTTAAATATTGTAAATGAAATGCCATTGTATATGAATTATTCAGTAGAATGTTTGAAGGCTTGGAAAAAATGTGCTGTGTTGTGAGGTTACCTGAGGACACACTGACCTGTCAAAGACAGTATGCAATCATCTTCAAAGCTGACAAGTAATATTTTTTTTTTGTGGCAAAATGGATATTTGGGCATTCCTTTCTGAGCCGTCAAGATAAAATGTGCAGAACACACATACCACACAGAACATCTCTTTGTGGATTCCCCCTCTTTTTTCACTCTCTTCCCAGTCTTCTAGTTCAGTCTATGCTTTGCGATTGCAATCTTATTTTACATTCAGTGAATATAAGCCAAACATTTGGGGTATCTGGATTTTTTTTTTTTTTTGTTCAGGTATTTTATCTGAAGTGCACCAGTCAACCCACAGTCATTTTTAATAATTTGCTGATCTAAGAACCACTGCTTGTGATGCAGTAGAGCAGGGGTGCCCAACCTTTTGAATAGCAAGGGCCACTTAAGCAACTTGGTAACCAGTCATGGGCCACAATGAGCGGAGCGGGCTGATGACATGTCACGCCCAGATGGAAGGGGACAAATTCCCTTCTGTTTTCTGGATTGGAGGTAAATGGACATCTGTTGCTCTGTAGAGGTGAATTAAGGGTCCCATTTGGTCGGGTTCATTGTGTGAAAAGGGCCTAAGACTGCTTTCAACTGATGTGCTGCGGTTTACCCACACCGCGGGTACTACGTAGTGCACCTGTGTCTATCCTGCGGGTTAACTGAACTTTGCCATAGACTCCTTCTGTGGCAAAGCCGGCGCTGTAGATGAAACATCAGCTTATGGGGCTCTGGTCCGCAGCCGCTTTCTTCCTCTACCACCAGCTTCATCCATGCTTTGGTATGGCAGATCGGCAACCTGTGATCTGGGCTTGCCAACCCGCTATTCCAGAGCAGGAGGTCGCGGGCCACATCAGAGGGCTCCGCGGGCCACGTGTGGCCCTTGGCCACCCCTGCAGTAGAGTCATTCTAAAACAGGCTCGCTGTGACGTCTTTGCTGAATCTGAATGCAAAAAGCCTGTATTAAAAAACTGTCATGCCGCTTACACACGATCATTTTTCAGCATGAAATAAAACGTTGTTTTTCAGCATGTACAAAAAATTTAGTTTTTCCAACTTCATCATTAAAACGACGTTGCCCACACACCATCGTTTTAAAAAAATGATCTAGCAAAGCGTGGTGATGTACAACACGTACGACGGCACTATAAAGGGGAAGTTCCATTCGCCTTTGGGCTGCTTTAGCTGATTGCGTGTTAGTAAAAGACGATTTGTGCTTTTCTGTCTGTTACAGTGTGATGAATGTGCTTACTCCATTATGAATGGTAGTTTTACCAGAACGAGCGCTCCCGTCTCATAACTTGCTTCTGAGCATGCTGAGGTTTTTAACGTCGTTTTAGCCCACACACGATCATTTTTTACAACCCGAAAAACTACTTTGTTTAAAACGACGTTAAAAAATGCAGCATGTTTTTTTTGTCGTTTTTCAGAACCTGAAAAATGATGTAAAGCCCACACACGATCATTTTAAATTAATTATTACATTTTTACATTTTTTAAAACAATGTTTTTTTTTCATGATGAAAAATTATCGTATGTACGCGGCATGAGAAGTAGTAAGACATTTCTTCCAGTCCCCAGTCAAACTGAAACCTGCTTTGAAAGTTTAAATATGACTGGCAGTACAGGAAGCAGAAAGCTTGAAAGTTAGATTTGCTAACTATCTGATTGCTATTACTTGTCGCAGAAATCCACACTGACCCTCTCATATAGTGAGCTTCCCCAATTTATGCTGCCCTAGTGAGACTGAAGGACACTTGCGTTACAAGAGACTGTAGATTTTTTTAATTTCTGCTCCCCTTCCCTGCAGTGTCTCGGCAGCCCTAAAGCCTTTAAAATTCCTATAAGCACAGAGCAGGTGCACTTTGCTTTAAAGAGTTTGCTTTAATGAGGATGAATTGCAAAATTTGTATTTCAAAAAGTATCTGTTTAGATAAAATGGACAGAGTGCTTTTGAAATATTACACTGCCACCTAGTAAAGCTAAAGAGTTGAGAACAGTTATGGGTTTTTCAGTGAAACAGTGTAAACTGTAGAACCCATTACAACCATTAATAATCCTCCTCATACTGGTTAGGACACAATTCCAATTGGTTGTTAAAGTTTTGGACTAAAGCGGAGTTTCACCCTAAATATAATCTCCCAGCTAACTGGCGTCAGAGTTGTTTTTTTTTTTTTTATAGAACAGTTATGGGTGGACGGCGCCAGTACAGCGCGTCACATTTCAGTACCCGAAACGGGTATTTCCGGCGCTATGCGGCGTGCGCACAGAAACTGTAGGCGCCGATTTCTCCGACCCAGGGCGTGACGCGCCATACGTAACCATGCGCAGTAGCTCCTAGGTCTGTGCGCAGGCGCCGCATAGCGCCGGAAATCCGAGTCATCGGGTACTTAGGAAGATGTGGTTACTGGCGGTCCACCACGGGGGACAGAAAAATTCGATAAAACAATTGCTATAAAAAAAAAAAAAAAACAGCATACTGGCGCTGACGCCAGTATGCTGAAGCGCATGGGAGATCTTATATTTAGGGTGAAATACCGCTTTAACTATTTGCCCTATGTGCTTTTATTGAATAAGTCCTTTGCTTTTCATTCTTGTCATCTCAACTTGGATATATTTGTTGGCCGCCCAACTCTGAGTGCCCTTTCATACGTGCAGACCATATGTTCGTATTTCATCCATCCGTTTTTGGATGAAATACGGACATACATGAATCCCTATGGGATAGCGGATGTCAGCGGGTGAACATCTGCTGACACCCGATCTCATTGGTCCTTGCTATGGTCTGATTCTTCAGATGGAGGAAAATCCTATTTTTTCATTCGTCTGTGGATCGAATTGGTTGAACACGGACAGGCGGTCCGTGTTCATCCGATCCCCCCCATAGGGGAGAGCAGAGATCTGACAGGGCGGTTCCTGCACACTGTGCATTTTGAGGCCTTTTCCAGTAATATATTTTTGCTTTTCTTGAACACTTCTGATGTCTTCTGGCGTGATATGTCTTCATTAGTCTTTTCTGGCGGTCGGCAATCCTGGATGATGCAGAAAGTAATGCTGACGTGGTGATGTCAGCACCACTCTATGCATCAATACACTGTGAGTGCAAGGTTCCACGCTCAGGGGCAGGACCACTCCCTGCACTCACACTCTTCCAGGTTTAATGATGACCAGTGACTCAACCCTCAGGCCCCTTTTCACACTTAACAACAAAACCTGGGGAATGCCCAGGGAAAAAACAAGCCTACTTACCGACCTGTCTAACAGTATGCGTTAAAAACGGGTTTTGTCCGCACGCATTTGCAAACGCATGTGTGGGCCACAGAGCCGCGTCAAGGCACCCTGTAATCTGTGGTCCTAACACTAAATAATGAGTGTCCCCACAATGGAGGCACATGCATTCTAATGGATAGATAGGGGCAGGTGGACTGAAGGGGAGCCACCTCTCCTTGAAGGTGCAGGAGCACACCAAACACCCAGCATGTAGCACAATGGCTGGAAAGGTGTTGGTGTGCTGCATACTGTTAGACAGGTTAATTGGTTGTTCTGCGAGCTGGTCGGTAAGTAGGCTTGTTTTTTCCGTGGGCATTCCACAGGTTTTGTTGTTATCTTCTTTAGCCTTCTAATGCTACTTACTGCTATGGCCAGCTATAGATGGGGCGGTGGACCCTTTTTACACTTGTATGACTTGTCCCACGATTTGGGACTGCAAAGTAGCATGACAAGTAGTTCCCCCATGATTTCCAATGACAACCATTCATATTAATATGACTTCAAGTCGTGCCTACTTCAAAGTAATCCCTGCACTACTTTGGTCCAACTTTGATGCACGTTCCACAGGCATTCCCTGAAATCACATCAAAATCCTGGCTGCACAATCGCGCGACTTTAAAGTTGCAATAGTGTGAAAGGGGCCTTAAAGTGATACTAAACATACAATTACCTTACTTAATCTTTGTTGTCCAGAGGTCACATGATGTTTCCCAGGTATTTCCTGTCCTCTGGGAAAGTTCTGGGGGAGGAGTTTCTAGTACTTTGCTGATGTATGAATCCTGTGTCTGCCACTCACATGACATAAAAAAAAAAAAAAAGCCTTTCCGAATAGAGAATTAAAATAATTTTTAACAAAGTGATTTAAAGCTTCATACAAACCTATATTTCAAAGCAAATGTTTATATATTTTGTTTTCAATAACATGATATAGGTGAAGTTTTAGGTTGACTAACAATAGCTCACACTTTGTTCACACTGTAAAGAAATCTGAAGGAGGTTCTGCCAATCACAGGCTGTGTCACACTCTTTCAGCCTGTGTCTATGGCAGTGGTTCTCTAACCTGGGGTCGGGTCACCAAATTCTGGGCTGCTTCTGAAGCCCGCGCTCCTCTCCTAGCTTTTTTTGTGGCCACCCAGCAGGGCTGTCCCTGGAGCCTGTTGCCGCCCAGCTGGGCTGTTCCTGGAGCCTGCGCCCGCCTACTCAGCCGTTTTGCAGCCACCTATTCAGTTCACGGCATGGGTAGGGGGCATAGACTAGAGGTCAGCTGACTGGTGAGGAATATTAAGTGGGAGGGGCTGAAGGAGACCCTATCTCCTGATTTCAGCATACAGTGCCTTGCGAAAGTATTCGGCCCCCTTGAACTTTGCGAGCTTTTGCCACATTTCAGGCTTGAAACATAAAGATATATGTATTTTTTTGTGACGAATCAACAACATGTGGGACACAATCATGAAGTGGAACAAAATGTATTGGATATTTCAAACTTTTTTAACAAATAAAAAATGAAAAATTGGGCGTGCAAGATTATTCAGCCCCTTTACTTTCAGTGCAGCAAACTCTCTCCAGAAGCTCAGTGAATGATCCAATGTTGACCTAAATGACTAATGATGATAAATAGAATCCACCTGTGTGTAATCAAGTCTCCGTATAAATGCACCTGCACTGTGATAGTCTCAGAGGTCTGTTTAAAGCACAGAGAGCATCATGAAGAACAAGGAACACACCAGGCAGGTCCGAGATACTGTTGTGGAGAAGTTTAAAGCCGGATTTGGATACAAAAAGATTTCCCAAGCTTTAAACATCCCAAAGAGCACTGTGCAAGCGATAATATTAAAATGGAAGGAATATCAGACCACTGCAAATTTACGAAGACCTGGCCGTCCCTCTAAACTTTCAGCTCATACAAGGAGAAGACTGATCAGAGATGCAGCCAAAAGGCCCATGATCACTCTGGATGAACTGCAGAGATCTACAGCCGAGGTGGGAGACTCTGTCCATAAGACAACAATCAGTCATATACTGCACAAATCTGGCCTTTATGGAAGAGTGGCAAGAAGAAAGCCATTTCTTAAAGATATCCATAAAAAGTGTTGTTTAAAGTTTGCCACAAGCCACCTGGGAGACACACCAAACACGTGGAAGAAGGTGCTCTGGTCAGATGAAACCAAAATCAAACTTTTTGGCAACAATGCAAAACGTTATGTTTGGCGTAAAAGTAACACAGCTCATCACCCTGATTACACCATCCCCACTGTCAAACATGGTGGTGGCAGCATCATGGTTTGGCCTGCTTTTCTTCAGCAGGGACAGGGAAGATGGTTAAAATTGATGGGAAGATGGATGGAGCCAAATACAGGACCATTCTGGAAGAACTCCTGATGGAGTCTGCAAAAGACCAGAGACTGGGACGGAGATTTGTCTTCCAACAAGACAATGATCCAAAACATAAAGCAAAATCTACAATGGAATGGTTCACAAATAAACATATCCAGGTGTTAGAATGGCCAAGGCAAAGTCCAGACCTGAATCCAATCGAGAATCTGTGGAAAGAACTGAAAACTGCTGTTCACAAACGCTCTCCATCCAAACTCACTGAGCTCGAGCTGTTTTGCAAGGAGGAATGGGCAAATATTTCAGTCTCTCGATGTGCAAAACTGATAGAGACATACCCCAAGCGACTTACAGCTGTAATCGCAGCAAAAGGTGGCGCTACAAAGTATTAACTTAAAGGGGTTGTAAAGACAAAAATATTTTTCTCTTAAATTAAAGTCTGACAGTAGATGATAAAGTAAAAAGTAATGTTTTGCAGTATAACTAGTTTGATACCTGTTGAAATCGAGCTGTTTTATTCACCTCCAGCACTCCTGAATAGTTATTCTCACTGACTTCCTGGTTTGCGGTGCGCTTTCATTCTTGCTACATCCCGGCCTAATGGGAACTACAGTTCCCATTAGGCTTCGCCTCCATGCCTGGGCTGTAGTCATAGGGAGGGGGTGAGCACGTTCTGCTTTCCACCATGCAGATGCTGGTGGAAAGCAAGAAGAGGAGAGACAGAAAATGGCATTTTCAAACCTGGATTACTGTATTTTGGAAGTCAAAAGGAAAAACGAGGTAAGTTATATTTAAATGCTCTAGCTTACAGCAATCAATTGATCTAATAAAAAATGAACCTTTAGTGTTCCTTTAAGGGGGCTGAATAATTTTGCACGCCCAATTTTTGATTTGTTAAAGTTTGAAATATCCAATAAATTTCGTTCCACTTCATGATTGTGTCCCACTTGTTGTTGATTCTTCACAAAAAAATACAGTTTTATATCTTTATGTTTGAAGCCTGAAATGTGGCAAAAGGTTGCAAAGTTCAAGGGGGCCGAATACTTTCGCAAGGCACTGTAGGTGTCACTGTTGCGAGACATCACAGAAGCTGGAGACACAATGAAGCCAGAGACACAGTGAGTAACACTACCTGTGATTATAGTTGCCATTAAAAGTCCCCACTACAGTTCTCAGGTCAGCAGATGACCGTGATTAAGAGCACCTATGTTGACTGATCAGAATTCCCCCCAGCACTGCCACTGATCCCCCCCCCCCCCTCACTGGCACTGCCACTCACCCGAACTCCCCACTAGCACTGCCAATCCTCCCATTCCCCCACCCCCCACCAAGGAGTAAGAGAAGGAATACAAATAGAAAATACATGGAAGGGAGATGAAAAGAGGGGGAGGAACAAAGAAAAGGGAGAGAAAGAATAAGAGAAACAACATGAAAGACAGCTAGAGAGAGGGATGGGAGAAAAAAAAAGAAATAAAAAAAAAAAATTAGGATAGAGAGAGATAAAAGGGAAAGAAAGGAGAACAAAGAGAGAAGGGTACATCCTAAAATGTACCATAAGGGGTTTAATAGTGTACGAGTGGAAGGGACTTGGAGCACTAAATGTCCGTAGGTTAGGGGCACAAATTACTTGTCTTGCCTTGGGTTCTGACAACCCACTCTACGAAAATAATTTTATTGTTAGGGGTCCCCACAACTTGGAAGATTTTATCAAGGGGTCACAGCACTAGAAAGGTTGAGAAACTCTGGTCTATGGTGTGTATGTGCTGGGATAAACAGGGAGGTGAAGCCTTCTTTTATCTTGTCGGCGTAGTGTTTAACAATATAAAGACATGAAGGAAAAGGGAGGGAGTTTCGTTTACCACTGTATATATGCTCACATGTATGACTCTATAGTCACATGGGTGCACAGATAAGAAAAATAAACAAATTAACAACGTAGAAGGGAACTGATATTGGAGCATGCTCAGTAGAGCTCAACATCTGGTCTGCACAATCTCAGGCTGCAACATGGATCAACCAGGATTTTTGCAGCCTACAGAAAACAAATGCTCTAGAGCAGGGATCTCCAAACTACGGCCCTCCAGCTGTTGCGGAACTACACATCCCATGTGGCATTATAAAACTCTGAGATTTACAGACTAGGCATGATGGAAATGGTAGTTCCTGGACAACTGGAGGTACCATAGTTAAAAGACCCCCTGCTTTGGAGGATGAGTGAGGACGAACATATTGTAATATAGCATGTATTAACAATTGTTTGTTTTTTGGTTTAATAAAACGTTAAAATTGAGAACATCTACTAGCCAATGGGTACTTTTTGGGGAAGCTTTTTATTGAAGGTAGGTTTTGCAGCCAGAAATGCTTTTTTTCTTTCCAGAAAAATAACTCAAGTTGGGACAATACAAATTGCGAGTTGAGCTTTACATAGAAAATCATGTACATGTAATATCATTGTTTATTGTATGGTTGTTTATGTCTTGCACTTTTGTTTTCCTTTTCTTTCATGCTTCTTTGTAAAAGCTCCAGAAGAAGAAGGAGGAAAGCCTTTCCAATGCCCCATCTGTGGACTAGTAATAAAACGGAAAAGTTATTGGAAAAGGCACATGGTGATTCACACAGGTTTAAAAAGCCATCAGTGTCCACTATGTCCATTTCGTTGTGCCCGCAAGGACAATCTGAAATCGCACATGAAGGTGAGATTACAATTACATAGAAAACTAAAGATTTCATTGTGTTCACAATATAATATTATTTGAGAAGACGTTGCCAGTAGGCACCCTTATGTCTGTAAGCCTTTTTTAAATGAGTATCGTACTTCCGTATTGCTAGAAGTTGATTCACTTTGTATGCTTTATTAAATACTATGGAGTTATAATGATTACTTCTACCGTATGTAAGGCAGGTTAAAAAGGATAAAAAAACACTGATAAAAAAACATGCAGTTGTACTAGAAAAAAACTTTTTGGTGGTTTTGAAATTAAAATATTTGTTTCTTTTTTTTTATTCGCCAAATAGCAGAAACATATTTAATATTTTCTGGGAGTGTAGTGTCTACTTCTTAATCCTCTTATTTATTTTTAAATGTATTTTTATAAATGTATTAGTTTTTTTGCAAGTATTAATAAGTTACAGTATATGCAGACATAGGTGTGCGCAGCCTATAGCATTAGGGTGTGCACCCCAAAGCTCAAACACACATGCATGTGTATGTTTCTACATGTATATTGTCCCAGTACATTAATCTCCCTGCTGGCACAGTGAAATAGAACCAAGTAAGCAATTTTCTAATGGCAGAGTGGGTAAGAGAGAGGTCTTTCCCATCTCCCCACTGGCACTCAGAGCAATAATGCTAATGTGCACTAGATGATTAGGGTGTGCCCAGGCACATCTGGCACACCCTGTGTGCACACCTATGTATGCAGACTTAGATTTACACTTTGGACCACCTAAACCCAAAAGCTCATATGCAGTTTGTCCAAAATCCCTTCATTCTTTCCCTGGCTTTATTACTGTATGGAGTTATTAGCTTCCCATAGCTGCTTCTAATTTATTCTGTATACAGTGGAACCATGGTTTAAGAGTAACTTGGTTTGAGAGCGTTTTGATTTGTGAGCAACTTTTTTTTTAAATTCTGACTCGGTTTGCGAGTGTTGACTCACAAGACAAGCAGAATTCAAGCTAAATACCTCAGTACCTCATTTGGCCTGAGGTACAGGGGCGCAGAAGCCAAGCAGAGCCAAATAGGCCTGCAGTACCTCATTTGGCCTGAGGTATTGCAGGAGGAAACAAGCCAAACTGTCCTTTGTGCCTTTTCGGCCGTTTACGGCACTCTCTGGTGTGCCACCCACCCACCTCTGGCCCCGTTCGGTATTGCATCCTATTGATGTCAATGCGGAACTAATTATTTTCATTTCCATTGACTTCAATGGGAAAAATCGCTTTGATATGCGAGTACTTTGGATTACGAGCATACTCCTGGTTCAACTGTATTACCAAAACCCAAAGAAAAATGGATTCTTCAAATAAAATGTCTGTTATACGTAGACAGGGGAACCTGAAATTCCATCCTCAAACACGCAGTATTCCATCAAACATATAGGGGTCAATTCACAAAGAGAAACGTTATTGGTTTTCTTCAGTTGTTAAATTACCACTCCTTATTTAACACTAGCAAACATGGTATTCAAGAAAGCTATAATCGTTATTCAACATAGTTGTTATGGTTTTCAACTGACTCTTTATCCAATCGTTATGCTAACTACTCAAGAGTTATTTTAACGCCCCAAAATCGTAATAATAACGTCTAAGATCGTTAAATAATGCTGGAGAGATGCATTCTGGGAGCAGAAGGGGAGGAGAACAGCTGCATGTGGAAAAGAGCAGATGCAGAGAGAGAGAGAGAGAGACACAAGCAAGACACACGTGGAGATTGAGTATGTGATGTGCAAAAATTCTAGTGTGTGTTTTTCTAAAGCCATGTGTATTTCCTCATACAGAGAATAAATCATGGGAGATGATAATCGGAATTTAGCTATCACCTTGGTTTCAGAAAAGTCATCCAAAATAGTATGTGAACGGAATACACGTTTATAAATCTGAACAACATTCTAACATGTTCTTCTTCGCCTCTGGTTAATTTTAAGTTCAAATAGAGCATGGTTCCATCTTGCCCAACACTACTAAAAACTTCACTATACTACAAAAATCGCCAAAAGCTTCCTCTAACAACAAAATATCGCCTGGAAAATGTCGACACGACACCCTGAGGGAGGTGTTAAATTAACGATCGATAACTGTCAAAAAAATCTTTGTGAATTGCACTTCTGTACATATTTAACGATTTGACTCTTAAAATAACGATCGAATCGTTAAATAAGGATCCACACCTTAAAATTTTTTAAAGTGTTAAATCGTTTAGTGAATTGAACTAGCTTCAATAAAGTGCAAAATCATTAAAATAACGACCGCAATCTAAAAATAAAGCTTTGTGAATTGACCCCATAGTCAAAAAACTGAGCAGCATGGTTTGAAAACCTTTCAATTGCTAAGAAAACATTGAAGTATCCCCATAGAATCGGAGTTCACTAAAGCGTTTTTCATAGTTGATGCTTTATTGCTAGGTACTCGATAAGTGCTGTATTTTTACCTCTAAATTTGTAGCTGCTTTAACAAGCTGCATGTGGACTACAGATAGATCGTGCTTTCTACTCTCATAATCTATCCTCTCTGTTACAACAGGACTTTGCACTGTATACTAATTCCACTGCCGCTTTATTTGGTTATCCCAGTGATGCTGGAGATGGAATTAAAAAACAAATTAAACAAATCCTACGAACCTATATATTTGCACTTATTTTTTTTTTTCTGATGCAGAGAAATATAGCAGGCCTGAAATACATACGTTGATTAGCCAACTTGAATCATATATTGATTAGACTACTTGCATCAAAGCCATATTCTGCTTAAATGTACTGTATTCTTGATTATTTCATTTCTGCTTTCCTTTATGGATTATTTCTACCAAATATAAACAGAGGGACTAATTAATTCTACAGCTGCCTTCTTTATGTTGAATTGCTCATAAGTAAACACTGGAATTTAACATTGATTACATCTGCATGTCTTATTATACTAAACGATGATGTATGGGCCTCACAGTGAACTCTAGCTTCCCAGATATGTAAATATAAAAGAGGTTGGACAGTGCAGTTAAAGGGTAACTCCACTTAGGGCCCTTTCCCACAGGACGGATCCGTGATGATCCACCCCGTGAACCTCCGCTTGCTCAGAGGGGTTCGTGCTGCTAATCACTGCTGAGTCGGCGGATGACAGGGCAGTCCCCACACACTGTGCAGGGACCGCCCTGTCAGATCTCTGCTCTCCCCTATGGGGGTATTGGATGAACACGGACCGTCTGTCCGTGTTCACCCGATCCGCAGACGGATGGAAAAAAAGTATTTTCCTCTGTCTGCAGAATCGGAGCATTGTGGAACCGGATGAGATAGGGTGTTATCTGACACCCGCAATCTCCATAGGGATCAATGTATGTCACCTTTTCATCTGTAAACAGATGGATGAAAAATGGACATACGGCAGGTGTGAAAGGAGCCTTACCCTAAAAAAAAATAGCAAACAAAAAAAATATTGCTTATACAATTGAGACACAAATCTGCAGCCGTTGTAATTTTCAGTAAAATGTAAAGCAATATGGCTACCTGGAGATGTTCTGTACACAGAATCCTCTGTATTCTCCTTTATTGAATTGTATTGTAAGGGCCCTTTCACACCAGCGGACTGTACGTCCGTATTTCATCCATCCGCTTTCGGATGAAATACGGACATGCATGTATCCATATGGGATACCCGATCTCATCGGTGTCCGCTATGCTCCGATTCTGCAAACAGAGGAAAATCCTAATAGGCCCCTTTCACATGTCCACCTCCGTTCGTACGTTTTTACAAGTCCGTTTACGGACTTGTAATGGACGCCTATGGGGTCGCGTCCGTTAGCGGATGATGCATCTGCTAACGTCCGCAATGATCCGCGTCCGTCTGGAATCCGGTTTTTCGGATGGAAGAAAACCCTATTTTTCTTCCGTCCGGCGGATCGGATGAATACGGACAAACGGTCCGTTTTCATCCGATTCCCCATAGGGGAGAACGGAGGAGAGACAGAGCGGTCCCTGCACAGTGTGCGGGACCGCCCTGTCAGCCGACAGCTCAGCGGGGATCCCCGCTGAGCCGACAGACACACACGGAGCGGACCGAAAAATGGACCGCTCCGTGTGAAAGGACCCTTAGGTAGCGATTGTGGCATCATCTGCCTGCCTCTCCACCTCCAATATTAACAGAAGCCATGTATTCATTTGCTTATGCATGTGAGATTTACAAGTTATACTTGGGATGAAGAATGATCTCTCTCTCTGTATGTATTGTGAGGGATTAGCTCGGTAGCAGGTGTGTGTGACCCCCCTGGATGGGTTCACTACACGCTGAACTGTACAAAAAGGCGGTTGAGGATGATTGAAAACAAATGATATGGTTTATTTTTCCATATTGCTGGATTCACGTGCAAGCATCAAAACAGCATAAACAAAACAAAACATAAAATAAACCCTTGCATTTGGGGCGTCTACCTTCCCAACACAGGAACCTACCTATGGAGTCTGGCACAGCCTACTGCTGGGCAGACACTGCTGGTCCTACAACAGAAAACAACAAAAAAGTCTCTTTGATATTTCTCACACAGAAATATCCATCAGCACCTCACCTCTTCAGAAGTGCTTGTGACTGCTCCTTCACTCACAAAGCCTCAGGATCCAGCAATCAGTCGTCATCCCTAGGCTGTCTTTATAGGGGCTTCAATTGCTTAATTCTGAACAGCTGAAGCCTTCCAACGCCCTAAAGCTCTCTGGCCATTCTCTGCAGCCGACGCCCGATAGTAATTGGTGTATTGTCTAAACAAGGCAGAAATATATCTCCGGTCTGTGACCACACGCACAGATTTACCTGATTTCCTGTCACAGTGTGTGTGTGTGTGTGTGTATATATATATATATATATATATATATATATATATATATATAGTGAAGATTTATTCATTTATCACATCTTTATCATTTTGGTTGAGGAGTTTGCCCAGTCATGATGCTGTAGCTGGCAAACACAGCTTTGCTTCCTCTTTCCTGTGCACTGTGAATGCAAAACCACTTCTTTAAACTGTCATCTGGCAAGCGGGAGTTCTGAAGCTGCAGGATATTACTATTCCCTGAATGAAGCAAAACAGCACCACAAGTTTAGCCATGAAATAGATCAGATCAGTATGTAATGGTCTCCATGCATACTTATTGAAGTTTTGGTAAAGCTTTCCAGAGAAAGAATTGCAGAACTAGTTTTATTGGATAGAAAGACCAATAAAGAGTAGAAATAGATTTCTACAGATTAAAACATGTGGGGAATGGAGTTGTTTGCAAACTAAGCAGTGATGTAAGGTAATGTAAGTCATGCACAGAAGATTTTTTTTTTTTTTTTTTTTTATTGAACAGCTCCACAGATTTGTCAAGGATGTAATTGTTTGGACAGTCCTAAAAAAAACTAAAACATTATAAAATGAAAAAACAAACAAAAAACTGATGATCTGATCCATATATTACATGGTTGTTGGTAAAAGTATTGAATGGCCCAAATACAGTTATGCTGTGTATGGTCAGTTATACATTAAGTATAACTAAAGGCAAAACTTTTTTTTTTTTAGTTTTGAGTGAAGAGGATTAGAATACATGCCAGGTTATATTCCAATAGGAACACTGGTACTATTGACCCTGGTGGTAACTGAGGATTGTTTTGACTATGGGGCGGGAAATCACTCAATTGGACATGGATGGTAGAAAAGTTGTCAGGGTTTATAACCCTCCCCTGTGCTATCCAAAAAAAGTTTTGCCATTTTGCCATTAGTTCTACATGGAAGTTTTTGGACATTGTGCTTTACAGCAATTTATTAACTTTGGGGGGGGGGGGGGGGAGGGGTGCATAATATAAAATTGCCTAGGTGACATTATTTTATGTGATGTTGACCAAAATAGCTGAAGTGTTGTAATTATTGAACCCTCTATCAGGTCCATCAGCACCAGGACAGAGGAGAAACTTTCCAATGTCAGCTCTGCCCTTTCACCTCTTCACGCCATTTCAGCTTGAAGCTCCACATGCGATGCCATCAGCACTTCCTACGGGCAGAGGCCAAAGTGAAGGAAGAGCCCAATGAGGTCGACATAAAAGGATCGCCATTTAATAACTCCTTGGGAAGCCATGATGAGGGAAGTACCTCACCTGGTCAGAACTCTCTTCTTCCTGAAACTTTAAGCCAGATCACTTCTTTACCTGCCAGTTCACTACCTATCAAAGAGGAGCCAAAAGACAGTGACTGCCCTTCTGTGGTTCCCTTTATTGAAAGACCCAACAGCAACAGCAGCATGAAGCTAAAAGATTCTTTGGACTTTGTTACATGCCCCTCATCTCTTTTCAGCCAAGATATTTCCGTCAAGATGGCCTCTGATTTTCTGATGAAATTGTCAGGTATGTAACCCATAGTAATATACCAATAGTTTATTTATATATTAAGGTATTTAAACTTATCTACTATGTTAAGGTAAAGGTACTATTAAACTGCCAGTTATCTGCCAAGAAATGTAATTTTAGACCTTCTTTGATAGCAGCCCCTAGTTATAGAAGCCAAGTGATATCTGCTAGGATTTCAGAATGCCAGAGTGGAAGATGTGATTGCCTAAGGTGGTTAATACTAGTGAAATTTCTGATGCCACTTGAGTCGGACAGAATTTCACAACACAACAATGTAAATCAAATTTTTTTTTAATGGTGCTTGTTCACTTCAATGCAACTCAGCATGGAGCAATTTTAGAAAAGGTTCCTGTACTCCTTTTTTGCGATTCCTGTTCGATTTTCGCCCCAAGAAATGTGATTCTGATGCAATTTTTAAAGTGATTTCCTTTTTTTAACGCTCAATTCACTTCCCAGGTAAGTCCTTGTTCCCTCAAATAAAGTAGTAGTCAATAGTAGTAGCAGTCTGCAGCACCCAAGGCATAAAATTGCATAAGGAATGCACAGAAGTAAAATTGCATAAAAATTTCAAACAACTTGCACTACATAATCGCACCTAAAATCACATCACTCTAATGTGAACCAGGCCTTAAATACATTTGGTAATTTAGGGATGGATGAGGAGCAAAACAACAAAATGTTCATATAAAAACCGCAAAAAAATAAACCGTTATTAAAGTCGATATAGAAGGGGAAAAAAAACCCCTTCCCCAATTCAAGTTAAGAGAATAATGTGCCAGTATGCACACATTTTGAACGACTTGCCTCAAAACTTAGCCCTCCATCGGTACGCTGTCACCACTGCCAGGGCATTAATCTTTACCCAGTTTTCCTTACAGGTTTGTGGGCTCCGGGCCATTTGAATGGCTGAGCCGCGATTACGTCACTCCCACACAAGCGCACGGGAATCATGGCTGCGGCATACTACATATGCTGTCCTTTCAGAGCTCAGTGTGCATGCGCTGGTGACATCACCGGCTGCAGAAATAGTGAATACCTACTAAAGCAAGGACGGTTAGGAGATATTCTTGTATCTACAGTTAACACTTGATATTTACAAGGTATAATCAGTATTTTTTGCTAGAAAATTATTTGCATTCCCCAAACATTATATATGTTTTTTTAGAAAAGACCCTAGAGAATAACATGGCGGTTAGGGCAATATTTTATGTCACACAGTATTTGCGCAGCGGTCTTTCAAACACTTTTTGATTTATTTATTTTTTTGTTTTTTTAAATACACTTCACTGAATAAAAAAAAAAAAAATATTAAAGTTGGCTCATTTTATTGTGCATATTGAGAAAGATAACGCAGAGTAAATTGATATCTAATGTGTTTAGCTTTAATTGCACACACACAGGGAATTGGGACAAACTACGGTACTTAAAAATCTCCATAGGTATAGCTTACAATTTTTTTTAACAGTTACCAGTTTAGAGTTACAGAGAAGGTCTTTTGCTTGAATTATTGCTCTCACGCCAACATTCACGGCGATACCTTACATGTGATTTAAACACTGTTTACATTTGGGGGCACGACTTACAGTTGCGTTTTACTTGGTGGGCGAGCACACGGGGGCGCTTTTAAAATGTATTTATTTTTTATCTTATTTATTCTTTTATTCTTGTATTCTGCTACAGGTTTTTGGTAAAAATAAAATTCCAATAAGTGTATATTGATTTGTTTGCGCAAAAGTTATAGCGTCTACAAACTATGAGATAGATTTTTTTTTTACTGGTAATGGTGGAGATTGGCAATTTTTAGCGGGACTGCGACATTGCGGTGGACAAATTTGACACTAAGTGACACTTTTTGGGGGAACACTGACACCAATAAAGTGATTAGTGCTGAAAAAAATGCACTGTTACTGTACTAATGACACTGGCAGGGAAGGAGTTAACATCAGGGAGTGCTTTGTAACTCTGTTGGGGGTGCTTTGGCTGTGAGAAGACAGAGATCCATGTTCCTTCTTAGCAGATACACAGGATCTCTGTCTCCCTTACTAGCAGAACAGCAATTTGCCTTGTTTACATAGGCAGACCAACATTCAGCCTCTCTCATGAACAATGGTGGGTTCCAGCGGACATCAGGCTTGTCGGACCTACTGATTGGCTCCAGGTGCGTCCAATCACAGTAGGTGCCAGTCGCCAGTGGCACACGCCACAGACCTGGAAAAGCGAAATTCTGTACCTGTATGTGAGAGAGACGCCGCCCCGCAGTATATGTATGCGGGGTGGTCGGGCAAGTGTTGTCAGTCTTTCTGTAAAGAGTATATAGACCCAAAAATAAAAATTTGTGTAATATGTTGCAGCTTACAAATTCCTAGATGTTGTGGCTGCAAAATTGTTTCAGTTTTTATTTTTTTCTTTGTTTTCACTAATAATCCATCCAGTAACACACTTCCTGTTTTGTGGTGGTTCTTCTTTATATGGAAGAGCAACAAAGACACCCTTGGACGGCAGCACTGTCAGGAGAGGGTGTTAAAAGGAGTGGTAGAATTAAACCCTCCTATCATTTTACAGCCCAGGAAGCTGCTCTCTGAAACCCTGTTTGATTAGCAATTGTCATGTTGCTGAATATGTGATCATCTATGACACCAGCCATTTGATGGCTTGACAGTTTAGTTGAGAGCTAACAATACAGTAAGCACACAAATAACTGTAACAATTATTCAAGCAATGTCTTGAATGTAACTGTTTTGAAAAACAGTTACATTGGTAGATTTAGTTCCTCTTTAATATAATGTACTAACAAATTGAAGTCTAATTCTGGCTAACACAGTTTAAAGGGGAGTTCCACCCACAATTTCACTTTTTAAATATAAATACCCATGTAATACACAAGCTTGTATTGTAATGTATTCTAGTAAAGTTAGTCTGTAAATTAAGGTCCGTTTTGTTAGGTTGTTACAGCATTTAGATTAAGTTTATAATCTAGAAATAGACCGTGGCCATCTTAAATGTGGGCATCATGAAGCCAGACTGTATGACTTCCTGGATTTCAGCTTTGTATATCTCGCACATGCTCAGTGCTGCACAAGCAATGTAATAGGTTTCAGTTAGGTTTGCAAGAACTACTGGGAAACATGATGCCTATCCCAGAAACCCTTGCAAATAGCCTTGTGACTTAATAGCCTAGGCCAGGGGTCTCCAAACCCCGGCCCGCGGGCCACATCCGGCCCGCTCATGTGTTTTATCCGGCCCGCAGCTTACAGGCCCTGTAGTGTAAACGTGCTGCCACTCCGCTTTTTTTACATAGGCTGCTGGGACCGCCAAGGCACAGCACCTCCCCTCTACCCACACACTGTTTAAAATTACGATCCCGCGAGTGACGTCACAGATGCGGCACCTCCCCTTTTCCCTCCCGTTGTTTGAATTGATGATCCTCCACGAGTCACATCACAGGCGCGGCACCTTCCCTCTTCCCGCCCCCTGTTTGAATTGACGATCCTCCACGAGTGACGTCACAGGCACCTCCCCTCTTCCCGCCCACTGTTTAAATTGACGATCCTGCCACGAGTGAAGCAGCGGGCGGGAGACTGGAGTTGCAGAAGAGCTGAAGAAGAGCTGAAATCGGCGAGACGGAGGCAACAGGTTCTGATCATGTTATTGTGCACAACACTAATGGCCAAACTGCAGGGGAGATTGTTGTGCTGATGGGGATATTGCTGGGGACAGTGCTATGCTGATGGGAACATTGCTGGGGACACTGCTGCTGGGGACATTGGTGTCCCCATCAGCGGTGTCCCCATCAGCAATGATGGGGACATGGGGTCACTGCTGATAGAGACACTGCTGATGGGGACACTGAGGCGCACACCGCTGATGGGGACACCAGATTGCTGTGCTGATGGGGATTTTTCTGGGGACATTGCTGTGCTGATGGGAACGATGCTGGGGACACTGCTGATGGGGACACTGCGGATGGGGACACCGGTGTCCCCCATCAGCGCCATCCCCATCATTGGTGTGCCTATCAGCGCTCAGAAATTATATTTCTGGGAACAGTGTTGATGGGGATATTTCTGGGGACAGTGCTGATGGGGATATTTCTGGGGACAGTGCTGTGCTAATGGGAACAATGCTGGGGACACTACTGATGGGGACATCACGAATGGGGACACCAGTGTCCCCATCAGCGGCGTCCCCATCATTGGTGTGCCCATCAGCAGTCAGCAATGATGGACATGGGGTCACCGCTGATGGGGACATGGGGTCACCGCTGATGGGGACATGGGGTCACCGCTGATGGGGACACCGCTGATGAGATCAGCGGTGTCCCCATCAGCAATTATGGGGACACTGCTGATTGGAACACCGCTGATGGGGACACCAGTGTTCCCATCAGCGGTGTCCCCATCATTGGTGTGCCCATTAGCGGTCAGCAATTATGGGGACACCGTCGCTGATGGGGACATTGGGTCGCCGCTGATGGGGACATTGGGTCGCCGCTGATGGGGACACCAGACTGCTGTGCTGATGGGGATATTTCTGGGGACAGTGCTGATGGGGATATTTCTGGGGACATTGCTGTGCTGATGGGAACATTGCTGGGGACACTACTGATGGGGACATCACCAATGGGGACACAGGTGTCCCCATCAGCGGTATCCCCATCATTGGTGTGCCCATCAGCGGTCAGCAATGATGGGGACATGGGGTCACTGCTGATGGCGTCACCGCTGATGGGGACATGGGGTCACTGCTGATGGGGACACCACTGAGGGCGACACCGCTGATGGGGACACCAGATTGCTGTGCTAATAGGGATATTTCTGGGGACAGTGCTGATGGAGACATTGCTGGAAACAGTGCTGATGGGAATATTTCTGGAGACACCACGAATGGGGACACCGGTTTCCCCATCATCGTGTCCCCATCAGTGGCGTGCCCATCATTGGTGTGCCCATCAGCGGTGCCCCCATCAGCGGTGTCCCTATCAGCAATAATGGGGACACTGCTGATGGGGATGCTGCTGATGGGGACACTGGTGTCCACATCGGCGGCGTCCCCATCATTGGTGTGCCCATCAGCGGTCAGCAATGATGTGGACATGGTGTCACTGCTGATGGGGACATGGTGTCACTGCTGATGGGGACATGGTGTCACTGCTGATGGGGATATGGTGTCACTGCTGATGGGGATATGGTGTCACTGCTGATGGGGATATGGTGTCACTGCTGATGGGGATATGGTGTCACTGCTGATGGGGACACCGCTGATGGGGACACTGAGGAGGACACTGCTGATGGGGACACTAAGGAGGACACTGCTGATGGGGACACTGAGAAGGACACTGCTGATGGGGACACGTGTGGAAGGCTCTGATGGGGACACAGGCGTGTGGAAGGCCCTGATGGGGACACAGGCGTGTGGAAGGCCTTGATGGGGACACAGGCGTGTGGAAGGCCCTGATGGGGGACACAGGCGTGTGGAAGGCTTTGATGAGGCTTTTATTCTCAGTCATATCATGCTGATTACAAAAACGATCAATGCAAAATATATACATTTGTTTAAATTTTTTCCGGCCCCCGAATACCTGTAAAATCTACAATGTGGCCCTCGTGTTGAAAAGTTTGGAGACCCCTGGCCTAGGCTAATAAGGAGGAGGAAGTAATGAAGGACTACAAAAAAAAGGTATTTACAAGCAACAAAATAAATAAAAATTGTCCATTCTGAACACTATGAGATTAGGGCATGCAGCACAGACAAACATAAAAAAAATCCACTTTAAGCAGTTACAGAGACAATATTTTCTCCTTTTGGGATAAAGGTTTTAATGAAATTAATTAACACTGACCATTGATACCACCCCTGTCAATGTTAAACATTTTATCTCAACCCTCTAACTGCCACTTTTCCTGCACAGCTTGGTCTGTTAGAGGTAGTAAAAAAAAAAAAAAAAAAGAACAGCAGCAAGATCAACAAGTGAAAAAACTATCTTACATGGCGGACTCAGAAAAACCTGCTTTGTTAATGCTAGTGATAGACTGCATCATATAAGTTGCCTTCAGTTCCACTTGAAAGGGTAGCTTCACTTTCGTCGGCAAAAAATATAGCAAATAAAAAAATAATATAGTGTATACAATTGCTACACTTTTTCTGTAAAAGACAATATGGCTATTGGAGAAATTCTGTGCATAGATGGTGTAGAGAACGCCCCCCCCCCCAAGAGATGTTATTAACTGCTTTTACAGATTTTCCCAGAAGTTTGTGCTAAAATACAGTTCAGATTTTGGGCATCTTCTGCAACAAAAATTTCTCAAGTCGTCTTCCAGGACAGCCTCTGAGACCTTGGGCTCCTCCTTCCGGGACAGGAAACACACACCCCCATTGCTTTAAAGCTACTCCTTCAGGCTTCCTTCTTCAGTTATTGTGTTTCCCACCGGAAGGGAAGGAGCACACACAGGAACTCAGAGGTTGTCTGGTGAGGACACCTGGATGGTTCTTTTTTTCTCTTGTCTGGGCACCCCCCTGTCCTATTGGGAAGGGAGGGCTGCCGCCCCCCTGACTCTGCCACTCAGCTCATAGGAGCCGGACCTCCGGCGACCACAGTTCCCGCCTCCCTGCACGGTACCTTAGTGAACGCTTCCGACCAGGGGGACATCCTGAAGCGAGAGAGACGCTAGTTGGGTCCCACGATGGGCCAAAAGGAGCCAGGTGAAGTAGCGTGGTCGGGCGTGAGAGACGCTAGCTTGGCCACGGGTTTGCGCGCTTCCGCGTTCTAATTGAGGGGGCGGTTCTGCGTTCCAAGAGCCCAAAGTGACAGGCACTTCCGGAGGAACAGCGTCATTGGAGGGCGCCGAGGAGACTCAGTTCCGGTCTCCGATTTAAACGGCGCGGCGCGGGGAAGCCAGACAGTGGAGTGGGGGTTTCAAAATGCTCGGCGAGGCCGCAGCTGAAACCGCAATATGGAAGAGGCGACGCAGGCTTCAGACTCCAATGCTACAGGCTCCGGCGCCTCCCAGGTAAGGTGGCGAGGGCAGGCTACTTCTTACCTAGGGGGGGCTAGATACCTTGGGGTACAATACTTATCCCTCCCCGGGTGGGGAACCTTGGTGGAGGGACAGGGGCACTTCCTACATTGATCCAGCACAGAGGTGTGTGTGTGTCAAGGGGTGTTCTAATTTCTGTCCGGTCCTTCTCTTGTTAGGTTAAGGCCCAGGATAGGACACCAGCGCAGATGCCCAAGAGGAAGTGTGCCGCGTGCGGGACTAAATTGGCTTTAAATTGGAAGTGTGTCAGTAATCTAGTTAAAGACGATTCAATGTCAGAATTTTAGAAGCTTTTCTCTACAGTCAAGAGTGAGCTTACATCTAACTTCCAGTCCTTTAGAGGGATGATGGACAGGCTACAAGGACCCTCCCCCCTCTCCAGGGCAAATAGTGCTCCCTCACTGTCAGAAGCCACAGAGGCAGAGGCAGTACAGGAGGGGGAAGATAGGAGATTTTTACCGGCTCAGGGACCCCATCTCAAGCAGGGGGGCTAGATACAGACTGTCCTTGGAGGATGTGGGGGACTTGCTTAAAGCAATTTACGACACGCTGGAAATAAGGGAAGAACCAGTACTGCTTACAAAGCACGACCAAATGTATCAGGAGAGTGCTCAGAAATCCAGGGTATTCCCGGTACATAAATCCTTGATCGATATGATTTTGCTGGAGTGGGAACAGCCGGAGAGGCGTCCCTTTTTTTTCGAGTAGTCTTAAGAGAAGATTTCCCTTCCAGACTAGTGCAGAGTACCCATGGAATAAGTTTCCAAAGTTGGACGCCCCCCTAGCTAGGTTGTACAAGAAGATGGACTTGCCGTTTGACGACATGGGGTCATTAAAGGACCCCAAGCCGGTGTGGCTTAAAACATGAACAGGGGACACGGCCTCAAAACTAAGATTATGTGGGCTCCCCTTTTCGGGCGACCACCTTTTCGGATCCGGCCTCCAGGAGGCATAAGAAAGGTCCCAGGATAAGAAAAAATCCTTTGCCGAAAAAAGGAAGAAAACTGAAGCTAAGCGTTTTTTTCGAGGCCTCAGGCAGTACCAAAACGATAAAGAGGTCCACCCCAAAAAGCACTGGTCGGGCCATTAGGGGCGCGGAAAGAGGGGGGATATTATTCAATCCTCCTCAACCCCCCCTAAGTCCCAGTGACGCCTCGACCCCTGTGGGAGGAAGATTGAGGGAGTTCCTTCCACAGTGGATAAAAGCCACGCCAAGTCCGTTCGTACTGGATATAGTGAGGAACGGTTACATGCTGGAGTTCAGTGCCCTCCCCCCACCTATGTTTTTGGTTACCCAGCTGCCCAGAGACCGGGAGAAAGCGGGAGCCCTGGGTTAGCTGTTAGGGGAATTGTTGGACCAGAAGGTCCTGATACATCCTGATACAGGTACCCAAGGAGGAGGAAGGCCAAGGGGTGTACTCGCATGTGTTCGTTGTGAAGAAACCCTCAGGAAAATTCCGATTTATCCTAAACCTCCGTCCCCTGAACAGGTACATAAAGTACAAGCGCTTCAGGATGGAGTCTATATATTCGATAACCAACTTCCTGTTCCCGGGCTGCTTTATGGCAACCATGGACCTCAGGGATGCGTATCTACACATACCGATACATAGAGTTCCAAAAATTCCTGAGATTAGCAGTGAAAAGGGGCTCACAGATAACCCACTATCAGTTCAAGGCCCTCCCTTTTGGCCTGTCTTCCTCCCCCAGAATATTTACCAAAGTCCTGGCGGAGGCTCTGGCCCCTCTAAGGATCAGAGGCATCTTGGTGATACCTTACTTGGATGACCTCCTGTTCATTGCCGCCTCCAAGCAACAGTTGGAGAAAGATCTTCAGGAGGTTCGAAGTTTCCTTCAGTCCTTGGGTTGGCTAGTCAATCAAGAGAAATCTCAGTTATCCCCCTCGCAGGAAGTGTTATATCTGGGATACAGGATCTCCTCTGTGGAAAGGAAGATTCTCCTTCCCGGGGAGAAGACTCAAAGGGTACAACAAGCAGTGGCCCTCCTTCAGACCAATTTGGTTGTTTGGGTCAGAGAGGTTATGAGGGTTCTGGGGCTAATGTCGGCCTGCTTCCCTGCAGTCCCCTGGGCAAGACACCAGCAGCGGTTGCAAAACCTCATGCTGAGACACTGGGACGGCACAAGAGAAAACCTAGATCTTCCCATGCCCATCCCTACCAGCGTCAAAAGAGCACTATGGTGGTGACATTCCCACCCCAACTTAGAAAAGGGTCTGCCTTGGACGACGTCAGCGACCTTGGTAGTGACTACAGATGCCAGTGCATCGGGTTGGGGAGCCCACCTAGAGGGGGACTTGGCTCAGGGGTCTTGGTCCCAGTTGGAAGCCCCTCAGTCTTCCAATCAGAGGAAGCTCCGGGCAGTTCTAAAAGCGCTATAGGGCATTCACTTATAGATAATAGGTCACCATCTCCAAATAAGATCGGACAACGCGACAACGATCGCTTATATAAACAAGCAGGGGGGCACAAGGAGCCCTGCTCTTCAGGCCATATCAAACAGTCTGTTCGACTGGGCCGAAAGAAACCTGGCCTCATTGTCCGCAGTCCACCTGAAGGGGACCCAGAACACCTTAGCCGACTTCCTCAGCCGGCAGAGGGTGAGCCAGGACTAATGGTCCCTCAATGGGGAAGTGTTCAAGAAAATAACATCTCAGTGGGGTTCACCAGAGGTGGATCTTTTTGCTTCAGGGAGGAACAGGAAGACAACAAAGTTCTTTTCCATCCACCCGCAAGACCAGGCCTCGCAGATAGACGCCTCTGCCAATCCTTGGCACTTCAGACTGGCGTATGCCTTTCCCCCGTTTAGACTAATTCCCAGGATCCTTCAAAAATTCCTCTGGAATCCAAAGATCTCATTATGATCGCACCATTTTGGCCCAAGAGGCCGTGGTTTACCAGCCTGAAGAACCTGGCCATATACCCACCATGGATCCTTCTGAACAGAGAGGATCTGATTTCTTTGGGGCCAGTCCTCCACCCGCAGGTAGAAAGCTTAAAACTAACAGCGTGGTATCTGAGGAACAGTTGCTGAGAGCGCAAGGATTCTCAGACAAAATGATCAAGACATTGTTGGAATGTCGCAAACCGGTAACTCGGGCTATCTACCCGAAAGTCTGGAAGAGATTCTGCTCCTGGCTAGCCGAGCGAGGTCAAGATCGGGCCGACATACCAGCAGTACTGGATTTTTTGCAAGCTGGGGTAGATCTAGGGCTATCTGTTAGCACCCTCAAGGTACAAGCATCTGCCTTAACCTTTTTTCTTGAGACCCCGCTCCAGCAAAATCTGTTTGTTAAGAATTTTTTTAGGGGCCTGACTAGGTCAAAACCCGTCAAAGTTAAAACCTGTCCTGCCTGGGACTTGTCTCTAGTTCTGAGGGCGCTCATGAAACAGCCTTTCGAACCCCTGGAGAAATCTCCTCTAAAAAATATTGTTTTGAAAACAGTTTTTTTGATAGCGATCACATCGGCCAGGAGGGTCAGTGATCTACAGGCCCTATCCATTAGGGAACCTTTTTTGTTAATTTTAGAGGATAGAGTTATCCTTAAAACGGATCCTAATTTTCTTCCAAAAGTACCCTCTTTTTTTCATAGGACTCAGACATTGTCCTACCGACTTTCCAGTCCCCTTCAGAAAGTGATGAAGGAGAAGTTTTTTCTCTAGATGTTAAGAGAAGCCTGTTAATTTATTTTGAAGCCACCAAAGGGTTTAGGTGTTCAGATTCACTTTTCGTTAATTTTTCGGGTGCCGGCAAGGGGCGCAGGGCTTCCAAATCTTCTATTGCAAGATGGCTAAGAATGGCTATTAGTGAAGCTTACCAATCTGAGGGTAAACAACCGCCCATGGTAAAAGCACACTCAACCCGCGCAGTAGCAACATCCTGGGCAGAGAAAGCCGGAGCCTCCCCAGAGGACATATGTAAAGCAGCAACATGGTCCTCCTTTTTCTACATTTGCGAGGCATTATCGCTTGGATCTGCTCTCTCACAGAGAACAAACATTTGGAAGGAAATTTCTCCAATCAGCAACCCTACCCTAAAAAAAAAAAAAAAATGGGTAAGTTTCTTGCTTATCATCTCAGAGGCTGTCCTGGAAGACGACTTGAGAAAAACCGGAGTTAGGCTTACCGGTAACTCTGTTTCTAGGAGTCTTCCAGGACAGCCAGAGTTTTTTTCCCACCCGGAATAGATATAGGTACGGGGATTGTGGAACTAACGTTGTGAGAGTATATTATGTCTTTCAGAGCCTTCCGGTGTTTTCTTGGATAACTGAAGAAGGAAGCCTGAAGTAGTAGCTTTAAAGCAATGGGGGTGTGTGTTTCCTGTCCCGGAAGGAGGAGCCCAAGGTCTCAGAGGCTGTCCTGGAAGACTCCTAGAAACAGAGTTACCGGTAAGCCTAACTCCGGTTTTTCATTTTTGGTGAGATACTTCCAAATGTAAATCAGGGATTCTAACCCTCCCACTTTCCTTATTAGAACACTGCAAGTGGAACAGCTGATTGATAATTATAAAGTTACTCCCATTAACTCTGCACATGAACACAAACAAACGGCCATTTTTTCAGAATAACAAAACGTCGGACTTTGCAACAAAGTTTGTTTAAATCCCTGCAATGTACATGGATCACAGTAGGATCACATAGGGGATTTTTTTTTGTTCAACAAAAGTGGAGTTACTCTTTAACCCCTTGACACCCGCCCGCCGTGAAATGACGGCGGGCAGGATACTCTATTGTTCTGACAGGACGTCATATGACGTCCTGTCATTTAAAGCCGCTAGGGGGCGTGCGCGCACCCGTCACGTTACTGGGAACACAATGTGCATGCCCAGTGGCCACGATGGCCGCCGGGCACCCTGCGATTTCCCAGTAACTGAGCAGGACCGTGGATCTCTGTGTGTAAACACAAAGATCCACTTCCTGTCAGGGAGAGGAGACCGATGGTCTGTCCCTTGTACATAGGGACACAGATCGGTCATCTCCCCCAGTCACCCCCCTCCCCATACAGTTAGAACACTCACTAGGCTACACATTTAACCCCTTCCCCACCCCCTAGTGGTAAACCCCTTCACTGCCAGTCACATTTATACAATAATCAATGCATATTTATAGCACTTATCGCTCTATAAATGTGAATGGTCCCAAAAATGTGTCAAAAGTGTCTGATGTGTCCACTATAATGTCACAGTCCCAAAAAAAAATGCAGATCGCCGCCATTCCTAGTAAAAAATTAATAAAAAATAAATCATAATTATGTCCCCTATTTTGTAGGCAATATAATTTTTGCGCAAACCAGTCACTATACGGTTATTGCGATTTCTTCTTCTTTTTTTTTTACCAAAAATATGTAGAAGAATACGTATCGGCCTAAACTGAGATACATTTTTTTTTTTTAAATGGGATATTTATTATAGCAAAAAGTAAAAAATATTGTGTTTTTTTTTCAAAATGTATGCTCTTTTTTTGTTTATAGCCTAAAAATAAAAACCGCACAGGCAATCAAATGCCACCAAAAGAAAGCTCTATTTGTGGGAAAAAAAAGAACGTCAGTTTTGTTTGGGAGCCACATTGCACGACCGCGCAATTGTCAGTTAAAGCGACGCAGTGCCGGAAGCTAAAATTTTGTCTGGGCAGGAAGGGGGTGTACAGGTCATTCTCAAAAAATTAGCATATTGTGATAAAGTGGCATATTGGGAAGAGAAAGTTGAGAGACGCAAGACCCAACACTCTGGATGAGCTTAAGGCCGCTACCGAAGCATCCTGGGCCCCCATAACACCTCAGCAGTGCCACAGGCTGATTGCCTCCATGCCACGCCGCATTGAAGCAGTCATTTCTGCAAAAGGATTCTCGACCAAGTATTGAGTGCATAACTGAACAGAATTATTTGAAGGTTGACTTTTTTTTTATTAAAAACTTTTCTTTTATTGGTCGGATGAAATATGCAAATTTTTTGAGATAGGAATTTTGGGTTTTCATGCGTTGTATGCCAAAATCATCAATATTAAAACAATAAAAGGCTGGAACTTCTTCAGTTGTGTGCAATGAATCTAAAATATATGAAAGTCTAATGTTTATCAGTACATTACAGAAAATAATGAACTTTATCACAATATGCTAATTTTTTTAGAATGACCTGTATGTGCACAGTAGGCAAGTGGTTAAAGTGGAGGTACACCCATTTTTTTGTGTTAAATACATGTCAGCAGCTACAAAAAGTGTGGTTGCTGACTTTTAATAAACACACAATCACCTCTCCCACGGTCCAGCGATGCAGCAACCTGAAGTCTTGCGTCTCTCCCTTAGCCCCCCCCCCCCTACGTGGCGCCGGCATAATTACTGTGGGCACCTTCTGGGACCTGTGACGTGTCCCAGAAGATTGCAAGGAGGGAGGGGCCATCTAGGTCGAAACTAGGTAACCGCCCCCGCCCCCCCCCCCAAAAAAAATAACATGCCAAATGTGGAATGTCAGCGGGTGAGGATTGCTTAAAGCGGAAGTTACACTTTTGGGTGGGACTCTGCTAAACGCACAAATTTTGGACATTCTCATAACCTCCTGGCACTCCTACCATAAGGTCATTGTTGAAAACTCAAACTCCACCCAAATGGATATGCTAGTTTTGTTAGCTTTTTAAATAATTTGCTCACTTGATTGGTAAGGCATCCCTTCATTAAATCACATTTCTTCCCAACTGCAGCTCCCCTAAAGATTTAACATATTGGCACCTTTGCTATGACATAGAATGGGGCAAAGACACAAACTATGGCCAGGAAACATTTGTAGTCTTATAAAAATACAGCTTTCTGAGCGATCGTACGTTAATCAGATCTTTAGTACAGAGCTTTCGAGAGCGACAATTCATCCGATATTATTTGATCGGACAAGCACGAAAAATTTCCTCGTACAATACCAGATAATACCAGATCGTACCATTTTCGTTTAGTCAGTAAAGTTTAGTCAGTAAAGTTGTTGTCTGATAATAAAATACAAATACATTACAACACATGACATCATTTCCGATTCTTCTTTTTTTTTTCCTGTCGTACGATTGATTTAAGATGCCCATCTAGAACTGAAACATCGTTGGACAGACCTTGTCTGGTAGACTTACAAACCAAAACTCCTGAGTGTCATTTGGCAGGAAACAGAGCTGGCATATATAGTAAACAATTATGGCAATTACAAACTATATATAGAAACAAGGGCCCAGATTCACATACAATTAGATTCGCGTAGAGTATCAGAAATACTCTACGCCGCCGTATTTCACCTGGCTCTACGTGGAATCCCGGTAGATTTTGTCCAGTAAACTATGGCGGCGTAGTGTATTTCTCCCGGCGCAAGCCATCTACGCGAGTAGGGGGCGTGAAGCATTTAAAATAGGCGCGTTCCCGCGGTGATCGAACTGCGCATGCTCCGTTCAGAAATTTCCCGCCGTGCATTGCGCGAAATCACGTCGTTATGTCATTTTTTTTTTGAGTAGCGTCGTTTACGGACATTCCTATTCCCAAACGAGTTACGTAATAAAAAAAAAAAAAATTAAATTCGACGCGGGGACGCCAGCCATACTTAACATGGACTCCTCCCAGCGGCCGCAAAAAGTTTGCAGCGTAGATCCGAAGGCTTACGAAGACGTAAGCCTCTCGGATCAAAGCCCGAAGCCGCCGTATCATGGTTTGAGGATTCAAACTAGTGATACGGCGTGCGAAATTTGAAATTACTCCTGTCTAACACCAGTTAGACAGGCGTAATCGCTCTGTGAATCTGGGCCAAGGTTTTTAAAACCTTAACATGCATTAACATAATGTATTTCTTGCATTAAAGGAGTTCTAAAGAAAACAAAATGTTCACCTTAATGCAATCTATGCATTAAGGTGAAAAAACATCTGATGATGCCGGCCACCGAGCCCCTGTTTTACTTACCTGACCCCTCGAAAGTCCTGAGCTCGGTCCCGAGATCCTCTTTGCCACTCAGCCTGCCCGCTGATTGGCTAAATCGGATGGATTGAGAGCAGCGCAGCCATTGTATGGCGCTGCTGTCAATCACATCCAGTGACGCATCGCGTCGAGGGGCGGGGCCGAGTGATACAGTGAGCGGCTATGGCGTGCCCCCAAGGACTCATCACCTTGCGAGCTCTCTCGCATGACTGTGATGAGTTCTTGCGGGGAGGACCAGAGACAGCCGCCGAGGGACCCCAGAAGACGTGGATTGGGGCCACTCTGTGCAAAACGAACTGCACAGTGGAGGTAAATATGACATGTTTGTTATTTTAAAGAAAAAAAATTCTTATAGTAACCCTTTAAAAAGTTCTTTCATTTGTACATTTAACCACTTAAGCCCCGGACCAAAATGCAGCTAAAGGACCAGGCCCCTTTTTGCAAATTGGCACTGCGTCGCTTTAACTGACAATTGCGTGGTCGTGCGACGTGGCTCCCAAACAAAATTGGCGTCCTTTTTTCCCCACAAATAGAGCTTTTTTTTGGTGGTATTTGATCACCTTTGCGGTTTTTATTTTTTGCGCTATAAACAAAAATAGAGCGACAATTTTGAAAAAAATGCTATATTTTTTTTCCCTCAGTTTAGGCCGATACGTATTCTTCTACCTATTTTTGTTAAAAAAAAAATCACAAAAAGCATTTATCGGTTGGTTTGCGCAAAATGTATAGCGTTTACTAAATAGGGGATAGTTTTATTGCATTTTTATTATTATTATTTTTTTTACTACTAATGGTGGCGATCAGCGTTTTTTTTTTGTGTGACTGCGACATTATAGAGGACACTTCGGACAATTTTGACACATTTTTGGGACAATTGTAATTTTCACAGCAAAAAATGCATTTAAATTGCATTGTTTATTGTAGAAATGATAGTTGCAGTTTGGGAGTTAACCACAAGGGGGTGCTGATGGGGTTATGTGTTCCCTAATGTGTGTTTACAACTGTAGGGGGGTGTGGCTGTAGGTCTGACATCATCAATTGTGTCCTCCTATAACAGGAATGACACGATCGATTCAGCCGCCACAGTGAAGCGCGGGGAAGCCGATCGCTGCACTCCAGCGGCGATTGGGTCCACGAGTCCCGCGGTCCCGGAGCTTCGAACCGGGTCACGGGAGCGCGCCGCGGTGCGCACCCGTGAACCACGGCTGGTTAGTAGTACAGGACGTACCTGTACGTAGATCTGCCCAGCTGTGCCATTCTGACGACGTTTATGTGCAGGAGGCGGTCCTTAAGTGGTTAAATAATAATCAAAGACACTATAGGTTCCTGTGTAATCTTTTCCAGTATATTAAGAGCCATATTAGAAGCTAAAATAGCCATAGCCCCAGAACACAACCTTGGAAAACATGCTTCTGCCATTGGAGGCCATCTAGACATCCTACTTTACACTTATGACTTTTAGATTTTCTTCATTGTCAATGGTCAGCATACAGCTTCTGCTTTAAAAGCTTGCTGAAAGAATTGTATGTCACATGATGAGTGTCATAAAAGGGACTGTGCTCTGAATTATTCTTTTACAAATCAAGCCAGCATTTGAATCCGATGAATGGTATCCCTAGTGCGTTATTATGTTTGCCAGTCAGTGATACAGATAACTGACCTAGTTTATGCATTATTTTCATCCTCTCAGACCACTGACAATGAAATGGACTTAGAGCTTGTGCGTTTACGAACAACCACAGGATAGAAGTGTAAGGATTAAGCATAAATGACACAGATAGGTTCTGTCCTTGACTGCTTTATATCAGCCAATCTGTATTTTAGCATTTATTTCAGCCATTTGAATATTCAATCACAATATAGTCACATACAAATCTGTCGGAGGTGCGGTTGTTTCACTGACACTTCAGAATAGGAGACCTCTAAATATAGTGTTATAGATGAACAATGTGATGACATCATTACTGTACTTATCACAATGAGATTTTTCTTCTGAAACTGGAACCTTTTAATTATTTTTATTGTAGGATTTCTTATGGAACACCTTGTATGCCAAATACAATCATAATGACTATGGAGATGGTGAAAATCAGTGAAATGTTACACAATGTACTTTTTTTCATGGCTCATTTTAAAGTTTTACCTCATTCTGCCAGCAAACCTGTTATTACAGGGGAGTGAAGTGTAATAATTAGCCTTGTCATTTACCACTCTTCATGTCATAACAAATGTAAAGTACTTCTTGTGCCAAATGACAACATTTTGTTTGGTTTGCTATGGCAACTGTCTCTCCTCTTCATCTTTCTGTTGGGGGTTCCCCAAGGACCTCTTCTTTTCTGTTCTGTATGTTCTGTATCTACAACACCTCCCTGGGTCATCTGATAGCTTCCCAAAGCTTTCAATACTATTTCTGTGCTGATGACAATTCTATCTTTCTACCCCTCAGCTTACCCCATCAGTTTCATGTAAATTTCAGTAAGGATGTCACAGCATTTCCTCAAACTCAGCCTATCCAAAATTGAGCCCCCCGACTTCTCCATCAAGATCAGTGGCACAACTGACGGTTAAACCCCACATGCCAGGGTGTGTTAGGTTAGGTTTGACACCCACATCCAACCACTTTCCAAATTTTGCCACCCCAACTTCCAGAACGTCTTCAAAATAAACCCCTTTATAACCAACACTGCAAAGCTACTAATTCACTCCTTAGCTTACTCTCAACCCCAACTATTACAATTTCGTCCTCGTTGGCCTATTTTTACCTATCTTGTCTTAAAATATCATCCAAACTGTCTCCTTCGCATATCCCAAGACCTCATGCTCTCTATCTTCTTGACACCACCTCCCACGCTTGCCTCCAGGGCTTCTCTAGATCCTGTCTTATCATCTGGAACTCCCTACCATGATCTATCTGATTATCTCCTACTATATCCACCTTAAGGTCATCCATGAAAATCGGCCGATCCCACCGAGAATCTAATACATTTTACTTTTACTATCTTCATCAGCTCATTTCTTTTTGTAATGCTTGACCCTTCCTTTTTGATTGTAAGCTATAACAAAAATTCCTCTTGTATTTAAAATGTATGGTAACTATACGGTCTCCCCTTTTTTTGTAAAGTGATGAGTAAACTGTTGCTGCTATATAAATCCCGTAAAAGAAGAAAAAGAGGGACCCCCCCCCCCCCAAAAAAAAAAACAAAAACTGCTCCTCCCTACTCCATTCAAAGCTTTAAAAAAAAGTTTAGGCTATGCATAAAGTTTAATGAGCCATGACTCAGTTTTTAGATTATAAACCGGTTTCAGAGCATCAAACTATTTTCACATGTCTACCGTAGTAAGGATAACACGTAAATCTTTAGATCGAATTGCCCCCTATTTATTAGTTACTGAAGAAATAATTTTTCAATACTCTAAAACAAATGTTAGAATTCACCTGCCAATTGCCATGTTGGCATTATGATGCTAATCAATAATAGATCATTGTAGAAGTACCTTAATGTAGAAGTACCTTAATGTTTCCTTGAGTTTGGCATGCCATAAGGCAGCCCAGAGGCTGGCACAGAGTTAATTGCTTTGCGATTTGGTGTGTATGATACAAGTATGATACAAGTATTCTTGCAATCTCTGTAGCTCCCTTTACAGCACTGATTCACTTTTCAGCTCTGTCAGAGGCAGTTAGTAAGTGAATGCAGATTTTAATAGCATTGATTGCTGAAAGAGCAAGCTTATGATATGAACACTCAGTGAAATCGATACAGACAAGAAGCAAGCTTTGGGTAAGAAACATGCTGGAATCTCAAGTAAAGTACCACTGTACAGAATATGATTGAATTATGTCACAATGTGCCATGAGATATCAGTGTTTTTGCTCTTCGTATACAGCAGTCTCCTAAATGTAAAAAAACTGTTTGTTTGTTCTGATTGCATTTAAAATATGTTCAGAACTGATGATCTACATATTGAAATATTTGGCACAAAGTGTCTTTCCAATGTGTTCACCCAACACCGATATAGTCATTGGTGTAGTGCGGTAGACTGATGTCCCACTTCCTTCTTGTATCTCGTGGATTTCAGTGGTGAGATCTCCCCATCTTGTCCCATGCACCTTATGCCGTGTACACACGATGGGTTAAACCGATGAGAATGGTCTGATGGACTATTTTCATCGGTCAAAACCGATCAAGTGTGGGCGCCATCGGTTATTTAACCATCGTTTAAAAAAAAGCCAACTTGTTTTAAATTTAACCGATGGATTCCTAACCGATTGGTCAAAACCGATCGTTAGTAGGCACGACCATCGGTTAAAAATCCACGCATGCTCAGAATCAAGTCGACGCATGCTTGGAAGCATTGAACTTCATTTTTTTCTGCATGCCGCGTTCTGACACGATCCGTTATTTAACCGTTGGTGTGTAGGCGCGAAGGACCATCAGTCAGCTTCATCAGTTAACCGATGACAATGGTCCATCAGACCGTTCTCATCGGATGCACTCATCGTGTGTACGCGGCATTAGTCTCTCCCCATTCCTGCTACAGATGCAGTCTCCATCTGTGAATTTGTTGTATGCCATTATCGGCCTAAAGGACATGAGCTGGATACCATACACCCTTTTCCTATATCTAACTGGCTGCATCATTGGAAATAGGCCATTTTACTCTTCTTTATTCTTGCAAGATAACGCAACTCAATCCCTAACATTAAAAAGCTACTAGGAGGTAACACACCAAGAAAAAGTTAAAAATAAAAATTTGTGTTTTTTACTGTACAAAACATTAAAAACGATTAAAATATATAAATGGTAAACAAATGGTAAAATAAATGGTAAACACCCAAATGTTTCAAAACAGATGCTGTTACATATCATGCCATTAATGATGACTATATCCAAGGTTGGTCATAAAGAAGGTCTCGTATACATATGTCCATCTCTGATATGCTTCACAGGACAAAGCCCACTTCCTTATGGAGAACTGGCATATATCTCTGCTATAAAGGTTTACCTTCCTGACACAAAGGGAAAGAGACCCTGCCATCATATGCTATATTTATCTCAGGTTAAGAGGAGCTGGTATATGTCCCCTTGGGAAAGCCGTGGGGGGGGGGGGGGGGGGAGAGAAGGTAAAAATGTCCTCACTGTTGAACATAATAGTTCCAATATTCCATGGGCCTGCTCCGCAATGTTTTTCAGGTGTCCCAAAAACAGACCGTTCCCTGAAGCTCACCAAGAAGCTAAGCTCAAAAAGTCCCCCCCCCCCCTTTCATATACCAGCTCCTCTATACCTGGGATATACAGTATAAATCTTTTATTGACCTTTGTGGCAGCTGCAGGTCCTCCAATTCTGGGAACAAGCTACATGCAAGGCAAACCTTTACAGCAGAGATACTGTATATGCTCTGAGGAAACAGGCTTTGTCCTGCGAAGTATGTCGGCGATAAAGATATGTATACGAGACCTTCTTTATGACCAACCTGGGATATAGTCCTCATTAATGGCATGATATGTAACTGCACTTGGATTTTTAACATTTACATTTTAATCTTTTTTTTTTTTTTATATGCTTTGTACAATAAAAATGCACGTTTTTAGATTTTCTTGGTGTGGTACACTTGTAAAGTCCTAGTAGTTTTTTCTGGTATCGTTTTTTTACTGAGATATGCAGGGGATATGAGCAGTAATAATAGCATGGCACAATTTAAGAATACACATTGAGAACACTTTTCATAGAATGAATTGTCGAGCAACAATAACCATCCGGCTGAGGCTGGGGGTCAACTTAGGGTGGCTGAGCTTAATTGCTCAGGGGTTGGGTTGTGGAGCAGTCCACAAAATTTTAAAAAGTTAGGGATTAAGTTATTTTCAGTGTCCTGTAATAGAGGATGTGGTACCAGTAAAGCCTTTGGAACAAGTTAAGACTCTGGTGTTAAGTCTTATCCTAACTTTTCAAATTTACCATACGGATCCTTTATTCCTGCCGAGTATGTAGGAGAACATTTTCGGTTTAATTTAGTATTCATCTTTTCACAATTTTAGGCTTTTGTAAGCAATAAATAGCATTGATAAAATTTAAGTGGGACAGTAAGCCTTCGTCCCTGAAAATTTGTCACAGCTTGTCTGAGCTTGTATGGATTTTAAACAAATGCAGCCTTGCTTTTGCTGGTTATTGAAAACTATTGCTACCACACTTGTTTCTGTCATGTCAAGGTTTTCCTTTTACTGAAAAGAATAACTGATTTTCTTGTTGATGATAATGTTCTTAATAGGCTGAAAAGAATACACATTTTTTACAGAATGCCCATCTGGACATAAGCAATTGCAGTTCAGCTCAACTCTTTGTTAGTAGTGTCGACAAAGCCCGGAGGTACCAGAAGTAATGGCTGGTGTCTTAGACCTCGTGCACACTGGACGTTTACTGTAGGTGCTGGTGGAAGAGACAGGCACACAGTCTTATCCTATTGATGGTAGGCTTAGCCTATAAAAGTCTGGCAGCTGCAGTAGCAGTACTAACATTTAGGGCAGTATGCTCCTAAAGACAAATTCCCATAACTAAAGCCGCGTACACTCAACCCTTTTTAATGTCCTACAAAAAACAATGTTTTTCTCGATGTGATTCTTGTCAAGCCTGCCTTGCATACACACGATCGTGAAAAAAAAAATGCTTGAACACACGTACAACACATACGACGGCACTATAAAGGGGAAGTTCCATTCAGATGGCGCCACCCTTTGGGCTGCTTTTGCTGATTTTGTGTTAGTAAAAGGTTGGTAAGAGACGATTCACGCTTTTCAGTCTTCGTGCTTTTCAGTCTGTTACAGCATGACGAATGAGCTATCTCCAATACAAACGCTAGTTTTACCAGAACGAGTGCTCCCGTCCCATAACTTGCTTCTGAGCATGCACGTTTTTTCCCCGTTGTTAAAGCCTACACACGACCATTTGTCACGACGTGAAAAATGCTCTGGAGCCTACACACGGTCGTTTTTAATGACCATTTTATAAAATGTAATTTTTCACGTCAAGAAAAATGGTCGTGTGTACGTGGCATTAGACTTTTTGCATTACTGGCATACACCATGGGGCCAAACTGCCCTAAACGCTACTACTGCTCAGAGCATCGTCCTGCCCTGCTCCTGCCATAGTAGCTGTCAGCAGCATGGCTGGGCGATGCACCTGTGCCTTTTACCCATACCTAAACAATAGAGTCTCGTGCACCAAGGCTAAACACTAGGGTGCAAAGTGGAAACAATTTAAATGTGGGTTCAATGGTAATGCGCATAAAAGCACCTACAACTTCAAAGTTTAGAAGTTAGAACCAACCTGAACTCTGCCAAATATGCAGGGGGAGCATTTGTGTCAGGATTGGCCACTGTAATGTGAATTTAGATGCACACTCTTTGTTTATATTCTTGGGAGTAGAAGAGCGCCACTCCACCAATTGCATCACATTCTAATAAGGTTTGTTAATTTGTCGTGATTATCCCTTCCACTGAAGATTATGTCCTCTGCAGGTAATTTGGAGTATTGTGGTGTGCGTGTTGAATGTAAAATCAAAAATCAAAAACAGGTTATGAACAAAAGCCAACATCCTGAAATGTAATACTAATTTTAGAAGACAAAGGATACCTAATAGGAATGGTTCACTTAACATTTTCCGAAACGACCAACATAGCAGATAAATAATGCTGTTCATCTGCGAAGAATAAACTTTCTCTGCTCAGTTTTCATTGTGCGCCTTTATAATGTTTTTATCTTTATCATGTTGACCAATTGTATTCTTGTAAATTACAAAAATTACGAGTCAGCCACGTAAGTCAGGGAAGCAATCTCACGGTAACAAATTTGTAGTTAGGGATTTAAAATAAAGCTGTTTTGGGGGTTTGCTGAAATTGAGCTTTTTTTGTTCCTTTGATGATTACAAATACCATTAGAAGCCTCGAGAGATTGACAGTAGTCTTAAAAGGATGGTAATTGGCTACTGGAAAATACAAGCTGCATTTCACTAAATGTCATAGCTAAATGACTTGTCGCTGGAAATATTACAGTATATTGTTCTCTGAATTTTTCTTTAATGCTTTGTGCTGTGTTCCTGGAAGAGCTTAGCGTTCTTATGTCCCTTGCTCCGTAGAGAGTGTAGCTCCTTTGACCTTTGAATGCAGGCGGGAGAGAGGATTCAACGGTTATAAAGATCACATTTTAGACAAAGGGGGAAAAAAAAAATATATATAAAAGTAAAAATACAGGAAGGGGACTACCTGGATGATGAACAATGATTAGATGTTGCCCTTAATCAGTTTCTGCTTTGCCAGGCCTTTCAGCGTGTAAACTTCCTTTATCCTTTATCCTAATATTTTATAGCTACATTTTTTTAGGTTTTAAATAACCATGTTTATTAAATATCCCATATTTTTTAATCTGACCTCATATCTCTTCTTGTATGTGTAGATTTATAAAACAAGCTGTCTATAACAAAACAGCAATGATTTGTTGTTTAATATTCAATATTTGTAGTTACTTTTTCTCCAGGTTCCCATGAGGCTTTTGATATGGATTGTCCTGAAAATGCCAAACTGGTGGGAGGGCAGTAGGGATACTTAAATGTCAGCTACCTTGTGACATATAAGTACCAACTAAACTAAACTTTGCAGCCAGTTTCAAATATAAAAATGTATTTATAATGTACAGTCGCATTTAAAAAGTGATGATGGGCCTCAGGCATTAAAGGGTCGAAATGAGCAGATATTATAGTAGCTAGGGTTGCCGGTATTGGTGCCGATACTGAGCATTTGCATGAGTACTCATACTCGTGCAAATGCTCTGGTACCTGAAAGTGCGATTTGAGCCTATATAAAATGAATGGGCTCAAATCGCACTGCAAAGAATTGCACGTGATTTGAACAGGAATACAGGAATTTGAGACCATCTTATTTTGTATGGGCTCAAATCGCACTGTAAAGGTATCGGCGAGTACTAGAACACAAGTATCGTGCTCGTACTCACCGATTACAAAACTGGCATTGGTGCAACCCTGATAGAGTTGCCACTGGTCAGATTACTTTAATGATTTTTGATTTGTTACTCTGGGTTTCTGTACTATACACGTCACTATTGCGCTTTGCGCTGCCTTATAAAACAGTCTGAATGATGATATGGTTAACATGCATTTGCTTTGCAATTTTATACCTCATTGCGGACATGACTGTAGATTTCCATAACCATCATCCCACACAATCAAAGTATCGTCAATTGTTCGCTTAGCATTTCTTAGAATGAGTTTAATTAATTAATTTCCTAAACAAAAGCTTTGTTTTTATATGATGATTTGAATAGCTCCTGTCATACAACTATTTAGTTAGTGGAGCTACATGCGTAGAGAAGTTATTGTTGCTACAAATCGCAGATACTGTAATCCACAAGTAAGAAAATGAAATCACACTGGTCTTTAAATTCTCTACAATAGTAGAATACAAAAGGTCACAGCCAACTGTCAGAATGAACTCTATACATCAGATTGCACAGTGAGAAATCTATTGAAATACTGATATGCCAGGAGACACATGCAAATGTGTTTCATTTATGCAAAAGGCCCAGCCATTTCATGGTGACTTACTAAAGGTCCCTGCACCTGACCTATAAGCTTTGTTGCCTAGCAACATGATATAAAGTCACAGGGGTTGAAGGATGTATCTGTAATATTTTCCTCACTTGGATGCAGCATTTGGATGGTAATGTAAATGTGTACACTCATCTTGTATGTGAAAAAGGATGTGTTTTTCAATGCTTCTAGTTTTAAGAAACATTTTTTTTTTGTTTGTTTTTTCTATATCACAGGGCTACATGACACTAATATTTCTACAAAACGTATACTGGATTGTTAAAAATAATGATAGTGCTATGTCACAATGCAAGTTTTCGAGTTTGGCGGAGGTTGGTACTAGGTTTAAAGTGAAGTGACTGGCCTTAGCTGGTTCACAAACATAAGTTGTACCTGTTTATCTATTGACACCTGCCCCCTATATCCCATTTAAAATGCAGAATTTACAAAGGATCTCTTAGCTCTGAAAAGCAGATGGAGGAGAGCTTAAGTTACATCTGTGAGGATAGCTCTGATTGGAGGGAGGAGACACAGCCCACCCCCCACCCCCTTCAGGAACAGAGCTGAGGCTATCAGCTGGAGCTTCCTACCCCGTCACCATTTTTCTCTTTATGTCATGCTAATAGTGGAGGAATGAAGCAACCGACAGAAATTACACTTAGTGCTCTGTACTGCGACAAGTACACTAGAGGGACATGCTTTGCTCATAGTTATTTCTGAGGTTTACAACCACTTTAAAGCCTAGGTTTAGCTTAAAGCGGATGGTCCACAAAAAAATAATATTAAAAGCCAGCAGCTACAAATACTGCAGCTGCTGACTTTTAATATTAGGACACTTACCTGTCCTGGAGTCCAGCGGCGTCCGCAGCAGAGGACGAGCGATCGCTCATCTTTCTGCTGCTCCCCCTTCCATCCACGGTGAGGGAACCAGGAAGTGAAGCGCTCCGGCTTCACTGCCCGGTTCCCTACGGCGCATGCGCGAGTCGCGCTGCACCCGCCGATTGGCTCCCGCTGTGTGCTGGGAGCCGAGTGTTCCCAGCACACAACGGGAAAAACCCGTCTTTTGCCCGAGACTGTGGGCCAGAAGTGGCTGCAAATACCTGTCTTTAGACAGGTATCTACACCCCCCTCCCCCCTGAAAGGTGTCAAATGTGACACCGGAGGGGGGGGAGGGTTCCGATCAGCGGATCTTTACTTTAGGGTGGAGATCCGCTTTAAATTACAGGCATGAAAATCGGTGTATAACTTTTATAAACTTTTGTTTATAGCGCAAAAAAATAAAAACTGCAGAGGTGATCAAATACCACCAAAAGAAAGCTCTATTTGTGGAAAAAAAAGGACGCCAATTTTTTTGGGGAGCCACGTCGCACGACTGCTCAATTTTCAATTAAAGCGTGACAGTGCCAAAAGCTGAAATTTCGCCTGGGCAGGAAGGGGGTATATGTTCCCAGTAAGTAAGTGGTTAAAGAGGGGGGCATGGCCAAGCCACGCTGTATGTGCCTATAGATTCACACAGCCTGGCCTGGGATCATGCCTGCACGAGTTCCCCCATTGAAAGTGGCTGAGAGTTGAAGCTCAGTCCCGGGGGGGGGAAACACAAAGATTAGGAGCGGGACTGCTCTACGCAAAACAATTGCACAGAGCAGGTAAGTATAACAGGTTTATTTTTTTTTTGGGGGGGGGGGCTTTACAACCACTTTAAGGCCTCGTACACACGATCAAATCTGTCCGCTGGAAACGGTCCGCTGGACCGTTTCAGCAGACAGATTCGATCGTGTGTATGGCCGAGCCGACGGATTTGGCCACCCGACAGATTTCAAAGCATGCTTTGAAATCTATCGGGTGGGAATCCGTCCGCCCGACATGTCTGCTGGTTAGTACACTTACCAGCAGACATGTCATCCCGCACCGCCGCCGCACCGCCGCCGAATGGATTCGGCGCATGCGCGGAAGTGTTTTACTTCCTGGTGCGGTGACGTGGCGGCTTCAACGTCACCGCCACATCACCGACACGTCAGCGCGCTCTCTGCTGGCGGGGATTTTGGTTTGCTCGTGTGTACACGCGAGCAAACCAAAATCCCAGCAGACAGATTTGTTCAAATCTGTCGGACGGACAGATTTGAACAAATCTGTCTGCTCGTGTGTACGAGGCCTTAGATATTTTGATTAAAAGAAATAAAAAATAGTTTTTCTACCAATTTTTCCCCTAGTACATGTCTCTTCAGCGGGAATGCAGTCTTTTTTTATCCTTGACATTTTTTCCCTCAGTATTTTCATTCAGTATTATCGGTATTACAAATCGTTTTTTTGTCTTTTATCAGTTAAGCGCTTCTTTCTTTTAGTCGGTCCACAAAGCACTTCTTTTTTTTATGATCTCAGTGCACTGCCTTGCTATGAACGGAAAACAAAGCATTTGTAAAGGATAACATTAACGTTGGCTTTTATGAATCACATTTATAAGGAGATAAACAGCTTTGTATAAAAGGAAACTGGACATATAGGAGCAGTTTCAAATTTTTTTCAAGGTGTAAGCTCTAGGGTGCTCATCCTTTATCCTTTCTTTTGTTAGTGGTGAGACAATGAGCCAGGACATATAGCAGGTGTTCATGCCCGTTCTAAAGCCTCGTACACACGATAAGATTTTTGGATGACCGTTCATCTGTCTTTTGTTTTGTTTTTTGCATGCTAGTCTCATGTCGAAGTGAAGAGGTTACTAATCATATGAAAATTCGTCTACGACAAAATGTAACTTCAGAAGTGACATAATATGTTGAATAGTTTTCTGAATAGTTTCGTACAAAAAAAACATACTAATTAAATGAAAATCGCACATTGAGTTCATGTACGACATCAATTTTATAGTCTGCACATCCAGCTTTTGTCGGACGAAAAAACTGAATCGGCTGTCGAAAGCACCATACTAAAGATCCGAAAATTGTCAAACTAATTTTTTTCTTCCGATTTTTGTATCGTATGTACCGCCTTAAAGTGGTTGTAACCCGCATATACATTTTTTTTTAAACCTGCAAGGCAAAAGCCATAATGAGCTAGTATGCACCGTTAATACTTAAATACTTACCTCTGAACGAGGAGAAGAGAACTTACCTGGTCCATGCCGAGCGAGATGTCATCTTGACTCAGCGGCACATTCTTTGTACCTACAGGTAAGCCTTATTATAGGCTTACCTGTAGGTAAAAGTAAAAAAGTGGAGTTTACAACCACTTTAAAGCGGGGTTTCCACTACATTTTGCATTTTTTTAAAGTATGTCCGTTCATTAATTGTTTTAGCTGTATACATAGTATCACTTACTATGTCTAAATGTGCCGCCGTTCCGCAGACTTCTTAGCAAAGAACACTTTATATTCTGTTGTTCTGATGAATGTCATTTTGCTTGTGGGCATTGTGAAGCCCACAAGCAATTACTTCCTGCATTTCTCTATAGACGAATAGGAAAGCGTCGCCCGTCCTGCCCCAATTCAACGCCGCGCCGCCAACCACTTGGGTTGCACAGGGGAGGCGCACGGCATCATGTGACTTCATTTCCCAGGAGCATTAGCGACGAGAGGAGCCGAGGGAGCTGATGTCAGGATCCTCGGTGAATAGGAAGGCAGATTTTGTGGGAACGCATAGCAACAGGGATTTCTTTTTTTTCTTTTTTTTTTTCAGGTCTAAGGTACAATATAAAGCAAAGTTATATTTTTGATGGAACCTCCGCTTTAAGTCGGTAAAATCACTGAGTATTTAAAGTGATACTAAAGTCAAACATTTCATACTTACTTGCTCTGTGCAGTGTTTTCACAGAGCAGCCCAGATCCTCCTCTTCTCGGGTCGCCCACCGGCACTCCTGCCCTCTCCCTTCTGCCGAGTGCCCCCACAACAAGCAGCTTTCTATAGGGGTACCCAAGCCAAGCCGCTGCTATGTGTGTTCATTCAGACACAGAGCCACGGCTAGGCGCAGCCCCCCTCTCTCCTCATTCCTCATTTGCTCACTGACTTTGATTGACAGCAATGGGAGCCAATGGTGCCTCACTGCTGTCTCAGCCAATGAGGAGGGAGAGTCCCGGACAGCCGAGACTCTCATGCAACATTGCTGGATCTTGATGGGGCTCAAGTAAGTATAAGGGGAGCTGCTGCACACAGAAGGTTTTTTATCTTAATGCATAGAATGCAACATTCTGACTTTATTAAGTAACGATAAACACAACACCTTCAAACAATGCTGAGTTCCATATCTCTATCTCAACAGGCTTCCTTTAACTGCTTCCTGTTCGTTCTACGAAAATATACTCCATCAAATGGAAGTGCTAGTCACAGTTTGTAGCCAGCAATGGGCTTTCATGTAGAAGTTCCAATCTCGTACTACATGTTTCACGCATGTTTTCACGCATGTTTCACAAAACATGTAGAGTGTGATATTGGAATTATGACAATTTAGGTTCCTTATGGTTGATACCCAGCCTATTTCCAGTCCATATTAGAGGATTTTTTTTAGTAGTACAGTTTGTCCTTATGGAATATATGTATCTTTTTCTTTCCCTTCTTCCCTTACATGGGTGAACTTTTTAAAATGTATTATATCAATAAATTTGTTTATCTTTTATAAAATACTTGTATTGTAAGTTCATATCGTACCATGTAAATCCTTTTTGCCTCTATTTAATTCTCTATGCCATATTTGAATCTCTAGGACGTAGGTGCTTTATGCTGCTTTATTTTTTCGTAGCAATCTGTGAATACTTCATGTAGAAGTGATCCGAGAAGCTCTACATCTGATCAATTCTACCGGAAAGGGGGCCGCCCTCCTGCTGCAGGTTCTGTCCCTCTGCTGTAATGAATACAACAAGGATGTTATTAGTACAGTGACAGTGTATATTATTATTAGCACTAATCACTATATTAGTGTCATTGGAGGTGTCAGTGGCAGTTCCCAAAAAGTGTCAGTTAGTGTCAGTCTGCCTGCTGTCACAGTCCCACCATTACTAATATAAAAAAAAATGAATGAAAAAAAATTCTAGTATCTATACCATCATTTGTAGATGCTGTAACTTTCACGTAAACCAATTAATATACACGTATTGTTTTTTAGAATAAATTTTGGCCTAAATTTATCACAAATTTAGATTTTTAAATTTTTGTTGGATTTGTTTAATAGCAGAAAGTAGAAAATACCAAAACTTTCGGTCTTTTTCGTTAATAACGCGAAAAATAAAAAATACAGTGGTGATCAAATACCAATAAAAGATCTATTTTTGTAAAAAAAAAAAAAATACTGTATTTATTGCACACTTTTTTCCCCTTAAAATCAGGGGAAAATCGTAAGTGCACGTTAGACGCCGATCCCCGCTGTCTCTGAGCGCCGCAGCCTAGAGCCGAGCAAAAATTTACTTTTTTTTTGTTCTTAAATTACCTTTCTAAGCTTGGGGTGCGCGTTATACGCCGGCGCGCAGTATACCCCGATAAATACAGTATATAAATTTACTTTTGGTGCAGCTTTGCGTGACTGCGCAGTTACCAGTTAAAGTTCAAGTTCATGCAAAACCTAACTAATGTGCTAAACCCGTTCTCTGCCACATTCTAAACCTAATCTATCTAATTTTGTAAAAACAAAAATCGATGTACTTGCCTATTCTGCAGCCGATACCTTCCTGTCCCAGTATCGGCTGTAAGCTGCGGCTTCTGTGTGCAGGAGAGGCAGCCGGCAAGTGAAGCCCCATAGTAAGTCTATGGGTGAAGTCACTTCCCAGCCATTGTCTGTCGTCTCCTGCACACAGTTTCCGCTGCTGGAAACCGGAAAGGATTGGCTGCAGAATAGGTAATTACAGCGAGTTTTGCTTAACAGGGTTAGATTTGTTTTAGAGTTAGTTAGTTTTTGCCTGGACTTACACTTTAACTGCTTCCAGACGGCACACCTCACATTTACTACGGCAGGGCGGCCCTCCTGCATGAAACAACGTACTTGTATGTTGTCTCTTCATGGGTCAGGGGCATGCCTTGCCAGGCAACCAGCTCGCACTGTGATTAGACACGTCGATTGTTGACAGGAGAGGCAGATCTGGCGGTCTGCCTATGTAAACAAGACAGACTGCCGTTCTGTTAGAGAGGAAGATGGAGATCTTGTGTTCCTGCTAAGCAGGAACACAGATCTCATTTTTCCTCCAGTTTAGCCATCCCCCGCATACTGCCTAGGAGCACACTTAACACTTTGATCGCCTCTGATGTTAATCGCTTGCCTGCTAGTGTCATTTATACAGTGACGATGCATTTTCTTGGCACTGGTCACTGCTTTAGTGTCACTGGTCCCCAAAAATTGTCACTTAGTGTCCGATCTGTCTGCTGCAATGTCGCAGTCCTGCTAAAAATCGCTGATCGCCGCCATTTCTACTAAAAATAAAAATTCCATAAAAATATCCCATAGTTTGTCGACGCGATAACTTTTGCACAAACCAATCTATATATACGCTGCTTGGGATTGCTTTTACCAAAAATATGTAGCAGAATACATATTGGCCTAAATTAATGAAGAAATTAGATTTTGTAAAAAAAAAATTATTGGGTGTGTTTTTATAGCAGAAAGTAAAAAAAAATTTTTTTTTTTTTTTTTTTTCAAAATTGTCAGTCTTTTTTTGGTTATAGCGCAAAAAATAAAAACCGCAGAGGTGATCATATACCACCAAAAGCTCTATTTGTGAGGGAAAAAAGGACGTCAATTTTTTTTGGGTACAACGTCGTATTTCCGTGCAATTGTCAGTTAAAGTAACGCAGTGCTGTATAGCAAAAAATGGCATGATCAGGAAGGGGGTGAAACGACACGAGGGTGAAGGGGGTTAAAGGAGCACAATGCCGACTAGCAAAAAAAATGGCCCGGTGAAGAGGGTAAAGTGGGTAATGCTATACACATACACATTTATTATATCAGAATTTTATAGGATTATATATGGTTAACTATATCATCACTATACATGGTAGATATAAAAGATGCAATTCATATACATCCAGTACAGTTAGTTAAAAAAATAACAACATGGTGGAGTTTTATAGCATCTTGTTTTACAGGCTGGCATTTATATTACTTTTAACCCTGAAGTGACAGGTTCACTTTAAACATCGAAAATGAAAGCTGCTGCAAGCTTGACAGCCTCTTACGTGTTGCTTAGTGTCTGATGCCTAGCTATTGTTTATACTGCCCATATAGCTTAGAAGCTCTCGGTTCAGAAATATGGTCATTTTGACCCAAATCTAGCTGTCTAGTCTGAGCAGAGATCATGTTAATGTTATATCATTGTATTGAAGGAGCTGCTGGTTTCCTGGGTCAATACTTATTTGGTTTGCTGGAAATGCAGCAGCCCTACATCATGGTCATACTGTCACCCTGGCTTCGTTTGCTGACTTTTTCATGAGATTAAATTAAAGAAACGGCTCACTCTGGATATTTTTTTCCATTTACTCTTTGACCTAAGCGATGACCTGATGCTTTTTCTACTAATTGTTATATCCTTCCTCTGTTTGTTCCCTTAATCTATTTTTATAGCCTCAGTCAATATCCAGCTATCTTGTGAAATTCCTTTTCAGGATGATATGCATCAGTTATGACAGCGGCAAGTTATGATATTGTGTCTATCTGCGTATTGGTTTGGTAAAAGAATTTGGTTTTAAAAATGCAAGCTTTAACTTGTAATATTATATATCTTGATTCTACATACATTTAATTTGAATGCTTAGATGGCTGGAATCATCAGCAGTTACATTTGCAGCCACATTTGCAGGGGCAGAATTGGGAGTTTGTTATTTGTCTCTAGAAATATGTCATTTACATTTTAAACCAGGATCTAAGAAATCAAAATAATTTCCAATAAACATCAGAAGAGCCATTGATCTCCATTCTGATGCCGCGTACACACGGCCGTTTTTCGGGTTCTACATTTTTTTTTAATGTCATTAACCACTTCCATACCAGGCACATACGCACCTTCCCGCCCAAGCCAATTTTCAGCTTTCAGCACTGTCACACTTTGAATGACAATTGCGCGGTCATGCTACACTGTACCCAAACAAAATTGGCGTCCTTTTTTCCCCAGAAATAGAGCTTTCTTTTGGTGGTATTTGATCACCTCTGCGTTTTTTTTTTTTTTTTTGCGCAACAACTAATAAAAGACTAAAAATTTTGAAAAAAAATATATTTTTTTTTCTGTTAATTTTTTTGTAAATACGTTTTCTTTCAATTACGGGCACTGATATGGCGGCACTGATGGGCACTGATGAGGTGGCACTTATGGACACCGATGAGGTAGTGCTAATGGGCACCGATGAGGTGGCACTGATGGGCACTGATAGGCGGCGCTGGTATGTGGCACTGATGGTCACTTATGGGCAGCACTGATGGGCACTCATGGGCGGCACTGATGGGCACTCATAGGCGGCACTGGGCACTCATAGGCAGCACAGATGGGCACTCATGGGCGGCACTTATGGGTGGCACTGATGGGCACGATTGTGTGTGAGCTTTAGAGCATTTTTCGGGTTCTAAAAAATGGCCACATTTTTTCACAACTTTTTTAACGTTGTCGTTTTTAAGGTTCTAAAAAATGGTCGTGTGTGAACTTGAACGACGCGAAAAATCCGCATATGCTCAGAAGCAAGTTATGAGACAGGAGCGCTCGTTCTGGTAATACTACCGTTTGTAATGGAGTAAGCACATTCATCACGCTGTAACAGACAGAAAAGCATGAATCGTCTTTTACTAACACAAAATCAGCTAAAGCAGCCCAAAGGGTGGCGCCATCCGAATGGAACCTACCCTTTATAGTGCTGTCGTACGTGTTGTACGTCACCGCTCTTTGCTAGAGCATTTTTTTTTTTAAGAATTTTTTTTTTTTCAATGGATCAAAAACGTTAAACGCTGGTGAGCAACGTTTTTGAGCGTTTATCAACTTTAGAGAGTTTTTATAGCTGAAAAACCTGTCTCAGTATCCACTAGTTTGGGTTTTTTTTCTGCTCAAAACTGCGGATAACAGCCTATGTGTGCATGGACACATAGGATAACATGATGGAGAGTTAAGAGTTGTCAAGGTCCTTCTGAGACAGTGTCTGTGTCACTTTCTGTGACTTCAACTGGAGGAAAAAACAATCTTCCTCTGTCTTCTGTAAACTACTAATCCCATCACCCTACATATAATATAGATAAATAATATGTTTGAAGTCCATTAATAAACACAAGATATTGTAATTGTTCCCAAAATGTGAGGGTAATTGGTCAATAGCTCTAAATAGGATCTAGCCTGTTCTACATTGTTTACCTTATGTTTGGAGTCCAGCCTGGGTAGGTGCCCCAGCTTCTTTTATAGATTCACTGGAAGAGTGAGCATAGCCACCCAGGAACAGGAACAGGAACTGTGTTATGCACTGGATTACCACAAGAAAAACATCCTGAAAAAAGAAAAGTAGACGCCTAATCTGAGGAATAGTAAGCTGCAATATATGACATTTAGTTTTTGGTTTAGATATGCTTTGACATTATAATAAGAATTCTAAATGTCATAGTTAATCCCAGAGAAAGGGGTCTTTAAACATTTCCAGAATTATTTTGCAAACTATATCTAATGGAAGAGTATTTTATCAACTAGAAAAAAGCAGAAGGGGGATTTAAAAAAAAATATACATGTATTTATTTTTTAATCATTAAAGCAGTATTAACCCCAAAAGCAGACATTTCTTACATTGCAGTTTACCCATTTTTAGATGTGATAGCTGCATTCGTTTTCTTGTTTAGCTTTCTTCATTTTCATCTGGTGATCCAGCCAGTAAGTCAGTTTTTTTCCAAAAAGAACAAGCTCTCCTGCAAATGTACCCATTAAGAGTATTGAAACAAACCATTTACCACTGACATGGATGCTTACAATGGTCAGTTTTTTTTTAAAATGAATGTAAAACCTTTATCCAATTTTTTTTTTTTTATTGCTGTAACTGATTAGTAAGTGCCAGCTTGAGTTTGGCTTCCATTTGTTAGTGTATCTAAGCTTTTGTAAAGATTTAACCTGCAGTAGTTTTTGTTTTGTTTCTCCCCTGAAGCTAAAAGGAAGGTGACACTTTCCTGCTGTTGGATGACCCACTTATTTGTTCTTTCTACATTTGGCTTTGTAACAGCCATGGGAGCTGGGTGCAGTTAGGAATTCTGGTGGGATATCTTACCACATGCAACTCCCCGAGAAATAAAGGAAACGAGCATGGGACTCATATTGCCAGCAGCCATCCAGAATTGAAATATCAAGACAAAGAGAGCATCATATATAAGAACGATGGAGATCAGCAAATAGGAAAGAAAGGCTTTTCCAAGGAAAACATTTCCACAGGCAGAGCTTCAAAACTAAGGTTTAGGACAGGTCATTAGGTTAGGAGCAGTTATCAACTATGTAGCTATTGTGACAGGAAGTCAGGTAAATCTGTGTGTGTTGTCCCAGATGGAAGATACTTTTCTGCCTTGTGTAGACAATACACCAATAACTATTGGGCGTCGGCTGTAGAAATGGCCAGAGAGGTTTGGGGAGTTAGAAGCCTTCAGCTGTTCAAAATGAAGCAATTAAAGCCCCTATAAATATAGCCTAAGGATAACGACTGATTGCTGCATCCTGGAGCTTTGGGAGTAAAGGAGCAGTCACAAGCACTTCTGAAGAGGTGAGGTGCTGATGGATATTTCTGTGTGAGAAATATCAAAGAGACTTTTTTTGTTGTTTACTGCTGTAGGACCAGCAGTGTCTGCCCAGCAGTAGGCTGTGCCAGACTCCATAGGTAGGTTCCTGTGTTGGGAAGGTAGACGCCCCAAGTGGCAAGGGTTTATTTTATGTTTTGTTTTGTTTATGCTGTTTTGATGCTTGCACGTGTATCCTGCAAGATGGAAAAATAAACCATATCATTTGTTTTCAGTGATCCTCAAGTGCCTTTTTGTACAGTTCAGCGTGTAGTGAACCTCTAGAGGGGGTCACACACACCCGTTACTGAGCTAATCCCTCACACATGGTGGAGTGCCGCGGGCAGTTAAAGTAAACCCAAAATGGAGGAGATGATAAAGATGGAGGGGATGCTGAAACAGCTGATTATAGCAAATGCAAATCAACAGCGGAGCCTTACAAATCAACAACAGGCTCACCAAGAGAGCCTTGCAGCTCACCAAAAGAGCATGGCAGCTCAACAGCAGGCTCACCAAGAGAGCATTGCAGCTCAACGACAGGCTCACCAAGAGAGAATGGCAGGTTGGGAATGGAGACACCAGCAGCAAATGGAGGCCATCGTGAAACTATTTGAGAGAACAGAGGAAAAGGATAGCAAGCCCCCTCTGATTGAGAATCCAGAGGACCATAATGCTATGGAGGTTACCACGTCTGTTGTTGAGAAGGAATCATCACCGGAGTGTAGTACTTCACCAGAGGAACAAGAAGTGGAGCCAGAGGAGTGTGCCCTGGCAGAGCCTGAAACTCCCGAAGTGAAGGAGCCGCCATTAGTAGTAGAAGAGTCTGTAGAGCCTATGGAACCCAATGTTGTGAGTGGCGTTCCAGAGGTCAAACCAGACGAGATCAAACCAGAAGAGAAAGACCCTTATGTACAAGAAGATGCTGAGGAGGTCCCGGCTGTCCCCCCAGTAGCAGCTCCTATGAAGCTGAATCAACGGTCTGACAGTTCTGCTAAATACAGTAGAGAACCTTTAGCAAATACTTTGAAGAAACTTGATGATCCAGCTACCAAAGCTGTTACCTTAAAACTGGAACCCAACAAGTTTAAAGGCAAGATTTTGGATTGCTCCAGATCTTTTTCGCAAAGCCAAATTGCTGCATTACCATATGAAGTATTTCCCTGGCGTTGACAAGTCAGAGAAGGATCAGAGTCCTGTCACGAGGCATATGCAGACAAGAGGCTCTTTAGCTCACGAAAAGGCCAGTCAGCAAAGCTCAAAGAGAAAACACACCACAAACAGTTCAAATTCCCACCGACCGTCCCTAAAAGACAAAAGCATGGAGAACTTAATCCAGAAGTCTCATCGCAAGCCAGACAAGCTGTCTGAAAGTGTTAAAGAAAAATTCAAAGATTTCTTGAGTCTGAAGTCAAAGAAAAGGAGAAGAAAAACCTGGCTAATAATTACAAGGACAATTTCTTTGGCATCTACTGCACATGTAAGAGACCGTACCCCGATCCTGAGGATGAGACCCCAGATGAGATTGTGTGCCAGAGCTGTATGGATCACTGTTCATTTCTTTGGGACTACTCTGCCAAGTTAGGAGTTCCTGGTGTCACCAAAATTACCAAAGCAGAAATGGAACATGAAGATGTGAAAGTTGATGATTGTCCTACGGAAACAGCCAACACTGAGAATGACTAACAATAAATAATGAAGAATGTGTGGAAGTTAATGACGATGAGGAGGAGGCAATTCTTAGAAAGATAAATATGAAGGACTTTATGGAAAATGAAGCTGAACTTTCTGGAAGTGATGTTAAAAGTGAAATCCCTAACCGCTTCAGGGCAAATGAAGTGGCTGAAGTGCAGGAAGTAGGGGTTTGCACATCTTCAGTTCTCAGTCAGTTGCTTGATGGAAATAAAGCTGAAAAACTTAATTTTGACACTGCACTAAATGATGTAGAAAAAGTCTGTCCAATATCCACTGAGCCTTGTGAATGTAGTAAGGCAGGTGATATTCATGACTTTCCCATAATTGATGATCAGCAGAGCAGGGTCATTGAGGAATCTGAATTGCAAGAAATATGCACCCAGACTGAAGCTATTTTTGCCTCTGTGAATTATTTGCATGTTGAAGAGCAGTGTGTTAATTTTTATGTTAATGAAATCGGATTTGAATATAACGGTAATGTCGCATCCTGTGAAACCCAGTCTTTAGAAAGTGTTCCTTCAGAGCAAGTAACGCAGGATAATACTTTGGACTTGACTACCAAGAGTCCTCGGGAAGTAAAATCTATTTTTCAAAGTGTAGAATCTGTAATGGCAGGTGAGCCCTCTGAACGTTGTGAAACCTCCATCACTGAAGTGGTCAGAGAGGCTAAATGTACTAATTTATTGGATGCTTTTTCCAAATGTCTTAAGCTCTCATCTGACTTTTTCCGACAGGAAAACCGCTCGTTTGTACGGGGCATTAGTCATCCTCTTGTTTTGTAATCGGTACTCGAAATCGAAAAATAATTCTATGGGCAACACAGACAGCATTTTCAGACACTTTTATATATGGGCAAAGCCCCCTTGTGCAAAAGCAGTTGAAGAGCATTTATACTGTAAATATGCCAGGCATCAGTGTAAAACATGGACAAATGCTAAGAATGTCTAGGTTTGGTAAGCAATTCCTATAATTGTTTTATCTTGATAATCACTGGATCTGCAATATTAATTTTATTTGGAAATCGGCTCTCTTAAACCATAAAAATTTGCATAGTATCATTTTATTATATTGCGTGCCCCTTTTTAAAAGTAAACCTACTGTAACAGTTATAATTAAAGTGCTGATCGAACAGGCTGAATTTGATTAAATACTGACAATGGTCCAAACGTGATTATAAGCCATGGGCTCAAATAGTTCAGGGAGACTTTTATTACAATTTAGTGTTTCAACCCTTGGCTTCTCTTGCAAATTGAATATACACACTGTGTGACATATTACTTTGGACAAAGCCCAAGGAGATCATATTAGCCTTTACATTTTGCCTTATCTACACTGTCCAAGTCACAATGACTTTTCATTTCAACAGGATCAACCATTCTTTCCAAGCCTGCTGATGCTGTACTATTACTATTGTTGCTCAGGATGCGGCCTGCTGCTTGCCCATATCCAGTATAGCCAGGGAATGCAAAACAAAAAAACTGCTAGTTATTGCTATGCCAATAGCTTATTACCTAATGTATAAGAAGTTGGAATGCATGCTAGTACATCTTTCACGGTTTCTTTTTATGTTAAAGAATTGTGAACTATATTTGTTTTTAATGAAACTATTGAGAATCAAGTCAAGTCAATGTCATGTCAAGCTTTATTGTCCTTCTACTACATGTGAGGACATACAGTAGCAACAAAATGTCGTATCTCACAGGGCCACGACGCTACATACAAATTAAACATAATTATAAATAAATATACAAAGAATAAAAACGAAGAACAAAAAAAAAAAATGGCAACATTGGTACGACGTCTTTGTTTATATCTGATTTATCTGATCTACTGTATAGAGCTCACTACTATGGGATCAGGGCAAATAAAGAGGAAGTAAACCCTCTGCAAAACAAAAAAACACCCTGCAAGACAAAGGCATAATGAGCTAAGATGCATAGCATCCTAGCTCATTAAGGAATTACTTACCTGAGATCAAAGCCCCCGCAGCGGTCCTCGTTCCACTCCTCCGTCGCCACCATCTCTCCCGGACTTATGGGTATCGCAGCTCCGGCGCTGTGATTTGCAGCATGCGCACAGGAGCCGCTAATCATGGCACATCCTCCTTTAGAAACGGCACAATGCCATTTCTAAAGTGCGCCTGCACCCTTGTCTACGGCGCATGGGCCATAGAAATTGGCATAAGTCAATATAGTGTAAATAACCGTGTAGGTTTAGGAGATATTTCTTGAACCTACAGGTAAGCCTTAATCTAGCCTTACCTGTAAGTATAAGTGGTCTGTAAGGGTTCACAACCACTTTAAGCCTTGCTCACCCAAAAGTTGTGCCCCACATACACATACAAATATGCTGGAACCTCAGTTTAGAGTAACTTGGTTTGAGAGCGTTTTGTTTTGCGAACAACTTTTTTTTTTTTTAATTCTGACTCGGTTTGCGAGTGTTGACTTGCAAGTCGAGCAGAATTTAAGCTAAATAGACCTGCAGTGCCTCATTTGGCCTGAGGTACGGGGGCGCAGAAGCTGAGCAGAGCCGAAAATAGGCATGGGGGCGCTGGAGCCGAGAAAAGCCGAACATTGCCCTGCAGTACCTGATTTGGTCTGAGGTACAGGGGCGCAGTAAATGAGCCGAAGTGTCCTCGGGCCTTTTCGGATGTTTTCAGCACTCTCTGACGCTCACCCGCCTCTGCCTGCATTCGGTATTGCATCCCATTGAAGTCAAAGCGTAACAATTTTTTTTTTTCCATTGACTTCAATTGGAAAACTTGCTTTGATATGCGAGTACTTTGGAATATAAGCATACTCCTGGAATGGATTATGCTCATAATCCGAGGTTCAACTGTACATTTATTTATTGCCAGCAGCTGAAATTGGTTATTTTATCAAGTATTAGCCCCAGGTGCAGAATTCCCACTGCACACTAAAAATATTACACATCTTTTTACTCTGTGTATTGTATATGCCAATTGATTGGCCCCTAAGTTGTATTGACTATCGCAGTAAAGTTTGGATTTTACCCTGGGGAGCTGATCTTTGTCTGCAGTCTCACATAGTAGTGACTAAAATATATACGGTAGATTTTTTTTTTCATTTTTTTTTATGAAAGGAACTAGCCAACAGCCTTTCAATGTAGTCCAGATTTGCTAAATGCTAGCCAATCTAAAAAACGTGGCTCAATTACATATATATTAGAGCTGGTGTGACCATATAACCAGTCTGAGGGGCAGGCATGTACTAAAATATAGAAATACGTATTTCTCTAACAATGTATTCCTATTATGCAAGAGAAGCCCATAAGAAAAAGTTTATCCTATATCTAATATACAAGTGTACTCTTTTCTGTATGGGTTTATCTACCTCCCTACAATCTAGTATGCCCTCTCACATTCTGTGTGGACCATATCCTTACTGCCTAGTTTTCTACCATGATGACATTATAGAAAAGTTCAACTGCAAATTCAATCATCACTGAAATGATTGTCAACCTGCTACGTAAAGTTCTACAATGAGCTAGACTGCCTACCTTAAAACAATACTTCCTATTGCGCAAGAGAAATTGAATGTAGAACAGTGCATTGCCTACTTCTCATATGCAATATGTTTTCTTTATTCTTAGCTGCAAATCAAAAGGAGACTCTCACCCTGACAGTTAAAGTAAAAGAAGAACCTAAAGATGAAGAGCTTAGCAGTTCTCTGTCTCCACATTCTGGTTATACCTACAGCCATGAATCTGAAGCACGCCTCTCCAGCACACCAGATGAAGCCAAGACCCAGGAAACACAGCCAAACCTAATGTCACAGGATATTTCTGTCAAAGCAGCATCTGAGCTCCTCATGAAACTTTCAGGTAATTAAAGCTGACGTTTATTCTGCTATTATTTTGCCTTCTCTGGTTCTTCCTTTCTCTCCACTTCAATATGGTAAATATTTTTTTAAATAACATTTTTTTTTTATTATTTGTATCACTTTTTTTTTTTTCAGATCCAGTGATGTCATCACTGGATCTCTGTGCTTCTCTATGCAATGCAGGCAGGTTAATGCTGGTGGAAGGCGCCAACAGGGTGCTGTACATAGCTTCCTGAAAGCATCATAGCACCCTGCCTTTCATAGGTGGGTGTCAGTCTGGAGGATCAAGCTTTCCTATGAAGGCTTCATTTGCATGCATACTGTCCTTGGTATTATCCACACGTAAAGCCGAACTTCCATGATTAAAAGAACTGAAATCCAGTGAATGAAAGGGGTGGGCCAGGGAGCTGGGGACAAAAGAAGAGAAGCCTTTGCAACTGTATGAAGGTAAGGCTGGAGTTCAGCTTTAATACAGCAATGCTGCTTCATCAGCTGTCTAGCGATTGCTCTGTAGAAATTCACCTTGCCCAGTGTCATTACAAGCTTGGCTGAAAAGCCTGGACTGATCTGTCAAAGTCATGCCGGCTGTACATTACATTTAAAGACCCACTTGAGAATCAAAACCTGTACTTCCATCTTAAAAAAAACAAAAAAAACAAGTTAAAAGTTTTGCTTTATAGGTGGAAATTGTGTGAAGCAAATTGTATTTAAATATATATATGCATTTAATTAGCTATTAAAAATGACCAATAAACTCTCTATACTGTAAGTTGTGTAAAAATTACTGTTCTCTGTATTGTGTGGTCAGGAGACAGATGTTTCAATATGGTACACCCTGGTAGTATTATTATTATACAGGATTTATATAGTGCAAACCGTTTACAACATAGGGACAGAACATACAATTACAATGCAATTCAATACGGGAGGAATCGGAGGGCCATGCTTGTTAGAACTTACAGTCTAGAAGGGAGGGTCAAGAGATACAAAGGGAAAGGTGGGTCTTGTAAGCAATTAAGGAACCTCTCGGAACAAAAAGGTGCTGGCAATGCACGAAGCAATGGTAGAAAATAGGAAAAGGGATGGACAGCCACACTCCAGGGAAACTTCCAAAAAGTTGGCTTTATTAATAAAAAAATGGGCATACAAAACAAACACAGCCACAGGAAAGGACAGCCGACGCGTTTCACACTATGTTAGTGCTTAGTCATGACAGACATGGCAGAGGTGATCAAATACCACCAAACGAAAGCTCTATTTGTGGGGAAAGTGTTGCATGACCGCGCAATTGTCATTCAAAGTGCGACAGCGCTGAAAACTAAAAATTGGTCTGGGCAGGAAGGGGGTGAAAATGCCCTGTATTGAAGCGGTTAATAAATGCATTTATGCATTGGTAAATTTTAGCAAAATCTATCTTAGGCTTTTATGCTGACCCGCTGGTTTTACTACTTTTTTTTTTTTTGTATAATCTTTATTTGTGGACGGCATAGTAATACATCACAACACATGTTGGGAGCTGTGGTGGCTCAACGTGATTGGCACTGCGCTGACAAGCCATTCACCTCTGCAGCCAAGGGTTCGGATCTCGGGCTCGGCTACATGTGAATTGAGTTTGGTGGTCTCAGCCCGGCTCCCGGTGGGTGTGCTATGCAAGGTACGCCTGTGCTTAGTACGCCCACCCCACAAAAAACCACCACACTTGCACGCAAAATTGGTTTAAAACACATGCACTTTGGCCATGGTCTCTTAAAATAAAGAGAAAGGACCTACGGGCTGGCTGGGTGGGCTAGGCCCCCTCACTCCCTCATAGGGGGAGTCCCTCTGCCCATTGGGGTCCCGTTTTGGGCTCCCAAGAGGAGCAGTAGGGCGGGGTGAGTGGGAGGCCCCCCTTCACACCCGCCATTGCCACCAGGGGCATGGAGAAGGATGGCGATTGCCTCCGGGGGGAGGGTCTGCCTACTCCCAACTCCTGCAGTCCGGCTCCTCTCTCTCGAGTTCACGCACAAAAATACACTTTAAAAAAAAAACAAAAAAAACAAAAAAAAAAAAAACAACACATGTTGTCAGAAGCATCTTACAACAAACAATAAGCCATCCGTTTTTGTTTCATCAACATAACATAGAAGGAAGAACAAAATAGACTTGAAAAAGAGGGGGCACATAAACACATTGGGACCCAGCACTCATGGTAGTATCTCAGGGGGTCAAGGGGCCATGTAGCGGGCCGAAAATGACGATCACCCCACCATACAAAGTACATAAATTGAGGTTTAAAACATAGGGGCGACACACCTCCAACATCTTGTCAGGTAATAAAAGGGATCTTTCGGTACTCGAAGGAGGGATAAGGGGCCAGAGGCCGGCCCGGCCAGTCCAACAGACAACAAGTGAACAAGTAAGCCAGCTAGGTGCGCATGGGGGAAGGGGGGCCACTATGGACCTCCCTCTTACCTTCCCCCACGCAGCAACCCCCACCGACTCCCACAGCGGTTGACAGGCCTGCCCCGGGGCAGCAAACAAGTGCCCAACCCCCGAGGGGGTCGGGCTGCCTCCCGACAGCAGGCCTCCGAGTCTGCACAACCAGCCGGGGCCCCCAAAGCCCACCCCCCCAGCACACCAGCCACAAGGACCCTCAGTGTCGGCATAGTGCCATAGGTCTCAAGGGGAACAGCAGAGAAGAATAGAGAAAGGGAGACAAGGGGGAAAGAGAAAGAGGCAGAAAAAAGAAGAGAATGAGAGGGATTAGAATCTGAAGGAACGTACCTGAGGTCAGACATCCAGCTCCTCCCCCGCACCACTTGCCACCACCCTCTCGCAATGCTAGCAGCTGAGGGAAAACGGCACCTAAAAAGGTCAAAGCAGTTCAACTAAGGGTACAGCAGCAGGCTATCGGGCCCGAGGTCTTTGCTTAAGGGAAGGGTCTGCTAATTCCAACAATGCCACATCTAAACTGGAAGAGACAAGTCCCGGGTCCAAGAAGTACGCCGTCCACGCCGACCAGGTGCTAGAGTAACGCTCCCGAGTGTTCCTGCAAGTGGCGATCCAGTCCTCCGCCTCCCGTATCTCACCCACCTTGCGAATCCATTCCTTCCTGCTGGGAACCTGCGGGCGCTTCCAGTATATCGGAAGTAGCCTTTTCGCTGCGTTTAAAAGATGGGGCAGTAGACTGCGTTTGTACTGGCTCGCCGGCATGGGAGGAATTTGCAACAGAAAGTGGATCGGGGAGAAAGGGACGTCCAGGTCTAGAATTTCCTTAATCTGGGACTGTACGTCCAACCAGAAAGGTCTGATCACTGGACATTCCCACCAGATATGCAGGAGCGTACCCCTGTGGCCGCAGCCCCTCCAGCACCGGTCAGACATGGAAGGGTAGATCCTAGCCAAGTCCACAGGCACCCGGTACCAACGCGACAACAATTTATAGTTCGTTTCTTGGGTCCTGGAATCAATTGAGCTAGATCGGGTGAATTGATACAGGTGCGTCAGTTGGCTAGGGGTAAAAGTCGTTTCCAAGTCTCGTTTCCAGGTCTGGACAAAAGTGGGTTTCTGTGTGGAGATCGTAAAGCTAAGCAAGCGATAAAGTTCCGAGATCATGTGGGGAGTCGGATCTTCTTCTGTAAAGAGGCGTTCAAAGGCCGTGAGCGTAGAGGTGTCTCTTATTAAGTCCCCGTGGGTCGCAAAAAAGTGATGTAGCTGTCGATAGCGCCAAAAGTCCATGGGGAAGGACCCGTGCCGTCCTCTAAGCGTCTCTAGGGGCAAAAGCTTACCATCTCGCAGAAGTGTACCACAGCTAGCGTTACTATCTTCAACCCATGGCCCGAAAAAACCTGTCTGCTCCCCCGGTGGGAACCACAGAAAACCGCCCAGCGGGGCCAAAGGGGACACAGGAGGGGCCAATGCCAGCCGGGCATTTAGCCGGTCCCAGATTCTCAAGGTCTGGGTTGTTAGCGGGAAGCAGATTCTGAAAGCCCCCTATCTCCCCCGGGACAGCCAAGGGGCATAAGAGAGGTTCCTACCCGCCATACACTTTTCCAGAGAAACCCAGATCTTGGAGGCAGTGTGAAAGCGCCAATTAAGCATCCTCTGGAGAACAATCGCCCTGTGGTATCTCTGAATATCCGGGAGACCCAGGCCCCCTGCCTCTCTCGGGCGTGTGAGCAGCCGAAGCGCAATTCTCGGCTTCCGATCATTCCAAATAAATTTGGATATCAGGCTGGACACCTGAGTGAAAAAACCCCTAGGGAGGGACATGGGTATCATTTGCATATAGAACAGAATGCGCGGTAGGATGTTCATCTTTACTACAGCCAGCCTCCCCAGCCAAGTGAAGGCCGCCTTAGTCCAAGTGGCCAAGTCATTTTTTACTGTAGCCAGCAAGGGGGGGAAATTGGCTGCATAAAGAGTGTCATATCTGTCCGTCAACCGGACACCTAGGTATTTCAGAGAGGACTTGGCCCAAGTAAACGGGAAGGCGGTCTGCAACCGATCAGCCAGTGAAGGCGACATCTGAATAGGGAGTATTTCAGACTTTGAATAATTGATTTTAAAATTCAAAAGTGACCCAAAATGGTTGAGTTCCCGCAGCAGATTTGGCAGTGAGATCAGAGGCTCCGTCAAGTGAAACAGCACGTCATCAGCGTAGGCTGAGAGTTTGTGCTCAGTGTGGCCCACCGTCAGTCCTTTGATGTCGACATTTGCCCGGACGGTGCGTAAGAAGGGCTCAAGCACCAGAGCAAACAGGATAGGCGACAGCGGACACTCCATTTCTGATCGGGAATCTGTGGGAGAGGAATCCATTAACCTTGACTTGTGCACTGGGGTCTGAGTACAGCGCCATAATCCAAGTCAGCATGTGTGCACGGAGACCCATAGTTTCAAGTACAGCACGGAGGTAGCTCCAGTCCACCCGGTCAAAAGCTTTCTCCGCGTCTGTGGAGAGAATGAGATAAGGGGGGGAGTCAGCTGAGGCACGCGCCCAGTGAATGAGCTGTATTGCTCTGACAGAGTTGTCTCGGGCCTCACGGCCCGCAACAAACCCCGTCTGGTCAGGGTGGACAATTAACGGGATCAGATGTTTCAGTCTGGTGGCGAGAATCTTTGCTAAAATTTTAACGTCCACATTCAGGAGGGATATGGGCCTGTAACTTTGGGGCTGAGTCGGGTCTTTCCCGTCCTTGGGGATGACTGAAATATGGGCTAGCAATGCCTCACTAGGGATGACATGTCCGTCTGCTATGGAGTTGAAGTAGTCACACATCGACCCAGACAGCAGAGTCAGGAATTGTCTATAGTAGGCTTTGGTGAATCCGTCAGGGCCAAGTAGTCCTGAATGTCAGTGAGTCTCGCATCACTAACCCCGGGGGGGCGCGTCGAACCCAAGTCATACAGGGCAGCATAATAATCACGGAACCCAGAGGCTATCTGGGAGGACCTGACCGACAGTAAACCAGAGGGTAGGCATAGCTTAGGTACCAGCATTTGCGCACGCTTCTTCCTGAGTGCCCTGGCGAGCATATGACCACATTTGTTGCCGTGCTCATAATATTTATGTGACAGAAAGCGCAGTTGTCTACGCGCCTGGCGATCTAGCAAACGTGAAAATAATTCTCTCATGTCGGTCAGCTCCCTCAAAGCCTCCGGGTCACCGGTATATTTATGTCTGAGTTCAGCCTTTTGAAGGGCCTGTAGCACCCTGTTGAAGTCTGCCTGCCAGGCCTTTTTTAGTCTAGATCCCTGGGAGATCAGTTCACCCCTCACTACCGCTTTGTGCCCCTCCCAAACAATTCCCTTACTCACTCCCTCCGTAGTGTTTTCTCGAAAGTAGTGAGACAAAACGTCTGCCACCTTCGAGACAGCTACTTCATCGTCCAGTAAGGACTCGTTTAGGCGCCAAGCCCGACGGGTGTCTGGTTGCAAAGCCAACGTGACTGACACCGGGGCATGGTCCGATATAGTAAGGTTCCCGATAGACGAAGCCTGCAATACCTCCAGGGCTAGGTGGTCTACACAGATGAGATCTATACGAGTATAAACGTTGTGGACCTTCGAGTAGTAACTGTAGTCTCTGTCAGAGGGGTGCAGTAAACGCCAACTATCGAACAAACGGTGGGTCTGAAGGGACTGACGAAAGTGTCTAAGGAAAGCGTGCGAATGGGAGGGTCGGTTGCGGGAAGTGTCAAGCTGTGTGTCAGGACTAACATTAAAGTCGCCTCCCAAGACTAAAACACCCTCCCTAAAGTCCGCCAGGGCATCTAGGGTGTTGTCCAGGAATGAAAGTTGACCCGAATTAGGGGCGTAATTCCTGGCCACAGTGAGCCTCTGACCCATAACCGAACCCTTTAAAAAAACAAACCGTTCCAAGGGGTCTATTTTGCTCTCAGTGACCTGGAAGGGGCAAGATTTGTGTATGGCAATAGCCGTGCCCTTAGACTTGGTATCCGGGGAGTTACTCAAAAACCATTGGTTATACAAATGAGTTGGGAGTTTGGGCAGAGATCGGGGGGTAAAATGTGTTTCCTGCAGAAGGACCACCTGCGCCCCAGACCTCTTTAGCTCCCACCACAATTTACTACGTTTACACGGGGAGCAAAGACCTCGGACATTATAAGATAGTACCTTAAGTGACGCCATCAGAAGATCTGTTCGTAGGAAGGTGTCCTAACCCCGGGGTGGCTGTAGAGCAGGGGGCGGAGCCGGAGGTCGTTCCTGTGAGAAAAAAGCAAACAAGAAGGAAAAAATAGAAGGAGGAAAAAGAGGAACGGTGAGTATCAGAGAAACAAATATACAAAACATATGATAGTAGGGGAGTGCAAACCCCCCACCAAAACACCAAGGGGGTGGGCCCCGGGGTCAACCCTCTACGGGAGGGGTCCCCGAGACTCAGTCCCATTTCCTAAAAGGAAAGTGTACCTAGTAAGGTACGGCCTACGGGGGGAACGTGGACCAACAAGAGAGGGCAGGACGCGAGGACCAGTCCCCGCACACCACCGCTTAGTTAACATAGAGCATTCAGTTAGGAGAGGGATGCAGCTCAACGGGTTTAAAATATATATATATATATATATATATATATATATATATATATATATATAGAAAATACATATATATGTATATAATACAATGAGTAAGAATTAAACTAGTAAAGTAGACACACTCGAACTGGGATACCAGGGGAACCTTCCGGTGGGATAGGTCTAGATAGGGACCAGACCCCAGCTAAAGTTCAACTATCAGGGCCGAGGATAGGAAGTCCAGAGCCGGCCAGTAGCATCAACGGAAGCCCCAGTCCCTACAGCAGATCATACAAAGGCGCATTACGCAACTATGGCTATACCCTCCCCCCCATAACAAAAACAACCCCACAAAGTCCGGGCATAGAAGGGGCTGCACAGGCAGCAATAGGCAAGGGCAAGGGGGGAGTGCAAACAGCCGCTGGGAAGCAGCAACAAGGGAAGAGTGGTAACAGTCTCCTCAGTGCCCCGGGGAGACCGGGCTCCGGGGGGAGTTGGCAGAGGGGCGTCTACGGTCGCGCCTGCGACTCCTGCGGCTGACCGACATCCATGGTTGAGGAAGTTGCAAGTGGGGGTGTTCAGATAGTCCCCTCCAGTCAGGAAAGTCCACCGGCTCCAAACCCAGGGTATCCAAAAAATGTGGGAGGTCATCTTTATTGCGCAGCGTGGCCTGCCGGCCATCCTTGGTTGCTTGGAGGTAAAAAGGGAACCCCCAGCGGTAGGTCAGTCCTGCTTTTTGTATAGCTTCAAGCAGTGGACGAAGGGCTCTGCGCTGCATGAGTGTTCGCCGCAAGATATCCTGGTAGAAGGAAAGTTTGGCCCCATCAAAGTCAAAGTATTGTCTCCCTCGCATCTTTTGCATAATCCTGTCTTTCAGGGTATACTTGTGGAGCTTGCATATTATGTCTCTGGGATTGTCTACATCCTGAGAGGGGGGTCTAAGGGCCCTGTGGGCACGGTCGATCTCAATGGTTGCTGTTGCGGGCAGACCCAAAATCTCCCAGTATATATCCTCTAGTGTAGGGACAATATCTTTAGGGGCAGTCGCCTCTGGCAGGCCACGTATGCGAATATTAGCCCTCCTGCTGCGATTCTCAAAATCATCAAGCTGGCAAAGTAATGCATCAATTTTTTGGTCCTGGGCACTGCACCTGTCCTGTAGCATAGAGATTGCTGGCAAGGCCTCGTCCAGCCTCTGTTCCATGGACTCCATCCTGGCCCCCAGATGATTGGTATCTGCCTTTAGCTGTGCTATGTCTGCAGTGAAGGCCTTCTCCACCCGAGCAGTAAATCTTTTTAAGTCAGCACGTGTGGGGAGAGACCAAATATGGCGCTTCAGGTCCCCATCACTCAATACATCTGCCATGTCAGGGCCCTGTCCATGGGAGGTGGAGGATCCCGGGGAGGGAGGGGGAGCAGTATCACTCACCAACTCCGGAGAGGGGATCTGGGAATCTGCCATCTGCTGCTGCTGGAGCGCGGCCTTCTGTGCTGCCTTAGACGTCTTAGCAGCCTTGGGTGTCGGCGCCATCTTGGAGGCTTCTGGGCCTGGTCCTCGGGATCCGCCGAAGAAGGCCTCCAGCTGCTCCTGCCGTGTCCCCTCCGTTCTCGCCTGCTGGGAGAGTGCCCGCCGTCCCTGGGACATTGTTTGCGCTATTCAGGGAGCGATTCGCCCCTTCGTGCTATGGATTATTGCCGCGGTGTACGAGGAGCTGAAGCAATGCACGTCCTCACTCCTCCATAGCCAAGCCACGCCCGTTTTACTACTTTTTAAGCTACTGACCCTTATCAAGTACATACACCAGTAAAGCTGAAAATAAATAAGAGACTTGTGGTAATAGGATTCACAAGACTGAAGCAAGATAGTCTGCATGATGACCAGGGAACCATTAAAGAACTTTAACCCACAAGTAGTGATGTCACGAACATAAACAATTTCGTTCGCGAGCGGTGAACGCGAACTTCCGCACATGTTCGCGAACGGGCGAACCGCGATAGACTTCAATGGGCAGGTGAATTTTAAAACCTACAGGGACTCTTTCTGGCCACAATAGTAATGGAAAAGTTGTTTCAAGGGGACTAACACCTGAACTGTGGCATGCTGGAGGGGGATCCATGGCAAAACTCCCATGGAAAATTACGTAGTTGTCGCAGAGTGGGGTTTTAATACATAAAGGGCATAAATCACCTAACATTCCTAAATTGTTTGGGATAACGTGCTTTAACCACTTAAGACCCAGCGAAAGGACCTGGCCAGTTTTTGCGATTCGGCACTGTGTCGCTTTAACTGACAATTGCGCGGTCGTGGCTCCCAAACAAAATTGACGTCCTTTTTTTTTTCCCACAAATAAAGCTTTCTTTTGGTGGTATTTGATCACCTCTGCGGTTTTTATTTTTCTGCGCTATATACAAAAATAGAGCTGCAATTTTGAAAAAAATGCAATATTTTTTACTTTTTGCTATAATAAATATCCCCCAAAATGTTTTAAATTTTTTTATTTTTTCCTCAGTTTAGGCCGATACATATTCTTCTACCTATTTTTGATAAAAAAAATCGCAATAAGCGTTTATTGATTGGTTTGCGCAAAATTTATAGCGTTTTCAAAATAGGGGATAGTTTCATTGCATTTTTATTAATTATTTTTTTTTTACTACTAATGGCTGTGATCAGCGATTTTTTTTCGTGACTGCGACATTATGGCGGACACTTCGGAAAAGTTGACACATTCTTGGGATCATTGTCATTTTCACAGCAAAAAATGCATTGTTTACTGTGAAAATGACAATTGCAGTTTGGGAGTTAACCACAAGGGGTTGCTGAAGGGGTCATGTGTGGCCTAATATGTGTTGCTAACTGTAGGGGGGTGTGGGTGTAGGTGTGACATCATCGATTGTGTATCCCTATAAAAGGGATCACACGATCGATCACGGCGCCACAGTGAAGAACGGGGAAGCTGTGTTTACACAGCTCTCCCCGTTCTTCAGCTCCGGTGACCGATCGCGGGACTCCAGTGGTGATCGGGTCCGCGGGTCCCGCGGTCATGGAGCTTCGGACACATGACCCCACGGCTGGGCTTAAAGGGCAACGTACAGGTACGTTGATGTGCCCAGCCGTGCCATTCTGCCGACGTATATCGGCATGAAGGGGTCCTTAAGTGGTTAAAACATCAGGTATGATGTTGTATCAATCAGGTAGGGTTACAGACAGGGTTAGGGTTACAGACAGGGTTAGGGTTACAGATAGGGTTAGGGTTACAGACAGGGTTAGGGTTCACAGTGACAGACCAAACTCCCCATTTAACGCACCACAAACAACTGCAAACAGTCCATTTGCACAACTGCAAACTCCCCATTTACACAAGGTTGGATACCAAGCTAGCCATGTCCCGTTCCCTGTCCTCACTGACGCCATTGAATGTCTCTTCCTCCACCCAGCTACGTACAACACCAAGGGTCCCTGAAAGGTGACAACAAGCCCCCTGGGATGCCTGCTGTAGTTGGTCTTCCACCTCCTCAAAGCCACCTTCCTCCTCTGACTCCTCTTCTTCAGACTCCTCTCTCTGCGTTGCCTCAGGTCCAGCAATCGACGACAACAAGGCTGCTTCTGGTGGTGATGCTGACCACAACTCTTCGTCTTCATGCTCATCTACGGCCTGATCCAGCACTCTTCGCAGGGCACGCTCCAGAAAAACGCATATGGGATGAGGTCGATGATGTTGCCTTGGGTTTGACTGACCAGGTTTGTCACCCCTGCAAAAGGACGCATGAGCCTACTGCCATTGTGGATGAGCGTTCAGTAACCCGTCCAAAAAATACCCAGCTCTGCAGAGGATGTCTTCTTTTTTTTAAATTAAAAAAAATCTGTTCTTAACAGTTTATTCTCTGTTTTGTCCCCTATCAGGGGTCAGTGTATGGAATAGATTTTTAGAAACCGGGAGATGGAAAAAGATGCTTGGTCGGTCCTCTTACTTCCAATTTGGGGCACTGCGTGTGCGCCGTGTAATGTACTTTTGGTCTGTTCACAATGAAGCAACGACCTTATCATCTGGGGTGTGCCAACATTGCCATTGCCAACACACTTGTAGAGGTGGTCGCTTCATTGTGATACGCAAGCCCCTTCCTTCACCACAACAAGGTAACGATCACGAAGGGGAATTGACACATGTATGTGCCTTTTTTTTGTTTTGTATTTGCAGTCACAGTGCAGCACCAGAGGCCAGAAAAATTAGGCAGGTACACATGCCTGAAAAATTAGGTATTGTTGCAGCCGCGGCCAGAAAAATTTATGTTTTCCAGGCAGAAAGTGCACTAAAACAATGTGGCTTGAACCCTAGTTGGTTGCGGATAAGTCATCCGGCATGCAGAGATAAAATACAGCAGCGTGTGGACCATTTTTAGCCCAAGGCAGCTCATCTCATCAGGCCTTTTTTAGTCAAATGTATCGCCCACTGTCAGTCCCTTTGGGATCCATGCCTCATTCATCTTAATAAAGGTGAGGTAATCTAGACTTTTTTGACCTAGGCGACATCTCTTCTCAGTGACAATACCTCCTGCTACACTGAAGGTCCTTTCTGAAAGGACACTTAAAGTGGGGCAGGATAGAAGTTCTATCGCAAATTGGGATAGCACAGGCCACAGGTCAAGCCTGCACACCCAGTAGTCATGGGGTTCATCGCTCCTCAGAGTGTCAATATCTGCAGTTAAGGCGAGGTATTCTGCTTCCTGTCAGTCGAGTCGTTCTCTGAGGGTGGACCCCGAAGGGCAGTGGCGATGTGTAGGACTTAAAAAGCTCTGCATGTCCTCCATCAACAACACGTCTGTAAAGCATCCTGTCCTTGCTGGTGTGGTCGTGGTAGGAGGAGGATTATTTTCACCTCTTCCCCTGTAAGATTCCTGTTGTGCTGTGACATCACCCTTATACTATGTAAAGCATACTTTCTTTATCGTACATCACGGGACACAGAGCGCGTAGCCATTACACTTGGGTTATATGGGTACCTTCAGGTGTGGACACTGGTGTAATCAATTTCACAGGAAGTTTCCTCCCTATATAACCCCCTCCCACTGGGAGTGCTTCAGTTTTTTCGCCAGTGTCTTAGGTGTTGGTCACATCTAGCTGTCCCTCGGAGGTCTCGGGACCCAGGATAGCTAGCTGGATCCGTCCGAAGTGCTTCAAAGCCAAGGTGTACGGTACCCGGGCCCTGCTGGAGTGGGGTTTTGCCTATAATGCCTCTCCTAGGAGGGCTGGATTCTGGGCTCCAGTGCCTTAGTCTCTCCTAAGAACTAAACGCTACTGATGCCAGGATGCTATATAGATCCAGGCGTGTGGGTTCCTTAACACAGGACCCCGGTCCCTGAAGGTCCAAGACAATACCCACGGAGATGGGGGAAGGCTGGGCCTCTTGCATTTTGCAATACCCTGCGGCGTGGAGCAGGTAAGAGGGAACCTGCGGGACTTGGTTCGACAGTAGGTATCCCCCTGGGGGTTCTGGGTTGGCTAATGGTATGCTTATGCATCAGCCACTATCTCCACTATGTCTTTTGAGGCAGGATGGGATGTACTAATGTTTACCCAGATAACATGTAGGTATATATATGCTTTTAAAGATATGTATTTTGCTACTCCCCCCAGACTTGCCTGTTAGCATGATACTGCAGCCCCACGTGTTATAGGGAGGAAATGCTGACAAAACTCCTGTTTCCTAGGAAGCCTATGGGGACAGCTTCCTCTATGTGTGCACTACAATAAGATTAGTGTCTTGCCTGGTGTCTGTTGGGTTGCTAGCGCTGGTCCAGGCTTCTCCTCTGCTCTCTGCTTCCTCCATGTTGGTTTCAGCGTGGGGGGGCGGGGGCGCGCGCGTGCGCGCCGCCTTTTACAGCATCAGCGTGCGTGGGGGGGGGCGGGCCAGCAGCGTCAGGTCTCAATTAAAGCAGCAAAGCATTTCCTGGCTGGTCATTCCCTCTTGAGAGCAGAGGAGGCTGAGGACACAGAGCGCGCAGCTGAGCTATTTCTGGCTAACAGTGACACCCAGTGGTGGTTTGTGGATCTTCAGGTCTGGACTTAGTCCACACTGACCAGAAAAAAAAAAAGTTTTTTTTTCTTAAAGGGACTCAGCCTTAGATCTGGCAGTATCTGAGTCGGTGCAACCTTGGGCTCCAGCTAACGGGCATTGGTGTGGCAATACTCACAGGACTTTCCTCGGTATTGCCGCCTTCTCAGGCGTATGAAAATTTAGATTTTTTTTTACCATAGCCTGTTCTTATTAATGGTTCACTTCTAGCTACAACAGTTGGGTGTTGGCTGTAGGGGTGTCTCAAGGTTGTGCAATGGCTCCCAAGGGATCAGGACCAGCTAAGGCTGCAAAAGGTACCAAAAAATTAAAGGGGTCTCCATCGGGGTCAGAGGATTTGGGCCAGGCTCCAGCGGTCCCACCCTCACCAGATAGACCACCGAACAGCATGTTGCAGGAGCCATTGAGGGTGCTAGGGGCAGAGGCGGCCCCCAATCAACCCATTCCCGTTTATGTTACGGAAGAAATGCTAGCGACCACCCTGGGTGGGCTAGAGAAAAGGTTAACTGCTTTAATTGTCCGCTCTTTGCCGGGTGGCAAACGGGCTAGATCCCCATCACCTAGAGCAGTGTGTTCGGATGCAGAGGTCCTCTCTTCGGAGGAATTGGACCCACAGGGGGATCAAGCGGACCTGAGTCCCGACGGGTCAGACATTGAAGGTTCCACTATAGATGACATTTTTTCGGCTTCTCAAGCAGAGAGTCTGTGGATCCAGTCTCTGACGGATATGGTTCGCACTGCTTTTAAACTTCCAGTGTCAGAACAATTAGCCCCCGCGGTATCCTCTTTAGGTTCCTTGAAGGCACCGTTGAGTGGTGCGTCTTTCCCGGTTCACCCCCTTCTGGAGAGCGTGATTTTTCAGGATTGGGCTCGACCTGATAGGATTTTTATCCCTCCTAAAAGGTTCACCATTCTCTATCCTATGGAAGAAGAATTTGCAAAGAAATGGGCACTCCCTACCGTGGACGTAGCCATTTCGTAAATAAATAAATCCCTGACCTGTCCGGTGGAAAATGTCCAGATGTTTAAAGATCCAGTCGACAAAAAATTGGAGACCCTACTGAAGGCTTCTTTTACCACAGTAGGTGCCGTGGTTCAGCCAGCGGTGGCAGCCATTGGCGTTTGTCAGGCTTTAAAGGATCAGACTAAACAGATATTAAGGGACATACCGGCTCAGCAAGCTCGTGAATTGGCTGACCTCCCAAGGGCTCTCTGCTTTGCAGTAGATGCTATTAAGGACTCCGTTCAACAGGCGTCCCGTTTATCTCTGCTGTTGGTTCATATGCGTCGCCTTTTGTGGCTGAAAAACTGGTCAGCAGAGGCACCCTGCAAAAGGCTTTTAGCAGGATTTCCCTTTCATGGTGGGAGACTATTCGGTGAAGACCTAGATAAATATATCCAGACCATATCAAGTGGTAAAAGTTCTTTCTTGCCTGTCAAGAAAAGTTCGCGTGGGCCCGCGTTTAAGCGACAGGCCTTCGCAGGCTCGGCCCCTTCAACTTCCCATCAGTATCGACGGCCTCCCGGGCGTTCAGCATTTAATAGCTGCCCACAAGGACAAGCCACGGCAGGCAAGAGGCCATGGTCTCGCAAGCCGGTTAAACCAGTCATCAAGTCAGATTCATGAAGGGGCGCCCCCACTCTCTTGGGTGGGGGGAAGGCTTCGGTTTTTCTCCGAAGTGTGGAAGGCCAGAATTCCCGACTCTTGGGTACTGTCCGTGGTAGCCACGGGCTACAAGCTAGAGTTTCGGGAAGTCCCCCCTCCTCATTTTCAGGGGTCAAGTCTTCCAAGCGACCCATTAAAGAGGGCCTCTCTTGTAAAAGCATTGGATCAACCCAGGAATGGGGTCTGGGATTCTACTCCAACCTTTTCATAATACCAAAGCCCAATGGCGACGTCAGGCCTATCTTAGACCTCAAACGCCTAAATCGCTTTCTAAAGATTCAGACCTTTCGTATGGAGTCCATACGTTCGGTGGCAGCCAGCCTACATCAAGACGACTTTCTAGCATCTATAGACATAAAGGATGCGTATCTGCACGTGCCGATCTACCCGGCACATAACAAGTTTCTTCGTTTTATGATAGATCACCGCCATTACCAGTTCGTAGCCCTCCCTTTCGGGTTGGCAACAGCTCCGCGGGTATTCACAAAGATGTTAGCCCCGGTGCTAGCCGTCCTAAGGACAGAAGGCATTTTGGTCCTGGCATACCTGGACGATCTTCTGGTTATCGACAGCTCAGCTTCCAGCCTCAATCAGGCAGTAGGTCGCACAGTTCAGCATCTAGAGGAATTCGGGTGGATTGTGAACCTAGAAAAATCGATATTGAAACCCACAAAGCAGTTGGAATATCTAGGCCTTCGGCTAGATACAGACTGCCTGAGGATATTTTTACCTCAAGCAAAGGTCAGATCAATAACTCAAGCAGTTCAAGTGATCTTAGGCAAGAAGAGGCCGACTATTCGCCTATGTATGCGACTGCTGGGGAAGATGGTGGCCGCCTTCGAGGCAGTACCCTACGCCCAGATCCATACCAGATATCTTCAGGCAGCCATTCTCTCTGCTTGGAACAAGTCCATTCAGGCGTTAGATCGTCCGTTAGTGCTCTCCCCGAAGGTCCGGCGCAGCCTGTTTTGGTGGCTGGTCCCTCAAAATTTGTCAAAGGGGAAATCCTTTTGCCCCACCACGTGGAAGATAGTATCCACGGATGCCAGCCTGTCAGGTTGGGGGGCAGTTCTAGAAGGACAGACCCAGCAAGGGCAGTGGTCGGAGGCAGAAAAACTGCTTCCCATCAATATCCTAGAGATCAGAGCTGCTCGGCTGGCCCTGATCGCCTGGACTCTCCCCCTTCAGGGTCTACCAGTAAGGATACAGTCCGACAACGCCACTGCGGTGGCATACATAAACCACCAGGGGGCACGAGGAGCCTAGCAGCCCAAAGAGAAGTAAACCTGATTTTCTCATGGGCCGAAGCCCATGTACCCTGCATCTCGGCGGTGTTCATCCCAGGGATAGACAATTCTCAAGCAGATTTTTTGAGTCGTCAACAGTTGCTCCCGGGGGAGTGGTCTCTTCACCCCCAGGTATTCCAAGAGATTTGCCAAAGATTCGGAGTCCCAGATGTGGACATTATGGCAACGAGATCCAACAAAAAGTTGGACAAATTCATATCCCGAGCCAGGGATCCCTCGGCCTACGGGACCGATGCGTTGGTTTGCCCCTGGCACCAGTTTTCTCTCCTGTATGCGTTCCCTCCACTGCAGATGATTCCCCGCCTTCTACGGAGGATCAGGGTGGAGCGCAGGCCTGTGATCCTGGTGGCCCCAGCCTGGCCCAGGAGGGCTTGGTACGCACTCATCGTGAAGATGTCAGTCGGGGCGTCGTGGCCGCTCCCCCTGCGCCCAGATCTGCTGTCTCAGGGACCAATCTGCCACCCTGCTTCACAGCAGCTAAATTTGACGGCTTGGCGGCTGAATCCCTAATTCTTAAGGGCAGAGGCCTCTCAGATCAGGTCATATCTACGTTGATTCAGGCTAGGAAACCGGTCTCCAGAAATATTTATTACAGAGTCTGGAGAACCTATGTGGAGTGGTGCGAGTCTCAAAAATGGCATCCTCGCAAGTTTTTTATTGACAGGATCTTGCGATTCCTCCAGGTTGGCGTTGACAGAGGGTTGGCTCTTAGTACTCTAAAGGGGCAGGTGTCGGCTTTATCAATATGGTTTCAAAGACCCTTGGCCACCCATTCGCTTATGAAAACCTTCTTGCAGGGGGTCTTGCATGTGAATCCCCCTATTAGAGCTCCCCTCTGCCCCTGGAATTTAAATCTGGTCTTGTCAGCTTTACAAAGGCAGCCGTTTGAACCTCTGACAGAAATCCCTCTTGTGCTACTAACCCGAAAGTTGGTTTTCTTGGTGGCTATGGCTTCAGCCAGAAGGGTTTCCGAGCTGGCAGCCTTGTCATGCAGGGAGCCATACTTTATTCTGCATAAGGACAGAGTGGTTCTGCGGCCTCAACCTTCTTTCCTTCCTAAGGTCATATCCAGTTTTCACTTGAATCAGGACCTAGTCCTACCATCCTTCTTTCCTACTCCCCAGTCCAGAGAGGAAAGACTGCTTCATACTTTGGACGTGGTTCGAGCCATGAGGGTCTATCTCAAGGCTACAGAGAAGATTCGGAAAACAGAGGTGCTTTTTGTTCTTCCGGATGGCCCCAAGAAGGGTCAGCCGGCTGCCAAGTCTTCCTTGGCTAGGTGGATTAAGCAGCTGATTTTTCAGGCCTATGGTCTGAAGCGCGTTCCACCTCCCTTATCAGTTAAAGCCCATTCTACGAGGGCCATGAGTGCCTCCTGGGCGGCACACCATCAGATCTCTATGGCACAGGTTTCCAAGCGGCAACCTGGTCTTCCGTACATACGTTTACTAAATTTTATAAGTTGGACGTTGCAAAGGGTACGGACGCAGCATTTGGGCAGGCGGTCCTACGGGCAGCAGTATAGAATCCTCTGGTCCGGGTCACGCCCCCTTTTTTCTGTTGGTGGAGTTACTTTACTTCCTGATAATTTTTTGTTTGGCTATTCTTGGCCTTACGGTCTCCCTCCCTTCATAGAGCATTGCTTTAGGACATCCCAAGTGTAATGGCTATGCGCTCTGTGTCCCGTGATGTACGATAAAGAAAAAAGGATTTTTAATAAACAGCTTACCTGTAAAATCCTTTTCTTGAAGTACATCACGGGACACAGAGCTCCCACCCCTCTTTGGGGAACATTGTGTAACCTCGGAGGAATTGCTTGCTACAAAACTGAAGCACTCCCAGTGGGAGGGGGTTATATAGGGAGGAAACTTCCTGTGAAATTGATTACACCAGTGTCCACACCTGAAGGTACCCATATAACCCAAGTGTAATGGCTACGCGCTCTGTGTCCCGTGATGTACTTCAAGAAAAGGATTTTACAGGTAAGCTGTTTATTAAAAATCCTTTTTTTTTTTAATTTATTTTGGAACTGCTGCATCCTTTCCGACTTCTGGTAATTCGGTAACATTTCAGGCACTTTCTGCTTATACCGGGGGTCTAATAGCGTGGCCACCAAGTACAGGTCGTTCTCCTTGAGCCTTTTTATACGAGGGTCCCTCAACAGGCACGTCAGCATGAACGACCCCATTTGCACAAGGTTGGATGCCGAGCTACTCATGTCCCGTTCCTCGTCCTCACTGATCTCACTGAAGGTCTGTTCTTCCCCCCAGCTGCGTACAACACCACGGGTACCAGATAGGTGACAACCAGCACCCTGGGATACCTGCTGTGGTTGGTCTTCTTCCTCCTCCTTAAAGCCACATTCCTCCTCTGACTCCTCTTCCTCAGACTCCTCTTCCAGCGCTGCCTGATCCAGCACTATTCGCAGGGCACGCTCCAGGAAGAAAACAAATGGGATGATGTCGCTGATGGTGCCTTCAGTGCGACTGACTAGGTTTGTCACCTCCTTAAACAGACGCATGAGCGTCCAGTAACGTGGCTAAAAAATCCCAGCTCCGCAGAGGCTGTCCTAGCCCCCCGGTCATACAAATACTCGTTGACGGCTTTTTTCTTGTTGGAGCAGGCGGTCGAACATTAGGAGTGTTGAATTCCAACGTGTCAGGCTGTCGCAAATCAAGCGCCTCACTGGCGCTGGATATCTGAAAAGTGCGCCATGGCCGTGTAGGAATGCCTAAAATGGCCACACACCTTACTGGCCTGCTTGAGGATGTCCTGTAAGTCTGGGTACTTATGCACAAAGCGTTGTACAATCAGATTCAACACATGTGCCATGCACGGCACATGTGTCAACTTGCCCAAATTCAGTGCTGCCAACAAATTGCTTCCGTTGTCACACCACTTTGCCGATCTCCAGTTGGTACGGAGTCAACCACTGATCCACCTGTGACTCTCTGCTTTCAGGCAAGTCAACCCCAAGATGGCATGACACTGTCGTATCCGGGATGTGGAATAGCCCCTGGGGAGCTTGGGGGGTACAGTTGATGTGGAGCAAGACGCAGCAGCAGAAGAGGACTCAGCCGAGGAGGTTATCGAAGAGGATGGAGTAGGAGGAGTAGAGGAGGTGGCAGCAGGCCTGCCTGCAAATCGTGGCGGTGTCACCACCAACTCCTCTGCAGAGCTACGCATTACATGCTTGGCAGCCGTCAGCAGGTTTACCCAATGCGCAGTGTAGGTGATATACCTGCCCTGACCGTGCTTTGCAGACCAGGTATCAGTGGTCAGATGGACCCTTGTCCCAACACTGTGTGCCAGACATGCCATGACTTTCTTTTGCACAATAGAGTACAGGTTGGGGATTGCCTTTTGTGAAAAGAAATTTCGGCCGGGTACCTTCCACTGCGGTGTCCCAATAGCTACAAATTTTTTGAAGGCCTCAGACTCCACCAGCTTGTATTGTAAAAGCTGGCGGGCTAAGAGTTCCAACAAGCCAGCTGTCAGACGCCGGGCAAGGGGGTGACTCTGTGACATTGGCTTCTTACGCTCAAACATGTCCTTGACAGACACCTGACTGTGGGCAGATGAGCAGGAACTGCTCAAGGAGAGAGACAGAGTGGCGGATAGTTGAGAGTGGGCAAGGAGGACAGCAGTGGTTGATGTGGCTGAAGATACTGGACCAGGAGGAGGATGGTGGCTTTGAGCTTGTGTGCTGCTTGTACTCGTCATCATCATGTGTTGATCCCATAGGCGTTTGTGATGTGCGATCATGTGCCTTCGCAAAGCAGTTGTACCTAGGTTGGTGTTGGATTTCCCACGACTCAGTTTCTTTTGGCACAGGTTGCAAATGGGATCGCTGTTATCAGAGGCAGACACACAAAAAAAATGCCACACTGCTGAGCTTTGCAATGATGGCATTCTGGTGGTGGCAACAGCATGCGTTGATTGGCGTGCTGTCTGGCTGACCCCGGATGCCGATACATGCTGTCTGACTGTGCCACTAGCTCCTTGCGACGACCTCCCCCTGCTTCCAACTCGTCTCCTCCTCCTCTCTGTCTCCCCATCTGAACTTTCCCCCTGTTCTTCTTCTCTTCGAGCGGGCACCCACGTGACATCCACGAACACATCGTCATCATCAACCGTTTCACTTGTATCTGACAACTCTGCAAAGGAAGCAGCAGCAGGTACAACATCATCATCATCATCACACCGTACGTCCATGTGTGTAATGCTGCCTCACTGAGACATATCCCTCTTATCTACATCCTCTGGCAATAATGGTTGCGCATCACTAATTTCTTCAAACTGATGTGTAATTAACTCCTCTGACAGATCAAGTAAAGCAGCTGTGGTGCTAGTATTGGTGGTGGCGGCAGGCGGGCGAGTGGTAACTTGAGAGGTGCCTGAAGCTGAGCTGGAGAAAGATGGTGCATCAAGGTTCCGAGCAGAAGCTGTAGAAGATTGGGTGTCCTGTGTTAGCCAGTCAACTATGTCCTCAGAACTTTTCGAGTTCAGGGTACGTGGCCTCTGAACACTGGGCATTATTCTAGGGCCAAAGGTAAACACAGCACCACGACCACGACGGCCCCTGCGGGGTGGCCTGCCTCTACCCGTCATTTTTTTTAGATTAGTTTAGTTGTACTATGCGTTCAAGCTACTGTGACACCAGATATGAGTGGCACTGTACACTGGCAGAAGTTGGCAGAGTAGACACTGTAGGCCTGACACACACGCCTGCAGACAACTAACTGCTATTCTATTGCAGTCAAAATAGTTTTTTTTTTTAATATAATCTACTGTGCCACCAGATATATGAGTGGTGGCACTGGGCAAGTGGGCACAGTATACGCTGTGAGCCTGACACACACGCGCTGGCAGACAGGTTACAGAGAAAATAAAAGCAGACTGATGTACTAGCCCTATACAGGCTGTCAGTATATTAGGAGGAGCGGACCTAGTCTAGCTAAACTCAATACAGTGTATAAATATATATACAACACCTGGGATGCATATATATCCTCTACACACTGTAACTCTAACTGACTAGCCTGCCCTTATCTAACTCCACTCTCTCTCCCTGTCTCTCTCTGAAAAACACCGCAACACACATTCGATTACAGAGAAAAAAAAAAAAAAAGAAGAAGACTGATGGACTAGCCCTAAAAAGAGCTTTTTGGGGTGCTGTCAGGATGCTGTCCTTACAGCAGAGATTAGATGAGTCTTTCAGGACTGGGGTGGACACTGAATACACTGGCCTAGCTATCAATTTCCCTATTAAATCCGCAGCAGCTACACTCTCCCTTCTCTCACTAAGACTGCAGCTTCTGAATATATCTAAAATGGATGCTGTCCAGGGGGTGGGAGGGTCTGGGAGGGAGGGTATGCGGCTGATTGGCTGGAATGTGTCTGCTGACTGTGAGGTACAGGGTCAAAGTTTGCTCAATGATGATGAATAGGGGGCGGATCGAACATCGCATATGTTCGCCAGCGGCGGCGAACGCGTGCAAGCGATGTTCGCTGTGAACTGTTCGCTGTGAACTATTCGCCGGCGAACAGTTCTGTACATCTCTAATTAGCAGCAGTGTTGTCGGCCTGGTGTGTGCACTCTGTCATTTGGCCATTGGGCTGTCTATCATGTATACAACCCAAGAGCCAACTGAAGTAGCTTGCATGGCAGGGTGACAACGGTGATGAAAATTGTGGTTTAGGGTTGTCATCCTGCAACAGGAAGTGCTGCTGCTACTGGATGGGCCTCCAGGTAAGAAACTTTGTCAAATTAAATTAGTTTTTTTCTAAACTGTATACAATGAGATATGATGACAGATATACTCAATAGATGATTTTGGTTTCCATATACTTTAACACTGATCAGTTTTTGATGCACTTTTGTTGTTTAACCCCTTGGCTCCAACTCCCGCCGGTCCTTTAAAGGGTTTGAACTGCCAGGAGGCAGGGTGGGGCTTATGGTCATGTGACTGCCGTGCTCTGCTCCCCAAGCCTATCATTTTTTTAAGCCTCAGGCTCTGATTATGTGCTTCAAAAAAACAAACAACAAAAAACATTGAAATCCAAGCGTCCGGCGCCCGCATTTAAATTTGTGTGTATGGGGGGGGTGGGGGTGAAGCCAGATAGTATGTCACTTAATTTAATTTACATTATTTAAGTTGTATGGCTATCTTTAGCTTCAATATATTTAGAGCCTTTCACCCACAGCAACGGAAGGGGGAAAGAGGAGAAGAAGCTGGCAGCACTGCAGGGGGAGGCAGAAGAGAATCAGTGTCTGCAATAAGACAGTACAGCCGGCTCTCCTGCTCAGCAGGCGCCCAGGCCCCCCTTTTGAACTGATGGGGTCCGGGCCCAGTACAGGAGGGCTGACTTATCAGCAGCCCCAGTGACAGCCTTAGCTGTCACAGTAGACAAGAAGGGCAGACAACTGCTGGAGTATGGGGGGAGTGCCATCCACTGGATGGGAGGATCAGGTAAGTAACAATGCTTCCTTTTAGGCCTCGTACACACGAGGCAATTCATTTGTTCAAATCGGTCGGACCGACCGATTTGAACAAATCTGTTTTTTTGGATTTTGGTTTGCTCGCGTGTACACACGAGCAAACCAAAATCCCCGCCAGCAGACGGCGCGCTGACGTGTCGGTGACGTGGCGGTGACGTTGACGCCGCCACGTCACCGCACCAGGAAGTAAAACACTTCCGCGCATGCGCCGAATCCATTCGGCGTCGGTGCGAGACGACATGTCTGCTGGTAAGTGTACTAACCAGCAGACATGTCGGGCGGATGGGTTCCCACCCGATAGATTTCAAAGCATGCTTTGAAATCTGTCGGGTGGCCAAATCCGTCGGCTCGCCCGTACACACGATCCAATCTGTCTGCTGGGACGGTCTAGCAGACCGTTTCCAGCAGACAGATTTGATCGTGTGTACGCGGCCTTAGACTAAACGAGCAATAAACCCTTGCAGTGTGGACGCAACCCTGCTGCCAGGGATCACTTTCGAATTTGGGCTTTAAAGTAAATGTAATTTTATACAAGAAGTTCTCATACCTCTCAACCTTTTGAGATGGGAATGAGGGACAACTGTTAGCAAAAGTATTTAGGCATAGGACACGACCCCTGTCACACCCGCTTAAAAGAGAATTATACAAAAAAATATTACTTAAACCCATAAGTGATATTTTTCCCCTCTACTATTCCTCTATTTTGGCTCCTGAAATTTACAAATGCAGCAATTTTGAAATTGGATGAAAGGTTTAGCACTGGGAAACACGTTTTGAAAGATAAAAAGATACATGTTCATAGGTGTGCGCAGGAGGTGTGTCTGGGCACACCCTAATCACTGTGTGTGGTGCTGATTTCCCCTATTGTCTGGGCTTCCCCCATGTTGTACCCCCCGCAGTGTTGCTGGCTTCCCCCCTTTTCTCTCCCCCTGGGTGCTGGGGGGGGGGCTGTTTCAGAATGGAGAGTAGGGAAAGGGGATAGTAAATATGTAATTTACCGGTCCCTTCCTTTTCTAAATTAACACAGCGAACACACACTCACTCACTGTGTTCATTCATAACTGAAGCATGGTAAACTGTTTACTATGCTTCCGTTTTTGTATGAACAGGAAGCCACTCAGCACAGAGCACTTCCCATTAATTTATTCTCCAGTGCAGCTGAGGCTGCAGAGAAAGGTGTGAGTGCACACCCTAATGCAATAGGCTGCACACACCTATGTACATGTTATATAGAAATGCATAGATCAGAGCAAAATGAGGGACAGATGAGGAAGAAAGAGGGACAGAGGGACTTTGTTCCTAAATCAGGGACAGTTGGGAGCTATGCAAGTGCTGCTGACGGGTATTACATGAAGGCAAAGAGAAGTTTATGCTTGGGTGCTGCAGAGTCAGTCCCTTCAATCCATTTGAATCCTGGACTTCTCTGATTGTGATGGTGTTATTGAACTAGGTATAGCAAGGTTATATGTGGGTGTTTTATTCATTTTTATTATGAATTTAATACACATTTGACAGTATTACCCTTTTAAAACAACAGTGCTAAATCCGCCCTACTTTCTCAGCGCTCACGAGTTTTAAGGTTTTAGATAAAAATGATAAGAGATGATGGTAAACAGTTGATAGGTTATGTATACTGTAATAGTGGAGAACTCCTCTCAAAATCACAATACTGAAATTAACAGCCGCTTAAATTAAAAATTAGGAATGATAAACAAAAAATATAAGAACAAAAATAGTCCAAATATATAAATTGTAGCAGCGCTTTTCGTTCTCACTGAAGAGAACAAACCTCTTTAAGAAATGGAATCATAAAGGAAAAGTCATGCCAATCTAATGAAAAAAGAGTGTTCAAAAGGAGGGTGGTTGTGCCCTGTAGATGCCAAATGATAAGTACAAATATCCTTCAACTCCAGCAGATATCCTTTTCACCTTCTCAGAATCTCCTTAGAGAGCATATAGACATGAGATCCACTCGTGTTCATAAAAGCAATAACAGAGAACACTGAATAGCGTAATACTGTTTATCTTTTAATGAAAATAATGTTCCCAATGCCCCCCTTCTACATATATACGTACACCGTCAAATAGAGCAGAAGTGCAAATAAAAGTGCTAATGCGAGATGGTAAATTTGGGTCTCTGCTCTAGCTTGGCTGAGCTGTGGGCTGTGCTTTTGTCCGGGGACTCCGGTGGACATGGTTAAGTGTTCTAAGTATCACTCCTTAGCAGCCAGTCAGGAGTTGGCTTCCCCACTGTGCTTGCTGGGGAGGGGTATTTAGGGGGCAGGCGCATTACCTTGAGGTTCTTCCTCAAGTGGCGCTCACCATAGGGGTAGCCACTCCACGACACCCCCACATATGGCCCTCCTGGCTGTGGTGTATGTGGGTAGCAGTGTTCCTGGTTCCGGGACCACATTGGCCCAAAGCTATTGATCCACTGTGAGGGCCCAGTAGTCGACTAATTTCCCAATTTGGAGGGGGTCTCGAGCTGTCCATCCAATTGGAGGAAGCTGACCAATGAGGAGTCTGTCCGAAGGATACCAAGCACGAGGCTGGTGTTCCAGGAGAGGCCTGTCCATTCGTCGGAAGACCACAGGAGTTCTGATAAGCTGTTGGTCGCCTGTCAGTTGCTAATTCTGCAAAAACTATCTGAAGAAGATCCGGGTGCTGAATCTACTGAGAGGATTCCAGACCATCATTGTCTCCAATCTTTTAGGAGGGTCTGTGGCACTCTGGCTGCCAGGCTGGTGAGAGAGGCCTGTCCAGGTTTGCTATACCCACTCCGGCTGGAGTGGCGAAGTAAAGTGTAGTTGGAAGCAGGACTGTTTCCTGTGTTCAGTTACACTTGGATCTGCTTTCTCCTATTTGCTATCCCTTCACCTTTCTACTTTTTAATTGTTTTTACCTGGCTGGGTGATAAAAGCACAGAAAAGGCATTCCATTTACTGCAACTCTCATCAAGTACCCTAGACGGCGGAGATACAGAGGTAACGTGCTACCCAAAACAAACCAGAAGCTCCTTCGGGGGTAGTGCTACATAGGAAACTAATATACTGTAAATGTCAATTGTGCCTGAACTCTACCCTAAAATGTATCCTTTGTCTCCAATTTCTCCTGAAAGATAGCCCTTCCTGGTATGCGAGTGTGCCTAGGAACTCCTGTGCCTAATTCCTCATAGCTGTATATCTGCAGCGTAAGATCTAAGGCATTGCTGCATCCCACTTCTAGTCTCTGGAGGTTTGGAGTGAGATTTAGTGATGTCACTAGTGTTCTTCTCACTGTTCTCCTTGCTGGAGGTTCTAGCATGAGGAAGAAGACCCCTGCCTCTACCAAGATGGCCACCTCCACATGGAGACAGTGCAGAACAAGGCATTGCAAGTCAGTAATCGGAGAAACAATAAGCTACAGGGAGACCACAGGAAATAGTAATGACTAGTTATTTTAATTACATAGTAGGTGAGGTTGAAAAAAGACATAAGTCCATAATTTGCTGTTTTGCCTGCCTATATTTTTATTTTTTTATTTTTATTTTTTTGGGCACAGGTTCCAAAAAAGTTTGCAGAGATCTTTTCTGCTTATGCACTTGTATGGACTATATACTTTATATCACTCAAGTGCTTTACTTGATGTTCTTTATTTGTTCTTTATACCTTAATAAATAAACATTTTACAAGATGATTAAAGGATCACTAAAGGAAAAGATTTTTTTTGCTGAAATGACTGTTTACAGGGTATAGAGACATAAAAGTTAACTGATCCCTTTTAAAAATGATTAAAAATAGATAAAAATCAATCATATAATATGCCTCTAGTTTCACTTTCGTTTTTAAACTGGTTTTGTGTTTATGTGAAGTAGAGAGAGAGACAGAACAAAAACAAACAAATCCAGGGCAATGTTTTGTTTTTAAATTGAATCCCAGGGCAGTGTTTTGTTTTTAAAATGAATCTGATTGGTTCTGAGGAGTTTTAGACATACAGCTTGGACCACAGTGAAAAGCTGCCATGAGATTTTTCATAAGGAGCCAGACAAGCAGGAAGTGTGGAGATCAGAGCAGAATTACAGTAACTTCAAAGCAAAAAACGATCAATGAGAACTTGAAAACAGCACTGCATTAAGGTAAAGGAAGCTATTTAGATAAAAAAAAAAAAATTCCTTTAGTGATCCTTTAAACCTACAAATGATTTTTTTTTTACCACTACTATTCCTTTATATTGGCTTTTGAAATTTACAGATACAGCCGCTTAGAAATTGGATGAAAGGTTTAGCACTGGGAAACACTTTTTGAAAATTAAATCAAGTATTTTATTCTATAGAGATTGGACTAAAATGAGGGACAAATAAGGAGGAAAGAGGGACAAATCAGTTGGTTGAAGTCTGGAAAACAGTCAATGGGGAGTGCAGGCGATCAAGGGGCTTGTCTCAGATCAGTGAATGCAAACAAGAAGAATCATTTTAGGTGCCGCACATCCAACAAAATTTATAGGTAGTGATAGTCAGAGCAGCCTCAGCCTAGACTCCATCCAAGCCATGCCCCCAACTCGTTTCGCCTGCCCACGGGGCTTTGTCATGGAGGTCTTCCAAGGCTGAGTCCAGTGGACAGGGCGAAACATGTCAGAGCGGGCAAGGCCTGGATGGAGTCTGAGCTGAGGCTGTTGTTACCATCACTACCTATGGGTTTTGTTGGATGTGCAGGAATGATACTTCTTCTTATTTGCATAGTTCAGAGGAAATTGAGATATTCATTTATTTAGTTCCTTGGTTAGTCAGTCTATTTCTTGGCCTATTCCTCTTTGTTTCAGCCTCCCATCTTTTTTTCTTGCACAGTTAGCACTTCACAAGCACTTTATTGAGAGTCACTGATCATCCCCATCTATTCTGATTTTCATGGCAGTTTCCGTTGGCTTTCGTTCTTTATTATTCAACCTTAGTATCCTCCTTTTACCTTCATACTCCTCTTGGTACTACCAACTCCTCCTGGTGTCCATCCTCTGAGGAAAGGGCTTCTACAACAGAGGCCTGCTATGCAGTGCATTGAAACATCCCCTTTTAGCAGGCCTACATTTACAGCCATGTCTCGTGTTCTTTCTACCGCTCCCCTCTGAGGATTATGTCACACAAATCTTCCCAAATTCAGGCTTTGTCTGCTGTGCTGCCTGCCTCTTTAGGTAACCACATAGTGCTCTGGGAATTTTTTCTGGTCATATGTTTGATATTTATTGACAACAGAAAAATTGTATATGTATAATATCGATACAATGCATTAAGGCAGTCTTTACAAGAATGACAACTACCCAAGTTTTTTTTATATATATATAATTGTAGTTTGTATTAAAGTTTTATCCAAAAACAGTATACAAAACCAGACAACTACCTCACTTTTGGTTTTATAAATGTAGTTTTTATTTAACCACTTCCTTACCGCATGCCATTATATGACGTCGCTGACTTTCGGGGGATATCTGACCGAGGCCTGCAGCTACAGGCATCATTCAGATATCATTCTTTGCAGCCGACGATTCTGTGCACGATGATTGTGGCGGCAGTTACGCTGCTTGATTGTTCTTATAGGCGACAGGAAGGGATGTCCCCCCTCCCGCCGCCATCTAGTCCTTCTCCGGGCTTTCTCGTGCCACCGGGGGCCCGGAGAAAGTATCGGCCGCCACCGGATGACGATGATAGAGATTTCCGGTCACCAGTCATCTCTATGACCGTCGGAGGCCTGGATTCCTGGTTGTAAACAAAGCCGCGATCGCAGCTAGTAATCATGAGATCAGTGAATTTTTTTTTCTCGATTTCATGCTTTCCAGCCCGGAGGAGAAATGTGGGGTCTTATTGACGCCGCATCTCTCCATAAAGAATAAAGAGGACCTGTCACAATAGATTCCTATTACAAGGGATGTTTACATTCCTTGTAATAGGAATAAAAGTGATCAAAAAAACAAATCTAAAAAATAAGTGTAAAAATAAAAAAAATAAGTAAAATAATAGTAATAAAAAAATTAAAACGCCCATGTCCCCGGTATCTGGCATTTAGAAATGAACACGTATGTAAGTCCCGCCCACATATGTAAATGCCATTCAAACTACACATGTGAGGTATCGTCGCATGCGTTAGATCGTGTGCAACAATTCTAGCACGGTGAGGGAACCAGGAAGTGAAGCGCTCCGGCTTCACTGCCCGATTCCCTACGCGCATGCGCGAGTCGCGCTGCGCCCGCCGATTGGCTCCCGCTGTGTGCTGGGAGCCGAGTGTTCCCACCACACAACGGGAGGTGACGAAATGTCCGCATTCTGCCCGAGAATGCTAGGCCAGAAGTGGGTGCAAATACCTGTCTTTAGACAGGTATCTGCACCCCCCTCCCCCCTGAAAGGTGTCAAATGTGACACCGGAGGGGGGGAGTGATCCGATCAGCGGGAGTTCAACTTTAGGGTGAAGCTCCACTTTAACTGGTTTTTGTTATTTTTTAATTCATGAAACTATTTTTTTTTCCTAAAAAAAATGCGTTTGAAAAATGATTGCGCAGATACCGTGTGCGAGACAAAAAGTTGCAATGACCGTCATTTTATTCCCTAAGGTGTCTGCTAAAAAAACATATATAATGTTTGGGAGTTCTGAGTAAATTTCTAGCAAAAAAATTATGATTTTTACATGAAGGAGAGAAGTGCCAGAATAGGCTTGGTATGGAAGTGGTTAAAGGATCACTAAAGATACTTGATCTTCTGGGGTCCCTCGTCGGCTGTCTCGGCTCCCCCGCGCAAGGACTCAACACCTTCATGCGAGCGTGCTCGAATGGTGTTGAGTTCTTTCGGGCGCGCTCACGTGATACAGCCGGCGGCCATACTGTATCACTCGGCCCTGCCCCCGGCACGCTGCATCATTGGATGTGATTGACCACAGCATGAGCCAATGGCTGCACTGCTTTCAATCCATCCACTGTAACCAATCAACAGCCAGGCTGACGCCAAAGAGGATGTCGGGGGCGAGCGCGGGACTTTCGAGGGGTCAGGTAAGTAAAACGGGGGGGCTGGTATTGTCAGGTGTTTTTTTGCCTTAATGCATAGAATACACTAAGATGAAAAACTTTTACCTGTATCACCTCTTTAAGTTGTATCTAAAAACAATGTACAAAGCAGGACAACTACAGCAGTATATAACTTGCTTTTGAAGTAAGGTGCACATGGAAGGGCTTTGCACATCACAAAAACAGAAGATTTTCCAGCACACTTACCAGCTAGCCTGCAAATAAATCAAAAGGGCATAATCTTACACTTGACATTAAAAACAGAGGTCTTAGTTGCACACATTTGCAAATAGGGAAGCTGCACTACTTTGCCAAGGCTGCTCTGAAAGTGCGGTCCTAAAGCCTCGTTCACACAAGGCATATGAATCCATACCCTGTGTGAGGGGTACAGACGCTCTGTGCATCCCCGTGCAGGCAGTCACATTGCACACATTTGCAAATGTATGTGGAAGCTGAACTGCCTCGTCAAGGCTCCTCGGTACAGTGCAGTTTTTTTTTTCTTTCAAATTATTTTATTTTCAAAAAATTACAATAAATCACAATACATATTTGTTTTTTTTTTGTTTTTTTGGATGTGGGCTTGCTGGCGAGCACCCTGATGTGGGTGGGCCTGCTGGCTGGCACCCTGATGTGGATGGGCTTGCTGGCTGGCACCATGCTGTGCTTGGGCCTGCTGGCACCCTGTTGTGGGTGGGCTTTCTGGCTGCACCCTGCTGTGGATGGGCTTGCTGGCACCCTGATGTGGGTGGGCTTGCTGGCTGGCACCCTGATGTGGGTGGGCTTCATGGCTGGCAACCTGCTGCTGGTGGCTTACTGGCTGACACCATGCTGTGTGTGGGCTTGCTGGCTGTCATCCTGATGTGGGTGGGCTTGCTGGTTGGCACTCTGCTGTGGGTTGGTTTGCTGGCTGGCACCCTAATGTGGGTGGGCTTGCTGGCTGGCACCATGCTGTGCATGGGCTTGCTGTTTGGCACCCTGTTGTGGGTAGGCTTCCTGACTGGCACCCTGATGTTGGTGGGCTTGCTGGCTGGCACCCCGATGTGGGTGGCTCCTTTTGTACAGTGCAGTTGTGGGTGGCTGGCTGGCTTGCTGGCTGGCACCATGCTGTGCATGGGCTTGCTGGCTAGCACTCTGATGTGGGTGGGCTTGCTGGTTGGCACTCTGCTGTGGGTGGGCTTAAAAAAATATACAATGTATATTAACAAGGGCGCTCTAAGCAATGAAAATAAATATAATTAAATATAACTAAATAAATAATGAATACCTGCTGAGGGTGGGCTTGCTGGCTGGCACTCTGCTGTAGGTGGCTCCTTTTGTACAGTTCATTTTTTTTTTATGTGGGCTTGCTGGCTGGCACCCTGCTGCAGGTGGGCTTGCTGGCTGGCACACTGCTGCAGGTGGGCTTTCTGGCTGGCACCCTGCTGCAGGTGGGCTTTCTGGCTGGCACCCTGCTGTGGGTGGCCTTGCTGGCTGGCACCCTGATGTGGGTGGGCTTCATGGCTGGCACCCTACTGCTGGTGGCTTACTGGCTAGTACCCTGCTGTGGCTGGCTGGCTTGCTGGCTGGCACCATTCTGTGCGTGGGCTTGCTGGCTGGCACCCTGATGTGGGTGGGCTTGCTGGTTGGCACCCTGATGTGGGTGGGCTTGCTGGTTGTCACCCTGCTGTAGGTGGGCTTTCTGGTTGTCACCCTGCTGTGGGTGGCTCTTTTTTTTTAAATCTTTGTACATCTGATCAAATCACCCCAGTTCTTGTATTTTCAGGTCTCATATTACCACAATTCTTTCACCTTCCCACCTCAGATCACCCCATCACTGTATCACCCTGAATGCATGTTCCCCTCTGCACCCCCCCCCCCCTCCGCATCCCCCCTCCGCATCCCCCCCTCCGCACCTCTGTTCTCCCCCACACACATATCAGTTCCTCTTTGCACCCCCTACACATCTGTTCCCCTCTGCAGCCCCCCTCCGCACCTCTGTTCTCCTCAAACCCCCCCACACACATATCTGTACCCTCTTCACATCTGTTCCCCCTCTGTACCCCCTGCACATATGTTTCGCCCCCTCCACACACACACACATATATCTGTTCCCCCTGCACACCTGTCCCCCTTCCCCACACATGCACACACACATACAGTGCCTTGCGAAAGTATTCGGCCCCCTTGAACTTTGCAAACTTTTGCCACATTTCCGGCTTCAAACATAAAGATATAAAACTGTAATTTTTTGTGAAGAATGGACAACAAGTGGACCACAATCATGAAGTGGAACGAAACTTATTGGATATTTCAAACTTTGTTAACAAATAAAAAACTGAAAAATTGGGTGTGCAAAATTTGTCAGCCCTCTTTACTTTCAGTGCAGCAAACTCTCTCCAGAAGTTCAGTGAGGATCTCTGAATGATCCAATGTTGACCTAAATGACTAATGATGATAAATAGAATCCACCTGTGTGTAATCAAGTCTCCGTATGAATGCACCTGCACTGTGATTGTCTCAGAGGTCCGTTTAAAGCGCAGAGAGCATCATGAAGAACAAGGAACACACCAGGCAGGTCCGAGATACTGTTGTGGAGAAGTTTAAAGCCGGATTTGGAAACAAAAAGATTTCCCAGGCTTTAAACATCCCAAGGAGCACTGTGCAAGCAATAATATTGAAATGGAAGGAGTATTATACCACTGCGAATCTACGAAGACCTCGCCGTCCCTCTAAACTTTCAGCTCATACAAGGAGAAGACTGATCAGAGATGCAGCCAAGAGGCCCATGATCACTCTGGATGAACTTCAGAGATCTACAGCTGAGGTGGGAGACTCTGTCCATAGGACACCAATCAGTCGTATACTGCACAAATCTGGCCTTTATGGAAAAGAGGCAAGAAGAAAGACATTTCTTAAAGATATCCATAAAAAGTGTCGTTTAAAGTTTGCCACAAGCCACCTGGGAGACGCACTAAACATGTGGAAGAAGGTGCTCTGGTCAGATGAAACCAAAATCAAACTTTTTGGCAACAATGCAAAACGTTATGTTTGGCGTAAAAGCAACACAGCTCATCACCCTGAACACACCATCCCCACTGTCAAACATGGTGGTGGCAGCATCATGGTTTGGGCCTGCTTTTCTTCAGCAGGGACAGGGAAGATGGTTAAAATTGATGGGAAGATGGATGGAGCCAAATACAGGACCATTCTGGAAGAAAACCTGATGGAGTCTGCAAAAGACCTGAGACTGGGACAGAGATTTGTCTTCCAACAAGACAATGATCCAAAACATAAAGCAAAATCTACAATGGAATGGTTCACAAATAAACATATCCAGGTGTTAGAATGGCCAAGTCAAAGTCCAGACCTGAATCCAATCGAGAATCTGTGGAAAGAACTGAAAACTGCTGTTCACAAATGCTCTCCATCCAACCTCACTGAGCTCGAGCTGTTTTGCAAGCAGGAATGGGCAAAAATTTCAGTCTCTCGATGTGCAAAACTGATAGAGACATACCCCAAGCGACTTACCGCAGTAATCGCAGCAAAAGGTGGTGCTACAAAGTATTAACTTAAGGGGGCTGAATAATTTTGCACGCCCAATTTTTCAGTTTTTTATTTGTTAAAAAAGTTTGAAATATCCAAAACAAAATTCGTTCCACTTCATGATTGTGTCCCACTTGTTGTTGGTTTAAAAAATTACAGTTTTATATCTATATGTTTGAAGCCTGAAATGTGGCAAAAGGTCACAAAGTTCAAGGGGGCCGAATACGCAAGGCACTGTATCTGTTCCCCCTCTGTACCCCTCTGCACACCTGTCTTCCCCCCCAGGTGGCTTGCTGGCTGGCACCCTGATGTGGGTGGGCTTGCTGGCTGGCACCCTGCTGTGGCTGGCTGACCCCCTGCTGTGGGTGGGTCTGCTGGCTGGCACCCTGATGTGGGTGGCTATCTGGCTGGCACCCTGATGTGGGTGGGCTTGCTGGCTGGCACCCTGCTATGGGTAGCTTGCTGGAACCCTGCTGTGGGTGGCTTGCTGGCCAAATACTAAATACTACACACAACACACAAAACACACACCATACACACTACACTACACACTACATGTTGACAGGCATGACAGTACAGGTTGACAGCAAGACAGGCCTCCTCACAGCCTGTCGATGTTTAAGAATCCAGGAATGTGTCTGGACTTTGACTTGGCCATTCTAACACCTGGATATGTTTATTTGTGAACCATTCCATTGTAGATTTTGCTTTATGTTTTGGATCATTGTCTTGTTGGAAGACAAATCTCCGTCCCAGTCTCAGGTCTTTTGCAGACTCCATCAGGTTTTCTTCCAGAATGGTCCTGTATTTGGCTTTATCCATCTTCCCATCAATTTTAACCATCTTCCCTGTCCCTGCTGAAGAAAAGCAGGCCCAAACCATGATGCTGCCACCACCATGTTTGACAGTGGGGATGGTGTGTTCAGGGTGATGAGCTGTGTTGCTTTTACGCCAAACATGACGTATACATGTGTATGGAAAACGTCTTTGAGAACCTGGGTCTTGCCCCAGGGAACATGTATCAATGGAAAAAAGTTTAAAAAACGGTTGTTTTTTCAGGAGCAGGACTCCTGAAAAAATGACCGTTTTTAAAACTTTTTTTTTTCCATTGATACATGTTCCCTTCGGGCAAGACCCAGGTTCTCAAAGACGTTTTTTTTTAGGAGCAGTGAATTATATTGATTATATTGTACCTGCTGGGTGTCTATACCTGTGATAACTTCTTTAAATAGCACAATCACCTGCCTGCCAGTAAATTAGGAAGAACTGATCTATCTAAGCTATACAGTGTATAAATATATGTACAACTCCTGCAGCCCTTGTAGAAAGATGCGATATTCTGCAATGAAAGGCACGATGCTCTGTAGCGAAAGGTGTGATGCTCTCCAGCCCTGGGAGAAAGGTGCGGTGCTCTTCAGCCCTTGGAGAAAGATGCAATGTTCTACAGGTAAGGCACAATGCTCTGCAGCAAAAGGCGTGATGCTCTGCAAGAAAGGGCACAATGCTCTGCAGCTAAAAATGCTTTTGAATATAAAGGTATTTATGCAACTGATGCAATCGGGGGAAAAAAGGCACAATGCTTTGCAGCCCTGGGAAAAAGGTGCGATGCTCTGCAGGTAAAGTATGACGCTCTGCATTGAAAGGTGCGATGCTCTGCATTGAAAGGTGTGATGCTCTGCAGCCCTGGGAGAAAGATGCAATGCTCTGCAGTGAAAAGGTGCAATGCTTTGCAGCCCTTGGAGAAAGGCGAGATGTTCTGCAGGGAAAGGCATGATGCTCTGCAGCTAAAGGCATAATGCTCTGCAGCCATTGGGAGAAAGGCACGATGCTCTGCAGAGAAAAGGTACGATGCTCTGCAGCAAAAGGCGCAATGCTCTATAGCTAAAGGTGTGATGCTCTGCAGAGATAAGGTATGATGCTCTGCAGATTTTTGTGTAACTTAGCTTGCTTTTAAGTGTAATTGTAAAAAATGGCAAAAAAGCATAATGCTCTGCAGCCCTGGGAGAAAGGCGTGATGCTCTTCAGGATGGCACGATGCTCTGCAGCGACAGCGCAATGGTCTGTAGAGAAAGGTGTGATGCTCTGCAGAAAAAGGCATGATGCTCCGCAGTGAAAGGCACGATGTTCTGTAGCAAAAAGGTGTGATGCTCTGCAGCCCTGGGAGAAGGACGCAATGCTCTGCAGATAAGACACGATGCTCTGTAGGGAAAAGTGTGATGCTCTGTAAAGAAAGGCGCAATGCTCTGCAGCCCTGGGAGACATGTGCGATGCTCTGCAGAATTACATTTACTCTTGGGTAATTGCACAACTTGCAACCATTGGAGCTTGACGCAATTTACCTTAACCACGGTACTTGTCGCAATTGTTTGATAGCGCCGCTGTCAACCATTAGAACTTGACGCAATTCCAGACATTGACGCAATTTGTGTAACTTGATGCAATTTACCTTAACCCGCGGTATTTGACGCAATTGGGTAGCAGCTGTTAACTATTGGAACTTGAAACATTTTCGACACCGTTTTCATATGCGGGCGCTACTCGCGTATGCGTTCGCTTATGCGCACGAACTCGTCGGGACGGGGCGCTTTAAAAACATTTTTTGGTGTTTTCTTATTTATTTTTATTTATTTTATTATTTTTTACACTGAAAAAAAAAAAGTTATCACTTTTATTCCTATTACAAGGAATGTAACATCCCTTGTAATAGAAAAAAGCATGACAGGTCCTCTTAAATATGAAATCTGGGGTCAAAAAGACCTCTTAAATAGACCTCATGTTTAGACTTAAAAGTAGGGATGAGCCGAACATACCCACGTTCGGTTTGCACCAGAACGTTCGAACAGACCGCGGGTTCGCGCAAACATTTAGAACCCCATTGAAGTCTATGGGACTCGAACGTTTGAATTCAAAAACGATAATTTTAAAGACCAATATTCAATTTAATGTTGGAAAACGTCGTTCAGAACCCGGGTCCCCCAGGGAACATGTATCAATGGAGATTTTTTTTAAAAAACGGCTGTTTTTTCCGGAGCAGCCATTTTAATTAGGGTTGTCCCGATACCACTTTTTTAGGACCGAGTACAAGTACCGATACTTTTTTTCAAGTAGTCGCCGATACCGAATAAACGTGTCCCCAAATGCGATACTTTTTTTCCCCCACATTCATGTCCCCCAATATGCAGCATGTCATGTCCCCCCACATCCCCCACATTGCAGCCATGTCATGTCCCCCCCCCCACATCCCCCCACATTGCAGCCATGTCATGTCCCCCACATATTGCAGCCATGTCATGTCCCCCACATATGCAGCCATGTCATGTCCCCCACATATGCAGCCATGTCATGTCCCCCCACATATGCAGCCATGTCATGTCCCCCCACATATGCAGCCATGTCATGTCCCCCCACATATGTTGCAGCCATGTCATGTCCCCCACATATGCAGCCATGTCATGTCCCCCCACATATGCAGCCATGTCATGTCCCCCCACATATGCAGCCATGTCATGTCCCCCACATATGCAGCCATGTCATGTCCCCCCACATATGCAGCCATGTCATGTCCCCCCCACATATTGCAGCCATGTATGTCCCCCCACATATGCAGCCATCTCATGTCCCCCCACATATGCAGTCATGTCCCCCCACATATGCAGCCATGTCATGTCCCCCACATATGCAGCCATGTCATGTCCCCCCACATATGCAGCCATGTCATGTCCCCCCACATATGCAGTCATGTCCCCCCACATATGCAGCCATGTCATGTCCCCCACATATGCAGCCATGTCATGTCCCCCCACATATGCAGCCATGTCATGTCCCCCCACATATGCAGTCATGTCCCCCCACATATGCAGCCATGTCATGTCCCCCACATATGCAGCCATGTCATGTCCCCCCACATATGCAGCCATGTCCTGTGCCCCATATTGCAGCCATGTAATGTCCCCCATACCTCCCCAGCCGCCGCCGCTGCTGCAGGGTTAATCCCCGTGTAACACATACCCGCGGCGCCATGTAAAGACACGCGATTGGACGGATCCGTCCAATCGCGAGCAAGGGGGAGTGTCTATGGACGTATCTGTTTATAGACAGTCCAATCGCGTGTCTATACATGGCGCCGCGTGTATTACATGTTTACAAGGTGCACGGGATTAGCGGGGTCGGCGGAGGGCGTTGTGCGGCGGGCGATTTGCGGTGAGCGGCGTGCGGCGGGCGATTTGCGGCGAGCGGCGGGGGGGGGAGTATTCTATTTTGGTATCGGGGGTATTTGCGGGAGTACAAGTACTCCCGCAAATACTCGGAATCGGTACCGATACCGATACTGGTATCGGTATCGGGACAACCCTAATTTTAATGATGCTTAAAGTGAAAAAAAAAATCAAAAATTCCTTTCTATAGTAGTGGCACATGTTTAGAAATGTCCCTGCACAACATGAGAGGACTATAAAAAAAAGTAATTTAATACTGCTTGCGCACGTGCTGTGTAGCAACAATATGTCAAATATTTTAGCGGTGGCGGGGGGCCATTATTGTTTTGTGAAAGAAAAATGTTAGAAAAAAGGGCACCCCTCAAACATACTGTAATTGGAGCGCAACAAGGAGCCACGTGCAAAGTATTGCATCAAAAATTGTTATTAGGCGCCCCTGTTAAACAGGGGCAGAAAAATTGGGCCTTGGGCACAACACAACACTGCAACCCCTCCCAATAACTCCAATTGGAGCACAACAAAGAGCCACGTGCAAAGTATTGCATCAAAAATTGTTATTAGGCGCCCCTGTTAAACAGGGGCTGAATAATTGGGCCTTAGGCACTGGTGGCGGAGCCCAGAAACACAACATTTCTTACTAGCTATCAGCAAGAAAAGTGAGGAGAAGGATATTCCATCAGCAGCATAAGAGGACAGTCACTCAGCATCAGCATATGCAGTCTAAAAGGGATCCGACTTTTTAACAAAAAAATATTATTCAGTAACATCCGCATCAGGTGCTTGGTAGCTGATGTTGATCCAAGCCTGATTCATTTTGATGAAGGTCAGTCGATCAACAGAGACGGTGGAGAGGCGCACCCTGTGATCAGTAACAAAGCCTCCAGCAGCACTGAATGTGCGTTCTAAAAGAACACTGGATGCAGGGCAAGCCAGTAGCTCAATTGCATACTGTGCAAGCTCTGGCCAGTGATCCATCCTCAAGACCCAGTAAGCCAGAGGATTTTCAGTGGGGAAGGTGTCCAAGTCGGATCTTGCCCCTAGGTATTCCTGGACCATGTAAACCAGACGCTGGCGATGGTTGCTGGAACCGGTCAGACCTTGGAGCTGCGGACTAAAAAACTGTCTGAAGGCATCGGTCAGACGGCCACCTTCTCCACCGCTCCTTCTGTGACTCACTGAAGCCTCAGCAAGACGTTGTCCAAAGCCAGGTTTTGGTAATCCCCCCAGTTCTGGGAACGCATTGCATATGCAAGGCTTCCCACAGAAGTTTCATCTTCTGCTCCCTCTGCGATGGCAACATAAGGTCCGCAACCTTACTCTTGTAACATGGATCAAGGAGAGTTGCCAGCCAGTAATGATCCCTCTCCTTGATAGCACGTACACGAGGATCCTTACGCAGGCTTTGCAGGATCAGGGAGGCCATGCAGTGTAGGTTTGCAGAGGCATTCGGGGCACAGTCCTCTGGGTCACTGAGGATGACAGGATCCACAGGCACCTCATCCCAGCCACGTAAATGTCCACGTGTTCCTTGGGACTGTAAATGATCCTTTGAAGACTGCTGAGTGCTAGGCTCCACCTCCATGCTGCTGATACAATCATCCTCCTCTTCCTCCTCCTCCTCTTCCTGTGTGCTAGGTGGGCAAGCAGGCCCACTGTCTGGGTAAAGGGGGCCTTGAGAGGTAAGGAAGTCCTCCTCTTCCTCCCTCTGTTCTGCCTCAAGGGCCCTGTCCATTATTCCACGTAGCGTGTGCTCCAACATGTGAATAAGAGGGACAGTCTCACTGATGTATGCACTGTCACTGCTGACAGGACAGTGCATGCATGCATCCTTGATCAAGGCCCACTGGCGTGGGGAAAAAAAACCTAGCTCCCCTGACCCAGTTCTGCTGCCATATTGGCACAGGTACTCATTGATGGCCCGCTGCTGCGTGTGCAGCCGCTGCAGCTTGGCCAACGTAGAGTTCCATCTGGTGGGCATGTCACAGATTAGGCAATTCTTGGGCAGGTTGTATTCCCTTTGGAGGTCAGTCAGCCGAGCACTGGCATTATATGACCTCCGGAAATGCACACAGACTTTCCTGGCCTGCTTCAGGACATCCTGTAAGCCCGGGTACCTGCCCAAGAACCGCTGCACCACCAAATTCAGGACATGTGCAAAACAGGGCACGTGGGTGAGTTTTTCCTGTCGCAGAGAGGAGGTTGGTGCCATTATCGCTGACCACCATTCCATCGCAGAGAGGAGGTTGGTGCCATTATCGCTGACCACCATCAGCTGGCGTGGCGTCAACCACCTCTGAGCCTGACCCTGCAGAGCTGACAAAACCTCTTCCCCAGTGTGGCTCCTGTCTCCCAAGCACACCAGCTCTAGCACCGCATGGCATCTCTTGGCCTGCATTCCTGTGTAGCCCCTCGTACGCCTACGGAGCACGGCTGGTTCTGAGAAAACATCACCACAGGAAGAGGCCACAGAGGAAGAGGAGGGGGTGGAGGAGAGAGGTGTGTCACAAACAGTAGTAGTGCTTTGGAGGCGTGGTAGCAACCTCCAAAACTACTGGACCTTGCCCTGCGTCCTTCCCAGCTGCCAGCAGAGTCACCCAATGCGCCGTAAAAGACAGGTAACGTCCTTGTCCATGCCTGCTGGACCATAAGTCAGCGGTAAGATGCACCTTACCACTGACCGCCCTGTCCAGCGAGGCATGGACATAGCCTTCCACATGCCGGTAGAGAGCTGGAATCGCCTTCCGTGAGAAAAAGTGGCGTTTTGGTACTTGTCACTGAGGTACTGCACATTGCACAAACTCACGGAAGGGGGCAGAATCTACCAACTGAAAAGGTAGCAGTTGAAGTGCTAGCAATTTCGCTAAGCTAGCATTCAACTGCTAGGCATGTGGATGGCTGGGATTGTACTTCTTTCGGCGCTGCAGCAGCTGGGGCAGGGAAATTTGCCTGGTACTATCAGTAGATTGCCCGCATGTATTTCTACACCTTCACTGCAGGCTTCAGAGCGGACTGGGGGTCTAGTGGGGTTGGAGGTCCCAGAAGGGTAAGGGGGGGTACGCTTTTGTCTTTGGTGTGGGTCTTTCTGGTGTGCTTGCCAACGAGCTGCATGGCAGGTCGACATATGTCTGGACAAGCATGTGGTACCCAGGCGGTTGATGTTTTGGCCACGCGAGATACGCTTGCGACATATGTTGCAAATAGCAAAGGTACGATCTAATGGACATGTTTCAAAAAAGGCCCACACCAAAGAACTTTTGCTGTACCGGTCAGACACAGCAGCGCCATGCACAAGCGCCATAGATGTGCGCTGTAATGCAGTTGGTGTGCCCTTAAGCTGACCCCTGGAGGGCATCCTGCCTCTTTGGAGATGTGCCTGTGCCTCGTCCTCCTCCTCCTCCTCTTCCTCCTCCTCCTCTCTCCTATCAGGCACCCAGGTAGAGTCAGTGACCTCATCATCCCCTCCCTCCTCATCACTGTCAAAAACCTGGCAGTATGCTCCAGCTGGGGGAACATCACTGCCAGATTGCTGTCCCTCTTGGCCACCCCCTCTCCCTGGACTCACATCAATGCCTTCCTCTATCTGTGTTCCATCATCGGAGCCTTCAAAACGCTTCATTCAGCAGCATGTACCCAACACTTTGTTGAAACAGTTCGGTGGGACTAGGGAAGGATTGTGTGATGCCATGGTACAGAGGGAAGAGGAAGCCTTGGCAGCTGCTTTGCCAGACAAACTAAGATCAGTCTGTGTGAGGGAGGATGAGGACGGCTTGGTCATCCAATATACTATTTTGTCTGCATGTTGAGGCTCAACACGGCCAGCTCCCGAAAATAAGGACGAGCGGCCGCGTGCTGAAGAGGATGCACCGCATCCACCACCAGCGTTGCCTCTAGATGCAGAGCCTGCTTGCCCTCGTGACGCTCTGCCTTTCTTTGTTGTCCTTCCAGACATTTTAATAGCCTGCACAGGACAAAATCCGCAATAAACAGCAAACGTATAGTAAGATCAACTGCGTTTATGGCCAAAAACACAGCAAACAAGCAGTACGATCGACTGAGTTTATGGGCAAAAACACAGCAAACTTATAGTAAGATCAACTGAGTTCATGAGCAAAAACACAGAAAACGTGCAGTATGATCGACTGTGTTTTATGGGCAAGAAACACAGCAAACGTGCAACGTGCAGTATGATCGACTGTGTTTATGGGCAAAAAAAACAGCAAACGTGCAACGTGCAGTATGATCGACTGTGTTTATGGCCAAAAACACCGCAAACGTGCAACGTGCAGTATGATCGACTGTGTTTATGGGCAAAAAACACAGCAAACATGCAACGTGCAGTATGGTCGACTGTATTTATGGCCAAAAACACAGCAAACGTATAGTACAGCACAATCTCCTGCCTGACAAAAACTAATAGCAGATCTAGCTAAGCTATACAGTGTATAAATATATGTACAACTCCTAAGGATGTATATATATTCTCTACACACTGTAAAATCAACTATACTGACTACTAGCCTTCCTACTCTATCTATCTATCTATCTATCTATCTATCTATCTATCTGGTAGAAAAAGCACTGTGTCTCTATCTATCTATCTCTCTCTAACTCACTGTCTGTCTGACTTCTCTCTCTGAAAGCAAGCCGGAACACACTACACGAGGCCGCTCGGGAGGCGGCCTTTTATTGTGTGGGGCGTGTGCTAAAGCCCTGAGCCCTAATTGGCCAAAGCACCCAGGCTTTGGTCAATTAGGGCTGTTCGTTTTTTTGGCGCTGTGATTGGCCAAGCATGCGGGGTCATGGTGCATGCTTGGCCAATCATCAGCACGCAACGCCGCAGTGAATTATGGGCTGTTGCGTGTCATTCGAATTTGGCGCGAACGACCCGTTTTGTTCGTTTTAGACGAACGATCGAACCGGCAATGTTCGAAGCTCATCCCTACTTAAAAGCAAAAACAGGAAAAAAAAATGTCATTTGAAAAAAAGGTAAACAAAAAAAATGTTTATTTAAGACGCTGGGCGGGACTGACGTTTTGACGTCACTTCCGCCCAGCAGAGCTATGGGCACGGGTGAGGGACATTTTTCCCTCACTCGCATCCCCAGTCAGCTGCCAAACGGACCCGATCACCTCCGCCGCTACCGACGGCAACGGTAAGCGGCGGAGGGCGCGGGAGAGCGGTGGGGAGGCCTCTCCCGCCACCGATAACGGCAATCTCGCGGCGAATCCGCCGTGGAGACCTCCATTATCGTTTAAAGGACCCTGCGCACCAAAGATGGATACCTTGGTTATGGCAGCAGCAGCTGCTGCCGTTACCGAGATATCCATCTTTAAAATTAGGACGTATATATACAGTGCAGGGTCCTTAAGCGGTTAAGAAGCAAGAGATTTTAAAATTGAGAATTTTACAATTATATTGGAGACTAGAGAAAGGCTTAATACTAAAGTATAGAATGTGAGGGCAGAAAAACACTTCTGAATAGAGAAGATCCTCTAGCCCTGGATAACAGGAAATAATTCCCTGTATATTTTGTGAGGGGAATGTGTAGGAATAGAACATTTATTAAATATTAATTTAAAATTCCCTGAGAACTTGATTTTTTTCCCTAGTTAAGGGGGAAGTTTCATTTCAGGATTTAATTGTATATATCCTGTCCTTGGGGTGAAGACCCCTGATGTCTCCATTGAGAGGACCTTGTTGTCACTACTGTCACATAAGGGGCTTGTCAGTACATACATATATACATGGTTAGGACACATGTTAATACATAAACACCTATTAAACATCCCTACACACCCCAGAAGAGGAAGAAGTAGACATAGAGCCCCTTCCAGCCTTGCAAATGTGGCCCATGCATTCAAGTGGTAATAACCCCCCCCCCCCCCCGGTCAGGAAAGAATTAAATAAAAAAGAAAGCAATTCAAATGTAAATATATCAATTTTTATTGTGTGTTTTATGAAAGTATAATTACGGATCTATCTACATTTTTTCCTGTTCCAACTATATATACTCTGAATAAACCAAGAGTCCTTTGGTAAAATCAATTGGTCAGAAGTGAAGATCTAGTGATCCTCTCGCCCATTCGCTGACAGGGCAGAACCTACACTAAACTACACTAAGCTACCCTACTGGATGCTAGTCATCCTTTTTCTAATGTTGGGTGTATGTTTGTAGTACGGCCTCATCCTATAATCTGTGTGTGCAATCTACTCTTTCCTAATTTGGTTGTCTGTCTGTGTGCATCTCTCTAAAGCATGGAGCGGTCAGTTTATGTACATCTGGACGTTCTTTGTTAGTGTAGGTCAGTGCATGCCAGTCCAGTGTGTGTCAGTAAATAAACGTTCATCAGTAATCAACAGAAAGAAATTAAATTAAGATTCCTTAATGTACAACTGACACAAGCAAAGGATTGCAGGAGAGTCTTACTCTCTACCTGCCAGATATAGGTGACCATGTCAGTGTCCCTTGCAGGGCCGATCCGCTCTATAGGCTCACTATGCAAGCGTCAGAAGAAGATCGGAGGAAGAACAACTGAAGGCAGCAGAAGAGCCAGAGATAGAACACAGCAAAGGAAGAAGAACCGGAGAGCGGAGAACACATCGCCGGAAGAGGGCAAAGAAATGGAGATGGAAAAACATCATCATCAAAGGGAGAAGAACCAGAGAGGGGAGAAGGCATAGCTGTTGAAGGGAGAAGATTAGAGAGAGAAGAGACGCAGGAGCTGCTTTAATAAAGGACTTTGTCAAAAGTGCTGGTTTTAATTCTTTGACACTTTTTTGGGTGAATGGGTAGGGGTACAATGTACCCCATACTCATTCACATAGGATGGGGGGATTGGATCTGTGGGCCCCCCATTGTTAAAGGGTGCTTCCAGATTTTGATGAGCCCGCCTGCAGACCCCAACAACCACCACCCTGGTTTGTCGGGAGGAGGACCTTGTCCCCATAAACATAGGGCTTTGGGTGGAGGGGGCTCGCTTTTTTTTTTCATTTTGGCGAGGTTTAACCTTGGATGTCACTTCTATTCAAATCAATGGGCTCTCATAGGGAACTATTGATTTTGAAAAGAGGTAAAGAAACCCTGCTAAAAACTAGCACAACTAATTAATGCAATGCAAAAGGCTACTAAAAGCAAGTTTTTACAGCCACTTTTTCCTGGCGTTGGTAGTGGCTTTGCAGTTAGTTTTTCTAAGGCCCTGTATGCATTGAAAGGGAGGACAGATGTACCAGCCCCTCTCTGCCATTATTTCTATTTTTATTTATTTTTATTACGTGAGATGAGCCTACGGCTCTACGTCTCTATTCGTTTTAGTATAAGTTGAACTTTTATGTATTCAATTTACCCCTAAGGACACAGTTCCTCTTAGTGGAGTACATTGTATATCCCATGGGTACGTGAGCTGTCCTATTGCCATTAAGATATTAGGCCAGTTTGAATAGTTGACAAACCCCTATTATGTCCGCACTACATATTCCGGACTTCAATATTATGGCCGCGGGTATACTTCCGATTTTAGGTACGATTGCCATGACCCACTAGTTTCCCCCGTTTGTTGAATATAATTTGTATCCTTGGCTACGTGACCTGTTTTGTTGGTATTGGGTTGGTCTTAATAGTCTACAGACCCCTTTAATGTCCACATTCGGTGATGGACTTTAACAAAATGGCCACGGGCACACTTCCGGTTTGCTTATATTTAAGCACCAACGCCACGACCAATCAGATTCCCCAGATGAAGTCACGTGACAGTGTCGTAACGCGTAGGGAGGAGGACGGACGTGCACCTGGAGTGACGTAGGACACTGCCGTTTGTTTTTATTGTTACCGATCCTTTTTCTTTGCTGTAAGCATAGGTTTTTCCTATTAAAATTCCCCCTTTACTTTATACTACACCATTGGAGGCTCTCTGTTTGTTGTCTTTCTCCTGGAGCAAAGGGCTCATTTAGGTATAGCCCAGGTGTTTACTACTACCACAGAAGAAAGGATAAGACGGAGAGGCTGGAGGAGACACTTAACCACTTAAGGACCCCCGCACGCACATATACGGCCACAGAATGGCTCGTACAGGCACAAGGGCATAAATTTACGTCCCCGCCTTCGTGCGGTTCGGGGGTACAAAAATGTCGCTCTATTTTTGTATATAGAGCAAAAAATAAAAATCGCAGAGGTGATCAAATACCACCAAAAGAAAGCTCTATTTGTGGGAAGAAAAGGACGCAAATTTTGTTTGGGAGCCACGTCGCGCGACCGTGCAATTGTCTGTTAAAGCGACGCAGTGCCGAATCGCAAAAACACCTTGGGTCATTTACCAGCGTATTGGTCCGGGTCTTAAGTGGTTAATATGGTGCTATAGCTGTAAGGAGGTGGACCATATCAGACTTACTCAATGCTTGTCTTTTCCGTTGGTGAGGTGAGAGTTCTGTGAGCCTGCTGAGGGATATCTCCATCTTCTTTCTCTAGACACATTGTCACCCTGCTCCACACTTGGACTACTACTGTTACTTACCTTCCATTTCACATTGGACTAGTACTCCATTGGATTATTTGCACTTTATACGTTAGTCCATATTCTTGGTGACGATTTATGCTGCTATATAGTTAGTTGGACATTTATTGGACACTTTGCACTTTATATTGTTATTTTGCACAATATCACCACTCGGTGACCATCTAGTTTTTGAAGTCGGGTCATCTGCTAATTTTCACTTTGTTATTTATAAATTTTTTGATGTGTGACGACATCTACATTATTGCACTACTGGTTTAACTGCTTCAGCCCCGCCCGCCGTCATTTTACTACGGGACGGTGGCTCTCCTGGGCGAGAGCCCGTAGCTATACGTCCGCATTTTAGCAGTCACTAGGGGGCGCGTGCAGGCCCCCGGCGGCGGCGCGCGCGTCCCCGCTCGCCCCTGAGTCCCGCGCCCATGCCCGGCGGGTACGATCGCCACCGGGCACACGCGATCGCTCGTTACAGAGCGGGGACCGGGAGCTATGTGTGTAAACACATAGCTCCCGGTCCTGTCAGCGGGGGAAACGCTGATCTTCTGTTCTTACAATGTATGAACAGAAGATCAGTGATTTCCCCTAGTAACTGACACCCCCCATACAGTTACAACACACCCAGGAACACACTTAACCCCTTCCCCGCCCCCTAGTGTTAACCCCTTCACTGCCAATGGCATTTTTATAGTAATCCAATGCATTTTTATAGCATTGATCGTTATAAAAATGCCAATGGTCCCAAAAATGTGTCCAAAGTGCCCGCCATAATGTCACAGTACTGAAAAAAAAAATATTAATAAAAATGCCATAAAACTACCCCCTATTTTGTAAACACTATAACTATTGCGCAAACCAATCAATAAATGCTTATTATGATTTATTTTTACGAAAAATATGTAAAAGAATACGTATCGGCCTAAACTGAGGAAAAAAAATGTTTTTTTTATATATTTTTGGGGAATATTTATTATAGCAAAAAGTAAAAAATATTGAATTTTTATCAAAATTGTCGCTCTATTTTTGTTTATAGCACAAAAATAAAAACTGCAGAGATGATCAAATACCACCAAAAGAAAGCTCTATTTGTGGGGAAAATAAGGACGCCAATTTTGTTTGGGAGCCACGTCGCACAACCGCGCAATTGTCAGTTAAAGCGACGAAGTGCCGAATCACAAAAAGTGCTCTGGCAAAATGGTCCAGGGGTTAAGTGGTTAACCCCCCTTTTTTGCGCAAATCCTTTATTCAATCAATCAATTCATGAGGCCTTAGGGGTTTCACAGCAGAATGTGTGAAAATAAATGCTATCAATACTTGTTCTAGTTTATATATTGTCATTTAGTAAGAAAAGATTGTAGACAAAGATGTGTGTAGACAAATCTTTTCATTTCTTAGTGTATTTTGTAAACACTATAACTATTGCGCAAACCAATCAATAAATGCTTATTATGATTTATTTTTACGAAAAATATGTAAAAGAATACGTATCGGCCTAAACTGAGGAAAAAAAATGTTTTTTTTATATATTTTTGGGGAATATTTATTATAGCAAAAAGTAAAAAATATTGAATTTTTATCAAAATTGTCGCTCTATTTTTGTTTATAGCACAAAAAATAAAAACTGCAGAGATGATCAAATACCACCAAAAGAAAGCTCTATTTGTGGGGAAAATAAGGACGCCAATTTTGTTTGGGAGCCACGTCGCACAACCGCGCAATTGTCAGTTAAAGCGACGAAGTGCCGAATCACAAAAAGTGCTCTGGCAAAATGGTCCAGGGGTTAAGTGGTTAACCCCCCTTTTTTGCGCAAATCCTTTATTCAATCAATCAATTCATGAGGCCTTAGGGGTTTCACAGCAGAATGTGTGAAAATAAATGCTATCAATACTTGTTCTAGTTTATATATTGTCATTTAGTAAGAAAAGATTGTAGACAAAGATGTGTGTAGACAAATCTTTTCATTTCTTAGTGTAACACCACAAAAGGTGTAAAAGTTCCTGAGGTGAATATTTAGGTAGAGCACTATAAATGTTATTTCTTTTTACATATTGTTGAACAGTATTGCGATTTACATGTGAAAATAAAGCATGATAGGCAAGGCTGTAGCTGAAATGTTCTCCAAGTGTGATACTTGTAATTAATAAAAAAAAAAAAATGTAGAACCTTGGCAGAAATTGGCATGATTCCATCCAGCAGTGCACAGATAAGGAGTTTGGGGATATGAAACATAACAGAGTGAAACTACCATCTGTGACTGTCTGATCAGGCCCATCTCACTGCTCTGCTGATTGTTGTATTAGCGGCTGCTATTACATCACCGGGGTCAGGCTGGTGCACAGATCATACAGCTCAGTGAACACAACACCTACTGACAGACAGTTGTTGAATGTCATGTGGTTTAAATATGCTAAAATGCACAAATAAAATAGACATAAATGATATGAGCCCTGCCATCAGGATAATTTTTCATCTGTCACTTGAGTTTTATACTGTAGCATATATATATAAATCTTAAATTCCGGTGATCTATTTGAATAGTATTAAAAAAAAATCTTGCTTTTAAGTGCCTGATTTGTATACTGCGATAGTGATTCTGTAGGGTCACTCAGCTGACCCTGGTTGGGACTGTCTTGTCATTTCTTGTCTTTCACACTGGGGCAGTGCGGGCGTTGGCAGTAAAGCTCTGCTAGTTTTTAGCAACACTTTACCACTGTTATAGCGGCGCTTTTGGGCCACTAGCGGGACGCTTTTAACGCCAAAGAAAACGTTAAAAGCGCCCGTGTGGCAGCGCTGCCGAAGCTCTTTGCAGGCGCTTCAGCAGAAATGGCCATTCATTTCAATGGGCAGGGCGTTTTGGGAGCGGTTTATACACTGCTCCTGCACCTCCCCAAAGACTTGCAAGCACACCGCTCCAGTGTGAAAGCACTTTCACACTGGGGAGACATGAGAGGTTCTTTTCAGGTGCTATTTTTAGCGCTAAAACACCCCCGAACAGCGCCCCAATGTGAAAGTGGTCTTGGTTTTTCCACTCTTGTCGCCACATTTGGATAACACCTGCTTTATATTTGTTACATGTCCCATTAGAATATGTAGCCTACTTTTTTTTAGATGCTCTATTTTAGGTGGTTTCTTTGTTTATTAGGGGGCTGGACAGTGATTTTGACAAAATTAACTCTGTCTGTACTGTGCAGGCAGATCTTAATTATCAATTACCTACACTAACAAACAGTTAAAGGTTTAAAGGGGGGCAGCAACCCATCAAAATCAATCTCCAAGTCAACCACAGCTAGGTGACTAATGCCTCGTTTCCACTGAGCGGATCGGTTCGGTACGGTACGCTATTTTGGGTGTTTCCATTATGAAAGCGTGCCGTCAAAGCGAACCGTACCGCACCAGCAAGGGTCCTGATTCTCATGAGGGTCCAGAGAGAGTGGAACGGTTCCATTAGGGCGGACCTACAAATACATCTCACTGATTGGTGGACGCGCTAGGAATTTTTTCTATATCCTGAATGGTCCCTGATGGTCCGATTTGCAGTGGAAACGCTCACGCGAATAGACCAGTCCCATCTTAACCGCTCCAAATTTACTGACCCGAACCGTTCCGTGCAGTGGAAACAAGGCATAATAGGTCATACCCGCAGCTTTCTGACCCACCCTCTGCTGAACCTCAAACACAGTGAAGCCCATATATGAAGCAGAGGCACTATTTTTTACAGTTCGGAGCACTCTACCTGGATCCCGCTGTCCCTCTTAAAGCAATTAGATTCACGTATCTCTTCCTTCCTATGGAATAATTTGCCTCCCTCGACTCAGTTTGTCTACGTTAAGACCTTAGCCTCTGTTTGGTTTGCACTCCTGAATTTTTTTCAATACTTCTTGTTCATACCTACAACTGGCTTATTGTCAACCGGATAATGCTACAGTTGTAGTGGAAGCTGCCACCCTTGGATCGTATGAGTCATTGCAGTCTCTCTTCTTCACAGAGGCTTTGAAGCCCCTTATCTCCTCACCTGAAAAATGAGAACAACTATTAGGCCTCATGCACACTGGAAGTTTTTGGAAGTTTTTACAGCTGCTGTTTTTGGCTTTAGATGTTTTTTTTTTCTACCGTCAATAAACTCTCCAGCATGTTATCCTATGTGTTCATGCACACATAGGCTGTTATCAACAGTTTTTGTCTGTGACTTTTTTGGCTATTAAACAAAAAAACACTAGTGGGTTCTGAATGTCAAAAAACGCTGAAAAGCGCAGCTCAACTGTGTTTCTTAACATTTGTATCCTTTACTAATAGCAGAGAGGTGGTTTCTGTATAAAAAAAAACTGCTAACGCTAAAAAAAGCAAAATACACTATAGCAAAAAAACGCTGAAAAATGCTGAAGATCTCACGACAAGGTTACTGGAGTTTTTACAACGTTTTTAGAACGTCCAGTGTGCATGAGGCCTTAAGACTTGAAATGGGGTTGGCATACGTCATACAGATGTGGCTGGTCAGTGGTCACCATACTTACCGCTGTGTAACAACCAAAATCTTTACCATCTTTCGTTACCATTGCCAGCCATTTGGGCATCAAGGGGAGTTAAAGCAGAGCTCCACCCTATTTAAAACGTTGGCTTAATCAAACAACAGACAAGAATGCAGAACGGAACTTTTTTTTTTTCTTCTGTGACAGTACCTTTGTTTGCAGCAGCTGTCACTCGGCTTCCTGTCTCTCCTTTTGGGTTTTCTTTGGGCAGAGTGTCATATCCTGCAGAGGTTTCCCGGGGTTATCGCGGGATTTCGTCACATCAGGCTCCCCATCACAGATTGATCCGGAAGTAACGTTTCGTCGCCGCCATCTTGCTACTCCCCACACTCATGCACAGTAATGATACAGTGATAAGTGTCAAGCGGTGTAGCAATATGGCGACGACGGGACGTCATTTCCAGAGCAATCTGTGATAGGAGAGCCGAATGTGACGCCCGTTTAGATGGAAACCCGGGAGTCGACGTGCTTGTGGGCTTCACATTGCCCACAGGCAAAATGGAAACTGCATCTCCTGCATTTTATAAGTTTTTCTTGTGCATGAAAACAGACAGGGGATATTCACAGACATCAAATAAATGAGTACTACTTCTAATTACAAAATACAATTGAATGCCCAAAAAAAAAAACAATTGGCCGTGGGACATCCGCTTTAAAGTGTTTTTTTTTTTTTTGCACAGTGTGTGTCAGTTCAGCACCGTTGACCTTTTATTCATATATATATATATAGAGAGAGAGAGAGAGAGAGAGAGAGAGAGAGTTTTTCTGTGCGTATGATTGTATCAGTGGTGCTTTAGTATTTCCAGCAATCTGGATAAAGATCTTGATAGGGCTCTATTACTGCTTATAAGAGGTCATTTGGAAGAAGTACCTTTCTGTAGTAGTCAAGTTCCCTCCATCTTGTGTAGCCCTTTACAGTGGAGGAGATAGGAAAGTTTGTTTTTTCATCCTACTTTTACTATCAATCTCCCATTTTTTAAATCAAACATATTTCCTTTAACCACTTCCTTACTGGGCACATATACCCCTTCCTGACCAGGTGAAATTTCAGCTTCCGGCACTGCGACGCTTTAACTGACAATTGCACGGTCGTGCGACGTGGCTCCCAAACAAAATTGGCGTCCTTTTTTTCCCCACAAATAGAGCTTTCTTTTGGTGGTATTTTATCACCTCTGCGGTTTTTATTTTTTGCGCTATAAACAAAAAAACAGCAATTTTTTTTTTTTAAAAGTCAATATTTTTTACTTGTCGCTATAATAAATAGCCCATTTTTTTCTCACTCTAGGCCGATACGTATTCTTCTACATGTTTTTGGTAAAAAAAAATAAATCGCAATAAGCGACTGGTTTGCGCAAAAGTTATAGCGCTTACAAAATAGGGGACAGAATTATTATTAATTTTTATTATTATTTATTTTTTACTAGTAATGGCAGCGATCTTCGATTTTTATTGGGACTGCAACGTTATGGCGGACACTTTTGACACATTTTTGGCACCATTCACATTTATACTGCGATCAGTGCTAATAAATATGCACTAATTACTGTATAAATGTGACTGGCAGGGAAGGGGTTAACACTAGGGGGTGAGGAAGGGGTTAAATGTGTACCCTGCATTGTGTTCTAACTGTAGGTGGAGGGGGGTGACTCGGGGAGGTGACCGATCCGTGTCCCCTATGTACAAGGCACGCAATGCATACTGGGAAATGTAGTTCTTACATGAACAAGTGATGCAAACCAGGAAGTGAATGAGAGAACAGAAACTAGAACACCGGAGGTGATATAGATGAAGGAATTTAATAGGTATTTACTCGTTTTTTAACAGAATCATTACACTATTCTGTCTGTCTACCTTGCAGACATTAATTTTAGAAAAAAAAATGTTTTCCTTTAACTAAGCATTATCTTGAATTTTTTTGTTTATGATTTTGCTTTTTTGGGATTTAGCTAAAAGCTGGGAGTGTCGAGACAATGAAGAGTTTGCCTTATGGCAGTGTTTCTTCACTTCATTAAGCTATGCAAACTAGTTATAAAAGCCCATATTTAGCAAGACCCCACTAATTTCTCTTCTTGTCTGTTATATCCATATGCTGTTATGCAATGCCTAGTGTCTGCAGGATGCATCATGGCGCTTTGGCCTTTAGTTGGGTTTAGGGTACCTTTGTTAATGCAAAGATCTGCTGTTGCGGTTGGTTTGCAAAATGCTGGGTGGTGCTGCAGTAGGATTTTCTGACAAAATCTAGTAAGTGCATACAGCTGTATGACCTGATTTGTATTTTAATTTAGCCACAGGTACACTTTAAAAAAAGTTTCAATACAATTGATTGTATAGCAATATTTCAAACTGTAGCTTTTTAGATGTTCACCCAGGTATACGTATACATATATCAAGTGCACTTTGACACATGTCTCATATTCACAGTATGTTTATACAAAAAAAAAAAATTTTTTAATGCATGTTCCTTTCCTATTACTGAAAACTGTTCAAAAAATTTGCTGTAAAAATTTGATGAATTCTGGTACCTCTTCTCTCTTTCAAGTATTTTTTATTAGTTATTTCAAAGTACAATAAATGTTTCATACCAATAATTGTTGTAATAAAACAATGGTTATAAGCACATGTAACAAGGCTTTTCTCTTCTCATGTTCTCACTAACCTCCGAGTAGGCTGGCAGCTGAGGCATACACTAATGCTGCGATTATGTATGTTCTCCAGTACTTTTAACATCTTTGAGCACACATAGTACATTTCAGCATGGGGACCCTGAGGCTAGTGTGAACATAAGAAGATGCGCAAGGTACAAGAGTTTGTTAGTGAGATCTGTGGCTTTCATGCACTACATCAGAGGACATGTGAGTAAATTGATTTTAATATATTTTTATTAATAGAGGATTTATTGCACTAGGGTGCATATGCTCTTGTCTTTTCTCTTTTGCTCATATATTGTTTTCACCATCTGGTGGATGAAGTGTGAGCTGCAGCTGTTCTGGATATAAGGAGAAGCTTTCAGAGACAGGTTTTTAGCAATTGGACTCTTGGAGGAGCGCATTCACCACATATTTATTGTGCTTTGTTTTACTACTTAGGGCTTGGTCAGACTTCACTAAATTTCGAACGCTCCTATAGTGTTTGTATGGAGTCAGTATGGCCGTCAGACAGGAGTCAATGAGCTTTAGTATGGGGATTAGACATGCGTTTTATAAGCATTAATGAGAAGTTAAAAATGCTCCCCAAATGCCCTATAGGCCGCTTTGAAGTGTTTGACGAGCGTTAAAACTGCTCCACAAATGCCTATTCCATTACAGTAATTAACGAATCTTAACGCCCTGCAACTGATCCACAACTGACCGTCAGAGCATTTGTGAGGCTTTACCATAGACTTGAATGGGAGGCTTCAATTTTGAAGTGACATGACGCTAATGCTTAGTGTGAACAGCACTATGTGCTGTCTATTGTATCTTGTGCATAGGCGTTTCAGGGGCCTTTTTAACCACTTGCTTACTGGACACATATACCCCCCCTCCTGCCCAGGTGAAATTTCAGCTTCCGGCACTGCGTCGCTTTAACTGACAATTGCGCGGTCGTGCGACGTGGCTTCTAAACAAAATTTGACGTCCTTTTTTTTCCCCACAAGTAGAGCTTTCTTTTGGTGGTATTTGATCGCCTGTGCGGTTTTTATTTTTTGCGCTACAAACAAAAAAGAGCGACAATTTTGAAAAAAAATACAATATTTTTTACTTGTTGCTATAATAAATATCCCAATTTAAAAAAAAAAAAACATTTTTTTTTTCTCAGTTTAGGCCAATACGTATTCTTCTACATATTTTTGGTAATAAAAAAACAATAATAAGCGACTGGTTTGCGCAAAAGTTATAGCGCCTACAAATAGAGGACAGAATTATTATTATTATTTATTTATTTTTACTAGAAATGGCGGCGATCTGCAATTATTATTAGGACTGCGACATTATGGCGGACACATCGGACACATTTTTGGCGCCATTCACATTTATACTGCGATCAGTGCTATAAATATGCACTAATTACTGTATAAATGTGACTGGCATTGAAGGGGTTAACACTAGGGGGTGAGCAAGGCGTTAAATATATTCCCTGCATTGTGTTCTAACTGTAGGTGGAGGGGGGTGACTGGGGGAGGTGACCGATCTGTGTCCCCTATGTACAAGGGACACAGATCAGTCTCTACAGAGACAGGACGCTGTCTCTGTGTGAGTCGGCAATGAGAGATGATCTCATATGTTTACATATGAGATCATCTCTCATTGGCCGCACAGATCGCATCGCAAACGGCCACTCTGATTGGCCGTTCGCGGCGATCTGTAATTCTGCGGGGAACGCCCTAAGGCGCGGACGTCAATTGACGTCCAGTTGGATTTTCAGGTCCGTGCTGTAGCCGTCATTCGGCTATAGCGCAGGTCTGAAGTAGTTAAAAGCTGCTCAAATGCCTGCTCTTAATGCCATTGTGAACTCAGCCTTAGTCTGGCTTTTGCTCACAGCACTCCATAGAAACTGCGCTAATGATTTACAAACTGCTAAAACCAATGGCCACTAATTCATACCATTACTACTAGACCTCTCTGCGACCTTTGACACTGTTCACCCCCACTCCTTTTCAATAAACTCCACTCCATTGGTCTCCAAGATTGTGCTCTGTCCTGGTTCTCCTCCTACGTATCACAGCACTCCTTTAATGTTACCTAAAACCAGTGGTGTCTGGTGTTTTTTTGGGGGCACAAAGAACCCCCCCAGTTGGTTGGTCGGCGGCACTGTCCCCCTGGCACTTCCCCTTCCAGGTTGCGGGCTCCTATTGGCAGATTTGCAGGCTCTTACGGGCAGAGGGTGGGTTGCGGGCTCCTACAGGCAGGTTGTGGGCTCCTACCAACGGTGGGCAACGGCTCCTGTGTCCTCTTCTACATCACGGTGGCTTTTGCCCCCTTCTCCTAGGCATTCAATAGGACCACCTTTCCTTTCAGCCAGACGGGTAACGGGTCTCAAGACCCGTTTCCTGATTGGCCAGGAGGAGGATCAATGTTGAGATAGCGAATATTCATTCAGAGCACTGCGCCTCCGAGCCCACCCTTTTTTGAGGTCAATACGCCTCTCATCACGAGCTTCAGAAAAACATACCCCCGCCATTGGAATCCATGCCTCCGGCACCCTGCATGTAGATTAGGGGGCCAGAGGCATGGATGGGGGGTGGGGGGGCAGCGCCTGTGCGCCCCTAATGGATGGGCCGCTGCTGCCTAAAACTCTGTATCCTCTTCTCCACTTCCTCTTTCTATAGGTGTCCCCCAAGGCTCTGTTCTTGGACCGAGAACTGGTAATAACAGCATAATATACCTCATACGTAAAAAACTGTTTATCACAGCTCAATTTTGTAATTCATTCTTTGTTTAGCGTTTTTTTTTTTCTTTACATGTTTATAGCAAATTGTTTGGGGGGGGGGGTTTAGTTTATATTTTGCATTTATAGATTTGTTTGCACAATAGTAATAATACAGTGCTGCTTTATCAATTTGTTTTAACACAGAGTTAGACATTATATGCAATTGTATTAAAACTGCCACTAGGAGAAGGAAGCTTTAAAAACATCTCTCTGTTACTATTGGTGCATGAGATGCCTATGATCCGACTGTCAACAGCAGAGCCAATCGAAGTAACTGTTTACATTGGAGAGCCCTTTCCTCCATCTCACAATGAACAAAGTAGAATGGAAGAGGATTGGTATTGTCTGTGATTGAGAGGCGAGTGAGGCTACAGTACAGAAAGGATTCAGTTCAAAGTGCCCCTGATCTTGTGGGAAAGTGGACACCCTCCAAAAAAAGATCATGTTGGGGTAATCGTTTTCTAAAAAAGGTCATTTTTAATAACCAAAAGTACAGGAAACAATTTTTTATATATATATCATATATCATAATCATATGTGTGTGTATGTATATATATATGTGTGTGTGTGTGTATATATATATATATATATATCGGGACCGATGCCGAGTATTTGCGGGAGTACTCCCGCAAATACCCCCGATACCAAAATAGAATACTTCCCCCCGCATATTGCAGCCATGTCCTGTCCCTCATACTTGTAGATATGATGCCGCCTCTGCCGCATACCGCCGTTAATCCCCCTGCATTATAGCGTAGCGCGCATTACAAGTTTTCGTTTTGAATACTTGTAATGCCCGCGCCGCCATGTATTGACACTCCCCTTCTCAGGATTAGACGGATCCGTTCAATCCCGAGCAAGGGGGAGTGTCTATGCACGAATCCGCGTATAGACACTCCCCCTTGCTCGGGATTGGACGGATCCCTCCAATCCCGAGAAGGGGAGTGTCTATACATGGCGGCGCGGGCATTACAAGTATTCAGAACGAAAGCTTGTAATGCGCGCTACGCTATAATGCAGGGGGATTAACGGCGGTATGCGGCAGCAGCGGCGGCATCATATCTACAGTTATGAGTGACAGGACATGGCTGCAATATGGGGGACATACATGGCTGCATATGTGGGGGACATACATGGCTGCCATATGGGGGACATACATAGCTGCCATATGGGGGACATGACATGGCTGCCATATGGGGGACATGACATGGCTGCAATATGGGGGACATACATGGCTGCAATATGGGGGACATGACATGGCTGCATATGTGGGGGACATACACATACAAATATATAAGAGGTCCATATAGTGAACTTGGTGTTGAGTTATTCACTTTAATGTCAACGCTGAGGACAAGGGGGCACTCTTTACGTCTGGAGGAAAAGAGATTTCACCTCCAAATACATGGCTGCAATATGTGGGGGACATACATGGCTGCAATATGTGGGGGACATACATGGCTGCAATATGTGGGGGACATGGCTGCATTTGGGGACACATTTAAAAAAAGTATCGGTATTCGGTATCGGCGACTACTTCAAAAAATGTATCGGTACTTGTACTCGATCCTAAAAAAAAGTGGTATCGGGACAACCCTATATATACACACATACAGTATATATATTTTCATATTCATATATATGATGCTGATCATTATGTTTGTTATATATTGTTTATATGATAATAAATAAATAAATATATATATATATATATATATATATATATATATATATATATATATATACACACTGTATAATACATTAACCACTTCAAATCCAGAAGGTTTTACCCCTTTTATGACCAGGCCATTTTCTACAATGCATTTTTTTTTTTTATGATTTTTTTTTTCTGCAATAAAACATATCACATAAAAAATATAAAAAGAAAATCTCTTATAAGTTTTGGCTAAAATGTATTCTGCTACATGTCTTTGATTGATATATATATATATATATATATATATATATATCAATCAATCTCCCAATAAGTGTATATTGACTAGTTTGTTTGACGGTTATAGCGTCTACAAACTATGGGATATATACTGAAATGTTTATTTTATACTAGTAATGATGGCGATCAATGACCTAATGGGACTGCGATACTGCCGCGAGCAATCTGACACTAACTCACACTTTGTGGGATCTAACTGCCACCAGTGAGATTATTACAGTCATCAGCGCTAGTAATATGCACTGTCACTGTACTAATAACACTGGGCAGAAAGGGGTAACATCTAGGGTGATCAAGGAGGTAAATATGTGCCTAACAAATGTTTGTGTGTACTGTGTGCTGCTTTTACTGGGGATCTAGTTGTTTTAGCAGGGAATGATCCCCTGTCACTGAACACGGATGTGTTTACAGTCACAGAACTGTAGTCGGTGAAGCTCAGAGCCGGGTTCTGCAAAATGAATGGCCGCTGGTACCCCCGGTGATCAGCATGTACCCCTGGTGATCACATCTATTGACACAGACTGGGTGACTCAGCCCCGCCCTCTGCTCCCTCATCACAGCATTTGATTGACAACAGCAGCAGCCAATGGCTACCAGTCTGTGCAGAGAGGAGGAAGACAAGATGAGAGCTCTCATGCGCGCTGCTGGATCAGATCAGGCTCAGGTAAGAATGGGGGGTGGGGGGCTCTTGCAACACATAGAATGTATTAACCACTTAAGACCCGGACCTTTAGGCATCTAAAGGACCCGGCCAGGTTTTGCGATTCGGCCCTGCGTCGCTTTAACAGTCAATTGCGCGGTCGTGCGACCTAGCTCCCAAACAAAATTGGCGTAATTTTTTTCCCCCCACAAATAGAGCTTTCTTTTGGTGGTATTTGATCACCTCTGCGGTTTTTATTTTTTGCGCTATAAACAAAAATAAAGTAACAATTTTGAAAAAAATGCAATATTTTTTGCTAAAATAAATATCCCCCAAAAATATATAAGAAAATATTTTTTTTCCTCAGTTTAGGCCGATACGTATTCTTCTACCTATTTTTGGTAAAAAAAATCGCAATAAGCGTTTATCGGTTGGTTTGCGCAAAATTTATAGCATTTACAAAATAGGGGATATTTTTATTGCATTTTTATTATTTTTTTTTTCTACTAATGGCGGCGATCAGCGATTTTTTTTCATGACTGTGACATTATGGCGGACACTTCGGACAATTTTGACACATTTTTGGGACCATTGTCATTTTCACAGCAAAAAATGCATTTAAATTGTGAAACTGTGAAAATGACAGTGCAGTTTGGGAGTTAACCACAAGGGGGCGCTGAAGGGGTTATGTGTGACCTAATGTGTGTTTACAACTAAAGGGGGTGTGGCTGTAGGTGTGATGTCATCGATTGTGTATAAAAGGGATCACACGATCAATGACGCCGCCACAGTGAAGAACGGAGCTTCGGACCGGGTCATGGGAGCGCGCCGCGGGCGCGCGCCCGCGACCCACGGCTGGGTACTAGTACAGCACGTACCTGTACATGCATGTGCCCAGCCGTGCCATTCTGCCAACGTAAATGTACAAGAGGCAGTCCTTAAATGGTAAAAAAAAAAAACCTTGAGGCTTTGGAACCACTTTCATTTGGGTTAAAGAAAAGGATTGCCGCTCTCAAAGTTTCCAAACCTTCACAGGAAATGTGTTCCACCCTACTAGGAGCTAACAGGTGCTGGCTCTGCACAAGTTTGATGAGGAAAAATATACTGGATGGGCACACTCCGTGAAAAAGGCATCTTTATTTGTAGAAAATTAAATAAAATCCAGTGTACAGCAGTCAAATCATATGGATGAATCATAGCCGATGACTAAGCATCGATTGATGTGAAACGCGTTAGCTATTCGCCCCTGTTTCTCCATATGATTTGACTGCTGTACACTGGATTTTATTTTATTCTCTACAAATAAAGATGCCTTTTTCACAGAGTGCGGCCATCCAGGATATTTTTCCTCATCAAACTTTCATTTTGGTGCAGTATAACATGGTGTAACATACTGGTATGGAAATGGTTAAACTGGATGGTGAGATTCAGTGACCAGCACTCAAGTGTTGGAGGAGCGGTGTCAGCCCCCGGATTTTATTATTTACATATTAGAGCACCCTGGTTTTAGAAGCTTCTGAGGTGTTTGGAAAGGTGCTAAAAGGTTTATTTTCATTAATGTAGCCACTTTGTCTTTTTGTAAGGAAAGGTTCCTTTTTTCTGAGAATATGTTATGGTTTAGTCTGCTCTTATTTTATATCCTGCCATGCCCTGGCAGATGTACGAGAAGTCATTTATCCTACAGTTATTGTTAAATAGACTGCCACTTTGTGTTACCACAGAAACACGAAATTAGTTACCAATGATAATATTTTACAGTACATTCTGCCCACAGAACCTGTTTAAAGTAAACCTAAATCAAAATGTAATTTATTTACTAATCACACGGTGTTCATTTATGTTCATATTTGCTATGATTTGTAAACTATTTTTTTTTTTTTTGACCTAAGAAGTACAGAACAGAGAAGTTCTTTCTTTCCTTTTCATTTTCAGGATTAGGGTTCCAGATAAAAGATCTTAATAATGGCATATGACACCTGAGGTTAACAAAGACAAATGACTATGTAAAATGATGGTTGTATGGACAGGGGGAGTGCTGTACTAAAGTGAGAATATTTTTCATTTTACATATTAGCTGGTTATTATATCCGCATTCATCTCCTTCGCTGGAGAATTTATAAATGGAAACAAAAGGCCCAGGGAGAACACCAGAAAAAAGCACTTGCATATCCATTTATTATGTTACATTTAATCCTAACCTTGGCAACAGTAACATCAGGTAAAAGCGCTTTGGTTGTAGAATACAGGCTACAGTGCCTTGAAAAAGTATTCACACCCCTTGAAATTTTCTACATTTTGTCATGTTATTACAACCAAAAACATAAATGTATTTTATTGGGATTTTATGTGATAGACCAAAACAAAGTGGCACATACAGTAATTGTGAAGTGGAAGGAAAATGGATTTCAAAATAATTTTACAAATAAATATCTGAAAAGTATGTGCGAAACTCATCGTTCTGCCCGTCGAGTTCCTAGTTCGGCAGTCAAAAAGCTTGTCGAGCCAAATTTTCCCATTGAACAACGAGGAAATAGAGAACCTGCTCTCTTTTTGGCTCGACGAGTTCCTCGATGGGTTGCTCGGCGAAAAGTGTACAGACGACCGGTTTCCTCTGCAGAATATGTCTCCCATCGAGCTTCTTGCTGAATTCTGCCGAGAAAACCGGTCGTGTGTACGCGGCCTAAGGGCCAGATTTGTGGAGTGCACGACTAATAGTTGTCCTGTGGACAGATTCTCCCACCTGAGCTGTGGATCTCTGCAGCTCTCCAAGGTTTACCATGGGACTCTTAACTGCCTCTCTGATTAATGTTCCCCTTGCCTGGCCTGTCAGTTTAGGTGGACAGCCATGTCTTGGTAGGTTTGCAGTTGTCATACTCTTTCCATTTTCAGTTGATGGATTGAACAGTGCTTCGTGAGACGTTAAAAGCTTGGGATATGTTTTTTTTTATAACTTAACTCTGCTTTAAACTTCTCTGAAAATGTATCCCTGGCCTGTCTGGTGTGTTCCTTGGCCTTCATGATGCTGTTTGTTCACTAAGTAAGGTTTTTTAACAAATCTCTGAGGGCTTCAAAGAACAGCTGTATTTATTCTGAAATTAAGTTACAAACAGATGGAGTCTATTTACTTATTAGGTGACTTCTGAAGGCTAATTCTTCGATTAGATTTTAGTTAGGGGTATCATGCCTCGTACACACGATCAGTTTTCCTTTCAAGAAAAGTGCGATGTAAGGTTTTTGTCAGGAATTCCAACCATGTGTATGCTCCATCACACTTTTTCTGTCAGTTTTAATGCCAAGAAAAGATTAAAAGCAGGATCTTAATTTGTGTGCCAGTAACAATTCCTATTGCGAATCGCGTTCGTCTGTATGCAATTACGACACGCAAAAAAAGCGCATGCGCAGAATCAAGCAGAAGAGCCGAACTGCCCAATATAACTTCATTGATCTCGGTTCATCATACGTGTTGTACGTCACCACGTTCTTGACGTTCGAAATTTCAGCCAAGATTTGAGTGATCGTGTGTATGCAAGACAATTTTGAGACGTTTTCCTGCTAAAAAGAAAAATACAGTTTTCCTGTCGGAAAAACTGATCATGTGTATGAGGCATCGGAGTAAAGGGGGGACTGAATACAGATACATGCCACACTTTTCAGATATTTATTTGTAAAAAAAAAAATGAAAACTATTTATCATTTTCCTTCCACTTCACAATTATGTGCCACTTTGTGTAGGTCTATCACAAAAATACTTTTCTCTTATCGTCCATGGACGGACACAGCTCCTTAAATATTGACAAGTGGGTTATGTTCCCTGTTTACAGGAGAGGACTAGGCAGAAACATGTTAGATAATTAAATACATGTTACATTAACAGAGTTGAACAGCCTCGCTTGGACGGGTAAGTACAGTCCCTCCCTCTTCGAAGGGTTGGTACGGCTGGGCATTCCTGGGGTTCGGGGGTCCTCTTCTCCTCCCTTCCCTGCTCCTTTCCCTTTGCTGCATTGCTAACATTGCCACTGTCAGGGGGGGGGGGCCTTTTACTGTTAAAAAGCCCTAGGAGGCTTTTCCTGTTTAAACGCAGCATTTTGCCAGCGCTGTCTGCATTTTTTGGGAGGTTTTTCAATTACATTGAAAACTCTTTTGGTGGCCATTTTGTCGTAGCCGCGCTATGGCGCAGCTTACATCGCGGTCGGCCATTTTTCTGTGGCTGCGTTCTGAACGCTCAACGGCTATTTGGAGTAGTCCTGGCCCTAGTGCTGTATCCTACGGCGCACATAGGTCCCTGCAGATGCCACACAGTTACCTCATAGTTCTTTTCCTCTCACACGCCGTGTGCTGAGAGCGGACGGCAGCGATGGGCAGTCTCCTCCTGAGGTGAGTCCTCTGGGTACCCCTGGTTAGCGCAGCAAGTGGGTGAGATGCCCTGTAAATAGTATTATTTGTCTATAAAAAGTATTATTATATATAAGTATATAAGTATTATTTGTCTATAAAAAGTAAACCTCTGCATAACACTGTATCCACATATCCCCCCACACAGTATTGCACAGTATTGCCCTTCTTCACATATCCCCCACACACAGTATTGCCCCCTTTACATGACCCCCATCACATATCCCCCCCACACAGTTTTTCCGCATCACATACTCCCACCACACAGTATTACCCCATAACATACCCCCACCACACACTATTGCCCCATCACATACCCCCGCCACACAGTATTGCCCCCTTTACATGACCCCATCACATATCCTGCACACAGTTTTGCCCCATCACACAACACCCCTTTTCCCCCCACAGCACAGCCCTCACTCCTCTTCCTTAACATTTCCATATATTTTTCCTCCCTTGCCTCTCCACGCCTACCTGTAACTTTTCAGCGCGGAGAGCAGGAGGCGGGACATTCGTCAAGTGAAGCCGCAGCAGCACTGGGCAGGACGGGAAGACTTTTGGGCGAACTGGTGATTGGCTGCTAGGACTGCCTCCTAGCAGCCAATCACCAGCCGTCCAACATGACAGGCTGCTACCTCTCTGGTCCCATCCCCCAGTTCAAAAATGTGCCGCCGTCCGCTCCTCTAACTAGCGGAGGAGGCTGGGGACAGCAGATACTAAATGGCGCGATCGCCGCGGTCCGGAAGGAGCCCCCCTTTATGGAGCCTCGCGGCCCCCCTGGGGGGCACGCCACACTATTTGAGAAGCACTGCCCTACATGCTGGTGGTGGAAGCAGGTGTTAGCACCTGGGATTCCCACAGATGTTTTATTGTTAGTCCTGGACACGTTTGTGCCAGAGTGGGGGTGGACTGTGGACGGGCATTAAAAGAGTGCCCCCTTCCCCCGTTATCCCATGGGGAATGCTCTGTTATGGAGTCGTGGACCAGGTAACTGGGTAGTAAAAAAAAAAAAAAAGCAGGATAAGGCATTTATGGGTGCGCTTCTCACTGCTGCAAGGGACTCTCTTAAGCTATATAGTGCAGCTGGGTTTTTGCCGAAGGCTCGCTCTTTTTTGGATCACTCAAATCGGACCACTCTGTGTAGGTTTTTTACTTACGTGCCCTTCTTTGATAATTTCTAAGATGCGGAATGAGAACAGCCGCTGAGGGCTTTTGTAGTCCCTCACCGCTGGGCGGTTCAGTGCCCCTTTGAGGAGAGCCTTTTCAAAAGGTGGGCTTCTCCTCTGGTGGTGGACCCTGCGGGTGTCATGTATAGATGACCACTCTGCCTATTGCGGGAACCCCCGCTTATATGGATCTGACTGATAGAAGATCCGAAGCACTGACCTGTTCCATGTTTACCATGCTGGGGTCTGACTTGGGGCCTATTGTGACCACTACTCTAGGGTCTCAGTCACTCACGGAGTGAGCATTTTGTACCAGACAGTGGAGGAGCACCGACTCTCTCCCGAAGAAATTAGGCTAGTGGACCAGCTGGTCCAGGGCCTTGTATAGGTCTGTAATGCTTCATTGAATGCCGCGCCCTTGTTAACCAGAACTTCTGTTTCATAGATGGTTTTATGCACATGGTGGTGTAGTGGTAACTCCATTACTTGGCAGCAAGAGAGTCATTGGTTCGAATCCGGACATTAACACCTGGGACTTGCATTGTCGCTCCCTGTGTCTGCGTGGGTTTCCTCCGGGCCAGGTCTAGTGATCTTGTACAGTCGCCTTAGTCGCGCTGGTTTCCCTGTGGGGTCTGTATCGGCGGCTTTATGCCGTTCCTCCATCGTAGTTGCTTCCTCGACTGCTCCACAGAGTGGAGGCTGAGGGGATCCTGATGATTCTAATCACTCCAGATTGGCCTTGGCGTCCTTGGTACACCGATATCAGGGGCGCCTATTAGCGGAGGTACCCTGTCGGATGCCAGGGCAGGAGGTCCTTCTCTCCTTCCCAGGGTCCCATACTTCCTCCTGTTGTACAGTCACTGACTTTCTCAACATGGCTATTGGAAGCCAGACTTTAAGAGACGGGGGTCTGTCCGACTCAATCATCTTAACGACGCTGAGGGCACGGTAGCCTTCTTCCAGAGGATCTACCGTCGCACCTGGAAGGCCTACATCTCTTGGTGTGAAGAGATGGAGTGACGTCCACCGACATACACAGTGTCCAGGGTCCTGCTGTTTTTACAGCTTCAAGTGGATCTAAACATTGCTTAAAGCCCCGTTTGGGGGAAGATTTCAGCCTTGGCTGTGTTCTTTCAGTGGCTTTTTGCGGCCCGTTCCCTGGTGGGTACCTTTTTGTTCAGGGGGTTTTTCATATACTTTCCCCTCTTGTCCCACCTCTTCACCCATGAGTTTTGACTCTGGTGCTCTCGGTTCTTCAGGAACCTTCCTTTTGGAAACATCAGAGAGATTTTTCTCTTGACACTATCTCAAAAGGTGGCCCCTTTAGTGGCCTTTACCTCTGTTAGAAGGGTTTCTGAGTTGGATTAGGTAGTGGTGCGCCCACGACCTTCCCGTTCAGGTGGCTTTGTTCATTTCACCTTTTTTGATGTCACAAATGTAGAGTATAAGATTTCCTATCATCTGTGCCCAGTCTTGCCACACAAAGTTAATCCAGATCTGAGTAATCCTCTTTTAATGTTCTGTGAAAATGAACAGCCTTCCAGATAAAAACTTGCCTAAATAAAAAGTCTGTTTTCTCTCTTCTTGCTTTGAGTGACAGGTTATTTACATATCTAGCTTGGACATGTTTATCATATGTTATGTTATGTTTATCATAACATGAGGTATAAAAAGTGAGAAATCCACCCCTCCCCCACATAACACATCCTGGTAATATACAATGAACTTTGGATCACCTCATGTTATGATAAACAAAACATAGCATATGATAAACATGTCCAAGCTAGATTTGTAAATAACCTGTCACTGAAAGCAAAAACAGAGAAACGGACTTTATAATTTGGCAAGTTTTTATCTGGAATTCTGTTAAAGGATTACTAAAGGAAATTTTTTTTTTTTAGCTAAATAGCTTCCTTTACCTTACTACAGTACTGGTTTCATGTCCTTATTGTTCGTTTTTGCTTTGAAGTTGCTGTAATCCTGCTCTGTTCGCCACACTTCCTGCTTGTCTGTTTCCTTATAACCACAGTGCTGGGAGCTTTCTCACGATGGTTTAAGCTGTCATTACTGTGTGTCTAAAACTTCCCAGAACCAATCAGATTCATTTTAAAAACAAAACACTGCCCTGGATTTGTTTGTTTTTGTTCTGTGTGTCTATTTCTACTTTGCAGAAACATGAAGCCAGTTCAAAAGTGAAACTAACCTGCAGGCACATTATATGATTGATTTTTATCTATTTTTAATCATTTTGAAAAGGAATCAGTTAACTTTTATGTCTCTATACCCTGTAAACTGTCATTTCAGCAAAAAACATTTTTTCCTTTAGTGACCCTTTAATTTGCACTGAACATTAAAACTCTGCGCTGGAATAACTCTGTGGCAAGACTGGGCACAGATGATAGGAAATATAATTTTTTGGGGGTTTACATCCACTTTAACGAGGACATTGTACTTCCATCCTTGTGTCCCCGGTCGGCGCATCCTAAGGAGGTTGCGCTACATACTTTGGACGTGGTACGCACCTTGCAGGTGTACCTGCCTGCTATGGCTCCGTTTTGGAGATCTGACTCTCTTTTGTGTCGGTGTCTGGTCCACAAAAGGGCCTGGCGGTCTCGTCGACCACCATTTCTTGGTGGATCAGGCAGACCGTCATACAGGCCTATGATCTTAGGGGGCGGGTCCCCCCTTTCCGGTCACGGCACTTTCGACCAGGGTAATGGTGCTGCTTCCTGTTTTTTTTTTCAACGTCATGCGTCGGTCTCACAGGTGTGCGAGGCTGCGACTTGGTCGTTCGTTCACGCTTTTTCCAGACTTTATATGGTTGCTGTGAGTGCATCTTCTGATGCTTCTTTTGGCCGCTAGGTTTTGCAGGTGGCTGTTTAAAGTTGCACCTCCTCCGTTGAGGAGCTCTGCTTGTTTTGGGGTGAAGTTACAATTGGTTTTACTGATGCTGTTCCCACCCCTCGTTTTTTGACACTGCTTGCGAACGTCCCACTTGTCAAGATTTAAGGAGCCGTGTCCATCCATGGACGATAAGAGAAAGTAGGATTTTTTGTACTCACCACAAAATCCTTTTCTCTGAGTCCATGGACGGACACAGCACCCACCCCTTCTTTTAGGTTTGTACTGCTTGTTACGAACTGAGGCTACATACTGCAGGGAGGAGGGTTATGTCTGGAGGGACCGCCACCTGGGCGGGGCTGTTCAACTCTGTTAATGTAACATGTATTGAATTATCTAACATGTTTCTGCCTAGTCCTCTCCTGTAAACAAGGAACATAACCCACTTGTCAAGATTTAAGGAGCTGTGTCCGTCCATGGACTCAGAGAAAAGGGATTTTACGGTGATTACAAAAAATCCTATTTTACGTTTTTGGTTGTAACATGACGAAATGTAGACAATTTTCAAGGGGTTTGAATACTTTTTCAAAGCATTGTAATTGATCCCCTAATTTAAACTCCACTGCCTACTATTGTATTGAATACACATACCTTGACTGCACTTTTTGCCACCCACATCTCAAATTGTGGTCAACCAGCACAAATTGGCCTAAATTCAGGCTGGCCAAATTCTACGGCTAGCTTAAAGTGAGACAAAAAATTTATTGGGGTTTAACCCAGACCATTATGCAGGCTAAGGACCTTGCCCCTTTTTGGGATTCGGCACTGCTTCGCTTTAACTGACAATTGCGCGGTCGTGCGACATGGCTCCCAAACAAAATTGGCGTCCTTTTTTTCCCACAAACAGAGCTTTCTTTTGGTGGTATTTGATCATCTCTGCGTTTTTTATTTTTTGTGCTATGAATAAAAATAGAGCAACAATTTTGAAAAAAACGCAATATTTTTTTACTTTTTGCTATAATAAATATCCCCCAAAAATATATTAAAATGTATTTATTTTTTCCTCAGTTTAGGTCGACATGTATTCTTCTACCTATTTTTGTTAAAAAAAAATATTGCAATAAGCGTTTATCGATTGGTTTGCGCAAAATGTATAGCGTTTACAAAATAAGGGATGGTTGTATGGCATTTTTATTATCACTTTTTTTTTACTACTAATGGCGGCGACATTATGGCGGACACATCGGACAATTTCGACACATTTTTGGGACCATAAAAATGCACTGATGACTGTGAAAATGACAATTGCAGTATAAGAGTTAACCACTAGGGGGCACTGAAGGGGTTAAGTGTGACCTCATATGTCTTTTTAACTGTAGGGGGGTGGGGCTGGATGTGTGACGTCAGTGATCGTCTTTCCCTATATCAGGGAACTGACGATCACTGACATTGCCACAATGAAGAACAGGGAAGGTGTGTTTACACACACCTCTCCCCGTTCTTCAGCTCTGGTGACCGATCGTGGGACACCAGCTGCGATCGGGTCAGCGGGTCCCGCGGGCGCAGTCACGTAGCTTCGGACTGCTCGCGACCCCACGGCTGGGCCTTAAAGAGACACGTACAGGTACATGCTTGTGCCCAGGCGTGCCATTCTGCCGACGTATATTGGCGTGAAAGGGTCCTTAAGTGGTTAAGCATACATACTTTGATTGTATTTTTTTAAACCAGTCTTAAGTGTCACTTTAAATCCTGCATTAGACTTTTTATGGTAAAGAGCTACAATCTTCTACAATCACGTCAAGTATAGTAAAGAGGATATCCAGGAAAAATGGAAATCAGTTTTTTTTTTATTGAGGACTTTATGAGTAGAAAATGGTGAATTTTCACCTTTTATCACCCCAAATAACCACTGTTGAGGTTTGTGACATTGGAGTCTAGACCGTAAACAAAGTGGTGATGACAGAGGAGTACGGTCATATGTTATGGTTAATATGTAATATCAGACTTCTCCACTGGGTGACGCCGCAAGCGATAGATACAAATTGAGTTCTTTATCATAAGAAAACCAGGGAAATATTTGAGAGGGACACCACTTGATTCTAAATAGTGGGGATCTAAACACAAGGAATTTCTAGAATCATTTATCACCATGAGTCCTTATTATAAATGTAAGGCATACCTGGGGGCCTTCCTTAGCTTGATACTTGCTTTTACTTAAATATAACCATATGGACTCCCCTGCATGTACTGGCCCATGTTTCTGCTACAAAATATTTACTTGTTAGTATTTTTTTTTTTTATTGCTTTTGAATAGCTGTCCCGATATATTAGGCAACCCTTTTGTGCTTCATATTTTTTGTATAGTTCATATGTTGAATATGACTGAATCTATTTGTCCTCATCAGTAAAGTATTCTTTGTGATACAATATCTACACATTTTATTGGTAACATCCCTGTTTCATAGGTCCGAAATATATTGTTACAGTTTTATGTGTCTTAGGTCTCTTGCACATTGCAGGTTGAAAAAGCTTAGTACAGCTTTTTTTTTTACTGAGCTAAAATACAGCTCATTGATTATAATGTGCTTACGCACACAGGTGCGTAAACAGCCTTGCATTCTTCAGTAAAAAAATAAAAAATAAAAAAAAAAAATGAATTTTTGGTCAGTAATTTACGCCTCATACACACAAAAATGTGTGCAAATTCCCATTTACATAGTGTGCAGAACAAAACACAAGAATAAATTTGCATTTGCGAAAATGCTTTATAAACACATATCCTTGTGTCAGGCCAGATCTATGTACCTTGTGTGAAATAAATGAGCGTATTGTAGATTTATCATAAAATGTAGTACAATAATTTCCAGGTTTTTCAAATTTAACACGCAAATACAAGAAAAGTCACATTGCAATATATGTGGCCTTCATATCATGGGTAAAAAGGGACAAGTGGACAAATTCATGCATATAATCTTGATAGACATCCACAATATTCTTTCCTCAAGTATAAAGGTATCAACAGTTCAAAGAAAAGAATTACAGCCCACATAAAAATTCTAGTGCCGCTCTAAATTTTTCATGTAGAGGACTTAAGTGGCTACTCTGTGCCACACACTTCAAGACAAGTCAAAACAAATGTTTGCTTTCAACACACATGCTCAACACAGGGTGTGTTCATTTGCCCTAATAATTTCTCTCCCACTAATTGACACTGGAGAAACTTGTACAAATAAGTGCAATATTGTTGAAGCCCATGACCCTTCCATTGGAGAAACATTCAATGTATCACCATGGACAAAGGAGCTAAACCTGGAGTAGATTATTTGTTAATAAAAAAACCTGGAGTAGATAACCATGGGTCCCAAAGATCAAATCAAATCACTATTCCTCTGGGTAGGAGGGTGCGGGAACATCAATTTAATAGTTTTGAGCTTATGGGCTAAAAGTTGCAGCCTAGTAACTGGGATCAGAATTTCTATGCCTCGTTTCCACTGCACGGATCTGGTCGGGTCAGTTATTTTGGAGCGGTTGGGATGGGTCCGGTCTAATCGCGTGAGCGTTTCCACTGCAAATCGGACCGTGAGGGACCATTCAGGGTTTAATAAAAAAATCCTAGCGCATCCACCAATCAGTGAGATGCATTTGTAGGTCCGCCCTAACCGAACCGTTCCACTCTCTCTGGTCCCTCATCTGAAGCAGGACCCTTGCTGGTGCGGTACGGTTCGGTCTTACGGTACGCTTTCATAATGGAAACACCCAAAATAGCGTACCGTACCGAACCGATCCGCTCAGTGGAAACGAGGCATTAGAGTGTATATCTCTGGATCCAGGCCTCCTAGTTAACTTACAAGGGGTTCCTGATCTATGGATGCTTGATATACCATGTTTATAGTATTTACAATCATCTCCCAATAATGGAATAATTTAGGACACTTCCCCAGCATGTGTAGAAGATCACCCAGTCCCCCTTGACATCTCAGACAGCATGGGCTATACCTTCATTGAATACATTTTTTTGGGGGTATAATATACCCTGTGTAGCATAAACAATTGTGTCAACCGTTGGGTAGGCGACAATGACATTGGGGTTACCTGTTCCAGAAGTGTTGCCCAGATCTCTTCCAAATTATTCCTAAGATCTCTTTCCCACCCTCTCCTGCAGGTTAATATTAAATTATCACTTATACTGTAAAAAGGCATATACAGTAGGTCAAAAATTAGTCCTTTCCTTGTATCTGTGAAGACTCACCAAAAGGGATGTTCACCACATGGGGGGACAGCAGATCCCCTTTGGGGATTAAACTCACCAGATACTGAGCATCAATATGCCTTCAACTTAAATCATCCTCCGCTTACTCCACTCGGTTAAATGATACCCAATCTCATGGTCATATGGGAAAATCAAAGGAATATACATAGGGCAATATTGCTTTTAAAAGATTTATTCAACCCAAAACAAACAAACCCCCCTACATATATGCATAGCAAATCTGAATGTAAATCAGGCAAAACAATAATCAAGATGAGGTATTGTGCTCACGGATTATTCCCTGAAGACCACAGTGTGTGTAATCCGGTTTCTGAAGTCTTCCTGGTCCTTCTCCTGTGAAGCACATACGTCACTTCCGGTTGTAGTGCTGTGGAATCACGTCCTGACGTTTCGTCTCATTGAGACTTCTTCTGAGGGCGTGTGTATTCCTGTACACAAAGACCTATACAATCACACAGCATTATAATCCTCCAATCAAATGTCAGCTCCTGGGTAAGAGCATGACCCAACGCCACGGCACGGCTCCTCCCTTGGTGACTTCTCTAAACTGCTAACAGCAATAAAAAGCAGTCACAATCTTTAGTGAATTATTTGAGTTACCAGGAGCTAAATACTGGCAAGGGAAATTTTTATTTAAAAAAATTCAAGATTTCCTCCAGTGTTGAATGCTGGTCACCCCCCTCCCAACTACTGCACCTTAGTTGCCCACACTCACTATGGTGTACATCCTGTGTAGATAAAGGTGTTGGAGTAGGTTAGACAGCACTGCAAATTTGCAAATTAGAGGTGATTGGCACGATTAACGGTATGAACGGAAGCCAAATACTGGTAAGGGGAATCATTATGCAAAAAATTTACAAATCCCTTCAGTATTGAAGGCTGGCCACCTCTCCAATCTACTGCACCTTAGTTGCCCATCTCTATGGTGGAAATCCTGTCTGGATAATAGGAATGCATGGAAGTGGATTTGTCAGCACTACAAAGAAGGGCCAAAGTTTGCATGTTAGAGGTGATCGGTATGAGCCAAATGCTTTAAGGGGGATCCTTCTATAGAAAAATCAAAAATTACCTCTAGTGCTGAAGACTAGCCACCCTCTACCACCTACTGCATCTTAGTGTACCATCACTATGGTGTGCATGCTGTCTGGATAATAGGAAGGTTTGGAAGTAGGTTAGCCAGCACTACAAGGCAGGGTCAGGGCTGGTTCACAGAATCACAAAGGAAAGTGGTCTGCGATCTGGTGTCCACAAATGCACTACGTCTACAATCTGCATTTGGGTGGCAAAACGCACAGAACACACTTTTCCCACACCATGTTCTGGTGGGAATCAGCCCTCAAAGTTTGCATATAAGAGTTGAAGTTTAGGTATTAACCCCATAGAGCTGTAATATGTTTAGTAAGTTTGCATATGTCACAGGTAGGGTTGAGCGAACCGGAACTGTAAACTTTGGGTTCGTACTGAACTTTGGCTTTTATTTGGGCCCGAACCCGAATAATTTGCTGAAAGTTCGGGTTCGGAGTTCGGCTATGTAACGGCGCGCTGCACAGCAACCTATCGCCATTTGTTTTACTTGTGTGACCTAGAAGCCATCACAGCTATGCCTACTAATGGCATGGCTGTGATTGGCCAGTGCAGCATGTGACCGAGCATATGACCCAGCCTCTATATAAGCTAGAGGCACACACCACAGCTCGTCACTCTGTTTTAGCTAGGGTAGGGAAAGGCTGCAGCTGCTCTCAGGGACAGATTAAGATAGGATTTTCTTGCTTCAGAAATCGAATTACAATACTCAGCGATCGATCTACGTAGCATTAGCTACATTAAGGAAAGGTTCCTGATTGATTGTGCTTATATTGAGAGAATTAGTTAGGAATCAGTCCTACTTCACAAATCTATTTGCAGCAGCACTGCATATGTTCCTGTCAGATACTCTGCATATTGCACCAGCAATACATATGTTCCTGTGAGATACTCTACATATTACACCAGCATTGCATATGTTCCTGTCAGATACTCTGCATATTGCACCAGCATTGCATATGTTCCTGTGACATACTCTGCATATTGCACCAGCATCGCATATGTTCCTGTGACATACTCTGCATATTTCACCAGCATTGCATATGTTCCTGTCAGATACTCTGCATATTGCACCAGCACTGCATATGTTTCTGTCAGATACACTGCATATTGCACCAGCAATGCATATGTTCCTGTCAGATACTCTGCATATTGCACCAGCATTGCATGTGTTCCTGTGACATACTCTGCATATTGCACCAGCATTGCATATGTTCCTGTCAGATACTCTGCATATTGCACCAGCATTACATATGTTCCTGTGACATACTCTGCATATTGCACCAGCATTGCATATGTTCCTGTCAGATACTCTGCATATTGCACCAGCACTGCATATGTTCCTGTCAGATACACTGCATATTGCACCAGCAATGCATATGTTCCTCTCAGATACTCTGCATATTGCACCAGCACTGCATATGTTCCAGTAACATACTCTGTATATTGAGGGAAGTGAGGATTTCTCAGAAGAAATAAGGAAATTTAAAAGAAAAATCAAAGGATGAGGTAAGTGAAGGAGGACTGCACTGCAAGGTAAAGGAAGTTATTTAGGGGGGAAAAAAATCCTTTACAACCCCTTTAAGGCATCCTTTAAATTTTCTCGGGACACCCCATTCTACAATGTAAAAGATTGAACTACCGGTAAAAGTTTGATGTAATGTAGCAGCATCTACACACTAGGGACACCCAATATTTTAAATATTTTGTTCCTCTAAAGCCAATACTACTTTGCACTCTGGTACTGAGTAGTATTCTAGTGTTTATTTTTTCCATCAGTTTCTCACCCTCACTCTGCTTATATGACCCCAGTGCTGATCGAGAGGGACAGGGAATGGGCAAACAAAGAAAATGTCTAAACGTTGAGTGGGATATTACCCATTATTATGACTAATATTCATTAATATGAGTAGTATTTACACATATCTTCCCCAAGTTCCCCTTAGTGGTTCACTAGAGTTTAGGGAGGGTTTAATATTATTGGGTTTACTCACCTACCCTTATTTATGAATTTGATCTTATCTGCTCATGATATTACATACTGTTATACTAGAATGCGGTTTATTAGGGATATTATTTTTTTTATCCATAGGGATTTTTCATATTCAAACCTTTTCTCAAATCTTTTGTCTTGGTTTTAACTGAGAATATTTGATCTGTACATCATTTGTTATTATTATTACTTTCTTTTTTTTGCTTTTATTCACCTTAGCATTTTTTTTTGTAATTGGTTTATTATCACAGACACTTTTGTGGTCTTTTTTATGGTGTTGTACCCTTTCATTTTTAATGCAGCAGGTCTTTCACCTTCTGTGATAAGATTTTTACCTGATATAATTTTTTTTTAAATTAAATGGCAACCGATGATGCATTTATTCTCCCCCTTTGCATGGAATACCCACCCCCACAACTAAGTTGGGAGGGGGGGTGGAGCAAAATGTATTGGTGTGCATGCTTTGGCTGGAGCCCAGGCTGAGCCTGTTATATTATCCTATTCATGGTTTGCAGTGATGTTTGGATTACTTGGACACCACCTTCCCCTATACAAACTGTGGAGGCACCCAACTTTCTCGTTATCAACCAATGATGTCACCAGTTGTTAGGATAAAAAGAAAAGAAAGGAGGGCGCACTGACCTTGAGCATTACCACTTAAAATATTTATTTAAAACAAAATAAAAAGCAATGGTCCTACTCACAAAGGGATATTAAGTAAGCACTTTTTCAAGCAGCAGGACTGGACCTCACGGCACCTGTCAGTAGAACCTCAGACATCTGAATGGCTGATGCATTTCTGGGGCGTACCCCCTTCTTCAAAGCCTGGATAGTCCGTGATACCAGTTGTTAGGATGTCAGAGGCTTGTCAGTACAATAAAACCTGTGGGTTTGTGTGATGAGAAGACAGGCTTGATAAACTTGTTGGCTTGTTGACAATTTTTGGCTATTTGAAGCAATTTTTTTACATTTTGCAAAGACACCCCTGAAGTTTCCAGAAGGTACCTAGGGTGTCATGGAACCCAAGTTAAAAAAAGGCCGATCTAAGCTATAACAAAGGTATTGGAGCACAAATAGCCAGTCTGGCCTTCGGAATTGATAGGATGGTGAAATCTGTAACACTGCACAAATACAAATTATATATTTTACTCACTAGTCTGTGGGAACAATGAATAAACCAGAAAGGTCATTCCAACAAAATGATCAACTGATTGTTAAAGGTGACTCATTAAATTACTGTAGTGGTGTCTAGTTACAAGCACCTCTTTAAAGACATACACATTCCTCCAAGTGACTTATAATTGTGAGCTACTGAACATGAAAGAATTGACGGCCCCTATGAACTGATGCTGAACTTTCTATTTAAAGATGTTTAAAGCAAATTCCTCTATCAGAGTGTCTGGCAGCAATTCGACATTTTGCACAGACTAGAGCAGTGTTCACCTTTGAAACAAAGCATAAAGGCCTTGTGTTTTCTTTTCTTATTTTGTTTTCACAGTGCTGCATTCTTAGCCTCCTCCTTGTAAAATGTATCCTACTGACATTCACAGAATTTGTACAAGTTTTTGTGAGGCAGTTAAACATTATGCAAAGACATATATAAAGATTACAGACATGATACATATCAGGTGGAAGAATAATAATCACAAACACATATATAAAACATTTTCAGGGGGTTAGCAGAGGTAATTGTTGGCGAGAGTGTGATATTTTATTCTCAGATTTGTATAATAGTTATATAGTTTATAAGCTTGGAAAAAAAGACAAAGGTCCTTCAAGTTCTGCCTACATGTGTAGGTACAGTGGATATAAAAATTCTTCTCACCCCTGTTAAAATGTCAGGTTTCTGTGATGTAAAACACTTAGGCGGCGTACACACGACCGAGGTTCTCGCTGGAAAACAGCGAGAACCTAGCTGGAAGCTGCATTCCAGCGAGGACCTCGTCCGTGTGTACACAGAGCGCTCGCCCCGCCCATCGAGCGAAAAGAGAGCACGCTCGACGGCCCGCCTGGATGAATGGCTGGTTGCCATTCCCGACGGGCAGGTCGCCGATTTCGACGGCCGGCAGAGAACCTCGACGGGCGGAACGATGTGTTCTGCCCGTCGAGGTTCTCTGCCGTGTGTACGCGGCTTAAGACAAAGATAAATCATTTCAGAAGTTTTTCCACCTTTTTAATGTATCAACTGTACAACTCAATTTTTTTTTTGGGGGGGGGGGGTCTAAAAATGAAAAACTAAAATAATGTGGTTGCATAAGGGTGCACACCCTCTTATAACTTATAAATGTAACTGTGTTCAGAATTAAGCAATCACATTCAAATTAATGTTAAATAGGAGTCAGTACACACCTGCATCATATAAAGTGCCTCTGATTAACCCCAAATAAAGTTCAGCTGTTCTAGTAGGTCTTTCCTGACATTTTCTTAATCGTATCCTACAGCAAAAGCCATGGTCCACAGAGAGCTTCCAAATCATCAGAGGGATCTCATTGTTAAAAGGTAACAGTCAAGAGAAAGGTAAAAAATAATTTCCAAGTCATTAAATATACCATGGAACACAGTGAAGACAGTCATCATCAAGTGAAGAAAATATGGCACAACAGTGACATTACCAAGAACTGGACGTCTCTTCTGAATTGATGAAAAGATGAGAAGTAAGCTGGTCAGGGAGGCTGCCAAGAGACCTACAGCAACATTAAAGGAGCTGCAGGGATAACTATCAAGTACTGGCTGTGATGTACATGTGACAACAATGCTAAGCTAAATTTTGCAAAAATACATCAGAAATTCCAAAATATATGTTTGGTGCAAAAACAAAAGTGCATATCACCAAAAGAACACCTTTCCCACAGTAAAGCATGGTGGTGGCAGCATCATGCTTTGGGGCTGTTTTTCTTCAGCTGGAACTTAGTCAAGGTAGCCTTAGTCAAGGTAGAGGGAATTATGAACAGTTCCAAATACTAGACAATATTGGCACAAAACCTTCAGGCTTTTGCTAGAAAGCTGAACATAAAGAGGAACTTCACCTTTCAGCATGACAACGACCCACAACATATATCCAAATCAACAAAGAAATGGCTTCACTAGAAGAAGAATAACGTTTTGGAATGGCCCAGCCAAAGCCCAGACCTGAATCCGATTGAAAATCTGTGGGGTGATCTGAAGAGGTCTGTGCACATGAGATGCCCTCGCAAGCTGACAGATTTGAGGTGTTTTTGCAAAGAAGAGGGGGAAAATATTGGCAAGTCCATATGTGCCATGTTGATAGACCCAATAATAAAATCAAATGGTGCTTCAACAACGTATTAGTTTAAGGGTGTGTACACGTATACAACCATATTATTTTTTTTATTTTTTTTACTTTGCTTCACCTAAAAGTTTTCAGTTTGTTGTTCAATTGAGTTGTACAGTTTATAGGTCACATTAAAGGTGGAAAAAGTTCTGAAATTATTTATCTTTGTGTCATTTTTTTACACCCCTGACTTTTTAACAGGGGTGTGTAGACTTTTTATATCCACTGTATGTGAAATTCTTATTCTCTATAAATTCCCATAGCCCTGAATATTCTACTTCCTGAGGAAGACCTCTAAAAGTATTTTTTGGAAGTTGTCAACACTCTCAGCTAACAAAAGAAAAAACAAGCCGCGCCAAAAAAAAACATAAACAATAAAGCAGACTTGGAAATGTAAATCAATACAGTTCAATAAAAGTCCATAAGAGTAGCTTGGTCCAATAATGGAGCCTTCTACGATTCACACCACAAAGTGACTTGTATGCAGAGAGTGCACCCACCACCGAATAAATGTGCAGCTTACCAGATGACAAGCTTAACAGACAATTGGCTATAGCCCAGCCACGGCCTTTTAATTCCTTAGGATCCCAGGGAGTTGTGATGGTACCCGTTCGATCAGGGATAGGCGTCTGTAGGCTCCAAACGTTCAGGATGGGTGAAAAAAAGAAGCGCACATAACGTAACTCCGTAAAGGAAATTTATTAAAATGTAAAAAATTATACTTACAAACATAGGATAAAATACAGCGTGTAACAAATAATGCCGGCCAGCATGAAGGAGCCCTCCTCCTAAGCGTGGTGACGTCACTGCGTGGCTACCCAGACGCGTTTCGTCACTATAGGACGTTGTCAATGGGGGTAGGGCTACACAGTGAATCACTGTAGAAATAGACGTGCCGTCTGTTGTGATAAGCAGCACATTAGACCCGAGGGCTCCATTTTGGATATGGTAAACTGCCCTTACTAGAACGGCGCGGCTTTCGCCATGGAGCGACCGTTCAGGTATCAAAAACTATACGTTTAAAATAAAATAGAATAAAACACTCACCCGCGAAAAGGCGAGAGAAATCAATCTCTTATTTAAAAGAAAAGGAGGAAGAGAAAACTAGAGCAAAGGAACCAAGAGATGGAGAAACCGGAAGCAGAAGAAATGTCTGGCACTAGACTTCATCCCTAATATATTCTCATGGCAGAAAGAGCTCTATCGCCATCTACCGTCTCAATTGGAATTTACAACAAAATTCAAAGATTCCTAGTTTTAGAAGGAAAAACCAATGTTGTTCATTATTGACATACAACTATCTCTAGATCAATATTTAAATCGAGACTAGGGCGCATAGGAATGGAAAATCTAAAAAAGAGGAATAACCGTCTTTCAATATTTCAAAATAATATATTAAATATACTAAATCAAAAATAAAATAAAAATTAAATAAAAACCCCACTAACTAAAAAGTGAAGTGATTAATGTGTTGAATAAACTAATATAAAAATATGAAGGTGAAGTGAATCATACATTAAATATACTCAAATAATGAGATGGATAATAAGAAAAACCATCTCTCATAAGTAATCAAGTGAGTAGGCACTGACTTACCCTACAAGCTGTGTATACACAAAATCTCTGTATATACTGGATGTATATTAGTAAACTAAAGTGAATAATACTAAATATTAAGAAGGACAAAGCCTAACAGTGACTTTAAGGAGATATATATATATATATATATATATATATATATATATATATATATATATATATATATATATATATATATATATATAGGTGATATCTCGAATCAAAAATAGAAAAAATTAAAGAGAATAGATAAAATAAAATAAAAATTGAAATTAATTACTTTATTTTAACATCCGCCTCCATTTGTGCTTATCACAATAGGCGTGCCTTAGGCGTTATTAATGAACGCATTCACATCCGTCTCAATATTCAAACCGAAAGGTGTGTAAGTCTTAAGACGGAATATCCAGCCCATCTCCATTTGTGATATTTCCCGCACCAGATTACCTCCTCTCCAATGGGCTTTGTATTTATCAATCCCTAAGAACAGGGTATTGGAGGGGTGCTGATTGTGTCTAAGTCTGTAATGGTTAGAGACAGAGTGATCCTTAAAGCCTGACAGGATATTCGTAATGTGTTCATTTACCCACACCTGGAATGCCCTCTTTGTCCTACCAACATACTGCATACCGCATGGGCATTGCACCAAGTACACTACGCCCAAAGAAGAACAAGTGATACAAGGTACGATGTTATATTCCCTATTGGTAGCAGTGGAGGTAAATGTTCTCACACACCTCTGCTTGTTGGAATTTAGAGTACAGACCCGACATCTGCCACACCTGTAATAACCTTTAAGATGGTCAAAAAGGAGGCCAGACCCCTTCCGAGGAGGGTCTATAACATTGGCTGATATTTTATTCCTTAAGGATTGTACCCCTTTAAAGATTACACAGGGTTTTTGGGGCAAGATAGTTTTCAGTACAGGATCTGTCATAACTATGTGCCAATGCTTTTTCAAAAGATGGGAGATAGCCCTATGTTGGGTTGAGTAGGTGGTGATAAAAGGTACCTCATCCAGAAATTTCTTATCCTCCTTGGTCCCTTTATCTTGCAGAAGGTCTTTCCTGTCCATTGCGAGGACTTGGTCCAGAGACCCCTGTAGGGATATACTGCAATATCCCTTTTCTAAAAACCTTTCTGTGAGCACCCCAGCTTGATGTTGAAATTCTTGTGGATCGGAACAATTCCGTCTTAATCTAAGATATTGGCCTTTAGGAACACCTTTAAGCCAAGGATCATGATGGCAGCTATGTACAGGAATGTACCAGTTCCGATCCGTGTCTTTAACCACTTGCCGACCAGCCGCCGCAGTTATACGGCGGCAGGTCGGCACGGGTGCGCGAGAGCCCGTAGCTCTACGTCGCGCCTTTCGCGGCCACTAGGGGGCGCGTGCGCGCCGCCGGCGGCCCGCGCGCGCGCCCCCCGCTCGCCCCCGAGTCCCGTGCGTGTGCCCGGCGGGCGCGATCGCCGCCCGGCACACGCGATCGCTCGTTACAGAGCGGGGAACGGGAGCTGTGTGTGAAAACACACAGCGCTCGTTCCTGTCAGCGGGGGAAACGCTGATTTTCTGTTCATACAATGTATGAACAGAAGATCAGTGATTCCCCCTAGTAAGTCCCCCCCCCCATACAGTTAGAACACAAATAGGAACACACTTAACCCCTTCCCCGCCCCCTAGTGTTAACCCCTTCACTGCCAATGGCATTTTTATAGTAATCCAATGCATTTTTATAGCATTGATCGCTAAAAAAATGCCAATGGTCCCAAAAATGTGTCAAAAGTGTCCGAAGTGTCCGCCATAATATCGCAGTACCGAAAAAAAAACGCTGATCGCCGCCATTACTAGTAAAAAAAAAAAATAATAATAAAAATGCCATAAAACTACCCCCTATTTTGTAAACGCTATAACTTTTGCGCAAACCAATCAATAAACGCTAATTGCGATTTTTTTTACGAAAAATATGTAGAAGAATACGTATCGGCCTAAACTGAGGAAAAAATATTTTTTTTTATATATATTTTTGGGGATATTTATTATAGAAAAAAAGTAAAAAATATTGCATTTTTTTCAAAATAGTCGCTCTGTTTTTGTTTATAGCGCAAAAAATAAAAACCGCAGAGATGATCAAATACCACCAAAAGAAAGCTCTATTTGTGGGAAAAAAAGGACGCCAATTTTGTTTGGGAGCCACGTCGCACGACCGCGCAATTGTCAGTTAAAGCGACGCAGTGCCGAATCTCAAAAAGTGCTCTGGTCTTTGGACAGCAATATGGTCCGGGGCTGAAGTGGTTAAAGTACGTGGAGGTGACAAATCTATTATCCCTAATTTCAACCACTAGGTCCAAATAATGGACCTTGGTCTGACTGGCATCGTACTTCAATTGTATCCCCCTATCATTGGAGTTGAGAAATCCAATGAAATTAGTCAAATCTCCATGTTCACCGGCCCATAGGAGGAGGATGTCATCTATATATCTTGCCCAAAGGACCACCTGAGGGGTGTCCCCTGGGTAGATGACATCCTCCTCCCACTTGGCCATAAACAGGTTGGCCAAACTGGGGGCGTACTTGGCCCCCATCGCCACCCCTGTGTTCTGTTTATAAAAATTGTTCTCAAACCAAAAGTAATTTGATGCTGCTGCAAACCTCAGCAGAGACATGATGAAGTCTGTCTGTTTGGAATGGAGGCCTGAGTCTCTGTCCAAAAAGAATTGGACGGCTTCAAAACCTAGCGTGTGGGGTATGATGGTATATAGTGATGTCACATCTATAGTAGCCATCCACATATTAGGGGTGACTGGGAGATCTGATAATATGTTAATGATGTGTTTAGAATCCTTAACATAGGAGGGGATCTTTCTAACTAGAGGTTGCAAGTAAAAATCTATATATCTGCCCACCCGGGAAGTAATTGAATCAATGCCACTCACTATAGGGCGTCCCGGGGGGCAGACAGGATCTTTATGCAACTTGGGAAGGTAATATATAGTTGGAGTGCGAGGGGCTTTGGGGACAAGAAATAATTTCTCCTTAAGAGATAGAATCCCTTCAAACACACCTCTCTCAACCAATTTTTCTAGTTCACGTTTATACAACATTTTAGGATCATTAGGGAGTATGGAATACCTGTTAGTATCATCCACAATATTGTGCATCTCTTTAAGGTAATCTACCTTATCAAGGACCACAATACCCCCCCCCCCCTTTGTCCGCTGGTCTAATAACTAGATCATTGTTCGTGCAAAGGGAATCAAGTCCCTGTTGTAAAATGTTGTTGAGTTTGGAAATGGAGATGGGCTGGATATTCTATCTTAAGACTTACACACCTTTCGGTTTGAATATTGAGACGGATGTGAATGCGTTCATTAATAACGCCTAAGGCACGCCTATTGTGATAAGCACACATGGAGGCGGATGTTAAAATAAAGTAATTAATTTCAATTTTTATTTTATTTTATCTATTCTCTTTAATTTTTTCTATTTTTGATTCGAGATATCACCCATATATATATATATATATATATATATATATATATATATATATATATATATATATATATATATCCTTAAAGTCACTGTTAGGCTTTGTCCTTCTTAATATTTAGTATTATTCACTTTAGTTTACTAATATACATTCAGTCTATACAGAGATTTTGTGTATACACAGCTTGTAGGGTAAGTCAGTGCCTACTCACTTGATTACTTATGAGAGATGGTTTTTCCTATTATCCATCTCATTATTTGAGTATATTTAATGTATGATTCACTTCACCTTCATATTTTTATATTAGTATATTCAACACATTAATCACTTCACTTTTTAGTTAGTGGGGTTTTTATTTAATTTTTATTTTATTTTTGATTTAGTATATTTAATATATTATTTTGAAATATTGAAAGACGGTTATTCCTCTTTTTTAGATTTTCCATTCATATGCACCCTAGTCTCGATTTAAATATTGATCTAGAGATAGTTGTATGTCAATAATGAACAACATTGGTTTTTCCTTCTAAAACTAGGAATCTTTGAATTTTGTTGTAAATTCCAATTGAGACGGTAGATGGCGATAGAGCTCTTTCTGCCATGAGAATATATTAGGGATGAAGTCTAGTGCCAGACATTTCTTCCGCTTCCGGTTTCTCCGTCTCTTGGTTCCTTTGCTCTAGTTTTCTCTTCCTCCTTTTCTTTTAAATAAGAGATTGATTTTTCTCGCCTTTTCGCGGGTGAGTGTTTTATTCTATTTTATTTTAAACGTATCGTTTTTGATACCTGAACGGTCGCTCCATGGCGAAAGCCGCGCCGTTCTAGTAAGGGCAGTTTACCATATCCAAAATGGCGCCCTCGGGTCTAATGTGCTGCTTATCACAACAGACGGCACGTCTATTTCTACGGTGATTCACTGTGTAGCCCTACCCCCATTGACAACGTCCTATAGTGACGAAACGCGTTTGGGTAGCCACGCAGTGACGTCACCACGCTTAGGAGGAGGGCTCCTTCATGCCGGCCGGCATTATTTGTTACGTGCTGTATTTTATCCTATGTTTGTAAGTATAATTTTTTACATTTTAATAAATTTCCTTTACGGAGTTACGCTATGTGCGCTTCCTTTTTTCACCTATCCTGAAAGTTTGGAGCCTACAGCCGCCTATCCCTGATCAAACGGGTACCATCACAACTCCCTGGGATCCTAAGGAATTAAAAGGCCGTGGCTGGGCTATAGACAATTTTCTGCTAAGCTTGCCATCTGGTAAGCTGCACATTTATGGACTTTTATTGAACTGTATTGATTTACATTTGCAAGTCTGCTTTATTGTTTATGGTTTTTTTTGGCGCGGCTTGTTTTTTCTTTTGATTTCACTTGTGTATCGCACGCCAGCTGCTGCCTTAGGTGGGAGGGATCAACAGCGCGGTTTTCCATTTTTTGCTGTAACACTCTCAGCTAGTTCCACTTCCTGGAGGAGGAAGTGTTTTACTGCTCTAACCATAAAGAACCCCTTCCCTAATCTAAGGTTAAATCCCATTTCTTCTAACCTCAAATCCATGTCCTCTTCAGGGACCTTTAAACGGTTTATTACAGTTACTGAAGTTACTTTTAATAAATTTGTACATTGTAAACATATCCCCTCTTAAGTGCTTCTTCTCTAGAATGAATAATTGTAATATATACAATTGATCTTCATAGCTGGGGTTTCCCCACCCCTTTTCTAATTTTGTTGCCCTTTGCAGAACTCATTCTAATTCAGCAATGTTCCTGAGCATTGATGACCAAAACCGAACTGCATATTCAAGAAGAGGCCAAACCAGTGGTAGAATTATTGAATTTATCACTTCAATATGTGTGTAAGGCATACTGTTTTGTTTTTACTGTCGAGAACAAGTACCAATACTTTTAGTCAAGTACCCGCCAATACCGAGTACTGATAGCTTTTGCAGTACCTTTTGAGCCTATAAAATGTAAAATAATTATATGTGACTTGAACAGGAATATAGTGTGATTCCTGTCCAAATTGCATGCAATTTCCTGCACCACTCCTGTGTGAACCCAGGCTGAAATCACTATGACAAGAGGTAAGGGAAACTGCATGTGATTCAGATAGGAATCACACTGCATAACTGTTCAATTCACATGCGTTTCTTTGCAGTGCAATTTGATACCATTAATTTTGTATGGGCTCAAATCACACCGCAAAGGTATCGGTTTTAGGTATCGGAGCATAGGTATCTTGCAAATTCTCATTATCCGTACCGATATCGGTATCGGCACAACCCTACCTGTAAGTTTTTGTCACAATGGGGAGATTTCCCTTTATTTTCTGTCCCATAGCCAGTAATTTAGAGGAAGACCCTGCAAATGAAAGAAATCTTCTGGGGACCCACAGATCATCAGAGCTACTGTCCCTATTGGAAGATTTCCCTTACTTTTTTTGAGGGGGACAAAAAAAAACGGGAGGACAGACCGCATTAAAAACTGACAGGTGTTTCAATCCATCTACCCTCTATCCAAAACTAAAAAAAAAAAGTTTTGTCTTTAATTTATAATTTAACATTTCTCAGTGCTCAACTCTTTTTCTTTTATGACAGTTTTCCTGTAATGATGGTATATCTTATGCCAAATAAATTTTCCTGCACAATTTGGCATCATGCCCTGAAATTGAGCCCTTGATTCCAACTTCTAAATAAATAATAAACACATTGAACAGCATTTTCCCCAATAAAGAACCTTGTGGCACACCATTCACAAGTTTCTGAAAATGAGTCATTTATCATTACTCTCTAAACATGTTGACGTGACCAGTTTTTATGCAATATCATACATACAAACAATATACATATCATGCATACAATTTCATCAACGCCAATTGACTTAAACCTATGAAATGGCTTAAGCCCTGTACACACGATCGGTTTGTCTGATGAAAACAGATCGATGGACCGTTTTTATCGGACAAACCTATCGTGTGTGGACCCCATTGGTTTGTTTTTCTTTTTTTCAAAATTCTTTATTTACACACAACAAAGAGCGGTCCACATGGATCACAGCAACATTCAAAAACAGTGTTATCTAGAGATGTATATACAAACAGAATTCAGTCATAAATATACTGTTATTCAGGATGGATGGATTATCCCATAGGACATTGCGTATCGTTAGGTTACAAACCCTTATGGGCAATATACAGCAGACATAGCAGTAATAGGGTTCAATGGCCCATGGGTCGTGGCATGTAGCCAGGGATCCACGGACCCGCTCACCTTTTCCTAATATTCTGAAAGGTAGTAAGAGTGAAAAGAGAAGGGGGATAGTAGATAGCAGTGATTCCCCAGACGTAGCTTGGGGAGGCAGGAAATGTAGCCACCCCGTGAGGGGGGGGTCTGGTTGGGGGGGTATGTAGGGGGGGAGAGGGGGGGAGGAGTATCCGCGAACATGGATACATATGTCTGATGGCCCTATCTACAGTGTGCTTGGACCGGTGCGTCAACTCCTAAGTCAATTAGGGTAGGGGGGGGGATAGACCTTCATCCGAATAGGTGTACATGTTCCACAGCCGCCACGTTTGTGTATGGGCCACGTTTGTGTATGGGCTTCCTGTCTGTCTTGGCTTGTAAGGATCAGATCCTCCATTCTATTTATGTCATCCACTTTCTGTAGCCACATTGCCACAGTCGGTGGTTCTGGGGATTTCCAGCAAATGGGGATGCATGCCTTAGCGGCGTCAAGAAGGTGCCTAATAATTGATTTTTTATACACACGTGTGGGGATGTCATTGGCATGTAACAGTAGAAAGGCCGGGTCGTCGGGGATCTGTCTGTCTGTGAATTTTTGGGATATCTTTCTGACTTCCGTCCAGAAGGGTCTCAGCCGTGGGCAGGACCAGAAGATATGGAGCAACGTGCCCCTCTCTGTCTGGCAGCGCCAGCATAAGTCTGAGGTCGTCCGGAACAGTTTGTTAAGCAATGTCGGTGTACGGTACCACCGCGTCATGATTTTGTAATTTGTCTCTTGAACTTTCGTACAGATGGAGGACTTGTGAGCAAAGGTCAGCATTTGTTGTTTTTTCTTGGCTGAAAACGTGCAATGTAGGTCTTGTTCCCATTTACCTATACATGGGATATGGTGTCCCTCCGCCGGTGTGGTTAGTGTGTTATAAATAATGGACAAGGCGTGTGGCAGCGGTTCCATGCCCGAGCATAGCTCTTCCAAAGCTGTGAGAGTATGAGTGCCCGCAGGGGGGGGTGGCATGGTGTGTAAGAAGTGGTTAAGTTGATTTGCCCTCAGGAAGTCCAGGTGGTAAATCTCGTTTGGATCCACCAGTTCCGCGAGCGTTTTCCAGCGTCCCGTAATGCTAAAATGGGAGGCCTGGAATGTGCCAGATTCTCTCAGAGTACGAAATCGTATGTCTCGTATCCCTGGTTCAAATTGTGGGTTGCCCAATACTGGGTATAACGGTGAAGTACCCACCGTCTGCCTGGCCCTTGAAAGTAGCCTAGCGCAGACCCCGAGCGTGGCCCCTATCAGAGGGTGAAGTCGTATCGGTCCGTGTAATGCTGCAGGGCACCACGGCGCTCTCTGCAGCGGGATCTCGCTCTGGGCCTGCTCCAGGTGAGGCCAAAGTTTAGTACCTCTATGTCGGCACCAGTCAACCAGACGGTTTAAGTGGTTTAAGTGGGCGTGGTAATACGTGGTAATCCGGACATCCGGAGGCATCAGGCTATTCCCCCATAACTCTTGGGCTATTCCCCCACTCTTGGGGGACAGTACCGTTCTGCGTATCCGAGGATGTTTCCCAGCCCACAGGAAGGTCTTAAACATGGTCTGAACCTGTTTAAAAAAATCCGCAGGTATATGAATGGGGAGGGCTTGAAGGAGGTAGATACATTTCGGCAGTATGGACATCTTCAGTATGTTGCACCTGCCAAACCAGGAGTGCAGACCGGTGGTCCACTGGTCCAGCAGTTTCTGCACCGCTTTGAGGAGTGGCGGGAAGTTGAGTCTAAAAGTTTGGGATAGGGTCGGGGGGATGCGCGTTCCAAGATAGTTCAGAGCTGTATCTGTCCACTGTAGGCCAGTACTGCTGCGTAGGCGTTCCAAACTGGGACTCTGGATTCCCACCCCCATCGCCACTGATTTGCTCATATTTATTTTTAAGTTGGATAGTTGTCCATAGATCTCGAATTCTCACATCAGACTGGGAAGGGATGTTCCCGGGTTCGTCAGAGAGAAGAGCAGGTCGTCTGCATAGGCTGAGACTTTATGTTCTCTATCTCCCACCCTCACCCCTGAAATGTCTGGGTTTGTTCGTATGTGACGCAGAAAGGGCTCGAGAGTGAGTGCGAACAGTAAGGGCGACAGAGGGCACCCTTGCCTCGTCCCATTTTTGATCGGAAACGGTTCTGACAGCACTCCATTGGCCCTGACTCTGGCCGATGGGTCTGTATATGTCGCTGATATCCAATTCAACATGTTATGCCCCAGCCCAATGTGTTTCAACGTCTCGAACATAAACCTCCAATTAACACGATCGAACGCCTTTTCGGCGTCAGTACTCACAAAGATGCAGGGGGTTTTCGTAATGTTTACTACGTGTACGAGGTTCAGTACCTTAGCGGTATTGTCCCTCGCTTCTCTGGTAGGGACAAACCCAACCTGATCTAGGTGGATCAAGCTCGGTAGGTGGTTTTGAATTCTGGTTGCGAGGATCTTTGTAAGGAGTTTAAGATCGACGTTCAGCAGCGAAATAGGGCGGTAGCTTCCACATTGGCTCGGGTCTTTCCCTTCCTTAGGGATAACCACGATCTGTGCTTGCAACGTCGACACGTGAAGTCTCGACCCTGTACTAAGATAGTTAAACAGGGAGACCAGATGGGGGCCCAGGGAGGGGAGGAGCGCCTTGTAGTACGCCACGGTTAGCCCGTCTGGGCCCGGGGCTTTCCCCGGTTTTGCGCTGCCTAAAGCTAGTTGTAGTTCGGGTAGGGTGATAGGTCCCTCAAGTAGGTCTCTAACGTCTGGGGACAGAGATGGCATAGCTGAGGAATTCAGGTATTCCCTGGAAGGGCCTGTCTCGGAATCCAGGGGTGTAGTGGGTAGGTTATATAAGGTATTGTAAAAGTCCCTGAACTCACGGGAGATTGACTGTGGGACCGATATTTTCCGCCCCTCGCGATTAACCACATGAGGGATGTAGGATGCGCTGTTTTGTGTGCGCAGAGCGCGGGCCAACATCTTCCCACATTTGTTTCCCGACTCATATACCTTACATCTGCAGACTTGAATGGCTGCTTTAGCTTTGTATGTAAGGATGTCAGTGACCCGTCTCCGCGTGGTGTCAAGCTCAATGCCCAGCTGTCTCGTCGGCGTTTGTTTGTGTTGTGTCTCTAGGGTCTGCAGTTTGGCTAGCAAAGTATTCAGTTGTTCCGTCCTTGCCCTCTTCTGTCTGGCCCCATGTTTGATAAGGATGCCTCGTGCGACCGCTTTGTGGGCTTCCCATACTACTTCTGGTTTACTGTCTGGGATGGCGTTGTCCGTAAAGTAATGTCTCAGTTCTTTAACCATGTCTGCTAAAATGTCAGGGTCTTGTAACAGGGATTCGTTCAGTCTCCAAGGGTGTCTCCTTTCAGAGCCGTGCTCCGACAGGGCGTAAGTCAAGGTGATCGGGGCGTGGTCCGACCAGGTAATCGACCCTATCCCCGCGTCTTTAACTGCATTTAAGTTCCTGTGCTGCACTAAGAAGTAGTCGATTCGGGAATATACCTGATGAGGCCTAGAGAAAAAAGTGAAGTCTCTTTCTCCTGGGTGGAACAGTCGCCACGTGTCTACTAGTTGGGAATTGTGGAGCGTCGTCTGAATGTGACTACGGGTTTTTGCAGATGTTGAGGATAGTCCAGTGGACGTGTCCTCTCGTGGTGATAGAGGAATGTTAAAGTCGCCCCCTATAATTAGGTGTCCAGTGGTGTATCGTGTCAGTCGGTTGAGTTGCCGTGTCAGAAAGTTATCTTGGTGTTCATTCGGGGCGTAGAGGTTCGCCAGGGTGATCTCTGACGTGCCAATCCGGCCTTTAATAAACAGAAAGCGACCTCCGGGGTCTCTTTGCACGTCTCCTAGAGTCCAGGGTACTCCGGCTGCGATAAGCACCGAAACACCTCTGGACTTCGCCTCCGTGTAGGAGGAATGGTAGACCGTGGGGTAGTATCTGTTTTTCAAGATTGGGAGCCTGTCTTCCCTAAAGTGTGTCTCCTGTAAAAGGACAATGTCAGCTTTCTGGCTACGGATGTCATGTAGCAGCATTCTACGTTTTTCGGGGGTATTCAGGCCTTTGGCGTTTAATGACATAATCTTTAGTGTATCCATGCTCGCGGGCAAGGGGGGGGGGGGATTGTGTGATCAGGTAGAGGGGGGTGTTGAGTAGCCCAGTGTGGGCTGGGAGTTAGGATTCACAGAAGGAAGAGAGAGTGAAAGCGTAGGAGGCGTGCGTCACCGTCTAACGTGGCGGGGGCGCACGGGAGAGAACCAACACCAGGTGGTGTGGTCAGGAAGAAAGTCTAAATTAGCCTAAAATGGCTAGAACGCTCACCAGAGGGGGTCTGGCGTATGAGCGCAGGCCTATGTGGGTGGGTGGGTAGACAAGGCCGGTGGTGTGAGCTCCCGGCCTCCCCAATCCCCCCCCCAGCCGTATCAGGTGTTGGTATACAATAACAGTAGTGCAATCTGTGGTCATGTATTAACAGTGCAGAGAGTTTCAAGATAAAGGAACAAATAAACAAAAAATGTGGAAGGCAAAACATGAGGTATAGAACATACATTGTAGAACCTCGACTTAGATATGCTAACTCACAAATATTACAGTTACAGGCATATTAGAAGTCTAAGCAGGTGTATCAGAGGTCTAAACAGGTGTAATAGAGGTAGGGCTGAGGTGTGGAGTATCCCCAACTCTTTCAGTAGTAGAATCCCCAGTAGCTTCCCTCCCCCAAACATGGTGGTATAGTCCCAGTTCACCTATCTAGTCCAGGGGGTCCGTCTATCTCCCGGTTTCCCCTCCGTAGAATAAAATTTCCACGGTCACTCCAGCCTCCCCCCATAATCTATTCTCGCACAGGTTTGCACCCCACCCTGTGTTCTTGGCAATCACAGCGAGGCAGCCTCTGTGTGGGGTATACCGCCAACCGACCGTTGTCCACCTTCACCACTTCAGAGCTGGCATGGGCGGGTGAGGTGGGGGGCAGAGACAGAGCGCCCTCTCCTGCAGCAGTGTCCCAACTCTGGCAAGTGTTCGTCAGCAATGGTGGATATCCATGTAGAGAGGGAGGGGGGGTGCTGCATGTCCGCTCGGAGGGAAAGCAGGGCACGCTCTAACAGCGCGGGGGCCCAAAAGATCTCATCATGTGAGCCATCTCGGTGGGTGGTTCAATATGTATGGTTCCTCAGAGTGGCAGTGAAGGGAAGGGTAGGGGAGAAACCTCAGTGGGCAGAGAGGGGGGGGGGATCATCTGCGAGATGTCACAGTTTAATTTCCCTAAGCAACGGGCGTTAGAGTCCATTGGTTTGTTTTTCATCGGTGAAAAAGAATAGAACATGTTTTAAAATTTTCCTATGGATAAAAAAAACGATAGAAAAAAAACAATCGTCTGTGTGGATGTCAAAAATCCACGCATGCTCAGAATCAAGTCGCGGCATGCTCGGAAGCATTGAACTTAATTTTTCTCAGCACGTCATAGTGTTTTACGTCACCGCGTTGGACATGGTCGGATTTGTGATTTATGGTGTGTAGGCAAGACTGATGAAAGTCAGCTTCATCAGATATCTGACAAAAAAATCCATCGGATTCGATTCCATCAGATATCCGATCCTGTGTACAGGGCTTTAACAAAATCTAGATAAACTACATCCACTGGACTTTCATCATCCAATTTCTCACTTTTTTCCTCATGCAACAATAACAGGTTGATCTGATAAAAACAGTCTTTCATTAATCCGTGCTAATTTTTACTTATCACAGACTATCATATCATTTTCTGTATAGTGTGCCCTACTATTCCATCAAATATCTTATATACTATTGATGTTAGGCTGACTGGTTTGTAGTTTACTGGTATACATCCCGATTCTATTTTGTAAATTGGTACCATATTTGCTCTATGCAGTTGGTAACATTACAGTCATTAAAGTCTCTTTAACCACTTCCATACCGGGCATTTTCACCCCCTTCCTGCCCAGGCCAGTTTTCAGCTTTCAGCACTGTCACCCTTTAAATGACAATTGCACGATCGTGCGACATGGCTCCCAAGCAAAGTTGACATCCTTTTTTTCCCACAAATAGAGCTTTCTTTTGGTGGTATTTGATCATCTCTGCGGTTTTTATTTTTTGCGCTATAAACAAAAGAAGAGGGACAATTTTGAAAAAAAAACACAATATTTTTTAACTTTTTGCTATAATAAATATCTATTACTATACGATTTGTTTCTCAGTTTAGGCCGATATGTATTCTTTTACATATTTCATATCTCAGATTTTTGTCAGGACTGCGATATTGCGGCGGGCAGATTGGACACTTATGACACTATTCTGGGACCATTCACATTAATACAGCGAACAGTGCTATAAATATGCACCGATTACTGTATAAATGTGACTGGCAGGGAAGGGGTTAACACTATGGGGCGATCAAGGGGTTAAATGTGTTCCCTAGAGAGTGATTCTAACTGTAGGGGGAGGGGACTAGGGGAGGTGACCGATCGGTGTCCCTATGTACAAGGGACACACCATCAGTATTCTCTCCCCGACAGGACGTGGATCTCTGTGTTTACACACAGAGATCCACGTCCCTGGCTCTGTGACGAGCAATCACGGGTGCCCGGCGGACATCGCGGCAACTGGACATGCACATCGGGTCCTCAGTGATGCAGCGAGTTCACACTGCAGGAATCCCAGGACGTCATATGACGGCCACCCAGAGGGACATAGGGTTCCTTTGGTCGTCATTTGACTATGCGCCGGGTGGGAAGTGGTTAAATATTAGAAAAATCGGGTTCTACATTCTCTAAGGACTTTTAGGTGTATGCCCTTTAGACCTGGGTATTTGTTCACATGAACCACTTCTTTACCAAGGTATGTTTATAAACAGGATGGTAGACAAGTAATTAAATCAAGCTCACAGCTTCTGCTACTGCAAAAAGAAAAATTACATAAAATAGGGCGAGTATGTGTAAACATCAATTGCGCCCCACATTTGAGGTGAGGGCTAACATCAGAGTGAAAACCAACATTTTGGGGCCAAAGTTCACAGTTATTTCTAAACTGATGTCCTGTATGTATAGGCTTTTAAAGTGTCACCTACGAAGAGCTTTTGATACCATAGTTGTTTTATTCCATAGGAGTGCACCGTTTTAAGACTTGACGTGTTTGGTATCAATTTACTCAATGCAACCCTATCTTTTATATTTTGTAAAAAAAAAAGGTAAAACATTGTTTGCACTGAATGTCACATACTGTATTTTCTTCCTTAAAATATACATTTGATAAATAACTATGCAAATATCATGCAATATAAAACATTGCAACTAGACAATTTCTCTGCTTTCAGGAAATATATACCTTTTGGAGGGTTGGGGGTTACGGTAATTACTAACAGTCAATGCAGATTTTAACACTTGTGCAAAATTGTTTTCTTACACTATAATTTAGTGACACATGCTGTATGTTTTCATTTTGTTCTTTTATACTTCTTACCCAGTGGAATACAATGACTAATACACTTGTTTATTTCATCTTTTGGGCTCCATGCACATTTAGGCTTCATGTACACTGCTTCTGGTAAACGGACATTTAGGATCAGTTGGGCTTTTTTTTTTCAGCTGCCCCTGAGCTCTCCTCTATGTTTCCTATCAGTACATGTACACATGGTCGTTTATACTTGTTTCTAGGCAGTTGAGTTTTTTTGGAAAGCAAAAAAATTTGTTCAGGATGGATGTTCAGAGGCATTTGAAACGCCAAATGCCTATAAACAAGATAACTCGCATTTAGCCGCGTTTTGATACAGACGTTTTTCATTTTTGGCCATTTTTTATTTTTTTTTGCTCCTAGACGCTGAAGCTAAAGAAATGCTAATAGCCTAAAGTGCACGGACACATAGGATAACACTATTACTATTAACAGCTAGCTACTATAATCCTGGTATCCTCTTCCAGAGTGGGCGGTCCGCTTTAAGATAAAAGTGGTCTCTGCGGCGGATTGCTGCAACATTACTTTTATTGGTGATTGGATCCTCTCCTTAGCCTGACATGGAGATGAGTGAGGGGAAGATGGCCCCCACCTGTCTCCATATTATTGCAGAACGGAAACAATGTCAAAACCTCATTTCCGCCTAATATTCTGAAAGGGAAATGTTTTTAATTATTTATTTTAGATGACATATTTTTTTATTATTGCATTTTAGTGTAAATATGAGATCTCATATTTAAGAGGTCCTATTATGCTTTTTATTGGGTCACAATAAAAGTGACCCAATTTTATTTATTTTTTAAAGAACAGTGTAAAAATTAAAAATGGTAAAATAAATAAGAAAAACATTTTAAACGCGTCCCGTCCCGCCGAGTTTGTATGCAGAAGCGAACGCATACGTGAGCAGTGCCCGCATAAGAAAACGGTGTTCAAACCACACGTGTGAGGTATCGCCACGATCGTTAGAGTAAGAGCAATAATTCTAGCCCTAGATCTCCTCTGCAACTCAAAACATGTAACCTATACAATTTTTTAAACGTCGCCTATGGAGAATTCTAAGGCCCCGTACACACGAGGAGACATGTCCGATGAAAACGGTCCACGGACTGTTTTCATCGGACATGTCTCCTGCAGGATTTTGGTCCAGCGGTGTGTACACACCATCGGATGAAAATCCCCTTGGACAGAGAACGCGGTGATGTGACGTTGACGCCGCCAGTCGTACTAACCAGCGGACATATCCGACGGACATATTTCCAGCGGACAAGTTTTAAAGCATGCTTTAAAACTTTTGTCCGCTGAAAACCTGTATGCTAGGCCGTACACACGATCGAATCTGTCCTCTGAAACTGGTTTTTAACTTGTAATCTCCAAATCTCAGAAAGAGGCTCGGTCCTTAATGTGGTAAACCCCACTTTTTGACTTTTACCTACAGGTAAGCCTATAATAAGGCTTACCTGTAGGTGTAAAGAATATCTCCTAAACCTGTACGGTTTAGGAGATATTCCCCTCGCAATGCGCGGCTGATTGCAGCAGCGCATGCGCAGGGGGATCCTCGGCTGAGGGGCCGGCCACCACCAGCCCTTGCCAGAATGGACCGTTTTCATCAGATGAACCGATCGTGTGTGGGCCCCATCGTTTTTTCTCATTGGTGTTTTAAAATGATCTGATGGTTAAAAAACCGATAGAAAAAAACGATCGTCTGTGGGGAAATCCATCGGTTAAAAATCCATGCATGCTCAAAATCAAGTCGACGCATACTCAGAAGCATTGAACTTCATTTTTCTCAGCACGTCGTTGTGTTTTACGTCACCGCATTGGACACGATCGGATTTTAAACCGATGGTGTGTAGGCACGACTGATGCAAGTCCGCTCCATCGAATATCTGATGAAAAAATCCATTGGTCAGTTTTCATCGGATGAACCCGATCGGGTGTATGCGGCATTTGTTTGAGCTTTTTTTTTTTTCTTTGTGTACTGCAAAAATGCTAATGCTCCTAAATGTTTATAAAAGCTACTAAAATCTGGCACAAAAATGCTATTATCATCATTTTTTTCTAGTTTTTTTGAGCTTATAAAAAACACTAGTGTGCATGGAGCCCAAAACACTCCCACTTGCCTTGTTTGCACTTTGTTGCAAATATTTGGTACATTGTGATGTGTAGAAAAGATCAAAACTTATTGAAGTTAGATTTTTGATATTTAGCATTCTTGTCATAACATAATCATATGCTAGATTAAAATGCAGTCATTTAATTGAAGTATGCTGCTAATTGCAATTTGTACAATTTGTGCATGTGTCCTGTATAGCTTCTGAAATGATTTGTAATTTTATTATCCAGACCTGTGAGCCTTGTACTCCTGCCAGACAGCATATCTGTGTTTGACCTATGTTTTTTTCTGCTGTAGTTAAAAATGAAATTAGGGTCACTATCCCAACAGACTGTGATTGGACAATGAAAGAAGAGAAGCAGACTGATGAGGTCAACCCTGTGCTCCCCCTCCCAGCCTCCCCTTAAGCATGCTTATAGTGTTTGACAAGCCATAGAAATCGCTTAATTCCACCATCAACACAGTCAGTGTTGCAACACACAATCTTTGGATCGGCAGCACACCCACACACAGAGTAAAGTAGAAAGTCTTATTGAAGCATAAATATTAAAATCACTGGATGAGTATAGGCAAGGGAAATGCAGGTAGGTTGACGCGTTTCACACTATGGAAGTGCTTTGTCAAAAACACAGTCAGTGTTGATGGGGGAATCCCTCCCACAGCACTATTGTGTTATGCTGGGGGTGAGCCTTCCCTTTTGGCAGAACACAATGATTACTGCTAGTGGCTATAGCGCCAGCAGTAATTACATGAAAAAAAATCTGTCCCTGCTGAACCGCCCAAAATGTATTAGATTAATTTATGGCCAGCTTTAGACTGATGGCTCAATGCAGCTTAATTGGCTAGGGGTTTTTCATAACTTACTTTGTGTGAAGGTTTGTCCTTATGCATCACTTGCTTGCCTGGTCCGGGACCTTTTAAAGCACTTATATGTATTATATGTAAGACACTATACCCAATTGTGGAACCCACTGTTGCATACCAGGGTAGTATGGGATGTGGACCCATGTGTGCTGTAAACTACCATGTGTGCTGTAAACTACCACAATATTCCATGAATGGAAATCGGACCTCGTAAATAGACACCAGTGTCAAATGTCAAGGAACATTTTGTTGGTGTAATTTGCAAGATGTACGTGGTAGTACATATCTTATGCCAGTAGGCTCCACCTATAATTCAAATAGCCTTATCTGGAGGATAGTCCCTTTTAAGTTTCTGTATGGTAACTTATAAAAAAAAGGAACAATGCATTTGTATTGTGGGATATCAAAAATTATCTGAATGCCCAGTTTGTTAGCCATGATGGTGCCACATCCCGGTAAGTAGATACAGAAAGGTTTCAGGAAGGGACTTTTGGAAAGGCACCACTATGACAAATATATATCTGTATTTTTTATATATTTGTCATAGTGGTGCCTTCTTTGTGTATTGTGGGATATCTGGTATTTGAAAAAAAAAAACATTCTTATAAAAGTATTGTCAGAAACACATATTAAATAACACAACTATCCTAAATTTAGAGATCGGAAATCTCAGCATATCTTTTTGGCCTCTGCTAAGGTCAAGAGAAATGGAATTGCCATCTTAATTGGAACAGAGGTCACCTTTCAAGTTATTTCAAGCACAGCTGACAAAGGAGGCAAGCCTTACAGTGCTAGGTACATTAGGGCTGACCCCAGCCACCCTGCTTAACATTTCTGCACCGGATTCACGACAAGAACATCACTTTTAAAAGCTCTTTTGGATCTTGGCTTCCATGAGCGATTTATTTTTGGAGTTTGTGATTTTAATTTAATCTTAATCATTTTGCCTTCTTCCTGCTCGAATGTTTGAAAGCAAATGAACATATCTTGATCCACTCACATTTACATTACATGTAGCATTAGCGTCATAACAGCTGAATATAAAGAAGTTTTATTATTTTTCTGTGTGCCTACCCCTTCTATAATGTTTTAGCAGAACGTTTCAGTAGAGCTCTGGCCAGTTTTATTTTATTTTATTTTGTTTTATTTTATTAATGGGACAATAAGGGCCAGCACAGCATACGTGCATATTATGGCATATTTACCTCCTAGGCCGCGTACACACGATCGAATCTATTTGCTGAAAACAGTCCGACAAACCGTTTCAGCAGACAAATTCGATCGTGTGTACGGGCGGACAGAAAGATTTTTCCAGCAGACAGATTTTAAAGCATGCTTTAAAATCTGTCTGCTGGGAATCCGTCCGTCCGACATGTCCGCTGGTTAGTACGCTAATCAGCAGACATATCTGTCCGCACATGCGTCGAATGAACTCGACACATGCGAGGAAGTGTTTTACTTCCTGGTGGCGGCGTCAACTTCACCGCCACGCCACCGAGCTGTCTGCCGGTGGGGATTTTGGTTTGATCGTGTGTACACGATCAAACCAATCTATCCCAGCAGACAAATCTGATCAAAACGGTCTGTCAGACCGATTTGATCGGATTTATTTCATGGTGTGTACGCGGCCTTAGAGTGCCCTCCAGTGATGTGTCATCTGCTTTGCCCTTTGTTGCTATGTTGCCACTGCTGCCTACTTTCATGGTCTTCCTCTGGATCAAAAGTCTTTGTCTTATGCATTGGCAAGCCACTCCTGTGCATACCCATGGAAGTTACTTTGACTACAGATGGTACATTGAGCTGTCAGTGTACCAACAGGAATAATTTTTTACCATTAGGGAGATTCACCCTTTCTACTGTATTTGTGAACGAGAAAATATCCACAATTTTAAGTTTACACCGGAACAGTAGTACTGAAGTTGAAGCTAGAAATTTCGTCTGGGCAGGCGGGGGGTATATGTGCCCAGTAAGCAAGTGGTTAAACTTGTGAATAAGGTTCAGGGTCGCCATATTTTTAATGAGACACTAAGATCAAGAACAAGGGGCACGACCTTAAACTAGTAAGAGGAATAAATGATTTTACCGAAAGTGTAGTAGATTTCCAGCAGCAGTAGTCAGTCAGTAAACCGTAAGTGACGTTAAACATGCTGGTTACAAACCTAGACCTATACGCTGACAAGAAGGTTAAAATAAAAAAGGGGCAGGCTTGATGGACTACTTATTTCTGCTGTCACTATTCTGTGTTTCTTAAAGTGGATGTAAACCCAGAAAAATATATTTTATTTAGGCAGGGTTTTATCTGGAAGGCTGTTCATTTTCACTGAACATAAAAAAGGATTTCTTAGATCTGGATTAACTCTATGTGGCAAGACTGGGCACAGATGATAGGAAATATTATACTCTACATTGTGACATCAAAATTAAATTTTTATTTTTTTGGGTTTACATCCACTTTAACCACTTAAGACCCGGACCAAAATGCAGGTAAAGGACCTTGCCCCTTTTTGCGATTCGGCACTGCGTCGTTTTAACTGACAATTGCGCGGTCGTGCAACGTGGCTCCCAAACAAAATTGGCGTCCTTTTTTCCCCACAAATAGAGCTTTCTTTTGGTGGTATTTGATTACCTCTGCGGTTTTTATTTTTTGCGCTATAAACAAAAATAGAGCGACAATTTTAAAAAAAATGCAATATTTTTTACTTTTTGCCATAATAAATATCCCCCAAAAATATATAAAAAAACATTTTTTTCCTCAGTTTAGGCCGACACGTATTCTTCCACCTATTTTTGGTAAAAAAAATCGCAATAAGCGTTTATCGGTTGGTTTTCGCGAAATTTATAGCGTTTACAAAATAAGGGATAGTTTTATTGCATTTTTATTAATTATTTTTTTTACTACTAATAGCGGCGATCAGCGATTTTTTTTGTGACTGCGACATTATGGTGGACACTTGGGACAATTTTGACACATTTTTGGGACAATTGTAATTTTCACAGCAAAAGATGCATTTAAATTGCATTGTTTACTGTGGAAATGACAGTTGCAGTTTGGGAGTTAACCACAGGGGGCGCTGTGACTTTGAGTGTTCCCTGTTATGAAATTCATACAATTTATAGCCAGCTTCATATTTTTTGACGATTTTCTCCTTGTTGAAAGTTCAGTTGGTTTTACACTGTAGAGAATGCAAAAGAAACAACAGTGAATGTGAACATGCAGGCCTTCAAGGTGGGCAGGAACAGAGCAAGGAATTCTGGAGCCCTGTACACATGACTGGGATTCCTGGCGGTATAAAATCCCCTGGGAATCCCGACGGGAAAACCGAGAACACCGAGAACCTGCTCGGTAACTTTCCCTGTGTACACATGAGAGGTTTTCGGGAAAACTGCGGGGAGGGCTTTGACCGAGAATCCCGGCCCTATAATAAGGCTTACCTGTAGGTATAAAGAATATCTCCTAAACCTGTACGGTTTAGGAGATGTTCCCCTCTGATTGCAGCGGCGCATGCGCAGGGGGAATCCTCGGCTGAAGGGCCAGCCGCCGCCGGCCCTTGCCGGAATGAAATCTCCCGCGCGCATGCGCGGGAGTGACGTCATCGCCGCTCCAGCCAATCACAGCGCTGGAGCGGCGATTCCCAGAAGACACGCGTGTCAAGATGACATCTCGCTAGGCGTGGACCAGGTAAGTTCTTTTCTCCTCGTTTCGAAGTAAGTATTTCATAATGAGCTAGAATGCGGTGCATACTAGCTCATTATGGCTTTTGCCTTGCAGGTGTAAAAAAAAAAAAAAAAATTGTATATGCGGGTTTACAACCGCTTTAAGTGACATACCTTACCAATTATTGAGTCCTTATAAGGACTTTTGTAAATCTTTTGTAAAATAGCGCTGCACTTTTATTGTTTTATACTAGATTCATTTGTTGCCCGCTAGCTGTTTATATTAATTTATTTGTAGATTATACCCTTGCTTGAGTAGTTCCATGTATTGTTCATATAACCTACTATCCATGTGTTTTTGATGCAGTAAACAAAAAAACACACTGGACTGCATGTGGTCGGAACTGGCCCTGAAATTATCAATGGATACCAAGCAACTATGTAAATATTACCACTTACCTGTTACCTCACTTTTTCCCCCCCCCCGTACACCAGGAGCTCTTATTACAGGCCAAGACCAGGGTAAATGTTGTTTTGTTTATGCTCCGCTTGTCTGCGTCAGAAGGGGCTTAGAAAAAAGAAGGCGTCTGGCTCTTGTCACTGAGATTGAATCAGAGAAGCATGTGGAGCAGATTCCTTCATTGGTATCAATTCTTCTGCAATGTTTAATTTTTTTTGGGCCTCTGATGACAGCTGTCAAAGCACAGGGAAACTTAAGACGCATGCAAGAGGATGTATTTGCAATGCTGCTTGGTATATTGCATATAATAAAGTGTAACTAAACCTAGGACCCTGCATTCACTATATTGTGTCTCCCACAGTTCACAGAACATGGAAATGCAATCAGTTTAGTAAATATAAACTGCTAATTACCTTTTCTTATTGGCAGTATATATTGTGACTTGTATCAGTATCTTGTTAAAGCTTGTAGAAGGAGTTTTCATTCTCCTCTGACTGGCCGCAGGACCCCTGACCCTCTATCAGTATAGTGCTGATTTGCTGATCACACGTACCCTTCCAAGAAAAACGAATGCCAAACTAAGCATGTGCAGAGTGACTCCAAATGCTCTGTGCTGTCAGTAGATGGTTTGGGGACTGTGGGAGAAGGGGGATCAGAGAAGGTAGTGTCAACAGCCTTTTTACACAACGTGGAGGATTAACCCCTTAGTTTCTCTGTGAATATAACATGCATGCTTTACTGCATATACAGACTGATTTTACTGTTGTGGATTTAGTAACACTTTAACCACTTCAGCCCCGGAAAATTTGGCTGCTCAATGACCAGGCAATTTTTTGGGATATACGGCACTGCATCACTTTAACTGACAATTCAATGTTGTACCCAAACAAAATTAACAATATTTTTTTTCCCTCCCAAATAGAGCTTTCTTTTAGTGGTATTTGATCATCTCTGCAGTTTTTATTTTTTGCACTATAAACAAAAAAAATGCGACAATTTTGAAAAAAACACTATTTTGTACTTTTTGCTATAATAAATATCTCCAATTTTTTTTACCTCAGTTTAGGCCCATATGTAATCTTATACATGTTTTTGGTAATAAAAATCACAATAAACGTATATTGATTGGTTTGCGCAAAAGTTATAGCATCTTCAATATAGGGGAAAATGTATGGCATTTTTATTATTATTTTTTTTTTACTATTAATGGCAGTGATCAGCGCATTTTCATCAGGTCTGTGTCATTATGGCAGACAGATCGCAACACTTTTGACACATTTTTGGGACCATTGGCAGGGAAGGGGGTTAACACTAGGGTAGGGGGCAATCAAGGGGTTAAATATGTTCCCTTGTGTGTGTTATAACTGTAGAGGGATGGGACTGACTAGAGAAGATGACAGATTGTTGTTCCTAGCTAGTAGGAACACACGATCTGTCTCTCCTCTCCTCACAGAACAGGGATTTGTGTGTTTACACACACGACCCTGTTCTGGCTCTCATGCCCGCGATCGCACATGGCCGGCAGTCATTGACTAGTTCATGTGAACAGTATAATGATGCCGGCTGGTCGGCAAGCAGTAATTTTCTCTTTTATTCAACATTGACTTTTTTAAATTGTTATGCTGCTTTCATTAGTAAATTGATAGATAAGTATATTACATTTACTTGTTTAAGGCTGGGTTCACACTTGTGAGGTGCGTATTTTCAGCTCTCCTATCTCTGCAGATAGATAAGAGAAGTGTTCAGCAGATTAGCTCCGTTTTTGCTGCGAATTTGGAGACCTGGGGGAAGTTCTGAGTGAGAGGAGAGTGGGGGAGAAATGTATTGAGCTGAATGAGAGAAATTCCTGAAGAGAACTGAACACATCTGCGAATCAGCTGCATACCCATAGAAGATAATGGGACTGAATTGGCACCTGAGCCGCACTGCAAGGCCTCCACAACGCATACGGATTTCCGGCAATGCGCAGAGCGAATGCATCGCACATATGTGAACCAGCCTTATTGAAAACAATGTATTTAGAAATGTTCTGCGTTTTGGACGCGGTTGAAACCGCAACCAATTCGCATAGGTGTGAACCCAGCCTTAAACTTTTTTTTTTCCATTCGTCGGTTACTTCCTGGTTACCATGCCTAGGCAAATGATGTCATACATCCCAGGAGTCTTCAGGAGAGGAGGATGGGGCTTTCTCAGCTAAGAGCATCCCCCTGTCTGCATGCCTGAGCTTAAGGCAGATGGATTCCAGGAAGTAATTGATATTAAAATCATCTTCCCTTACTCAAAATGACTATGACCAGGAATGCTAGGGTTGTTTTTTCAAAGTGATTTCTCATCAAAATAAAACATGAGACATAAATGGATGGGTAAGTTTGCTTTGAATATAAAAATTAAGTAGCTCTTTTGGTTTGTGGTGCTCAGATACAGTGCAGTTCTGCTTTAAAAGGACTAATGTTTGTATAATTACAGTTTTGCTCCAAGTTCTGCCAAGTATGGAAAGAGAAAAGTCCTGGGACTCTTCTTTATACTTCTGCAGAACTCTACATTACTGTATAGATTATAAAAAAAATTTCAAGCATGTATGATAATGTTGGTTTGTGTATCCATAGTGTTCCTATTTCTTTTTTGTAGGTTTGTACAGTTCTAAATTGCTGCCAATGCTCACATTGCTCACACCTCCAGAGAAAATTGGGTAGTGTATAGAGAGTCAAAGAGGGTAGATTTATGGGAACCTACTTCAGATAGCTGAATTAGTTTGATATTTTGGTGTGCTCCTTTCCCCACACTCATCCTGTTACACAGGAAAAAGCAGCTGATAAATCTTAACTATTTCCGTCTTTGCCCTGCTTTACTTAGGTGCAGATTGTAATTCAATTTTCTTATTTTACCCTGTGTAGCTGAAAGTTGTAAGGACATGCAGACTGTGAAGATTAAAGAAGAACCCATGGAGGTTGACATCCCTGACTCTTCCGTCTCCCCCAGACAAAACATTGGTTACAGCACTTTATTAAGGCAAGAAAAAACGGAGCACTTGCAGAAGATGCCAGAGTGCAGAGTTATTCCCGAGGGGAACCTCTTCAGCCAAGACATCTCTGTGAAGATGGCTTCAGAACTTCTCTTTAAATTGTCAGGTAATACGCCAATTTATAGCACGGCTTTTTAAATGTCAGCCTCCGAAAAGACAGATGTATAATATTCCCAGTGACGTCTGGCAGCATGCCAGATCAGAATTTACCTCTTTGACGCATAGCAGGTTCTGTGAAGTTATCCACAGCGTTTGCCCCTCTGGCAGTGAGAGTTAATAAAAGTCTTTACATTCAACATTTTGTTAAGGTTAACATTTAAAGCTCTTGATGTAGGAAGCAATTTTAGTGTATGAACAAACATATAAATTCATTTACAGCTGATGATCCGATATCAAATTGACGCTTTAAAGTTTTTTTTCCCCCCTAAAAATGTGTAAATCTGTGAAATTATAGATACTTACATGAATATTGGTGAAGGGTAGTAAAGTGTAAATTAACAGGTCCACCTAAATTGTACTGATCACAGCAGCACAAACCCACCTTTCCTTTGTTGCCCAACCCCTTCCCCCTTCCTCACCACCACTACCACATGCCAGGAGAAATATTCAAAATGTATACTTCCAGGTATTTGGGAGCTAAGATTCACTTCCCTTCTTCCTACACTATATTGTCAGAAGTATTGGGACACCTGCCTTTAGACGCACATGAACTTTTTTTTTTGAAAAATAATTTTTATTAAGGTTTTCAATGTTTTACAAAAATAGCCCACGCAGGAGCCAGTCATTCGTTGCGTGATCAGACCGCAATAGGGCACATCAGATAACACATAACACAAACAACTTACATAAACAACTTACTAAGACTACAACCCCAATATGGGGAGAGGCTCAATACAGGATGAACAGTGCTCAACATAAAGTCAACCGGATGATGTAAGCTGGGCAAAAATTGGGTCAGAGCTTAAACAAATCAAAATTGCACTGTGAATCTAGGAAGTGCTAACAATATCAGTTGCTGTGGCAACATCGTCTAGCCAACAGGACCATACCATCTCAAATTTTTGTTGGCAGCCCCTGCCTGAGTAGGTAGCTTTATAAAGGGGTAAACTGGCATTCACTATGCCCTTCCAGTATTTGACAGAGGGGGGAGCCAATTTTTTCCAGTGCATTTGTGATAGCCTTGCGAGCATAATACAGTAGCAGGGAGATGAGTATTTTCCTGGCTCTAATTGCTGAAATTTGTTCCACCAGCCCCAGCAGACAGTATTTGAGGTCACAAGGCACATGGGTCTTAGAAACCCTAGCAATAACCTGGAGTATTGCCTTCCAATACTGTGCGATTGCTGGGCAAAGCCAGAAAATATGGAAAAATTCACCCGGTTGTTGGGAGCAACGCCATCACGTTGGAGAATGTGCCGGCGACATCTGATGCAGCCGGTGAGGCGTATAATGAGCTCTGTGTACAATTTTGTACTGGAATAGTTTGTCCCTTGCTGAGACGAGAGAGGAGAAGGGGAAGTCCCACATCTCCCTCCAGTCATCCTCGTCCAACTCGGGGGCGTCAGCAACCAACAGGGACCCATAAAATTGAGACGTGGGTTTCTCCAAGTCTTTTACCTAAAGGGTGGATTCAAGCTCAGAATATGACAATTCAACTGGCTGAGCCAAAAACTGACACCTATAGGCATGCACTATTTGGAGGTACCTAAAGTGGGCCTGTGCTGGTACGCTAAACTTGGCACGTAAAACATAGAAGGGGGAAAGCTCTCCGTTAGTGATCACATGTTCAAGGGTCACTATTTTATATTTGGCCCAGGCCTGTGGTGTCGGGATGGTATTGAACTGCGGCAGGTTGGGGTTCAGCCACAGGGGGGCACGCACATGAATTTTAATGGAATTACAGTCTTAGTCCATGGGGTTCAATATTGAGTTAGCCCACTCTTTGCAGCTCTAACAGCTTCAACTCTTCTGAAAAAGGCTGTCCACAAGGTTTAGGAGTGTGTCTATGGGAATGTTTGACCATTCTTCCAGACACTCCTAAACCTTGTGAACAGCCTTCCCAGAAGAGTTGAAGATTTTATAGCTGCAAAGGGTTGGCCAACTCAATATTGAACCCTACAGACTAAGACTGGGATGACATTAAAGTTCATGTGCGTGTAAAGGCAGGTGTCCCAATACTTTTGACAATATAGTGTGTGTTACAGTGCTGGTGCTTGGTGTTTTGCTTTCACATGGGGGCTGCCAGATTTTTTTAAGCACCCACTTTCTTTGATCCCATTGGCAGAACGTAACTGGCACCAGAAGGGGTTTATGCACATGCCAAGGCAAATTTTTCTAGGCAGGTCAGTTATGACAAGTGGCATTGACTGTCGGATTTGCCCATTGAAGTCAATTAAAAATGCTTGGCTTTCAGTTTCAGTGTGGTACTTTAATGTAAAATCTCCCTTCAGATGGGCAAATAACATGTAGTACTTCTGCCTCCTGAATGCCTGCAAACCATTCTCTGAAAGTCTGATCCACCCATGATCGCTTCTCATAGGGGTGGCAGGGACTGCCTCTAATGTGACTTATGCCGCGTACACACAATCGGTCCATCCGTTGAGAACGGTCTGATGGACCGTTTTCATCGGTTAACCGATGAAGCTGACTGATGGTCCGTCGCGCCTACACACCACCTTAAAAAAAAACGATCATGTCAGAACGCGGTGACGTAAAACACGACGACGTGCAGAAAAAAATTAAGTTCAATGCTTCCAAGTATGCGTCGACTTCATTCTGAGCATGCGTGGATTTTAAACCGATGGTCGTGCCTACTAACGATCGGTTATTTTTTATCGATTAGGAATCCATCAGTTAAATTTAAAATAAGTTGGCTTTATTTTAACCGATGGTTAAATAACCGATGGCACCCACACACAATCGGTTTGGACCGATGAAATGGTCCATCAGACCGTTCTCATCGGTTTAACCGTTCGTGTGTACGCGGCAATAGGCGTAACTTTGTAGCAAGGCTGGATTCACGTGAACTGAGTTTGTTTCTAAAATATTTATGAAGAGCCCCCTTTTTGGAATATAGGTTTACAGAATGTACACATTTTCCATCCGAAAGGCAATGGCTTCACCTTAGCTTACTCATTTGCACTTTTATGGACAACATACACATGCTATAAGTTCCAGGCTACCATACTGACTGATATTACTCAATTAAATATTATTAAGGAGTGGTTTTCAGTGTACTGATTCTTTCACATGTGCTCCTGAAGGAGGAGTCTCGAAACACGTCATTTACATGTCAACTGTAGTCAGAATCTTTGCATGTTGTCTACCCCTATGTGGAGAGTAATTTGTAAGGCCTTGTGACAGATTTATAATGGGATATAGTAAAGTTGTTTTTATGGTACTCAGCTCTTCTTTTTGTCAACACAAAGTACACAACTCGATATTTTGTTCATAGTTGTACATTACTTTGTAGCAAGCCACAAGGATAGAGGTACAGAGGTAGCAGATAGAATTTCCTGTTTTCTTTTGTCTGCAGCAGGCTGGTGACACCATTCTTCCAAATGTCATCTCTTAGTCAAGGTAAACTCACTTGACTGGAGATTTATTTATGAAAACCCATAGTTTTTGTCATATATTGTGGCATGTCAGGAATAATTGTACATCAATTTTTAAAGTTAAGGAAATTTTAATTTTACAATTAAAAAAAAATAACAGTGCTAGAATTTTGATATAATTAAAGAAAAATGGCAAAAGTGTCCCTTTAAAGGCAAATTGTTACTTTTTTTTACAGTATTGTATATTGAATATATCATAGTAGGCAGAAGATGATGCCTTTTCCATTGCTCTGCCTACTCACCTGACCTCCACTACATGCTGTATGGAGACTTTTTCAGTGATTCGTTATGCCATCCTTTGCCAGCTTTTCTTCTTAAGGTATTTCCTACTTGATCTGATCACGTGAGAAAGAACTGTTTACTTAACTTCTTTCTTCTGATGCTGCTCTTTTACGTATTTAGATTGCAAAGGAGAGTTGAGAAAGTTGCAGACAGAGACATCTCTGTGCATGTGTGTGGCAAAGGGTTCTAAGGATCAGGCAGAGAGGTTTAAAAGGAACAAAAAAAAAAAACCTCTTGCAGACAAAAGACCCAAGAACAGCATTCTTTGTCTTTTTCTAACATTCCACTATCTGATGCTGTACACAGTTTTCACTATTTTTGCAGAAATGTCATGCTTCAAATTATGTCTATAATATGTTAATGTATTTGTTTTGTGTATGCCCTGCTCTGTTAGTAACGGTTCATTTTTTAGCCCAGCTCTGCCCTCTGTGTTAATTTTTTTGTTATATAGTGTGAACTAAAAAAAAAAAAAAAAAAACACTTCTGTATAATGTGTTTGGTGAAAATCTTCTAGAAGAATACGAGAAAAATTAGGCAAAAGAATAACTAGAGGTCGACCGATATGGGTTTTTCTCTGGCCGATGCCGATATTTAGAAATCTGGGCGGCCGATGGCCGATATATGAAGCTGATTTTTGCAGCCGATATTTTAGGCCGATTTTTATTTTTTATTGGTGGCACTGGCTCGTGGCACTGGGTGGCACTGGAAGGAAGATGGCACTAGCAGAAGGCACTTATTGGCACTGGCAGGTTGCACTGGATGGCAGTGAAAGATGGTACTAGCAGGTGGCACTGATTGGCAGATGGCACTGGCAGATGGCACTGGCAAGTGATACTGGCAAGTGGCACTGGTTGGCACTGGCAGGTGGCACTGGGTGGAAATAGTTAGCACTGGTTGGCATTGGCAGGTGACACTGATGGCTTTAGTTGGCACTGGCAGGTGGCACTGGATGTAAGGTGGCACTTACTGGCACTGGTATTGGCACTGACAGGTGGCATTGGCGGATGGCACTGGATGGAAGGTGGCACTAATTGGCACTGGATGGTGGCACTGGTATTGACACTGGCAGGTGGCATTGGCGGATGGCACTGGATGGAAGGTGGCACTAATTGGCACTGGATGGTGGCACTGGCAGGTGGCATTGGTGGATGGCACTGGATGGATGGTGGCACTAATTGGCACTGGATGGTGGCACTGGCATTGGCACTGGCAGGTGGCATCGGCAGATGGCACTGGATAGACGGTGGCACTAATTGGCACTGGATAGTGGCACTGGCAAGTGGCATTGGTGGATGGCACTGGATGGAAGGTGGCACTAATTGGCACTGGATGGTGGCACTGGTATTGGCACTGGCAGGTGACATTGGCGGATGGCACTGGATGGAATGTGGCACTAATTGGCACTGGATGGTGGCACTGGTGCAAAAAAATGGTGACACCCCCCCTCAGTACAGACCCTCTCCCTCCAGTATAGACAACCCCCCTGCCCCCCGTAGTACAGACACCAGAGCGGTGTGTGTCCCACGAGCGTGGACCCCTCCTTCTCTGTGGGCGCAAACAGAGGAGGGACGCCACGCTGGGTGTACCAAGATGGCCGCGGCTCTGGAGCTAGGCCGAAGCCGCGGTGTTTCCTGATGCTGTAACCTTGGCGGCAATCCACAAATTCACGGATTGCCGCTGAGGTCACAGCATCAGGAGAGGCCGCGGCTCTGGCCTAGCTCTGGAGCCGTGGCATCGCTAGCGGAAATTGTAAAATATCGGCCCGATTTGGATAAAAATCAGCCGATGCCAATTTCTCCATCGGTCAACCTCTAAGAATAACTGTCTTTAGAAAATTACAAAGACACACTTCTACAAGAAAAATGGACACCAGATGATACAAACAACTTGCATGTACAGGTTCCTACCTTTCATGTAAACATTGCTATGTGTATTTAGAAATTCATGTTAGAAGTATAAAGAAGTTGGTCTGATATAGATGTTATTTGGGTGAACCTCCGCTTTAAAGACAAACTTCCACATTTATTGCCCTGGTGTACATCTTGGGAACTGTACCCAAACCCTGCAGCAGCAGAGTCGGTCTGTAATGTTTCAGGCACCGGATCCTGCGTTCGTTGCTCTACTTGGTATGTAGTGCAGTGAGTGCATTAGCTTCAGGGTGCTATGCAGGTCCAGCGTCATGGTCCATTCTTATGGAACCCTCTTCCTGAGGACCCCTTTTAAAAAGAAAAAAATAGGGCCATAAAACTTTCCCTAACATTTTCAGTTGTAAAATGATTTACAGAAGTATAGCCTTTTTCAACTGGAGAACAGCTGGGTCCTTGTTCAGTTGAAATTCTTAAAGTGGAATTCCAGTATAAAATTATCTAATCTTAAAACTGCTTCCATATCCCTTCTTACACGCTTCTTACATGTTTGCGGCAAATTCGAGTGACACGAAACGGCCCATAATTTACTGCGGCATTGCGCCCTGATGATTGGCCAAACATGCACTATGACCCTGCATGCTTGGCCAATCACAGCAAGCAAAAAAAGGAGAGCCATAATTGGCCAAAGCCAGGGTGGCTTTGGCCAATTATGGCTCAGGGCTTTAGCACACGCCCCACACTATATAAGGCCGCCTGCTGGGCGGCCTCGTGTAATGTGTTCTGGCTTCTTACTGAGAGCAGTTAGAGAGACAGAGAGATTGTCTTTTTAGATAGCTAGATAGAGCAGGCTAGTCAGTTTAGCTGTAATTACAGTAGTAGAGAATACAGTAGAGAATATATATACATCCCTAGGAGTTGTACATATATTTATACACTGTATAGCTTAGCTAGATCAGTTCTTCCTAACTTACTGGCAGGCAGGTGATTGTGCTATTTAAAGACGTTATCACAGGTATAGACACCCAGCAGGTACAATAGCAGTGATTTTAATGATGCTTAAATCTTAAAAAAATGAAAAATTCCTTTAAATATTGTACCTGCTGGGTGTCTATAGTTTGCCTGTGAAAACGTCTTTGAGAACCCGGGTCTTGCCCCAGGGAACATGTATCAATGGAAAAAAAGTTTTAAAAACGGTTGTTTTTTCAGGAGTCCTAAAAAAACAACAGTTTTAAAAACTTTTTTCCATTGATACATGTTCCCTGGGGCAAGACCCGGGTTCTAAAGGACGTTTTCCAACAATAACTTGAATATTGGTCCTTAAAATGATCGTTTTTTAATTCGAACGTTCGAGTCCCATAGACTTCAATGGGGTTCTAAATGTTCGTGCGAACGATCGGACTGTTCGACGGTTCTGGTGCGAACCTAACGCGGGGGTGTTCGGCTCATCCCTAGTTAGATGTTGCAGTATCTCACCAACTTGTTCATTCCATGCCTAGAAGACTTGGTGCTGTCCTTACAAATCATGGAGGTCATACAAAATACTAAATGTAGTTGTTTTTCTTGTGGGTGTATTCATATTTTCATTAACTACTTTGGGTAAAACTGAGGATTTTGTTATCTAAGTTATATTATTAACCTTACTTTCATGTAATGGAGTTAAAAAAATATTCTCAGTTTTATAGTATTCTAACGACATAAAGTTGTCAGATTATATATAACATGTGTATAGATATGGTACAATAGAAGTTCGATACTCTGGTTATTCATAATGCCAGGTCTGGAATAGAACGCAGCGCATTTATCCCTCTCTCTTTTTTTTTTTTAATCCTTTCCCTCGTTTCCTATTCCTCCCCCTTCTTTTTGTTTTTGCTTTTGTTTTGGTAAGAATAAAAAATTGCTCTATAAGCAGTGATATTAATATTTAAATAATATATTTGCTGTTTGAGTTGTTTCTTTTTCTTTCTGTAAGTGCTAAAATGCAGAGGGGGGGGCATTTTCAGCCTAAAAAAAGGTCTGAAAAACTCTGCTTATGCTCGAGTATATATGGTATATTAGTGTTAGTTTATGATTAAAAGTAATAACTAGCTTATTCATAAGGTATACAAATCAGAGAGTTCAATAATGCAAGGCATTCACTTATGAATGGCACATGTTTGCCAATTCTACTAGACTCCTAAAATACAATGAAATTGTCATATAAATTTCTTCCAGTAATGTGGACATCAGAAATATATACCTTCTATAAGTAAAGTGTAAAACAATTTGGAAAAACACTGTGCTAAACCGGAAATGGTGGAAATGCTGCTAGTACCAAAAATATAGATACATATATTGGAAGATTATGATAAAGAGTGAGGTACAGCGCAAAACCGATACATGTGAAAATTATGATAATGATACCAAAAATAATAAGATAAATGAATGAATAAATAAATAGTGTGAAACACTATAAACCAATCAATACGGCCATGACTGGCTGTGAAAAATGTAAATGTGAATATAACAAAACTAAATATAAAAGTGATGTTAACAAATACAAACAAGTAGACAATGCAATATTAGCTACCGCGTGCCATGAGTGTAGATATGTCAAAAAGTAAGATGTATCGTGACCATCTGATATTGACCACCCGTGAAAACAATGGGTGAAAATAAAATTGGTATAAAATTAATATAAAAATTAATAACTTAAATAAAAACAATGATGAAAGTCCAAAGAGAAATCCCAAATATATGAAAACATTTGTGAGAAGTGAACTCCAAAAAGTCTTCCAATAGAGGGTATTCTAAAAATGGCACCACCTTCCACCAAGGGTACACCCGAGTGTTAGAAATGTAGTCTCCTTACCAGACGTGCTGGCCACAAACAGCGGTCAGACTGAGCACAGGTTATTTTAAAGTCACCCAAACGACTATGTGCTGACGCTGCCACGGATCAGATGCAATCAGTCAGAACAAATGGATGTCTCAAATACAAAAGAGAGAAAGGGACCCATAGTGCAACTTTGCAGAACAGTTTTAATGTAAAGAAAATATATTGCACTTACAGGAATTCGATGAAAAACAAGCCCAAATGAAGTGCACCATGTGCGGTATAAAAACGGGATCTCGGCGTCCTCTTTGATTCCTTCTCCTGGCAGCCAATCCCAGACGACGTCAACATATGACGAAATGCGTAGGTGTGGTCTGCGTCCTGACGTCATCACACTCTTCCAAACAAATTGACCCAGGAGAAGGAATCAAAGAGGAAGCCGAGATCCCGTTTTTATACCGCACATGGTGCACTTCATTTGGGCTTGTTTTTCATCGAATTCCTGTAAGTGCAATATATTTTCTTTACATTAAAACTGTTCTGCAAAGTTGCACTATGGGTCCCTTTCTCTCTTTTGTATTTGAGACATCCATTTGTTCTGACTGATTGCATCTGATCCGTGGCAGCGTCAGCACATAGTCGTTTGGGTGACTTTAAAATAACCTGTGCTCAGTCTGACCGCCGTTTGTGGTCAGCACGTCTAGTAAGAAGACTACATTTCTAACACTCGAATGTACCCATGGTGGAAGGTGGTGCCATTTTTAGAATACCCTCTATTGGAAGACTTTTTGGAGTTCACTTCTCACAAATGTTTTTATATATTTGGGATTTCTCTTTGGACTTTCATCATTGTTTTTATTTAAGTTAATAATTTTTATATTAATTTCATACCAATTTTATTTTCACCCATTGTTTTCACGGGTGGTCAATATCAGATGGTCAGGATACAACTTACTTTTTGACATATCTACACTAATTTTAGCCACTCATGGCACGCGGTAGCTAATATTGCATTGTCTACTTGTTTGTATTTGTTAACATCACTTATATATTTAGTTTTGTTATATTCACATTTACATTTTTCACAGCCAGTCATGGCCGTACTGATTGGTTTATAGTGTTTCACACTATTTATTTATTCATTCATTTATCATATTATTTTTGGTATCATTATCATAATTTTCACATGTATCGGTTTTGCGCTGTACCTCACTCTTTACCATATAAGTAAAGTGTGTCTAAAGTCAGCAACAAAAAATGTTATTGCAACATATCAGTCTTGAGATATGGTGGATATACTCGTTTTGTTTTTTCAGACTACTGCTTTATTTTCAGGTGCTGCCAGTAACACACTTTCTGTCCTAGGGTGACAACACTCCTTGACTATTCTGTATATACAAAGGAAGAGCATTGTCACCCTATGATAGGAAGTATGTTGGGTCTGCAGATCACCTCTCTTCTCCTCATCTACAAAACAATAAGTGTGAGTTGTTCTGTATTAACCTGGGTAGGCAGGACTCCATGTTATTTTCAGTGCAACAGAGGTGTTGTGAGCTCACTACAGAACGTTAAGAGTTGACTAAAGTTCTAACAGGATTAACATAAATTTTTTGTGTGCACTTACAGTATCTAGAACATATAACACATTGTTTAATTTAGCAGACCGAAAGGGATCAGAAGTTTAATGTTTGGATTTACATATTGCATTTATTTGTAAAGCAGTCAATTTGATTTTTACCAAGCATTTATTGGTGGAGAAGCAATCACTGTAATTTAAAACACAGGCAATCTGAACATTCCCCTGCAGAGAACATTTGATGAATGTCAGATTCTCTGATTTGGGGGCTATGTTTAGCCCCGGTGCATGAGGCTCTAGCGTTTACCTGCAGCTGGAAGGACACAGGTGCACTGCCCATCCCCTCTGCCAGCAGTCTGTCAAACTCTAAGGCCCCATGCACACGAGACGCTGGTAAACTCGAGTTCAGAGGCATTTGGGCATTTTTTTCAACTGCCCCTTAACACATTTAATGTTATCCTATGTGTCCATGCACACATTTATGTTTTTTTGCGTTTTAAAGCAGTTGGGTTTAGGCTCGTTTTTTCAGAAGCAAAAAAATGGGTTCAGACGCAAACGTTTTCGCGTTTCAGACGCAAATCGTGGCAAAACGTCGCTAATTCCGTTTATAGGCATTTTTAAAGGTGACCTTACATTAGAAATCTCAAATTATGGCAAATGATGAAAAACCATTAAAAAACTTAAACAACTGTAATTGCTTGCATTGCATTGTGGACAATCCACAACTTGTGGCAGGTGACGTGGCCAGGTGACATGGCAGCTGACGTGGCCAGGTGACGTGGCCAGTGGACAATCCACAACTTGTGGCCAGGTGACATGGCCAGGTGACGTGGCAAGTGGACAATCCACAACTTGTGGCCAGGTGACATGGCAAGTGGACAATCCACAACTTGTGGCAGGTGACATGGCAAGTGGAAAATCCACAACTTGTGGCAGGTGACGTGGCCAGGTGACATGGCAGCTGACGTGGCAGGTATCGTGGCCAGTGGACAATCCACAAATTCTGGCAGGTGACGTGGCCAGGTGATTTGGCAGCTGACGTGGCCAGGTGACGTGGCAGGTGACGTGGCCAGGTGACATGGCAAGTGGACAATCCACAACTCGTGGCAGGTGACGTGGCACGTGACGTGGCCAGGTGACGTGGCAAGTGGACAATCCACAACTTGTGGCAGGTGACGTGGCCAGTGGACAATCCACAACTTGTGGCAGGTGACGTGGCCAGTGGACAATCCACATCTTGTGGCAGGTGAGGTGGCCAGGTGATGTGGCCAGGTGACATGGCAAGTAGAAAATCCACAACTTGTTGCAGGTGATGTGGCCAGGTGGCATGGCAGCTGACGTGGCAGGTATCGTGACCAGTGGACAATCTACAACTTGTAGCAGGTGACGTGGCAGGTGACATGGCAAGTGGACAATCCACAACTTGTTGCAGGTGACGTGGTCAGGTGACGTAGCAAGTGGACAATCCACAACTTGTGGCAGGTGACGTGGCCAGGTGATTTGGCAGCTGACGTGGCCAGCTGACGTGGCCAGCTGACGTGGCCAGCTGACGTGGCCAGGTGACGTGGCCAGCTGACGTGGCCAGGTGACGTGGCCAGGTGACGTGGCCAGGTGACGTGGCCAGGTGACATGGCAAGTGGACAATCCACAACTTGTGGCAGGTGACGTGGGCAGGTGACATGGCCAGGTGACGTGGCAGGTGACGTGGCCAGGTGACGTGGCCAGGTGACATGGCAAGTGGACAATCCACAACTTGTGGCAGGTGACACGGCAGGTGACGTCGCCAGGTGACGTGGCCAGTGGACAATCCACAACTTGTGGCAGGTGACGTGGCCAGTGGACAATCCACAACTTGTGGCAGGTGACGTGGCCAGTGGACAATCCACAACTTGTGGCAGGTGACATGGCCAGTTGACGTGGCAGGTGTTGTGGCCAGTGGACAATCCACAACTTGTGGCAGGTGAGGTGGCCAGGTGATGTGGCAGGTGACGTGGCCAGGTGATATGGCAAGTAGAAAATCCACAACTTGTGGCAGGTGACGTGGCCAGTTGACGTGACAGGTGACGTGGGCAGTGGACAATCCACAACTTGTGGCCAGGTGATGTGGCAGGTGACATGGCCAATTGACATGGCAAGTGGACAATCTGCAGCTTGTGGCAGGTGACGTGGCAAGTGGACAATCCACAACTTCTGGCAGGTGACGTGGCCAGTTGACATGGCAGGTGACGTGGCCAGTGGATAATCCACAACTTGTGGCAGGTGACGTGGCAAGTGGACAATCCACAACTTGTGGCAAGTGACGTGGCCAGTGGACAATCCACAACTTGTGGCAGGTGACGTGACCAGGTGATGTGGCAGGTGACATGGCCTGGTGACATGGCAAGTGGAAAATCCACAACTTGTGGCAGATGACGTGGCCAGGTGACGTGGCAGGTATCGTGGCCAGTGGACAATCCACAACTTGTTTCAGGTGATGTGGCCAGGTGACATGGCAGCTGACGTGGCCAGGTGACATGGCCAGTGGACAATCCGCAACTTGTGGCAAGTGGACAATCCACAACTTGTGGCAGGTGACATGGCCAGTTGACGTGGCCAGTGGACAATCCACAACTTGTGGCAGGTGAGGTGGCCAGGTGACGTGACCAGGTGATGTGGCAGGTGACATGGCCAGGTGACATGGCAAGTGGAAAATCCACAACTTGTGGCAGGTGACGTGGCCAGGTGACATGGCAGCTGACGTGGCAGGTATCGTGGCCAGTGGACAATCCACAACTTGTGGCAGGTGACGTGGCAGGTTAAATGGCAAGTGGACAATCCACAACTTGTGGCACGTGACGTGGTCAAGGGCCTTAGCAAGTGGACAATCCACACATTGTGGCAGGTGAAGTGGCCAGTTGACGTGACAGTTGACGTGGCCAGTGGACAATCCACAACTTGTGGCAGGTGACGTGGCCAGGTGATTTGGCAGGTGACGTGGCCAGGTGACGTGCCAGGTGACGTGGCCAGGTGACATGGCAAGTGGACAATCCACAACTTGTGGCAGGTGAAGTGGCCAGTTGACGTGACAGGTGACATGGCCAGTGGACAATCCAAAATTTGTGGCAGGTGACGTGGCAGGTGACGTGGCAAGTGGACAATCCACAACTTCTGGCAGGTGACGTGGCCAGATGACATGGCAGGTGACGTGGCCAGGTGATGTGGCCAGTGGACAATCCACAACTTGTGGCAGGTGGTATTGCCAGGTGACGTGGCAGATGATGTGGCAAGTGGACAATTCACAACTTGTGGCAGGTAACATGGCAAGTGGACAATCCATAGCTTGTGGCAGGTGATGTGGCAAGTGACACGCTAAATACAAGTATACTGCTGCTCTTTTAGCTGCTACTCACTTTGGTCTCACAAAATGACTGAAATGGTAAAATAATATTGTTTTTTGAGCTTAGGGAGGGTCTTATGATGTTTCTAAACGTCTATAAACGCAAACGTGGCAAAACGCCGCAAAATTCGCGGCAAAAAGCTGCGTTTTAAACGCTGTTTTTTGCCTTTGAAAACTTGTGTTTAGATGTGTTTGCATTTGCGTCTCGTGTGCATGGGGCCTAAGGCTGTGTACACACCATTGGTCAAAACCGATGAAAACGGACTGAAGGACCGTTTCATTGGTCCAAACAGATCGTATGTGGGCCCCATCAGTCAGTTATCCTTCGGTCAAAAAAAAGAGAACTTGCTTTAAAATTTGACCGATGGACGCCTGACCGATGGGTCAAAACCGATCGTTAGTATGCAAAAGCATCTGGTAAAAGGCCGTGCATGCTCAGAATCAAGTCGACGCATGCTTTTAACCGATGGTGTGTAGGCACATTAGACCATCAGTCAGCTTCATTGGTTAACCGATGAAAACGGTCCTTCGTGTGTACGTGGCCTAAGAGTCTGACACCAGCTGTGGCTGGACAGGGCTGGGTGGTGTTCTGAGCGGTACTTCTGTTTAGGGCTGTATTCGCCCAAAGACTGATGCGTGGAACGCAGGCTACTTGTGTTCTGGGTGCATAGTGCCCTAAACGTGCTATTTCTACCTTTTTGTTGGAGCCTCGTGCTCTGTTGTGAAACACTCAATGTGTATTAGGCCTTAAAAGTTTGCCTCATGTATATTTCTGGAATGCTGTACAACTGTATATATTGTAGAAAAGATGTTTGTTAAATGCATTGTTCATTGTTGTTGCTTCACTTTATTGTTACAGAAAAAGTCAGCAAAGAACACAATCATAACAGGTCAAATATCATCAGGACAACCAGGTATTTATTTATACTTTATTATATTTTCTATAAAAGAATGAACTGAATGGCTTGTGTCTTTTGCTTCTAACTTGTACTATAAGGCATATTCACAAAGTTTCAAAGCCGCAAATTTTAGATGCGTTTTAGATTAGTGTTCCCAAACCTCCCCCTTTTCAGGGACCGACCTCAGTGACCAAAGCCCCTCCATGGCCCGGAAAGGGCCGATGTTGTGGGGAGGGAGCTGGGGTGATGTGTGCACTGCCTGTCAGGGTGGTTTAGGGGGCTGGGGCGATGTGCTTCTGTCACCGCTGGGGGGGAGGGGTTAAGGGAGCTTGGGTGGTGTGTGTGCCAGCTCCCTTGTGTGAGTGCTGCCTGTCACCTGGGGAGGGGAGGAAATGTCACCTCCTGGTGGTGTGCACCTCTCTTGTATGTGCGCTGCCTCTGTCACCTGGGGAGGCTGTTGCCGCAACCTGTCACCTCTGGGGGCTGAGGGCATGTGCATGTGCTGGGAGAAAGGGAGCGGGCGCCCTCTGGTGGTGGGAGGGTGGCAGTGCAGCATGACAATTTTTATGATGATGATCTACGTGGACTTTGTATAGTTTGCCTTGCTAATTATATGAATACTGTAGCTTGTATTTAGTTGAAGAAAAAAACTGAAAGCACATTAGTCTTTGTATTAATACATTTTCTTTTTTAGCCCATTTTTCTCAGAAGAAAAGTTTAGACAATCACCTTTCACCTCAAAAGAGCTCCCAAAAAATGACACTACTCTTCAAGGACGCCCATCCTTCTCAGGTACCAGATAAATGCAGTAGAACCGTTTACATTTTTTTTTTTTTTGTACTGTATGTATTATATGATGCTATCAATGTTATCGTTTGAAAAAAAAAATGTTTTTCTTAAGTTTGTCTTTATAGCAACATCTTCATAGCACTGTGCACTGTAAGAAAATGGAGGACTCAAAAAAACACAACATTCATTTACATAGAAATTAGATCACTGTCTATTAACAGCTTGCAATTCAAAGGGGAAACATTATTTACCTTTGAACAGCAGTTGTGTTACAGATACTATAGTTTAAAGCAAAGCTCCACCTAAAAGTTCTGCTTGTTTGTATCCCCCTCCTCCACTGCCACATTTGGCAGTTTTTGAGGAAGAGCAGGTACCTGGTTTTGACCCCTTACCTTCCCCTGCAGTCTTCTGGGACACACCCCAGGTCCCAAAAGACTAGAGGACCATTCACAAGGTGCAGCGCAGCAGTTTGCGCATGTAAAGTAGGAAAGCGGCTGTGAAGTCGCAAGGCTTCGCTTCCTTTTTCCCTTAATTGAGATGCCAGTGCCAACCCCGGAAGCCAATTGAAGAATTGCTTCAGATGAGGACAGCGCTGGATCCCTGGATAGGTAATTGTTCTTAAAAAAAAGTCAGTATTTGTAGCTGTTGTCTTTGCATTTTTAGGGGGGGGGGGAGCCTAGAGCTTCTCTTTTAAAGTACAGCTTTCATATGACAGTATAAATACGTACCAAATCCAGTTACTATGTGATCAAGCCTCATATAGTAAACACAATTTTTTCTTTTAAATTATCTAACGTTCATTGCATGATCGCGCAATCGTCAGTAGAAGTAGCACAGTACAGAATAGCAAAAAGTGGCTGGGTCATGAAGGGGGTAAAATCTTCCAGAGCTGAAGTGGTTATGTGTAACCAATTTTTTTTTTGGATAGATTTGTATTGCTGTCTGTGCCCCCCTGGGTGGATTCACCCTCTCTATTCTTGTAGTAAGTAATTGCACCTCACAACAGAGGCATGGATCACAGCCTCTTTCACTTTATTTTCTATGGAAGGAGAATCTTGGCAACTTGTCAACCTTTCAATGTAAACGCACAGCAGGTGTTTGTAAGCTTTTAGAAACCGTGTGAAACCCAACTATAGAATCCCTGTTGTGATTGTGAGGATCTTTTAGGATGAGTTACATAACAGTACATGAGAGAGCTAGAGAGGTCAGGGGTGGCTTGTTATAAGTCTGCGTGTTAAGAATTAGTAAACATTTTATTGTCCATAGTCTGGACACGCTCTGGTTTAATTATTTTTATTTATTTTATTTTAATATTATTATTCATTTTTTATTCATTTAAAGCTAAGTTCATCTTTTGGGGAAAAAATAAAAGTGCACATATTTTTGCAGAAAAAGTGCATTTATTATTTTTTTCCCACAGGAGCCTGTAATTTTTTTTTACCCGTGATCAGTGGGGGAGAAGGTGAGGAGAACATGTGCTGGAGCATGTTGTACATGCTCCAAAAGGTGAACTTTTCCTTTAACTTTATTGCTATCACAAGGAGACTAAAAAGCATGGGCAGGCAGATGACAGATCATCTTTACAGGGACATTGAGGATCAATTAGACTCCTAATATCACCTCTGCCCTCCACTGTAGCTAATCGAGCACAGCTTGTGCTTAAATAGCTGCTTACGCAACCACAGCAGCCAGGGAATGACGTCTCTGAACCCAGATGTGGTGAAATGTTCATTGCTTCTGGGTTTGTTCCCACAATTGTTCCTGAGTTTCACCTGCTCGGCGTCTAGAGACTAGTTCTTGCAATCCCAAGCTTCTCAGAGGAATTGGAGAGCCCAGAAACCACAGCAGGTTGATCAATTTAACTGAAAAGCTGGGAGTTGGCAGAAAAAAACAGTACCAAATTACGGCTGCAGCTGTAGCCTTGTTTAACCACTAGGCTACCACCCGCCGTTAAATGATGGCGGGACGATAAGCCTCTCGTTCTAGGAGGACGTCATATGACGTCCTTGCCTTCTCGAGCCACTAGGGGGCACCCGCCGCGTCAGTGGGAACTCGATGCGCAGGCACCCACGATTGCCCAGTAACTGAGCAGGACCGTGGATCTCTGTGTGAGATCTACTTCCTGTCATGGAGAGGAGACCGATGGTGTGTCCCTTGTGTATAGGGACACTAATCGGTCACCTCCCCCAGTCAGTCAGTCCCCCCCCTACAGTTAGAATCACTCACTAGGGTACATGTTTAACCTCTTGATCGCCCCCTGGTTTTAACCCCTTCCCTGCCAGTGACATTTACACAGTAATCAGTGCATATTTATAGCACTGTTCGGTGTATAAATGTGAATGGTCCCAAAATAGTGTCAAAAGTGTCCGATGTGTCTGCCACAATATCGCAGATCGCCACTATTATTAGTAAAAAAAATAAAAATGCTATAAATCTATCCCCTATTTTGTAGCCGCTATAACTTTTGCACAAACTAGTCAATATACGATTATTGCATTTTTTTTTTACCAAAAATATGTAGAAGAATACGTATGGGCCAAACCTGAGGAAAAAAATGTTTTTTTATATATTTTTGGGGAATATTTATTATAGTAAAAAGTAAAAAATGTTTCTCTCTTTTCAAAATTGTCGTTCTTCTTTTGTTTATAGCGCAAAAAATAAAAATCGCAGATGTAATCAAATACTACCAAAAGCAAGCTCACTTTATTGGGAAAAAAAATCATTTGGGTACAGTGTTGCATGACCGCACAATTGTCATTCAAAGTGTGACAGCGCTGAAAGCTGAAAAATGACTTGGGAAGGAAGGGGGTGAAAGTGCCCAGTATAGAGGTGGTTAAATAACTTGAAATCCAGTGCCGGTGTAATATCTCCACCCCTAACTCTGCTTGGCCATTCACAAAATGCAGCCCGTACTTATTCTGTGACCAGCCTTGGTGTTCAGACCTCATCCCCATCTACACTGTCTACTCTTGGCCATTCACAAAATGAAGCCTGTATTATCATACCTGTAGTGCTGATTCTTCCTCTCCTGGTGTACCTGTTTTCCTTGTTTGTTGCACTGGTGTCATAGGAATCGAAAGGTAAAGAAAATCTCCACAATGGAGACGGAGTCACAGACTTCATTGCACCAAGTTATACAGTGCGGAAAATAAGTATTTGAACACCCTGCTATTTTGCAAGTTCTCCCACTTGGAAATCATGGAGGGGTCTGAAATTGTCATCGTAGGTGCATGTCCACTGTGAGAGACATAATCAAAAAAAAAAATCCAGAAATCACAATTTATGAATTCTTAACTATTTATTTGTATGATACAGCTGCAAAGAAGTATTTGAACACCTGTCTATCAGCTAGAATTCTGACCCTCAAAGACCTGTTAGTCTGCCTTTAAAATGTCCACCTCCACTCCATTTATTATCCTAAATTAGATGCACCTGTTTGAGGTCATTAGCTGCATAAAGACACCTGTCCACCCCATACAATCAGTAAGAATCCAACTACTAACATGGCCAAGACCAAAGAGCTGTCCAAAGACACTAGAGACAAAATTGTACACCTCCACAAGGCTGGAAAGGGCTACGGGGAAATTGCCAAGCAGCTTGGTGAAAAAAGGTCCACTGTTGGAGCAATCATTAAAAAATGGAAGAAGCTAAACATGACTGTCAATCTCCCTCGGACTGGGGCTCGATGCAAAATCTCACCTCGTGGGGTCTCAATGATCCTAAGAAAGGTGGGAAATCAGCCCAGGACTACACGGGAGGAGCTGGTCAATGACCTGAAAAGAGCTGGGACCACCGTTTCCAAGGTTACTGTTGGTAATACACTAAGACGTCATGGTTTGAAATCATGCATGGCACGGAAGGTTCCCCTGCTTAAACCAGCACATGTCAAGGCCCGTCTTAAGTTTGCCAATGACCATTTGGATGATCCAGAGGAGTCATGGGAGAAAGTCATGTGGTCAGATGAGACCAAAATATAACTTTTTGATCATAATTCCACTAACCGTGTTTGGAGGAAGAAGAATGATGAGTACCATCCCAAGAACACCATCCCTACTGTGAAGCATGGGGGTGGTAGCATCATGCTTTGGGGGTGTTTTTCTGCACATGGGACAGGGCGACTGCACTGTTTTAAGGAGAGGATGACTGGGGCCATGTATTGCGAGATTTTGGGCAACGACCTCCTTCCCTTAGTTAGAGCTTTGAAGATGGGTCGAGGCTGGGTCTTCCAACATGACAATGACCCGAAGCACACAGCCAGGATAACCAAGGAGTGGCTCTGTAAGAAGCATATCAAGGTTCTGGCGTGGCCTAGCCAGTCTCCAGACCTAAACCCAATAGAGAATCTTTGGAGGGAGCTCAAACTCCGTGTTTCTCAGCGACAGCCCAGAAACCTGACTGATCTAGAGAAGATCTGTGTGGAGGAGTGGGCCAAAATCCCTCCTCCAGTGTGTGCAAACCTGGTGAAAAACTACAAGAAACGTTTGACCTCTGTAATTGCAAACAAAGGCTACTGTACCAAATATTAACATTGATTTTCTCAGGTGTTCAAATACTTCTTTGCAGCTGTATCATACAAATAAATAGTTTAAAAAATCATACATTGTGATTTCTGGAATTTTTTTTTTGATTATGTCTCTCACAGTGGACATGCACCTACGATGACAATTTCAGACCCCTCCATGATTTCCAAGTGGGAGAACTTGCAAAATAGCAGGGTGTTCAAATACTTATTTTCTGCACTGTATAAGTGTTCATGCAGTTTGCATCAGAGCCAGCACTTTCATTTAAAACCAAGCTCACGGCTGCTATTGCTGACTCTGCTGTTTACATTTCTTTATGGCCCTGCTGTAGTTATACATATATGAATGTCCATGGCTTGGCCACTGTTCTTTTTAACAAATTATCTCTGACCACTGTAGCTGCAACCACTAGGAAATTATTCACCCTCAAGTTAAACAGCAGAACCACTTTTACTTTCAGAAGATTAGCCCATTCTGCTCCTCAATCCCAGCAGTGGATTGACAACCTCCCAGCCTTCTAACCTCTAATGTAAACACTGAGAAGTTTCACAGGCACACTTCTTTTATTGTGAAACTTGGGGATGAATTGTTACACACTATCTACAGCTACATAGGTCAATGCAGGCTTGTTTTCAAGCTCATTTACTGCTAAAAAAAAAAAAAAAAATGCAAATACTTGAATGTCTATATAGCCTGACCACAGATTTGCGTTAAAACTATAGCGTTAAACTTTGTAAAAACAGAAACACAAGCCAAGAAACTTGTCAGCATAGAATTATGTGTGCTGCAATTGCTGTTTATTTTTGAAGGTGCAGGCTCCAGGCCATGGTTATCCTTGCTTCGGTGCAGACAATAAAGTTTTGAGACACCTGACCTGCATACTTGTTTGGGGTCAGTTGCCCAATAGGTAATAAAGAAATGTTAATATGGACAGCCTGCAGGTTGCACTGTTGACGAATATTTGATATATTGACGTGGCTTTTTATAGTATTTGAACAGAAACAGTAGATCTTCTTTCAAACAGATAAAGGTGATATACTTGAATAAAAACACAATAAAATGAAAGAAAGTCATTTATTTGACAAACATATCAATAGATGGCAATGGTGTACTGTGGAAAAAGTAAGTATACTCTTGGCCTGAATTTTTGATATGCCCCTTTAGCAGAAACAACTTCTTGTTTTTACTATTTTGCATAACTGCCCACCAGTCTCTGACATTTCTGGGCACTCCGCCATGTAGAATAATTTTAGTTGCTGCACATTTATGGGTTTCATTGCAAGAACTGCAACAGAATATATAAATGCCCCCCACAATATCTGGGTGCTACAGAACAACACTGGCCATGCACAGATCAAATTATTTAGTGTTTCCTGCAGAAACAGCCAACATGTAATCTGTAGGTAGCCCTGCCGGCTCCACCTGGTTCAGCAATCCTCAATCTATAAATCAAAGGAGCCTTATGGAAAATGGTTGAATGAACAGTAACTGTAACCAAGTGTGGCTTTAGACATACTAATGCCTCTAAGACGACTTCCTCTTTTCAAACAAGTTATTAAAACATTGGGATCTATCATGAACTCTAACTTGTTGCTGATGGGGTAATCATTGTTCTTTGATCCTTCCCCACTTGTCTATAAAGGAGGGCATGAGCTAGTCCTATGTTCTGTGGAAAATCTACCTGGTAATGAGCACCTCTGATAAATCCCCCCTTAGAACAGACCTGGGCAAATCGTGGGCCTAGGGTCACATTCGGGCCCTTTAGCACTCCATATCTGGCCCTTGATGCCTCCACGGTCAGAATCCCTCTCTTAGCCTGTTTGCATCCTTACTGAGGAAGCGGACAGGCTCAGAGAGGCACTCTAAGACCGCGTACACACAATCGAATTTGTCCGCTCAAACTGGTCCGACGGACCAGTTCAGCAGACAAATCTGATCGTGTGTACAGGCTAGCGGACATGTCTGACCGGCAGACTAATTTTAAAACATGCTTTAAAATTTGTCCGCCGGCGACATGTCCGTCGGATATGTCCGCTGGTCAGTACACTCACCAGCGGACATATCTGCCCGCACAAGCGTCGTATGGATGCGACGCATGCGTGGAAGTTGTTTACTTCCTGGTGCGGTGACGTGGCGTCACCGCGCTGTCTGCCGGCGGGGATTTAGATCCGATGGTGTGTACACGCAATCGGACCAAAATAGCCCGGCGGACATATCCGATGAAAACGGTCCGGGGAGCGTTTCCATCGGATGTGTCCCTCCGTGTGTACGCAGCCTAACAGATGTCCATGTGGAGAGATGCAAGAACTGGAAGGAGAGAGCCTGTGAGCTGATCATTACAGCGGGAGGCTCAGTTCTGATGGGAGAGCGTTGCTTAGGAGATGTTGCAATGCTGTCCCACCACTGTACTACCTGGACAAGTTCTTCTGATATAGCCACTGGAACACGAAAAGGTTTGATTGACCGCACTCGCAGGTTTGAAGCAAAAGACTTTATTGAAGATAAAAATTATCTGACAACATTGTAGACATCATGACATCAATGCAGACCTGGCATGTGACAATAATACTTTGAAGACTGGTGTCTTTAGCAGCTTTCTATTGAACTGTAAAGTAGAGCTGCGCGATTAATTGTTAAAATCCAAAATCGTGATTATTTTCCCTTCCCGAAGTGCAGAGAGAGTGTTCCCACAGCTGAAAAAAAATTCAGGCAGCCTGCCAAGTTTTATCACAACATGGTGGATAAGTATAAACAAAGTAACATTTCTTCTTAGATCAAAGGAATGAACTTGTGCCTGTAGATGATGGAAGTTTAACCACTTGCTTACTGGGCACATATACCCCCTTCCTGCCCAGGCGAAATTTCAGCTTACTGCACTGTCACGCTTTGAATGACAATTGCGCGGTCGTGCGACGTGGCTCCCAAACAAAATTGACGTCCTTTTTTTTCCACAAATAAAGCTTTCTGTTGGTGGTATTTGATCACCTGTGCAGTTATTTTTTTTTTTGCGCTATAAACAAAAATATAGCGACAATTCTGAATTTTTTTTACTTTTTGCTATAATAAATATCCCTTTTAAAAAAAGAAACAATTTTTTTTTCAGTTTAGTCCGATACATATTTGGTAAAAAAAAAATGCAAAAAGGGTATAGTGATTGGTTTGCGCAAACGTTATAATGCCTACAAAATAGGGGATAGAATTATTACTTTTTTTTTTTCACTAGTAATGGCGGCGATCTGCGATTTTCGTTACCACTGCGACATTACGGAGGACACATCGGACACATCGCGGCCACCAGGCACGCGCATCCTGGCAGATCAGAGCCACCTTGTGGCCATAAATAGTCGGCCGCAGGATGGGAAGTGGTTAAAGACTAAACCTTAACCTTTTTCTGACACTTGCTGCTTACAAGTTAAAATCAAAATGTTTTTTTGCTAGAAAATTACTTGGAACCCCCAAACATTACATGTATTTTTTTTAGCAGAGACACTAGAGAATAAAATGGTGGTTGTTGCAATATTTTATGTCACACTGTATTTGTGCAGCGGTCTTTCCAACGCAAAAAAAATTCACTATAATGAATAAAAAATAAATAAATAAAATAAACAGTAAAGTTAGCCCAATTTTTTGTATACTGTGAAAGATGATCTTGTGCCATGAGAATCGGGAAAAAATTGTGATCCTTATTCCGAGCAAAAACATTGTGATTCTCATTTTAGCCAAAATCAATCATGCATCTCTACTGTAAAGTCAAAATAGGTATGCTAGGTTGTCACAATCAATCATGTATACAGGGGCGTGGTCACTAACCATTGATCCTGTGTGAACTGTACGGACGTGCGACACACATCTAGCTGCAACGGGCTAACATCAATACCATCTTTCCATTGAGTAGTGTCCAAAGGACTGTGAGTACACTGGGAACGATCGAGGGTCCGCCGTGACCACTGGCTTGTTTGGAAACTTGGAAACTCATGCTGTCATTGGTTATTCAAAGTTTGGTGAAAGATCACGTTTGTGAGTGCATTTTATGAAGATTTTTAGTGGTGTGATTAAAACTGGTTTTACAATATTACACTATGGTACCATTTTTTCTTTATTTATGTGAACACGTTGGAACTTACCACTGAATTGGATACTGATATCAACTGTTTTGGAGAGATTTGGATTTATGCCTTTGTGCTTGACACGAGAGTGTTGGGCATTTAATTGTGGTGAGTGCGCATTTTGGAAGGGTGAAGGATTCACTGAGCACAGGCGCTGTGGTGGAAGATTGAGAAGATTGACATTAATTATCTATCTATGAACTCATTTTTACCTTTTCACCGACTATCACAGGATTTGAATTTTTTTTTCCGCTCTTTTGCTAAACATTTTTGTTTTGTTTGTCCATTTTTCACTGTAATAGGTGATTTATGTTACATGATATATGTTATGTGTCACATTATTTAGTTAAGTGGAAATCACATTTCACTATTTAAGCACTGCTTTTATATATTACAGGTCACTTGTTTAATTTGATGGTGTAGTACATATATATATAATTTCTACATGTATATAGGGCCATAGTATTTACTATTTGCATTCAGAAGTGAACTAGCATTTAAAAATGATACAAATTAATGCTTGGCCTAGAAAGAAACCCAAATGGATATTTTGACCTCTGCTTCGAGTCGCAGCAGCTTAATCACCAAAATGTGTATACACTCATTTGTTTATGCTTGCCTATTCTATGTCTGCCAGGTCTGCACAGCTTATGGCATTTAGCAAAGACTAATGAGCTTGTATCATGGCAGGTATAAGCTGTAGCAATAGGCCCATTCCAGTCAGAAGCTGGATGCTATAAAAGTAGCTTGGTGGGAATTTCACCTTTGCCACAGTTTGCTGTGGTAGGTATACTGACAAGGGAGAGGCACATCTGCACAGTGATTAATCATGGACTGCTCGCCTGCAAGGAGATCTGTAAGAGCCCAAACTTTAATGACTAGCTGGACTTAGAATAGCTTCACAGCAGCTGTACATTAAAAGTAAAAACTTGGTATAAGAAATACAGTGTGAGAGAGGGCAACATCAGACACTGACGGAGGTTACACCGTTTAAAGCAGAGTTCAGAACTCGGCCTGCAGAGCTCTATTACAGTTAAATAATGGAAAGAAAGAATTTAAGATTAATGAAACCTAGAATCGACTTTCCATTTACGCTTTGCTGAATTTTTAGCCATAAAATCTTCAGTTATAGCCAAGTATTGGGACAAATACCTCCAATAACTATTAATTAAATGTTTTATTTTCCAGGACTTGCAACAATTTATTTCAATAACAATTTGTAACAAAAAAGCAGTTCTCAGTAGAGATGCAGGCTTGTTCTTGATGTATTCCTGTGATAAGTTAAGTCTATTGAGGCTGAACTCCAGGCATTTAATGTTAAGAAGACATGCTTAGGAGTATTGTTTTAGCTGAAATGACGATTCCTAGTTAAAAATTTCCAGCTTTTATCCAAGCAAGTCCCCTTAATTCACTGCTTAAAAACCACTGTACACAAAGTGCTTCCTATAGAGGACCTGTCACACTGGGAGCTGGGGGGGGGTGCTAAAAATAGGAGACTGTTCTGTGGTTTTGCCATTTGGCAATTTATAAAGAAGTAAAAAAAAGTCAGTAATACCTTCTGAACGTCTGCTAGCTGCTGATATACTGTCTTCTGAAAAGCAAGCCACCATGAATTGCTTTTCAGAGCAATCTGTCTGTCTGTTAGGGCTCTTTCACACGGGCAGACCGTTCAGGTCCACCTGCCAGTTTTTTAGGTGGACCTGAACGGGCGCTCCGTGCTCCTCTATGGAGCCACGGATATCAGCGGTGACATGCCCGCTGACATCTGACCCGCTCCGATCCGCCAAAGTGTGACGGAGGAAAAACCTACTTTTCCATCCGTCGATCGGATCGGGTGAACACGGACAGACGGTCTGTGTTCATCCGATCCCCCCAAGGGGAGAGCGGAGAAAAGACAGGGCGGTCCCTGAACAGTGTGCGGAGACCGCCCTGTCATCCACCGGCTCAGCGGGGATCAACGGAGCGATCCCTGATGAGCAAGCCATGGGCTTCACATTGTTTTTCATCTTCTGAAAAACGACAACATTTTTTTTCGAACATGCTGCATTTTTTTAAAAATTTTGTTTTTCGGGTTGTAAAAAATGATCGCGTGTGGGCTAAAACAACGTTTTAAACCCGCGCATGCTCAGAAGCAAGTTATGAAAGAAAATAGCTTTTAAAAAATATAAAAATGAAGGTCGTTTAAATGTTACAAAGAATATAATAGAATATGTAAAAAGAAAATCAAGGATGCAAACATTCAAAATGAACGACAGATTGCAAAAGATAGTAGGACAGACCCCAAAAATGTATTTAAATATATTAATAGTAAAAAGGTCAAGTCTGAGCATGTAGGCCCTTTACAAAATAATCTAGAGTGGGTGACTGAGGACAAAGAGAAGGCAAATTTATTAAATGCTTTCTTCAGCTCTGTGTATACAATGGAGCATGGGGGAGCTCATGTCCATAATGGGGATGGAAGTGACACAGCCCCAAATCCACAATGGCTCAAAAGTGATATGGTTCAGAAATATTTAGACAGAATAAAGGTGGATAAAGCACCTGGACCAGATGGCATCCACCCACGGATCCTAAAAGAATTGAGCTCTGAAATTTCAAAGCCACTTTACCTAATATTTAGGGACTTATTAACAACAGGAATAGTACCACTGGATTGGCGTAGAGCCAATGTGGTGCCTATATTTAAAAAGGGAATAAAGTCTTTACCAAGTAACTATAGATCTGTTGGTTTAACTTCTATAGTTGGGAAGATACTGGAACGTTTAATAAAAGACCACATGGATGAGTTCTTGCTAGAAACAAACTATTTAAGCAGCAGACAGCATGGATTCATGAAAGACAGAAGTTGTCAGACAAACCTGATTTCCTTTTATGAAGAGGTAAGTAAAACCGTGGACAGAGGCGTGGCAGTGGACGTGGTATACTTGGATTTTGCAAAATCGTTCGATACAGTTCCCCACACACGGCTCATGTGTAAGGTAAGGTCTACAGGATTGGATATAGCAGTTTGTAAATTAATAGAAAACTGGCTGAAAGACAGAATTCAGAGAGTTGTGGTTAATGATTCATACTCTGAATGGTCTAAGGTTATCAGTGGTGTACCCCAAGGTTCAGTGCTGGGACCCTTAGTTTTTAATATATTTATAAATGATATTGGGTCTGAGATCCAAAGTAACATTTCTGTTTTTGCAGATGACACCAAGCTATGCAGCGGAATAACGTCCTTACAGGATGTCTCCAATTTACAAGCCGACCTCAATGCTCTGTATAATTGGGCGACTAAGTGGCAGATGAGGTTTAATGTTGATAAATGTAAAGTTATGCACTTGGGGGCTAAGAATATGCATGCATCATACATGCTAGGGGGAGTACAACTGGGGGGATCTGTAGTGGAGAAGGATCTGGGGGTTTTAGTTGATCATAAGCTCAATAGTGGCATGCAATGCCAAGCTGCGGTTTCCAAAGCGAGCAAAGTCCTTTCTTGTATTAAGAGAGGTATGGACTCCAGAGAGAGAGAGATATCATTTTGCCCCTGTACAAATCATTAGTAAGACCTCATCTGGAGTATGCAGTCCAGTTTTGGGCACCAGTTTTAAAAAAGGATATCAGAGAACTGGAGAAAGTGCAGAGAAGGGCAACCAAACTGATAAGAGGCATGTTGGAGCTCAGCTTTGAGGAAAGATTACAAGAACTGAATTTATTCACTCTTGAGAAGAGGAGAATAAGGGGGAATATGATCAACATGTACAAATATATAAGAGGTCCATAGAGTGAACTTGGTGTTGAGTTATTCACTTTAAGGTCAACTTTAAGGGACACTCTTTACATCTGGAGGAAAAGAGATGTCCCCACCAAATACGGAAAGTTTTTTCACAGTAAGAGCTGTGAAAATGTGGAACAGACTCCCTCCAGAGGTGGTTCTGGCCAGCTCAGTAGATTGCTTTAAAAAGGGCCTGGATTCTTTCCTAAATGCACATAATATAACTGAGTACTAAGTTCTGTAGGTAAAATTGATCCAGGGTAAATCCGATTGCCACTCGGGGGATCAGGAAGGATTTTTTTTCCCCTCCTGTAGCAAATTGGATCATGCTCTGCTGTTTTTTTTTTGCCTTCCTCTGGATCAACTGTGGGTATGGAGTTGGGTGTATGGGATTGTACTGTGTTTTTTATTTTGTTTATTTTTTTTATGGTTGAACTGGATGGACTTGTGTCTTTTTTCAACCTGACTAACTATGTAACTATGAGACGGGAGCGCTCTTTCTGTTAAAACTACCATTCATAATGGAGTAAGCACATTCATCACGCTGTAACAGACAGAAAAGCGTGAATCGTCTTTTACTAACAAGGAATCAGCTAAAGAACTTCCCCTTTAGAGTGCCGTCGTACGTGTTATACGTCACTGCGATTTGTTCATCATTTTTCAAAAACGATGGTGTGTGGGCAACATCGTTTTTAATGATGAAGTTGGAAAAACGTTGTTTTTTCAACATGCTGAAAACGTGTTTTTTTTTCATGCCGAAAAATGATCGTGTGTATGCAGCATTAGGAATTTTTGGTGATTGCAACTCTTAAAATAAGCGCTTACTGCGCATTTTATACTTTTTTGCTTTATGCCTTGGAAAAGTAATTAACACTTGTCGATAGAGAGCTGGAAGGCCATGATCAATAGAGATCTTCCATTGTATAAGATTTTTGAGCTTCGGAAGAAACCCCAAACCTTTTTGAAAGGTCGTTACTTGCTACAACCCCTATGATGGTGCTAATATCATTTTGTATATCTCTGACCAAATGTGAGTGACATTTTCTGTACTTTTATTTGATTTTGGTTTTGTCAGGCTGACATCACCATATTTATTTTTGCAGGTAAATACTGTTTTTATAATTAAAATTTCAATTTTTTTTGGGGGGGGCGGCAGAAAACCTCAAACCATATAGGCAGGTTCAGCCTTATGCGAACCATTCTTTTAGACTGTAAATCTTAGGACTTGTAAAATGTTTGAACTGCAACTGATAAGACATGAATGTATCAGTAAACGTTGCACTTATTGAATCATGCAATAAGAAATGTACAATATTGTTATAGTAATATAACTTACTTGTTCTTGACTTTTTTCTATCACTGATACAGTGGATGAGCATTCAGTGCTGCATTTGGAGACTCTTCTTTCTTGCCTTTGTCGAAAATGGCTGGAATGACAGTCAGGTCTAGAATGGTCAGAAGCCATGTAAGGCAAAAAAGGAAAATGGCATTTGGTATAATTACCTGTGAGAGCAGGGGACAAATTGGAAGTGCCACTGCTCTCTTTGCTGACCCACAGCAATTTCCCTGTGCAGCTCTGCTCTGAAGTATGTCACTCTCACCTTTGTATTTGACGCTCTCTTCATTAAAAGGAAGTGTTGCAGAAGGTGACATCATATGCTTTAAATGTGCTGATATCTCTCAGATAATGTTAGTATCTGTAAGTTTCTTTAAATGTTGGTAATTATGGGCAAGTTTGGCGCATGTCCTTCCTGGCACACAGTAGGGTTAGCAACATTTTATTTGTAGTTTCATCTCTGAGACACAGTTTAGCCCTCATTGGTGTGAAGTCTGTGTGCAGTATCCATTGCATGCACTGCATCCTTTTTATTACCCACTTTTATTTTTTATAATTTTTTTACAATTTTTTTTTATTATTATTATAGAAAGGCAGTATACACAATTAACAAAGTAAAAGGCCTCATGTACAAAGAAAGATACCGATCTGCTTACTGAATACAGAGATCATCAAAAAAACAATTGTGCCAAAGGGCTACACAAAGAAAGTGGTACATGACAAAAAGATCAGATAGTTTGAACAATAGAAAATGCAGGACCATCTCTATTTAGTTTAGCCTGACATAAACAGAACTTCTTGCACTAAAAGAAAGAAAGTTACCGCTCCAGGTGGATTGTGTTAGGATGATCAGTATGGTGTCAGGAAATCAAGGGTGCTGGCTAAGCTATGATTAATCACTAATTTATAGTGCGAAACGCGTCAGCTGTTTTACTCCTGTGTAGTGTGCTGTGACTTGTAGTGCATTTTCCTTTTTTTAAATAAAGACAACCATCAAGGTTTTTTGGAGTGAGGCTGTCCATATTTTCTTTTTCCATCTTGCACTAAAACCCTGTTAAAAAGGAGGGGGTACTGCAAAGTTAAAACAAAGATACAAATTTTAGCAGGGGAAAAAATAAGTAGAAAAAGGGAAGGTCAGGAGAGGGGACAATGAGGTGTAGGGGAAAGAAGGGTGAAGAAGAAAAAGGGGGGGCATATTGTTAGTCTGGTCCAGGGGAACGCACAGACTACCTTCTCACTCAGCAGAGCCCAAAAAGATGGCTTTACCCTATTCCCTTTTTCTTACCTACTTTCATCTAAAAAGACGCTTTATAGTTTACATGCAGTGCTCTATGTTTTGTACGGATAATATGCAGGCACTTTCACTGCCTATTTTGTTCTTACAGCAGGGGTCTCCAAACTTTTTAGCCCGAGGGCCACATTGTAGATTTTACAAATATTCACAGATTGCAAAATATAGTTATTTATAAATAAGTGAATAAATAAAATTAAAATAATCACATCTGTGTCTCCAATAGAGCCTTTACGCGTGTCTGTGTCCCAATCAGAGTCTCCTACACATCTGTGTCCCCCATTAGAGTCTTCCACATATCTGTGTCCCCCATCAGAATCTCCTACATATCTGTGTCCCCCATCAGAGTCTCCTACATGTCTTTGTCCCCCATCAGCGTCTTCAACACGTCTGTGTCCCCCATCAGAGTCTTACACATCTGTGTCCCCCATCAGAGTCTTACACATCTGTGTCCCCCACCAGAGTCTTACACATCTGTGTCCCCCACCAGAGTCTTACACATCTGTGTCCCCCATCAGAGTCTTACACATCTGTGTCCCCATCAGAGTCTCCTCCACGTATGTGTCCCCATCAGAGTCTCCTACACGTCTGTGTCCCCCATCAGAGTCTCCTACACGTCTGTGTCCCCCATCAAAGTCTCCTACACGTTTGTGTCTCCCATCAGAGTCTCTTACACGTCTGTGTCCCCCATTAGAGTCTCCTCCACATATGTGTCCCCCATCAGACATCACACACCATTGAAAATAACTTGCACTAAATGGCAGTGTGTAATGAGGGGGCGGGGTTATGCATTCGCTAATTCCCCTCACTGGCCACAGACGAGGCCAACAAAAACTTCCAATGGCTGGGTTCCCCCATAAACAAACTCCCAGATCACACCCCCCAGATACCCCCCCACTCCAATCACACCCCTATATTCACCCCCCATATCTCTCCACTCTGATCACTCCCCCCCCCATATCTCTCCACTCTGATTATACCCCTCCCCTAACACACATGCCCAGATTCCCCCACCCTGAGTACGCCCCTAGACACCCCCCACTCCTATCACACCCCTAGATTCACCCCCCCCCCCCATATCTCTCCCTTTTGATCCACCCCCCCCCCCATATTATTATTATTATTATTTTTATACACAATTTATTTAGCGGCAACAGTTTACGCAGCGCTTTACAATGTAGAGGGGGTACAGCACAATTACTGTACAGTTCAATACAGAAGGTACAGGAGAGCCCTGCACATAGAGCTTACATTCCAAAGGGAGGGGATGGTGGTACAAAGGGTAATAGCTGCGGAGAATGATTTGGTGGGGGTGATATCTCTCCACTCTGATCACCCCCCCCCCATTCTCTCCACTCTGATCACAACCCCCATCCCAAACATACCTCTACTCTAACACACACCCCCAGATTCCCCCACCCTGATTACACCCCAAGATACCCTCCAATCTGATCACACCCCCCCAGCCTAATCACCACCCCTCCAGATACCCCCAGTCTTATCACACCCCCATATCGCTCCACTCTGTTGACACCCCCCCATACCTTTCCCCTAACACATACCCCAGATACCCCCCCTCCACCACCACACACATCTTGGGTTTACCAATCCCTGAGCGAATGAGAAGCTTATATAGCGCAGCACATGCAAACTAATTCGCCTCTGGGCGCTTGGTGTCCATTTCAGATTTCACTAGTCCTGCTTACATTTCCTCCCAATCATGTGGCTCCTCCTCCAGATGATGTCAGTGGAGAAATCTGCAGCACACCAGGGCGGATTAGCTGTCAGACCTCCATTCAAATCTCTGGTGGCAGTGGGGAAGTAGTAGAGAAGCCATCTGTGGGACCATAGGTGATGTAGGTAGGAACAGAGAGAGTATTTATTTCGAAGGTCTTGACAGTGGAAAATGTAAAGAAATATTCCAGGTATGGATATTTCCACATAGTTACAATGGTCCAACTTGGTTGATACCTTTGGGATCTCTCTAGAAGCTGGAAACCACTGTAGTAGGCTTCCTACTACAATGATCTCCACTATCTTCTTGGTCCCATGCAGAGCTGCTGCACTGTTACCTTATGGATACAGGTCTTTCCCTCTAATGGGATGTTGAACTTGCTCATGGACGTGAAAAACCTCTGCACGCCATTCTGATGGCCACAGTGTGCGTTCCAAAGCCAGGGAATGTAGAAACCAACAGGCACGGAAGCTTTCACATCCGTGAGTGAGTTCAATATCCCATTAGAGGGAAGTAGCCTCTCCTTGTGGTTCGGACATTGGACATGGTGGGAGTGTAGAAGTTCTGGAGCTGGGAGACACCGTACCTGGTATTCATTAAAGACCCCGCAGAGGGTTATCTCTGCAGGTGCCAATGACCATGCTCTTACAGAAGTTCCACCGCAGCTGGTAAGGATGTCCATTCTGCACTTAGATGTGATTTAAGGAGCACCTCTTTCTACATCACTCTTATGGAGGTGGGACTACGTCTCTATTTCTGGTTTCATCTCAACGCAATTTTTCCCTTATTTTCTTCCCTCCAATTGGATTTACTGGCTTCATTTGTTGAAATTGATTTTGTGCATAGACTTATTCACTTGATTTTTTCACTATTTATGTGATCACTGACTGTTCATTTTTAGTTGGTAGAGAATATATATCGCATATATCTTATTTGCATCTTGGATTCACTATTTTGTTATTCGGATTTTATACGTGTGCACTAATTTATTCCATTTTTTTTTGTTTGCACTATTGATTTTATGTGGTCACCCATTTATTGCATATTTGTGGGTTGAGGGCACTCTGATATTACTTAGTGGTCCTTCCATAGATACACTTAGTTTACGTTTACAAGCTAGACACTGTGGGCCAGATTCAGAAAGAATTAGATTTCCGCAGAGTATCAGAGATACTCTACGCCGCCGTACTTTACCTGGCTCTAGGAGGAATTCAGAGAGATTTTGGCCCGTAAGGTACGGCGGCGTAGTGTATTTCTCCGGGCGGAATCAAACTACGCGATTAGGGGGCGTGAGGGATTTAAATTAAGCGTGTCCCCGCGGCGATCGAACTGCGCATGCTCCGTTCAGAAATTTCCCGCCGTGCATTGCGCGAAATCACGTCGTTACGTCATTTTTTTTTTGAGTAGCGTCGTTTACGGACATTCCTATTACCGGACGACTTGCGCAAAAAATAAAAAATAAATTGAAAGTCGACGCGGCAACGACGGCCATACTTAACATGGGCCGCTTAACGTTAGACCAGCTAAAAGCTGGTTTAACTTTACGTAGTGAAAAAATTACGTACGCGATTGCGAACGACGCTCGTAACTTCGTGGATCGCCGGAAAAAGCTAATTTGCATACCCCGACGCTGAAAACGACGCAAACTCCACCCAGCGGCCGCAAAAAGATTGCAGCGTAGATCCGAAGGCGTACGAAGACGTAAGCCTGTCAGATCGAAGCCCAACGCCGCCGTATCATGGTTTGAGGATTCAAACTAGTGATACGGCGCGCGTAATTTGAAAGTACTCCTGTCTAACACCAGTTAGAAAGGCGTAATGGCTCTCTGAATCTGGCCCTTTGTAGTGCAACACTTTTTTTTCCTTTTCATATGGTATATGCATAGTTACTGTTGGTCCAAGATAGACTAATGTGACTTTGTAAAAATATACATACCTGTAATTCTTCTTTAAGGGGTGCTCAGAAAGCAAGAGGGTGAGAGATGCACTGTGCAGGGGCCTGAATTTTTTTTATTACATAACTGAGAGATGTGTGGGATGGTAAGACAGGGGCAGCACAGTGAGTGGCTAAGTTGTTAGCACTTCCGTCTAGCAGCACTAGCGTCATTGATTTGAATCCCAATCACAACATTCCCTGCCTGGAGTTTGCATGTTCTCTCTGTGCCTGTGTGGGTTTCCTTCGGGTACTCAGGTCTCCATCCACACTCAGGGCCGGTGCACACATGCACACGCAGCAGTCGTCAATAAATGACTTCCCTCCACAGGTTTTTAGTGAATCGAATCCCCTGTATATCCACTTTGTGCTGCAGTTGGGGGGATGTTTGGGACAATTGGGGGAGAGGGGCTACTTGGAATAAGTGGGGGATATTTGGGATGCATGAGAGGAGAAACATTTGGGATACGTGGGAGGACAGGGGGGGACATCTGGGATAGGTGGCGGGACAGGAGGGACATTGGGGATAAGTGGAAGGAGAAGAGAGGCATTAGGTATAAGTGGAAGGAGAGGCGGGGCATTAGGGATAAGTGAGAGAAGAGGCATTTGGGATAAGTGGGAAGAGGGAGGGGCATTTGGGATAAGTGGAAGGAGAAGAGGGGCATTTGGGATTAGTGGGAGGAGAGGAGGGGCATTTGAGATTAGTGGGAGGAGAGGAAGGGCATTAGGGATTAGTGGGAGGAGAGGGGTGGCATTAGGGATTAGTGGGAGGAGAGAAGAGGCATTAGGGATAAGTGAGAGGAGGGGCATTTGGGATTAACGGGAGGAGAGGAGGGGCATTAGGGATTAGTGGGAGGAGAGGAGGGGCATTAGGGATTAGTGGGAGGAGAGGCATTAGGGATTAGTGGGAGGAGAGAAGAGGCATTAGGGATAAGTGAAAGGAGAGGAGGGGCATTTGGGATAAGTGAGAGGAGAGTAGGGGCATTTGGAATAAGTGGGAGGAGAGGAGGGGCATTTGAAATAAGTGGGAGAGGCATTAGGGATACGTGGAAGGAGAGGAGAGGCATTAGGGATAAGTGGAGGGACATTGGGGTGACAGGAGGATCATTGAGGACATTAAGTGGGGGAGACGTTGATGCTCTGTGTATGTACAATCCATTTTACATACCACAATTCACTTGGTAAGGCAGCCGCAGACCCGAATCCCTGGAGATGTCATTTAATTGCATGCAGGGACCGGGGTAGAGTTGGTGCCGCAGCGCCAGAGTGGCTGCCACAACATAGAAAAAGTAAACCATCCAGTGCAAAGAGGAGGAAGAGAAGACGGCAGTGGTTCACACAGCAAGGCAGAGGCGGAGCAATCCAGCCCTGCCACCGCATGTGACCTCCGTTCGTCCAATCACCAGGCGCACTGAACAGAAACTGATGGCTGGTGGCCGGAGCCCGGAGCACAGCCAGTGACACCGTCTGTACACAGCAGTTAGCATTTGGACGGATTGTCATGCAGCTGCAGCCCTGAGCCCAGCCCACCACAGACACACACACTACGATCGGGCGGGTGACTGTCCCGACGGTAACCTGCTCAGTTTTCCACCCTGCTCCCCTGGCGGCGCTAGCGCCGTAAGGCAAGTGCCTAACTTGCCTAGCGATAGCGCCGGCCCTGTCCACACTCCAAAAACATGCTGGTAGGTCAATTTGCTCCTGTCTAAAATGGCCCTAGTATGTGTATGTATGAATTTGAGTTAGGGACCTTAGAATGTAAGGTCCTTAAATGCATGGGCTAGCACTAAGGTACGTTAAATGAAAACACAACACGAAGATATAGTCCAACACATATTTATTAATTGGAAAATTATATGGCCACTGTGTTATCCATAGGGGGTTAATTAAATGTATTCAAATAAATAAATAAACCAACTTGGCTAAGATATATTTTACAGAGAATAACATGGTGTCCATCCAGCCAAAGCTGGACGACTAATTCCCTTTTTGGACAACAACATGACTTAAGGATAGGGAGGGAGGGTGGCTGACGCTGGCTGACAGGACGGACTGAGGAGACCGCCGCGCTGAAGCCCTTTTATAACCTTCTTCTGCGCGGGCTAATCCCCGCTCGATTCGACCAATCAGCTGCTCCTCTCTGACCGCCAATCACACGGCTGTTGCTGCCGGCGCGGATACCTGGGGATAGAAAAACAAGCAGGAGAACTGCACGCAATGCATATTCTCCTTTGATTTAGCCCATGTTGGTCCAGCATATTGCTGGGACCTTTCATGGGCTAGCACAAAGGTACCTTAAATGAAAACACAACACGAAGATATAGTCCAACACATATTTATTAATTGGAAAATTATATGGCCACGGTGTTATCCATAGGGGGTTAATTAAATTTATTCAAATAAATAAATAAGCCAACTTGGCTAAGATATATTTTACAGAGAATAACATGGTGCCCATCCAGCCAAAGCTGGACGACTAATCCCCACAAGCCAGAGCCGGCAGAGCAGCTGGCTGAGGCCCCCCCACCACCGTGGCTGCTTCTATCAGGTTCTGCAGACCCATATCGAAAATGTCAATGCCAATGGCGATTAAGTTTGCATTTGTTGCGCTATACAAGTTACTCACTCACACTCACTCACTCAATGGGCGATAAATGAACTCCATCCTTACGAAATAGGCCTGGGATAAATCCTTCTAACTCCGAGTGGCAGAATGACACACTGCCAGCAGAAATTAGGAAACTATGAATGGTCCTATTAAGTCTCCTCCGAATCCTGTCCAAATAGAACAAACCACTCTGAGGAGACCACAACAGCCTAGGGATTATTTCGGAAAATGCCAACACCGAATATGGAAACATGAGCTTTATTGCGTGTAAATCCCTCTTTATCTCACATAATAGCTCCCAGGTACCCAATTTACCCAGATCCTTGGCACCAGCATGCAGAACTAAAATTTGAGGGGGATGCCATATACCAGATAAATATGCCAAGTGTTCTATAACATTCCGCCACCGCAAACCCCTGACACTCGACCATAACAACATGAAAGATGTAGAGTCTAGACCTAGATTGGTGAAACAGGACCTGGATCCCGCATGCTTGGCGGCCCAGAAAACATAAGAGTGGCCGACTATCCACACCACCTTCTTGCCTTGATCTGAAAGAGAAATTACAAAATTAGAAGCTCAGGACGAACATATAACTTGTACCTAGAACTATTCCAGCGCCCAACTGACTTTAACCTATCTTCAGAAAAACCCAAGGAATCCGCTACAGTGGCCGCCCCTATTCTAAAGGAATGGGAAGAAAAACGATAACCTGATAAGTTCAAGAGTTTCAGAGAAGAGGAAAAAACAGCCGAAAACTGATACCTGGTCAAAGGGGACAAATCCTTGTGAACAAAAAACGAATCAGAGGAAACTGGCCTTACCGCCATATACCTTTCTACTTGAATGAAAGGACATAGTGCTTCGTTAGACGAACTGGCGAGAGAGAACCAACAACCCTTCCCAACTGGCAAAGATTTGGACCTACAAAGAAAAAGATAAAGACAACCACCATGCAAACGCACATGACCAAACCTAAGAAAGGATAAAGAACTCTTGTTTGTTGCCGTAAATTCACCGAATCTAAGAGCTCCAAAGAATGCGACCGAAAAAGCAGCTCTAAACAGAAGAGATTTAAACTCAGATGTACATACCTCGTGAAGAGAACCGAGGAGGTCCAACAACAATGTGACCGAAATGGGACGCCCATTGTCGATTGAAGGTCTGGACCTCCTAAACCCCTTCAGAACCTGGGTCACTTGAAAGAAAGAAGGTAAAGCTGGTAGACCTGAAAACTTCAAAAAGAATGAAACCCCGGCAAGAATTTTGCTTACTGAAGCCGGCCAAAGGCGAGCCTGTATAAGATTAGACAAAAAAGTTAAACCTAGCAACGAAGTAACATTCAAAGGATCCGAACCAATATTCTGGCAAAATGAACACCACCTGGACCACGATAATCTATAATCCAACCAGGTCTTACTTGAAACTGAGTTTCGTAGGTTACAGAAAATCAGTCCTATATCAAGCCCCAGAGGAATTCTGGGCAAGGGGTCCCCTGTTGATCTGCCGATGGAGCCAGGTCCCGAAACTTCATGAACTGTAGGCGAGATAAAGCATCGGCGATATTATTATGAATGCCCGCTATATGTTCAGCCTTAAGCCAAATATTATAACGCATACAGTGCAGGACCAAAAAACGCAGCAATTTAACAACCGGCTCAGATTTTTAGGATAAAGCATTAATGGCGAACAGGACTCCTTTGTTGTCCTATTGGACCAATATTCTTTTATTTTCAAAAAACTCCCTCCAGATCACTACAGAAACTATGACTGGGAATAATTCCAGGAGGACTAAGTTCTGTAAAATTTCCTCCTGCAACCATTCTTTATGCCACACACCAGCGCACCAGTGCCCGTTCAGGAAGGCCCCGAAACCTGAAGAACCGGCCGCGTCCGTGAAAAATTCCATTTGACTACTAACCACAAAATACTGCTGCCATACTGTGGAACCGTTAAAATCGCTCAAGAAGGCATCCCAGATCCTAAGGTCCTCTCTAACCTCTTTAGATAAACGGACATGAGCCCGCGGGTTCGTAAGGCCTTTAATGGCCAAGGAGAATCTGCGAGAGAAAACCCTAGCCATAGGAATAACCCTGGCAGCAAAAGCAAAAAGTCCCAGAAGCGACTGGACTTCCTTCAAAATCATTTTTTTCTTGGATAAAACTGAAGAGATCAAGGATCTCAACTTCAGCAATTTTTGCTCTGGCAATCTGAACTCCATGCGTACCGAATCAATGATTATACCAAGGAATTCGATAGACGTGGAGGGAAAAAAGGTCTTTTCATGCGCCAAGGGAACACCAAAGTCCTCACAGATTTCGCAGAATGCTTGCAAAGCTTCAGAACATTCCGAGGATCCCCCCGAACCAAAAAATAAAAAATCATCCATATAATGCAGAGCAGCCCCATGGGGAAACCTTTGGGATAAAACCCAGTGCAAAAAGGTGGAAAAAGCTTCAAAGTAAAAGCATGATAAGGAAAACCCCATGGGCATACACTTATCAAAGAAAAATTGCCCCAAGAAATGAAAGCCCAAGGAGTTGAAACCTTGGGGGTGGACTGGCAACAACCGAAAAGCCGCCTTGATGTCGGCTTTGGCTAGCAAGGAACCTCTACCCATCCGTCTCAAGATGACTAGGGCTTTATCGAATGAAGAATAACACACTGGGGCTGTAATATTTGAGACTTCATCTTTCAGGGAGGATTTTGGGGGGTAAGAAAGATGGTGTATCAGTCTATAAGAACCCGCCTTTTTTTTTGGGACTAATCCCAGCGGGGACAAGCGAAAATTCGGGAAAGGGGGGCATGGAAAGGGCCCGCAATCCTACCATCAGCCAGTTCCTTGGCTATTTTGTCATATACAACATCAATATGGCTATCAACCGATAGCAATTTTTTTACCATCGCACAGCCCGGGCCTTGAAAGGCAGCGACTAAAAAAACATCCTTGAAACCATCAATTAGCAGAGCCGCCATCCTGTGGTCTGGGTAGCGCTCTAACCATGGGCGCATTTCGACTAGCCTCACTGGCGTCCATGATTATCCTTGGTGACTGACTGAAAGGAGGATGCGGCTGATTTGTGGAAACACCTACTGGCCGCATGAGGACCGCTGCAGTAGGAGTATTCGTGCCTATAGCGACAATTTGTGAGGAACTTGCATTGACCTTTATTGAAGGCAAAACAAAAACCTTTGCGAAAATTGCCCTGACTACTTATCAGGGGGCCTAGGCGTGAACTGAGGCTTTGTTGGCAACATTAGGTTCAACCATAAACCTACATCCTTTGTCCCCCAATGTAATGTAGGGTGGACTGCCAATTTCTGACGAAAGTTCTCGTCATAAGTGAACCAGGCCGATCCCCCAAAATGGTGAAAAGCTTCTGCAATAATGTCCAGGTGTTGGAATAGCCCTGAGCATTTGCCGGGGAAACGTTCGCCCATAACTGCTGCATAGATGCAGAAAGCCTGTAGCCAGTTTTGAAAAGTTTTCGGAACGGCCCGCCTCCTGTCCTCTTCGGACCTATCATTCGCTTGTCTATCAGATTTAGCCAAGAACTCCTTAGAGGAGGGCAATAAAGATAGCAAGTCTAAAAATTCGCCCCTCCAAATTTTTTCTTTGATTGCCTTAGGTAAATGAAAGCCCAATGGGGACAGAATGCACGGAAGGGGCTCTCTAAAAAAAGACTCTCCTACTGTTAAAGCTGACGGCCTGATAGGCAATGAAGGGTTAATAGTATTTGAAGGACTAGAGCCTCCACCAGTAACTGACTTCTGGGGCACTTGTCTCCTGCCAAATGGCACTAACATCATCCAAATAATGTATGTTCCCCATATCATAAGGGATTGAATCATTACTGACATTATGCAGCATGTAATCCGCACCAGAAACCTGTGCCCTCTGGCATTCTGCATCACTCTGCATCTGAATGCTCTGTTCCGCACCAATAGCTTGTGCACCTGAAAATTCATATACATTCTACCCACCACTTGCACCAGACCCCTGTGCTCCTTGTACAGTCTTATTCGCACCACTAACATGTGCCCCTTGGAATTGTTGTAACACATTAGACAAAGAATTAATCAATACAGACAGTTGTGAAACATCAGGAATATCATTCTCACCAAAAGGGGACACTGGCTGCTCGCTCGCCTCCACAGGTCTAAGGTGAGTAGCGCTGCTCTTCCGCGGACGAGATGCACCTCTTGATACAGCTACTTCTTTCTTCAGACCTGTTAACTGAGAAGAAGGAGCTGCACTCTGACCCTTTTTCTTTTTCCCTGGCTGCTGCCTTGTTGCGCCTCCAACCGCTGAGCCTTTTTTTTTGCACAGGAGGAGTGAGCGTAGGCTGGACTGAGGCGTTCCCTTCTTCCAGACAGCGGAGCAGCCATTCCTCACCTACTTTGCTCTCAGCCCTCTCCATCAGTTGACACAGGAGGGCTTCACGGCTGCTGGTAGCGTGGCGCTTCATGCTGACAGGCACGGTCCTTGCTGCGATGCTGGCTGGCAGGACGGACTGAGGAGACAGCCGCGCTGAAGCCCTTTTATAACCTTCTTCTGCGCGGGCTAATTCCCGCTCGATTCGATCAGCTGCTCCTCTCTGACCGCCAATCACACGGCTGTTGCTGCCCAGGACGGCGCGGATACCTGGGGATAGAAAAACAAGCAGGAGAACTGCACGCAATGCATATTCTCCTTTGAACTAGCCCATGTTGGTCCAGCATATTGCTGGGACCTTTCAGGGACTGATGTGAATGTATAATATATATGTGAAGTGCTGTGTAAATTGACAGCGCAATATAAGTTCCTGTAATAAATAAATAAATGTGAGCCAGAGCAAATCATAGAGGAACAGTGAGGTTAACAGAGAGAAGACTGTAAACTAGGTGGGGGAGAGAGAAGACTTGAGAAGCAGAAGATAAGCAGCAGAGAGGGAAAAATAAATCATTAGGAGTGGATCATAGCTAGAGCCGGAGAAAGACTAAGCAGAGGAAACAGATTGTGGATTTTGGGGTAAGGAAAAAGTAAAAATTGCCCAACAAAAATTGTAATAATTTTCATTAAATATCTAAACAGGTTTTCTTTTATGCCTGAAGTGCTGCTTTAATTTATACATACAAATATACCTGAAGTATTTTAATTTATTTAGGAATGACTCACATTGCAGTCTTTAAATGGTTTATGTAGTATTTAAAATGCCACAAGGTGGCATTAGTGAGTGTCACAATAGCATGTAGAAAACACATACGGAAAATAACTATTGAATGCCTAAAATTAATTTAGAGTCTTCTCCATGCCAGACTCTTCTTTTATGAGAAGGTGACCTCCACAGCAATGGCAAGAAAACATGAGAGAAAAAGACCTTTGGGAGTACAGCAAGAAAATGTTTTATGCTTGGAATTTTTATTAAAACATTTCAGTCTTCTTTTGTGAGAGATAAAAAGCTGAATCTCGTTTCATATCTTTTTGCACCCATGTATCACATTACACTGCAGTATAATCAAACTTTCTTTTTTCTTTTTTTCATTATAAACAAGTGTGCTGTGAGAGTAGTGATTTACATTTCAATACTGTGCTGTATTTTATAGACGATGCAGGAACCAGAATGCAGTCACCCATAGCAGCCAATCAGAATGAACTTTCCTGAGGCCAAACCACTGCACCGTTATATCTGACTGGCATTTTATATTTTGCTCTTCGCACAATTTTATTTAATAAACTGTAAGTGTAGTAAGGTAGACTGGGTGAGTATAAGTAATAACCCTGCAATGATGTTGTGGCTGGCTTTGTGGGTTGAAAACTGTGCCCCTGTCCCACATGTGTGCTTTAATAAAATACCCTTAGGCCTCATTCACATTGATACTGTTAAAATCTGTAATTTTATGCATTTGGAGGACACTTTTAAAAGCATTTCAATGCAGGCAATGGTGACATTCACGCCTGCTTTTAGATGGGGACAGTTTAGCTGCGCTTAGAGAAAAAAGCATCAAGGATCCATGTTAACAGCTTATAGTGGAACTAAAGTCCGGCTCAGGCACTCAGGCTCTTTATTGCAAAGAGACATTCTTCAATAAAAGAAACCTACCTACCTGCTCACAGTCTTCTTTGGAATGTACACAGAGCTGTGCAGCGCAGCTTAAAGGGTTTGTAAAGGATCCTATGCATTAAGGTGAAAAAACACCTGGCTGTCACGGGCCCCCCAGTCCCCCCATTTTACTTACCTGAGCCAGTTCACCTGCTCTGCACGTCCCCCGGCGTTCTTTTCTACGTGGAGTCTCGGCGTTGATTGGTTAGACTGATAGCAGCGCAGCCATTGGCTCCCGCTACTGTCAAATCCAATGGTGCGGGGGTGGGGCCGAGTTATACACTCTGCGGCTATCGACGTCGACTGTATGACATTGGAGGGTGCCTTGCCGATCCCGACCTCCCTGGGGTCCTAAGCAAAATTGCATGTAAAATTAAAGTTGAGAAGCGGGGGGGGGGGGTGCTGCCCACAGTGACATGTCACATTAAAGGTTAAAGTTGAGAAGCGGGGGGAGGGGGTGTTCTGCTGTCGGAAGCGAGGTAACCTACTCAAGCTTCACAGAGGGAGTTAGCTATTGCAGGGAGGAGCCGCGAGAGCCATTGTGGGAGCTCAGAACAGCAGGGGTTTCATTACTAAAATAAAATGTCACCCTTTTAACCACTTAACGACCGCCCACTCTATATATACGTCCTTTTTTTTTAAAGATGGATATCTCGGTAACGGCAGCAGCTGCTGCCACAAACGAGATATCCATCTCTTCAGTGAGTGGTCCTGTCAACGATAACGGTGGTCTCCGCGGCGGATTCGCCGCAAGATCGCCGTTATCGGTGGCGGGAGAGGCCTCCCGCCGCTTTTTACCGGAGCCGTCGGTAGCGGCGGAGGCAATCGGGTCATGTCCAGTTTGTGTGGGGATGCGAGTGATAGCAAGATGGCCCCCAACCGTCCCAATAGCTCTGCTGGGGGGAAGTGACATCAAAACGTCAGTCCCGCCAATGCGTCTGCGGCCGCCGCACTCAGCTGCCCTCCACAGTTTACCAGAGTAAGTGGCAGCGGCCGAGGCGGTCGGTCTTCTTCTGTGTTAGTTATGGAGCTGAGTGAGTGAGTGAGTGATTGAGTAACTTGTATAGCGCAACAATGCGAACTAAATCGCCTCAAGGCGCTTTCCTTCCAGTGTGGTCCTGGTCATTCAGAAGAGATGGGTCTTCAGTTTTTTCCTAAAAACCAGATGGTTTTCTTCCAGGCGGATGGTCGTGGGTAGAGCATTCCAGAGTCAAGGTCCTTGGACTGCAAATCTGCGGTCTCCCTTAGATTTGTAGCGGGATTTAGGGATTTGGAGAAGGTTTTGGTTGGTTGACCGGAGCACGCGGTTGGTGACGTAGGGTTTTATTTTCTCACTTAAGTATTGGGGAGCGTTTCCTTGTGTACATTTGTGGGTTAGGCAGAGTGTCTTGAAAGTCACCCGGTCTTGTACGGGCAGCCAGGTCAAAACGTCACTTCCGCCCATAGCTCTTAGGCCGCGTACACACGATCGAATTTGTCCACTGAAAACGGTCCGATGGACCGTTTCAGCAGACATCTCCGATCGTGTGTACGGGCTAGCGGACAGATTTGTCCACCCGACAGATTTCAAAGCATGCTTTGAAATCTATCGGGTGGGAATCTGTCTGCCCGACATGTCTGCTGGTTAGTACACTTACCAGCAGACATGTCGTCCCGCACCGCCGCCGAATGGATTCGGCGCATGCGCGGAGGTGTTTTACTTCCTGGTGCGTTGACGTGGCGGCGTCAACGTCACCGCCACGTCACGACACGTCAGCGCGCCGTCTGCTGGCGGGGATTTTGGTTTGCTCGTGTGTACACGCGAGCAAACCAAAATCCCAGCAGATAGATTTGTTCAAATCTGTCGGACGGACAGATTTGAACAAATCTGTCCGCTCGTGTGTACGAGGCCTTAAAGAGACTTTTTTTTTTTTTTTAATTACAAACAAAATGTTTTTCTTCTTAATTGTATTTAAGTGTTAATATGAGATCTGATGTCTTTTTGACCCTAGATCTCATATTTAAGTAGTTTTGCCGTGCTTTTTTTTTTCTGATACAAGGGATGTAAAAAAAAAAAAAGGTAAAATACATAAGAAAAAAATAAACATTTTAACGCGGCCTGTCCCGCTGAGCTCATGTGCAGTAGCGAACACATACGTGAGTTATCACCGCGATCGAGAGCGAGCGAGAGCAAAAATTCTAGTCCTAGACCTCCTCTAACTCAAAACATGCAACCTTCCCAAAAAAGTGTGTTTTTTCCCAAAAAAGTGTGCTTGTAAGACCGCTGCGCAAATTCGCTGTGACAAAAAATATTGCAATGACCTCCATTTTATTTTCTAGGGTGTTAGAAAACATATATATATTCTAAGGGTTCTAAGTAATTTTCTAGCAAAAAAATAAATACATTTTAACTTTTCGGCATTAAAAAAAAAAAACGTTTTTAAAAACGTCATTTAAAATGATCGTGTGTGGGCTTCAAATAGAATCGGAAGTGAAGGGGCGCTAAGTAACACAACATCAAATTATGTGTATATATATATATACATAGAAAAATGTGCAATCTTTAGAAAAACATATATTAGTATTAAAGTGTCCATATAATGAATCAAACCATAAAACATATAATGAATATAATAAGTCCAAATAGTGCTAAATAATAAGCACCCAATATTATTCTTGATTCAAACAAAAAACATGTGAATATTGCAGTTCTGAGGCGCTAACCAGTTACGCTTTTTCCCTACCACTTCCGATTTCCGGGGCCGTTGGTTTTCCGACGGTGGAACGCACGCCGACTATCGAAATAGCAGTGCGACGGATTTTCGATCTATCTCCGAATGTAACGGCACTTCGATTATAACGGACGGACGCCGGCTATGAGACCACCAGCGCGACGGAGCACCGTACCACATCGCAATCCGGTCGATTGGATATCGAAAAAGCCATTAAGCCTCAGTGCCGGGATCAGGGCACAATCCTGATAACAGCCATTTGGCATGCTTTTTAAAATTATTTTAATAAACAGTATTTCACTATGATTGCTCCTCTGTTTTTACTTATATGAATGCTGGATCATCTGAACGTGCCTATCTGGATTACTCTGAGTCATCTTTTTGACACAAGCGGTGTATGACTTCTTTTTTAATTAAAAGAGTCTATTAGTATTGGTAAGGAGCCATTTCTATTGATCTCACCGGGTGCAAATTTATGGTGGAGGTTCCAGAACTGCAATATTCACATGTTTTTTGTTTGAATCAAGAATAATATTGGGTGCTTATTATTTAGCACTATTTGGACTTATTATATTCATTATATGTTTTATGGTTTGATTCATTATATGGACACTTTAATACTAATATATGTTTTTCTAAAGATTGCACATTTTTCTATGTATATATATATACACATAATTTGATGTTGTGTTACTTAGCGCCCCTTCACTTCCGATTCTATTTGTATTTTCACACACTGAAAATTTTTAGGTGGCAGCTCTTAAACTGGTATATTTAATTTATTTAGGTTTAATTGTATTTTATTCTACCCTTTAGTTGGGAGAAATAATATTGGTTTCCCGTGGCGCATATTATACACACTTTTTTCCACAGTGTGTGGGCTTCACATAGTTTTTCATCTTCTGAAAAATGACCAAAAAAAATTTGAGCATGCTGCATTTTTTTATGTCGTTTTAAAAAAAATCGTTTTTTGGGTTGTAAAAAATGATCGTGTGTGGGCTAAAACAACGTTAAAAACCCGCGCATGCTCAGAAACAAGTTATGAGACGGGAGCTTGAATGGAACTTCCCCTTTAGAGTGCCGTCGTACGTGTTGTACGTCACCGCGCTTTGCTCATCATTTTTTTTAAATGACGGTGTGTGGGCTACATCGTTTTTAATGATAAAGTTGGAAAAACATTGTTTTTTTCTACATGCTGAAAAACGTTTTTTTTTTCATGCCGAAAAGTGATCGTGTGTACGCGGCATAAGACCATAGCTATAATCCATAGGAATACTGAAAATGACAACAGACAAAATTGTTAATTAGTATTCTCGGGGGTTACAAGTTTTTCTGACATTGTATAAACGTGTTTATATACGGTAAATGTAAACTAAACATGCACAAGTTGACCTGAATTTGTTTCTTCTGTCGATAGCTTGGATCACAGTAAGCTTGTCCCAATATATTGATATTGAGACTTTGATTGTATGGTACTAACTTTACACTCATAGGGACAATAACTTGTCTGATCTTAAAAGAAATGGAGCTCATCCGGGTAGCTAACCAGGGGTTCTGTAATTTTCTAATACAATTTCTATGCTGATATACTATTTTTTTCATAAAATATGTCAATATTAACTTGATGTTTCCACTCTGTAAGCATGGATGGGCTAGGGACTATTTCTGTGCTATGTAAAGCAGTCTAGTAATAAGGCCATCGCCTCAGTAGGCACAAGGGAGTCATTAAACATGTTAGGAAAACATATTTTAGGTTCTAGTGGTAAGTTAACCTGATAAATAGGGGATGTAAGAGATTATCTTGCTAGTATCTGCAGAGTTTCAGGCACCTACTTTCATATGAAAAAGGTCTGCTGGCCCTCTTGTACATCTAGGAAACAGATCTGTGTCTCTAGGGTTTCCATCTATGCAGTTTGAGAGGCGTATATGGTAAACTCTGTGGAGAATAAAAATTTGAGTATTTGTGGTGATAAAGGCACCAGAAGGAGGGATGTCAGAGCTTCCTCTCATCTTTTCAGTTTAGCTGGGATATGGGTGCGCGCATGTACCTGAGCAATCAAGATCTCATATAATTGGGAAATTAGTCCTTTGTTAGAATCAGTTTGTGCCAGTAGGCATTATACTATCCTCACTTTAGCAGCAGGAATTTTCCGATTTTGTGAGCATTTATTTATCATTATAGTTGGTAATGCTTTTTTATCTTGTAAAATTTTAAGTAAAAGAAGCCTTTTAGCTTTGGCTCACCTGATAAATGTCACTAACATGATAGACTGTATAAAATAACATAAAACATATGCATGTATGTAAGCACAATAAATGTCTATACTGGATTTTCCCATATATGTTAAATTTCGTGTGTGCATCTAATATACAAAGCATGTAATATCTTACAAATTACATGGTTTGTTAAAAATAATGTTGTAGCAGCAGATGTTGACCAGATGCTGCATGTAGCAGCTAATCCTCTTAGTTAAATGGCTATTTGTGCTTTAGAGGTTTAAAAAATACCTGTTACTTCCGCACAATAAGGCCCCATACACACGGCCGAGGTTCTCGCCAGAAACCAGCGAGAACCTCGCTGGGAGCTGCATTCCAGCGAGAACCTCGGCCGTGTGTACGCTCTCTGCGAGCCCCGCCCGTCGGGAAACCCGTCGAGCAAATAGAGAACAGGTTCTCTATTTGCTTGACGGCCCGTCGGGATGAATGGCTGCTTGCCATTCCCGACGGGCGGGTCGCAGTTTCTGCCGGCCGGCAGAGAACCTCGACGGGCGGAACGATGTGTTCTGCCCATCAAGGTTCTCTGCCGTGTGTACGCGGCCTTAGATGTGAACAAGAAAACCTTTGCCACATGTTGAACAAAATTAAAGGGGTTTTAAAGAATGAAGGTTTTTTAACTTCTGTGTGCTGCTCCCCCCTCAATACTTACCTGAGTAAGTGATGCCTATCCAGCAAAGCACACGTAAGCCTTGGCTGTTTTGGATCTCTCTCTCTCTCCTCATTGGCTAAGACACAGCGGCTGGAGTGAGGAGAGAGAGAAGCAGGGCCGAGTCAAGGCTCTACATTTCTAAAGGGCTCGGGAGCGAGCATGCAGCAGTGCCCCTATTGCAAGTGGCTCGCTATTTGGGGGCCCTGGTCAAGGGGGAGCAGCCAGGAGCAGGGGACCTGAGAAGACGAGGATTGGGGCTTTTTTGTGTAAAACCATTGCACAGAGCAGTATGATGTTTGTTCAAATTTGTTTTGCCAGATTCTGTAGGATAGTCCACAAGGCTGGACCTAAACTGCTAGATCATTTCACTAATGCCCACTTTTTTTACAGCATTGTAAAAATTGCTTTGGTTCCCTAAAAGTGACACATTTTTATTGGTGATTTTTCAGTCAAACCCCCCAGCATAGGTACAAAAATAAGCCTGCTGGAAGTACAGAATCTCTGTTTGGCCTGAACATTGAAAAGACTGTTTTCTAAAACAGAAATCTATTGTAAGGTTGGCCATAGATGGATATTCAGCGTGCTGAAGAAAAAACAAACAGATTTCTCCATCCACACAATCAAGGTGGATATCAGAATCCTCCCTACTGAGACATAATGGAACTCTGCTACACTGATCAGTATATGCAACCAATGATCGAGAAAATTCATTACAGAAGCCCATTCAACAGAAGTCAATCATTAATGGGGTTGTAAAGAAATAGCTTCCTTTACCTTAGTGCAGTCCTCCTTCACTTACCTCATCCTTCCATTTTGCTTTTAAATGTCCTTATTTCTTCTGAGAAATCCTCACTTCCTGTTCTTCTGTCTGCAACTCCACACAGTAATGGGAGGCTTTCTCCCTGGTGTGGAGAAAGCCTCTTGGGGGGGGCGAGCAGGAAGAAAGCCTCGCATTACGGTAGTGAGTTACAGACAGAAGAACAGGAAGTGAGGATTTCTCAGAAGCAATAAGGACATTTAAAAGCAAAATGGAAGGATGAGGTAAGTGAAGGAGGACTGCACTAAGGTAAAGGAAACTATTTAGGGGGAAAATAAAAATTCCTTTAGAACCCCTTTAAATTGACTTCTGTCAAGTGGCTCCCATATGAAATAGTGAAAAAAGTGGCGCTAGAAAAATGTAAAGATATACACTATATAGTACTTAGACTAAAATGCCATAATATGCATAAGTGCAATTGAGTACAAACAATATGTAATAATAAATAATGCCTCTTTTGAGGCGGTACCTGGGCACGCACGGCAATCTACTTCCGGTCCTTTTGGCTTCTCAGCTGTATGTGGTGGAGCGCACGCCAGCTCCCCAGCCTACGACCACACTCTCTCCACGTTCTTTATGCGGACAGCCTCAGTGCCGGGATACGGGCACCATTCCAAGTAAGCGGCCACTCGGCACTGTGTTTTTATCCTCTGTGTTACAATTAAACAATTTTACACTATGGCAGTATTCTCTTTTTCCCATGGTATCCGGTATGTTCTATGGTGCTGACATCTGAACCTCCATGTGATTGAGCTGACCGTTAACATTCAAGCCTTATTTGACCTTATTTTAATTAATTAGGTCAACTACTTTCGGTAAGGAGCCATCGATCTTTCATTAAGGTGACCCATTGGTGAAGGTGGATTACTTCCCTGTTTGCACTTTTAAGATATATTGAGCACCTTGCACTTTATTCATAATTTTTCCTGGGACTTTAAATTTATCACTTGCAGTCATTTTGCACATGGACTTTTTATAGCGATATAATTGTTCACTGTAATATATATTATTGTACGGCATTATTTATTATTACATATTGTTTGTACTCGATTGCACTTATGCATATTATGGCATTTTAGTCTAAGTAATATATAGTGTATATCTTTACATTTTTCTAGCGCCCCTTTTTTCACTATTTCACATGACCAATTACAGCAACTCTGCATTTTTTAGGGAGCAGCTTCACATTTAATATAATCAATTACCCTCCCCCTTTAATTTTGGCGCAAGTTTTCCTTTCTTTTCACAAGTGGCTCCCATAGATCAAAATTTTGGCTGGTCCCTGCTGAATCAGCCAGATTTCAATTTAGCAAAGGCCAGCTTAAGAAAAATATGACTGCCTAGGTGACCAGCCCATGCATGGTCAACATAAACTGGAAGAGAGTTTTTAGAGTCTTTGGTGGCTATTTCAGGTCTGTTGATGTCTGCTGATGTCAGTCTGACTGGAACAATAGTGTGACGGGAGCTGCTCTAGATGGCTTACTGTGCCTTTGATGTCTACCCTGTAAGCTGTTTACACATATAAAATGATCAGTGCATGCTTCTCTAGCCAAGAACATCTGTTTTCAGCCACAAACCATTTCTTTTGATGACCGTCCAGGTGGTATGCCTCTCAGACATAAGCCCCATGCATGTGTTGGCCAGACCTCATGGATCATCTTATGAGTTATGTGTCCTATGACAGCCGGGCCTCAATAAAAACATCGAACTTGGCATTCAGTCTTTGCTAAGACATCTTGTAGATGCTTTAGCCGATATACTAAATTTTAGCATTATTTTGTCCTGCAAGATATTTTATATAGACCCTGCAAATATTATAATAATTAGGACCTGAATTATTTAATGAAAACTCTTTTTTCCCAATGTTTTTTTTCCTACTTTGTACAGTGTATCAAAAAGTGGTTTAGGGCCATATAATAAACCACCGTTTAGGACATTTTGGCAAGCATCTGCTTAAAATCAGCTAATCGGCACCCTTAGACCCCTTTCACATTGAGGAGTTTTTCAGGCGGTACAGCGCTAAAAATAAAGCTGCTATACCGCCTAAAAAAACTCCTTCACTGCATCCTCAATGTGAAAGCCCGAGGGCTTTCACACTGTGGCGATGCGCTAGTGGGAGATAAAAAAATCTCCTGTCAGCAGCATCTTTGGAGCGGTGAGAGGAGCGGCATGTATATCGCTCCTTCCCATTGAAAACAATGGGAAACCGCGGCAATACCGCCCGCAATGCACCTCTATAGAGGTGCATTGCGGGCGGTATTAACCCTTTCACATCCGCTAGCGGGGGTTAATACCGCACCGCTAGCGGCCGCAACTCACGGCAAAGCCGACGGTATAGTGCCACTATTTTTAGCGCCGCTATGCCGTCAGCGCGGGTCCACCCGCAATGTGAAAGGGGCCTTATTCTGCTCATTTGTATTACAAACAGAAGTTAAAGCATATCATAAGAAAAGTACTAAGGCAGTTTCTAGTAAGACCATGGCCCATGCAAATTGCTATTTTGACACACACTCACACACACACACTTTAATGAGAAATATCAGCTGTAAAGTCCCCACCTCTCCTTTGCCCTCCATTCTGTTTGTAGGGAAGTGTCACTTGATTAATTGCACAGTGCTAGAAGTAGTTATTCAAAGCTAAAGATAACACCAATTACTACCCTCAAAAATGTAAGCTTGTCTCTGGAGACAAGATTAGTCACCACCTTGTGTCGGTTAGTGATTGTCCTTTTTCTTTGTATTGCTACAGTATGGTCTGAAACCTCCCGCAATATGTCACTTCCAAGTGTCAGAAATTGTGCTTCTAAGATGCTGTTTCCACAATGCCAAGTGGCACATGTGCACTAATACAGTGTCTGAACAATGGAGCTAAGGTTCCATTCATACTTGGGTGACTTTAAAGTCATGCAATTTCCATTGTAACTTTGTATAGGTGCAACAACTGTCACATTGATAACATTAAGATGCATGAAAGTCTCAGTTACAGTGCAGGAAGCTTTTAAAAATTGCTGTGACTTTGTCGCATAGATTTGAACGACTTACATTGAAATACATGGGCTGTGACTTGTTATGGGACTTTGTATCCAAAGTCGTATGACAAGTAATACAAGTGTGAATGGAGCCTAAAAGACAGGATTTGCAATACTCCAGGCTGCAATGCTTTGGGAAAGGAAGGACACAATGAGAGTAATTTATCAAAACTGGAGCTGACAGAATTTGAGCAGTTGTGCACAGCACCCAACCAGGTTCTATCTTTAGCTTGTTCAGTTTAGCTGTGATAATGAAAGATAGAAGCTGATTGGCTGCCATGCACAGCTAATCCAGATTCTGGTTGCTCCAGTTTAAAAAGCTCAATGTGTCACCTGGTGGTAATGGTTTTGTTTTCAAAGGTTTGTGTTAAAGCTATTCTCCATGAAAACCACCAAATGCACGGATAAAATACATTCATACTATTATTGTACTATAGTTCTTCCCCTCTTTGTCTCCTACCTGCTGGTGGGGCAAGAAGTCAATGTCACCAGCTCTATTCAAATAGCAGAATGGTGAACCAGGAAATAGAATGGTGGTCTTCTGGCTGTGCAATGCCATCGTTGGGATTAAGATCTCAACAGTAGCGGATACAACAATAAACTTATATGTATTTCGGCCATGTATTTAGATGCTGGAACTATACAGCTGGACTACAACACACATGCAAACATACAGAAGCTTACCGGCAATACAAGGTTTGATGAAAACATTAAAGATTTGTTTTTGACAGCTGTGCACAGTGTACTCAGAGACCTTTAAAGATCTGATTAGTGACTGATCGCAGCCTGATGCCCCGTACACACGATCACTTTTTGTGATGAAAAAAAATGTAATTTTTCTTCATGAAAAAAAACAACCTTTTTCAAACTTCATTTTCAAAAATGACGTTGCGTACACACCATCATTTTTGGAAAATGATTAACAAAGTGACGGCACTCTAAAGGGGAAGTTCTATTTGCCTTGAGGCTGCTTTTAGCTGGTTACTTGTTAGTAAAAGACGATTCCTGCTTTTTTGTCTGTTACAGTGTGATGAATGTGCGATCTCCATTATGAATGGTAGTTTTACCTCCCGTCTCCTAACTTGCTTCTGAGCATGTGCGGGTTTAAAACGTCATTTTTTACGTAGTTTTGCCCACACACGATCATTTTTTATGACACAAAAAATTACATTTTGAAAAATGACATAAAAAATTCGAGCATGTTCGAATTTTTTTTTGGTAATTTTTCAGAAGACATAAAATGACATTTTGGCCACACATGATCATTTTAAATGACATTTTAAAAAATGTCATTTTTTTTCATCACAAAAAGTGATCGTGTGTACGGGGCATTACTCTACCAAAACAGAATAAACTGTTTTGGTGGGGTTCTGCTTTAAGTACAGTGTACATTTCTTTCAGTGTACACTACTAATAAACACTGTTTTTTTTTTTTTACCAAAAGGAATGGAGGGGAGGGAGGCAGTTCAAATTTCAGGTTTCCTGGATTAGCCTTAAAGGTATGCAGAAAGGTCCTCTCCACATTACATATCCAAAGCCCAAGTTTAATTTTTGGAAGCAAGATCAAGTACTGTTTTATTCATTGCAGACTGTGTTGGGATGTATACCAAATATTCACACAAACAGATCACTCAGTGTGCTTTCTTTAATGTTGCAGATGCAGAGACACTTGGGCTGGAAGCAGGCAGTGGGTTAGCTGCCTGGAAACTTAACGAACAGCTCTATCCCTGCGATGTCTGTGGGAAAGTGTTTGGCCGACAGCAGACTTTATCCCGACATCTGTTATTGCACACAGGTAATAGTGTATAAAACTTCCAATCTTGTCAGTGGAATTGAAATACAGATCTGCTTGCAGCATACACATAACTGTTTGATAGCTGTGGCCACCCACTGAATTTGAAGAGTAGTCGGACGTACCATTTAACTACCATGCTTTTGAATAGCCTGCCACTACTGCAGAATGTGAAATGAATCAAAACCTAGATCTGCCCAAATTCAGAGAGAATGATCTATATAGCAATTAGGAATTATAGGTGTTGGAATTTTAAACCCCAGCTCTGTCACACTCACATTTAAAAACATATTAGGTGGACATAACCTGATACTAAGTTTACTGATGATTTTTTTCCCAGTCCTTATGCAAAGTAGACATAGAACTAAGACCCCTTTCAGACAGAGCGTAATCCATCAAGCGCATCTGCCTGCTCAGCGGGGATCTCTCCGCTGATCCCCCGCTGAGCAGGCTGATGACAGGACCCCAAAAAATTGAAAACGTGTGTATCGTGTGCTTTTTTTTTTACCTAGTAACTAACTTTCCAGTGATTAAAACCATTTTAATAATGCTCAAGCCTCAGACACCTGCAAAAACGATCAAAACCGACCTGTACAAATGCCCAAACAATGCTTCTTAGGGGGCCAAAAGTGCTCAGCTCAAGTGTGAATGCAACCTTAAAGACAGTTATACTTTTAGAACAGATTTACTAGTTTATGTTATCCCAAAATACCATGCAAACTTGCAAAATAACCTCTTACACAACCTTTTTCCTGTACTGAGCTCATCATAGGCTCAGAACAATGTAAATGCTTTTGTTGTCAGATGTCTGCACTGTCTGAAGACAAGTACTGAGTAACTAGGAAAGTTTCTGAATTCAGTCTTTAGTGCCATGAGCCGTAATTGACAATTTATATCAGTGGAGATCACAAAGTGCAAGAACCATACCCTGAATAAGTTTAGATAAGCTCTGCCTTTTCTTCCATTTCATGTGATACTAAAAACCAGTTGCAGAATGCAGATCTAGAGGGATGATTGCCTTTGTTGTTCTCAGTCCTGGTCTGAATATTTTTCCGCTTTCAGCAGTTTGTGATCTCCTTTGATTACGTAGGTGCATTGCAGCATACAAATCATTTCATAATGCTCCTGGCACTGAAGTTCTTAAAGTGGAGTTCCACTAGTTTTTTAGTTTATTAAAAGCTAGCAGCTACAAAAAGTGTAGCTGCTGACCTTTAATAAGCAGACACTCACCTGTAGCACAGTCCATCAATTCGGCCACCCGAAGCCTCGCTCCTCTACCCCCTCCTCTCGTCATTGCAAATGTGGGCACCCAGCTGTGACAGCTTGCGGCTTCACAGCCGCGTGCGCACTACGCATGAACAAGATGCACTGCGGCTCTCTTAGTGACCAGGCAATCTTATGGCAATCTGATGTATCCCAGAAGATTGATGAGAGGGAGGGGCTGCCTATGGGGAGAGGAGGAGTCGCCTAGGCAGCCAAGCGACAGTAGGAGGAAGTGGGACAGGAAGAACCTGTCAGAACCAGGTACCCACCAAAAAAATTACATGCCAAATGTGGCATGTAAGGGGCGAGGAGTGCTTAAAGTGTAAGTTCCGCTTTTGGGTCAAACTCTGTTTTAAATCAAACAGGCATATGGGGGGAAAAAAGCTTCCATGATGTTCTGGTATGCAATTGCAGTGAAGCTGCAGGAAGAGTGGATAAAAAACAAACTAATGTTTATCCTGGGCCAAGACTTGTGTAACAGCCTTCATGACACGGGAAGGCAGAGGTAAAAGATTATATTTACAAAGTTGTTCAATACTGCTTTTTTAGTGAACATACTACTGTAATGTATTTCATTTGTCATTCTTTAATTAAAGCCTGATTTTTGTTGCTCTGTTGATTATAAGTTGGCCCATTCAATTCTTTATGAAGAAGTGCCTATATCATGTTTGGACTAGTCAGATATTAGGCTTGTGCAAAAGGATTGTCTTGTAAGCTGGCCAACTTGATAGAAATACATTTACAAGAGCTACCCCCAGTGCCCTTAAAAAATAACTATAATATGATTTCCCTGTTTAGGTTCTCCATCATATCTTCATTCATCTTTTTTTGTGCATGTTTCAGCATTTAGATAAATAGCAGAGTTATTATGTTGCAGAATAATATTTCCTCCTGAACTTAACCCGGCATTATTTAAATTGAGATCCACAGATCCTAAAAGAGTTAAGCCCTGTCATTTCAAAACCATGGTTTCTAGTTTTTGGGGACTCTTTACTAACTGGAATAGTACCACTTGATTGGCGTAGGGCCAATATGGTGCCTATATTTAAAAAGGAATTTTACCAAGTAACCAAGTTGCGGCGGGTAACTTTTCTTATTTACGTTATGCCGCCGAAACTTTACTCGCAAGTGCTGTATTCAGAAAGCACTTGCGTGTAAAGTTCCAGCGGCATAGCGTAAATTGGGCGGCCTAATTTAAATTCGGCGGGTAGGGGGCTTCGCCTATTTAAATTAGGCGCGTCCAAGCGCCGAACGTACTGCGCGTGCGTCGACCATTGTAAAATCCCAGTGTGCATGCTCCAAATTATGATGGTGTTTTCGACGTGAACGTAATCTACGTAAATCCCCAATCACGGACGAGTTACGCAAAAGACGTAAACTTTTTAAAATTTCCCGCGGTCACGACGTCCATACTTAACATAGGATGCGCCTGCTATGGGCAGCTTTATCTTTACGCCGGGAAAACCCTTACGTAAACGGCGTAAAGTGACTGCGTCGGGCAAGCGTACGTTTGTGAATTGGCGTATCTCACTGATTTACATATTCTCTGCGTAAATCAGCGGGAACGCCCCCGGCGGCCATTTTAAAAACACATTTAAGATCCGACAGTGTAATACAATTACACCTGTCGGATCCTCAATGCAAACCGGAAAACAAGCAGAAAACAAGATAAGCCAGCGCAAAGTGTGAGTTATCCCGGCGTATCACTGATACGCCGGCATAACTCTTTCTGAATCTGGCCCATAGAGTTTAATAAAAGACCACATAGACAAATTCTTGTAAAAGACCACATAGACAAACAGACAACATCGATTCATAAAAGACAGAAGTTGACAAACAATTCTGATTTCTTTTTATGAGGAGGTAAGTAAAACCTTGGAAAGAGGGTGGCAGTGGACATGGCATACTTGGATTTTGCAAAAGAGTTTGACACAGTTCCTCACACACAGCTCATGTGAAAGATTAAGTCTACAGACTTTGAAATAGCAGTTTGTAAATGGATAGAGAACTGGCTAAATGACAGAATTTGGAGAGTAGTGGTTAATGATTCATACTCTGAATGGTCTAAGGTCATCAGTGGTGTACCCCAAGGTTCAGTGTTGGGACCCTTACTTTTTAATATCTTTATAAATTATATTGGGTCTGGGATCAAAAGTACCATTTCAGTCTTTGCAGATGACATCAAGCTAAGCTGTGGATTAACATCCATGTTACATTAACTTATAGGATGTCTCCAATTTACAAGCCGACCTCAATGCTCTGTTTAGTTGGGCAGCTAGGCAGCAAGTTTAATGTTGATAAATGTAAAGTTATACACTTGGGGGCTAAGACTATGCATGCATCATAGATACTAGGCGTAGTACAACTGTGGAAATCAATGTTGGAGAAGGTTCTGGTAGATTATGAGCTTAATAATAACATGCGATGCCAAGCTGCAGTTTCCAAAGCGAGCAAAATCCTTCTAGTATTATGAAGAGAAGTATGGACGCCAGAGAGATAGATATATTTTTCCCCTGTACAAATCATTAGTAAGACCTCGTCTGGAATATGTAAGATATCGGGGAACTCGAAAAAGTGCAGAGAAAGGCAACCAAACTGATAAGAGGCATGGAGGAGCTCAGCTATGAGGAAAGATTAGAGGAACTGAATTTATTTTCTCTTGAAGGAGGAGATTAAAGGGGGATATGATCAACATGTAAAAATTCATAGTTATTCAATTTAAGGTCATCACAGAGGACAAGGGGGCATTCTTTATTTCTGGAGAAAAGAAAAAAATGAATCTTCAAATATGGAAAGGTATCTTTACAGTAAGAGCTGTGAAAATGTGGAATAGACTCCCTCAAGAGGTGGTCCTGGACAGCTCAGTAGATTGCTTTAAAAAGAGGCCTGTATTATTTCCTAAATATATATAATAATATAACTATATCTGATTGCCTCTCGGAGGATCAGGAAGGATTTTTTTTCCCCTGCTGTAGCAAATTGGATGATGCATTGCTGGGGTTTTTCGGCTTCCTTTGAATTAACTGTTGGTATAGGATTGTGTATATAAGATTGTATGATTTTTTTTTCTCTATTATTGGTTGAACTAGATGGACTTGTTTTGTTTTTTCAACCTCACTAACTATGTAACTTAAGTCTTTTGGCATCCCTAATAAGGCCAACTTTTGAGTAGGGTTATGTTTTTAATACAACCCCCAACCCCAAAAAAGTTGTCACGCTGTGTAAAATCTACATAAACACAGAATGCAATGATTTACACATCTCAGAACCCATATTTTATTCACAATAGAAAATAGAAAACATATCAAATGTTTAAACTGAGAAAATTTACCATTTTAAGAAGAACAAAATAAGGTAATTTTGTGTTTATTGGCAGCAACATGTCTCAAAAGAAGTTGGGACATGGCCATGTTTACCATGGTGTTACATCATCTCTACTTTTAACAACAAACACCTGCGAACTGAGGAGACCACTTTCTGGAGATTTGGGGGAGAAATGTTGTCCCAGTCTTGCCTAATATAGGATTCTAACTGCTTAATAGCCCTTGGTCTTTTTTTTCGTATTTGTATTCACAGACAATGATTTTTGAAAGTATACCTGAGCCCATGCAGTGATGTCCATCACAGAATTGTGTCTGTTTTTAATGCAGTGCTGTCTGAGAGCCCTGAAGATCATCCTCATCCAATTTGGCATTTCGGCCTTGTACCGTATACACACTAATTTCTCCAGATTCCAATATCTCCAGCTCCACCTCTTGTCGGTGGTGGGGGCCTGCTGTGGGGTCCGAGTCCTAGTGCACTGCTACTCTCCCAACACCAGAGGGCACCACTCCTTCTCCCAGCAATACCACTTACAACTCTCTGTGGTCATGTGTGTAAAAAAATATATATATATATTTTATATATATATATATATATATATATACACATATACAAAAAACACAGTGTCTTCCAGAAGTAACAGATGTCAGATAAAATGATGGTGTGAAAGTTATATATGGTATCCCAAAACTAGGTGGATGCTGCCTTCCTCAGGTGAGGTAATCCAAAAAAGGCAACTGACAAAAAGTTAAAAACACAGTGCATGGACATGCACGGAACATGGGGTTAAGCTAACGCGTTTCAGGGGCAGACCTAGGCTAGATATATATACACAGTATATATATATATATATATATATATATATATATATATATATATATATATGCACCTGTTTGGCTAACCACATGAGCTCAGTCTATTATTATTATTATTATAGGAAAAAATATATTAATATGAAAAAATATTATTGAAAAGAAAATGTAATCTTTATTTACATCTGATTACATGAGCTCAGTTTAATAATATTAAATAGGGCTCGTGTGATCAGCCAAACAAATAGAAATAAAGATTTAAAAAAGTGTATACATTTAGTTTTAAAAATAATACATTTCTCATATTCATAATAAATAAATACAGATACAAATAAAGATTTGGCAGTTGAGGTAAAGGGCTGCAAACCCCTGTTGCCTGTTCCAACTTTTTGGGTATGTGTTGCTACCATCAGTTTCAAAATGACCCTATTTATTTCCTGAAATGGTACAATTTCTCAGTTGAAACATTTGATATGTTTTCTACTTTATATAGTGAAAAAACATGAGTTTATGAGATTTGCAGATCATTGCATTCTGTTTTTATGTGAACTTCATGTCATGTCCCAACTTTTTTGGAATTGGGGTTGTATTTCAATATTTCCCAGCAAAGGGAGCCTAAAGTAGAATCTCAAACTTAAAGTAGTTCTTAACCATCAGAGTTCTTCAGCTCTATGGGAATACTTGCAGGAAATAACTATTACCGCTTTTCTTCTCTACACAGAAGAGAGAAAGTATAAGTGCCATTTGTGCCCATATGCTGCAAAGTGCCGTGCTAACTTGAACCAACACCTGACTGTCCATGCAGTGAAGTTGGTGAGCACTGACACAGAAGACATTGTCAGTGCTGTAATTTCTGAGACCAGTGAGAAAAAGAAGTATCCATATTACTATAGGTAAGAAACCTTTATGTACACATTATTGTGCATGCCTTTAAAAGGATCTTTAATGTATTTTGAATTTAGTAGTGTTAATCGTGATGCAATCCCCCCTTAAAGCTGAACTCCAGGCAAATAGCCAAATACACAATCAAAATATCAGAGCATACCAAATAATGTGTATTTCTGTCCCTCCATACAGGAGAGTTATACAGCCATTTCAGACAGCAGAACTAGCTTTTTAAACGTTCTTTTCTTTACTGTTGTTTATCATTACAGCTAGGTGACCTCCCTGCCTACAATTGGAGAGTGAAGGAGCAGTAGCAGACAGATGAGCTCATCACTGTACCTCTGTCAGATTGCTCCATGTGTATTCATCACTCATAATTGGCCCCTACTGCTGCCCCTTCCTCTCCCAGCCTAAATGTTGCTCTTTAGCAATTGCAAAAGACTTATACCAAGTTAAATTTGAATGCTTATAGTTTTTGCATTTACAAAACATTTGCATTATTTTAACCACTTCACATCCCACATATAGTCTTATGATGTCCGCAGGAGGGATCTCCTATACTGGGCGGGCATCATATAATGCCCTGGGCTTCCCTGCCTTCAAGAGGGTGTGTGCACGCCCATGCATCGCTCGGCCACGATGTCCGCCGTGCACCAGTGATTGCCAGTAATGGAGCCAGGACCGTGAATCTGTGTGTGTAAACACACAGATCCACGTCCTGTTAGAGGAGAGGATGGTGTGTTCCCAGTACAGAGGAACACCGATCAGTCTCCTCCCCTTGTGAGTCCCCGCCCACTACAGTTAGAATCACTCCCTAGGATACACATTTAACCCCTTGATCGCCCCCTAGTGTTAACCCCTTCACTGCCAGTCACATTTATACAGTAATCCGTGCAGTTTTATTTATAGCATCGATAAATGTGAATGGTCCCAAAATAGTGTCAAAAGTGTCCGATCTGTCCACTGCAATGTCACAGTCGCAATAAAAATCGCAGATCGCGCCAAAAATATGTAGAATAATACATCGGCCTAAACTGGATTTTTTTTTTTTTTTTTTTATTAGATATTTATTATAGCAAAAGGTAAAAAAAATATATATTTGTATTCAAACTTGTCACTGTTCGTTTGTTTATAGCGTAAAAATAAAAAATGCAGAGGTGATCAGATACCACCAAAAGAAAGCTCTATTTGTGGGGAAAAAAATACATCAATATTGTTTGGGTACAATTGTCAGTTAAATTTCAACAGCGCTGAAAACTAAAAATTGCCCTGGGCAGGAAGGGGGTGAAAATGCCCTGTATTGAAGTGGTTAAATAATACATATCTAGTTGCATTAATGGGTGTTTAATGTCTATTTGGAGTTTACAGTTAAAGATTTTTTTTCATTACCATTCTAAGTATACCACGACTCTGTTTTTTTTTTTTTTTTTTTTTTAGTCCTTTACCACGTTTTTAGGATTTGTTTTTGTCCTGTGCACGGTCCCTATCATCCACTGATGCACATCATTGCTACTAGTAGAGCGAGCAATGCTTATTTCTGATCACATGGTTTACCCTTACATGTACTACAATTCCATAGGGCTGAATGTGTCTACAGGTAAATGTGTAGTCAATTTCAGGATAAAGCAGGAAAGGGTGGCTACGTTCACATACACATCGGGGACATAAATGAACGAATGTAGCCACCCTAGAAAAGGAATTTGATTGACTTTTGGCTTTGGCTCAGAAATATGTCACTCCTGCACATGCGCAGGAATGCAGTCATCCCGCACACAGGCACCATGCAGGAATGTAAACTGAGCTGCTTGTGCATAGCTCAGCGCACATTCTACAAAGGATTGAGAAAAGGCAGGTAGGTGTATATTACTGCAGAAGAGACATTGTATGTCTTTCTGAAATAAAGAGCCTGTCTGTTGACACTTTCAACACCTTTAGTGCGGTAGCTTTAACAGCCCAAGCTGCCCACCAAAAGTATCATTTAGGAATGTTGAGACAAACCATTTAACACTGATAGGGTTGATTGCAATGATTTTATTCATTTATACAAAACCTTTATCCTAAGAGAAAGAAAATGTTTCTGTAACTGCTTATAATGTGTTACCTGGAGTTCAGCATTAAAGCTGTAGTAAATCGGCGAATTTTTATTTCTTTTTTTATTTGCAAGGCAAAGTTATAATGTGCTACTAACCTTAGAATGAAGCCCTTCCAGCGGCGAGCTGTCACTTCTGAGAGGGCTTCAGTCTTCACCCATCTTCCTTCCGGGTCCACGGGCTGTGTCAGTGGCCGGAGCTGCAATGACATCACTCCCACGCATGCGCTCAAGAGCTGCCGTTTTCCTCAAGGACTCTGAAGGATCGGCCCGGGTGGCCATTCCCTCAGAGTGCATATCTCCTAAACGTTTAAAATGACGTTTTTCAACCCGCGCATGCCCAGAAGCTAGTTATGAAGCGAGCTTCAATGGAAAAGAGTGGTGAACGTAACCTCGCTTTGCTAGAGCACTGTGAAAAAACAATGGTGTGTAGGCAATGTCGTTTTTGAAAATTAAAGTTTCAAAAACGTCGTTTTTTACTTCACAGAAAACTTCGTTTTTTTTCCATCGCATAAAGTGATGGTGTATACGCGGCATTAGTGTATGAAAATGAAAATTGTATTCCATGTATTCCATGTTGAATATATGGACTGTCTCTTTGCTGGATTAGGATGTATTTTTGCTAGAAAGAGACGTACCTTTGCTGGATTGGGCTGTTCCTTTGTTGAATATATGGGGATGTCTCTTTGCTAAATATATGGTGATGTCTCTTTGCTGGATTGGGTCGCCTCTTTTCTGGATTGCAACATCCCCATATATTCAGCAAAGAGGTGGCCCAATCCAGCAGATACATCCCATATATCGAAGTGGAATCTTATCCAGCAAAGAGACATCCCCATATAGTCAACAAAGAGACATCCCAATCCAGCAAAGTGACATTTCAGCAGAGACCTCCCCATTAAGCAAAGAGACACCCCATATAGCAAACATCCACTTAGCCTGCGCAAAGTTTACCATCTTTTGCAGGCTGTACATGCGCTGTATAAAAAGTACAGAGAGAATAAAGCACCTGTACCTATGCTCAAGTCTTCCCATGCCATTCCTGCTCTTGTGCCTGTTTGCCCCTTCCCCTGGTCTCACTCGGCCCCTTTCACAGTTCATTTTCTCTGTGCAGGACCCATAGCTGATGCGGGATCCCACTGTGCCATTCCCTATGCTGTGCCTGCTGGTCCCCTCCCCCTGGTCTAACCCAGCTCCACAGTTTAGCGTAGATTGTCTCATTGCTGGACTATGCCCAAGTTGGAGCGGGAGGATATTTTTATTCTGGGTGCTGGAGGTAGAGAAGCGGGTGGAGGCAGCTATGGAAAGAATCAAGTGTCGGGCCTCCTACATATGTATGGGCTGTCGCCCCCTGACGGTGGCCCTGTGGCCAAGAAGTGGAGGTGACTACATTCCTACTTACATTGGGACCATAGAGACTGTAGCCACCCTCCAACAAGAAGTCAGATCACACCAACACAAAAAATGGAGTTTGATGATTTGGAGAAGGAGCAGAGCAATAGCAGGTCCTTTTTTAGTTAAAGCGAAGGTCCGCCAATATTTTTTTATTTCTTTTTTTAAAGCCAGCAACTATAAATACTGCAGCTGCTGACTTTTAAAATATGGACACTTACCTGTCCATCGCGCCTGCGATACGGGCATCTGAGGCCGACGCGCATCTCGGTCCTCGTATGCTGCTGCAGCCATCTTCGCTGAGGGGATCAGGAAATGAAACCTTGCGGCTTCACTTCCCAGTAACCTAATGCGCAATCAAAATGGTCCCTCCTGTCTTCTATCTCCCAGAAGACAGCGGGGGGGGCAGGAAGTGGCGTAGATTATCCGCATATTCTGCAGGTAACTATGCTTAGAAGTGGGTGCAAATACCTGTATTATACAGGTATCTGCACCCCCCTCCCCCCTGAAAGGTGCCGAATGTGACATCGGAGGGGGGAGGGTTCCCGAAAAGCAGAGGTTCACTTTTTGTGTGAACCCAAAAAATAAATACTTGAATAAAATAAAAATAAAGTTTAGTGTTACTATTAAGGATTAGTAATCTGCCATATATACATTTTTGTTTTTGTGTTTAATACAACTATTTGTGGTGGACAATCAGGTCACCAATATCCCTGTAATTAAGAACAAGGGTGGGACCCTAGTTAGTGACACCTCTGAGGTGCTAGGGGTTTTTCAGGACTACTTTTCTGACCTCTAGGCGCCGATCTCAAGCTATGATACTACTGAGTTGGATGCCCTCTTGGGGGGCTTGGCCCTCCCGGGGTTGTCCGACAGCGACCGAGAATTACTGGATGCTCCCTTTACCAACAAAGAAATAGTGGCGGCCATTTTTGCTTTTCCCCCTCATAAAGCCCCGGGATCGGATGGTTTCCCGGCGGATTTTTATAAATGCTTTGCCGAGGAGATAGCCCCTAGGTTGAATGCCCTTTTGGCTCAATGTTTGAAATTGAATAGGCTCCCTGCCTCTATGCTAGACGCTTACATGGTACTACCGAAAAAGACCCGCTGGATTGCTCTGCATACAGGCCTATTGCCCTTTTGAACGTGGATCTGAAAATTTTGACAAAGGTTCTGGCCACGCGGCTTGTGGGGGTGATCTCCTCTCTGGTCGATATTGACCAGACGGGGTTTATGCCCGGAAAGTCTACAGACACAAATTTAAGGTGATTGTTTACACACCTTCAGCTCCCCGGGCCAGAGGGGGGTACCAGGATTATTGTGTCGATCGACATAGAAAAGGCATTCGACTCGATTGATTGGGGCTATATGCATCGGGTCCTGGAGAGGATGGGTTTTGGCGCGGTTTTTAGGCAATGGATACAATTATTATATAGTGCTCCCAGAGCTGCAATTAGACTGGGCCGCTCAGTCTCCCCCTTTTTTTCGGTAAGTCGAGGAACTTGACAGGGATGCCCATTGTCCCCTTTTCTTTTTGCCCTCACCATGGAGCCCTTGGCTGTGGCGCTTAGGAAATCCACCGAAGTAGGAGCTATTTGAGTGGGCACCATACGGGAATGTCTGGTATTATATGCTGATGACATGTTATTGTTTCTTGAAGACCCTGGTCCTTCGCTTCGGGCGGCCCTAAGGATTCTAAATGATTTTACTATTTTTTTCTAGTCTGAAGGTTAAATTGGGGCAAGTCCTCGATTTTGCCATTGGACGAGGGTGCCAGGGGGGGAGCGGATCCGGCCTTACCCCTGCAATGGGTTTCATCCATCACTTACCTCGGGGTCAGGGTTACGGCCAACAGTGCAGACTATTTAGCACTTAACCTGGCCCCCCTTTTATCCTTTTTTAGGCAGAAGGCCCAAGCGTGGCAGAAACTTCCGCTCTCACTGATAGGAAGAATAAGCCTGCTAAAGATGAAAATTCTCCCGGTGATATTATACTTCCTACGGCATGCTCCAGTGCGAATCCCTAAGTCCTTTTTTAAACAACTGGATGCCATTACTAGTTCCTTCCTATGGGCCCCCAAAATGCCGCGTATAGGTCTTAAGGTGCTTCAGGAACCCTGGGGACAAGGGGGGCTAGCTTTGCCTGATTGGAGGAAGTACTATCTCGTGGGCCAAATGGTTTTTGTTCACAGGTGGCTGACCTCTGATGAGGGGGACTCTGCCACGGTGCTAGAGGCAGCTCACTTGGGGTCTTACGAGACTCTGAGACTGGCTGTACATAGGGGGTGGGGTCTGACCTGCCGCTGACGTCGGCCATGCGGGCGACAGTCAGAGCGTGGGACAAGGCGGTGGCCCTGGCCTGCCCCAGCTATTTGGGATTCTCGCCGCAGACTCCGCTGTGGGGGAATCCCAGGCTGCCTAACTTTTATTCTTACCCTGATCCGATGGTGTGGGCAACTAAGGATATTAAGCTTCTCAAGGACATAACTAGTTATGGGGACCTGCTCACCTTTGACCAGCTTAAGGCTAGATTTGATCTCCCGAACTCCTATTTTTTCAAATACATTCAGCTTCGCCATGCCTTCCGGGCTCAGTTCCGGGAGAGGGCGATTGAATCCATCAGGTCGTCTCTCGAGGACATGCTCGTGGAAGAGGACCTTCCTAAGACCTTGTCTGTCACATACAAAGAAATGTTTAAGAAGAGCCCGGCGGCTTTAATTAAATGCAGGGAGAGGTGGGAGAGGGAGGTCCCTGGTATAGATAGTGAAGATTGGGATGACATGTGGGATTGTCCCTTTCAGCACTTGGTTTCGGCGAGAGATGGGCTGATAAATTTTAAGTTTTTGCACAAAATCTATTTCACCCCCGCGAGACTCTCTATTTTGTTCCCCTTGGTTACCTCGGAGTGCTGGAGGGGCTCCTTCTCGCCGGCTGATGCTAAACATATCTTCTGGGAATGCCCGCTAATAAAAGTATTTTGGGAGGGGGTGGTTTCTTGCCTAAAGGACATTCTGCATGTGCCTGTTCCGCTGTCGGTGCAGGTGTGTCTTTTGGGTTTAGTAGAGGAAGTGGTCCCCTCTAGGGCCCTTAGAATATTGCTGAACATACTACTGTTCTATGGGAGGAAAGCCATATTACTTAAGTGGAAATCACCTGCCCCGCCGGGTCTAGCGTTCTGGAAGGGCTTGGTGAACTCAATGATGCCGTTGTACAAGGCGACATATCTCTCTAGGGGGTGCGAGAAGAAGTTTAATAAGGTCTGGCGGGCCTGGTTTGATGCGGATATCACTGCAGGATAGAGTGGAAGGCTGAACGGGGGGCTTCATTTCTGAATTACTTACCTTACATGTGAAACAGATGGGCTTCATTATGCTGTAGTGGTGGAAAGGGGCCTCTTTTGTCCCTTCCGTGACCATTCCCATGGTGGGGGTGGGATGTAGGCTGGGGAGTGTGGTCAACTACTGAGTTGTAGGCTATATACCTGCCAATTAACTATTTGTATTACCGATTTTTAAGTACCTGACTCTCATTTTGCTGGTACTAATGCCAGAGGTGGTGGTGGACTGAGTTATGGGGTTACGGGAGGGAGGGGAGAGGTGGTAGAGGTTGGGGGGTATGTCTTGTAGGCAGTTACCTATGTTAGGTAAATTGTCAATGTGGTGACCATGTTGGTTGCGAGAGACATGGGGCCAGATTCAGCAAGACTTGCGCTGGAGTATTTCGATATGCGCCACGTAACTGTGAAGATGCGCCGTCGTAGCTATGTGGCCGTACCCACCAAACTAGATGCGACAGAAAACGGGCCATTTCCGATCGGCTTAACTTTCCGACGACAGAGTCTCGTCAGCGCATAATTTCGCTTGGCGCATCAGTCGCGCCTATTGATTTCCCCTGCAAATATGCAAATGAGGGAGATTTCCCGATTCGCGAACGGATTAGCACCATACGCTGGCTACATGCGCCGCGCGTATCTCGTCCGTCCGTCGCAAAGTTATTTCTACAAATAGCTGCTTTATCTTTACTCCAGACGGCCACAGGTCAGCAGGAGAGCAGCTACAGCAGCGTTACCGACGATAAGAGCTAGCTGAGCACCCCCACTTGCAGGACAACACCTCTGTCCCTGCTTGTCTGTCAACTTTTACAGCCATGGAGGAAGACATCATAGGTCTCCATAGCCGAGATGACGGCTGACAGCTCCTGGCCTTTAAAGTTCAGCTTTCTCCTGTGTTTGCGGGGAACGGGAGCAGCCATCTCAGAACAAAAGTAACTTCACTGCGGGGAGGGGGAACAGGATATACTTTAGTGCCGGAATGGCGCATCTACGGGCGCATTTAAACGTCCAACGGAACACATTGCGCTGTCGTTTCCAAGGAAGTGGTGCCGACGGAAGTTGTGAGCATGCGCACTGGGATGCATTGACAGTCGACGCATGCGCAGTACGTTCGCCGCGGGATCGCGCCTAGTTTTAATAATACACGCCCCGTACCCGCCCAATTTGAATAACGCCAGCTCATTTTCGATACGCTGCCGCAACTTTAGGAGCAAGTGCTTCATGAATAACAGCACTTGCTCCTAAAATTTCGCCAGAGTAACGTAAATGAGAAACGTTACTCCAGATTAAAGATGCGCCCATCTACCTGAATCTGGCCCAAGGTGTTGTGCCATGGTACTCTCTATTTTCTGTGTCTGTATGTCTTGGTGAAAAATTTCAATAAAAAGAATTTTCCAAAAATACAACTATTTGTAACAGTTTTGTCTCATTACAGTATTATGGACCAAATCAATATTTATAGATGGCCGTGAAACTTTCTGTCCACAAATTCCCTAAAATGTCAGTGGTTCTGGCTGATACCAGAATAGCCTGATCGCTAACCCATGAATGTTTGCAGTGGGATAGAGAATCACCCTACTATTTAATAAATAATGTGCTCCTTTTAAAAAAAAACGCAGAATGTGGTTAATCTTTTGTTTAGTGAAATAATATAAATGATTATTCCTCCGTGCTAGGTCTTGTTCGCGTAGATAACAGCTGGTGGCAGCATTGTGTTCATAATCCAACACTGACTGGGACATGAAGTTCCTGGAAGCTGGTGAAATAGTGCAGTGTAACCTGGGAAGCTGTCCAGATTGTTTGAATTGGTTTCTGAGATGCCATGTGCTCTCTACTTAGCAACAAACCAGCCTTTACAACTGTGTTTGGCAAGACTACATTGCTTCTCTGTTGCCCAGAGGAATCCGCTAGGTGATGTGCAGCATCTGGAACATGTAGTTCCCAATTAACATCATCATTATACTCTGCAGTGTAATGCCTTGTTACACATGGCGCAAACCATCTCTAAATGAGAACAATGCAGCTCTTGAAAGATCAGCAAGTATGGAATGGGTTACTAAAAAACTTATCCTCCCTAGCTTTCACATGCATATGTGTAGTGTTCAGTGCTGCTGTAATTTCTGTGCAGTACACCTCTGCTGGACATGAACCTTTTGCATTTTTAAAAAAATATACTTTATAAGGAAAAAGTGTAGAATTATTTTTGGAAATTTCAAGGGTGGTATATTTTTAATGGACACAGAGACTGAGAAATAAGGGATATAATTCAATTCCTTCACACATCCCACAAAAAAAAGCAATTCACTAATGCCGCATACACACGGTCATATTTTCCGTCAGAAAAACCTTGGATGGTTTTTCCGACAGAATTCCGCTCAAGCTTGGCTTGCATACACATGGTCACACAAAAGTTCTCTGAACTTTCGTCCGTCAAGAAGGCAGTGACGTACAACACTACGACGAGCCAAGAAAATTAAGTTCAATGCTTCCGAGCATGTGTTGAATTGTTTCCGATCATGCGTCGGAATTTTGCGTGTCGGAATTGCTACAGAGGATCGGATTTTTCAATGGGATTTTTTTCCGTCGGAAAATTTGAGAACCAGCTCTCAATCTTTTGTTGGCGGAAATTCCGACAGCAAAAGTCCGATGGAGCATACACACAGTTGTAATTTCCATTCAAATGCTCACATCGGACTTTTGCTGTCAGAATTTCCGATTGTGTGTATGGGGCTTTATAGGAGCCAAGAATAAGGTTAACATCTGCAAACTGATGTATTTCAGCGTTACTTACTGAATCAATTTTATTACAATTTACCTGTAGACCATTCACACAAAACTATGCATTACAGCTGAACTTCTGCATTCCCATGAATTTTATGCCATTGTATTAAAGTTGCATTCTAGGAGCTTCTCTCAGTATGCATTAGAAGCTGCATCAAGTCAGATAGAGCCCACCCCATTTCCTGGCTGGAGGACATCCAGCATTATTTAGCATTTTCCTTCCCAGACTAATTGTCCTTGGCCCACCTCTTTTGTCTATTGGATTTTACTTCCTTCAATCAGTGAGGCTCAGCATTACATGTGGGGTGTTGGTAAAGAAAGAAAGGAAGATGGTGGCACCCCACAAAAGAAGTCCTTTATTGTCACCAAGCTAGACAAACACAGGGAAAGGTTGACGCGTTTCACACAAATCACTCCTGCTTACTCATATTCGTTATGAGTAAGCAGGAGTGATTCGTGTGAAACATGTCAACCTTTCCCTGTGTTTATGTCAGGCTTGGTGAGAATAAAGGACTCCTAAGAATTTGACTTTGTGGTGTGTCACCATCTTCCTTTCTTTACCGGCATTGATGGTGGCGAGCTGAGGTGAGCACCTGCAGCTGTCAACAATCTATTGATTGACTGAGCGGTGTACACTATGTAGTTAGACACGTGGGTGTTACCTTGGGCAGTCTGCATGCAAATAAAGCCTGCCAGGAACACCCACTTCTCCAAACTAATATCCACTCATGAAGCATTTTGATATTTGCATAACTCCCCCAAAGAGGCAGTCCCCTGGTTGCATTAGGACTGAGGACTCACAAGAGTGGTACAGGGGTGGGTTTCTGTGATGTTCTCAGGAAGCTATGTACAGCACACTGCTGGGGTCTCCCATCAGCCATGATCTGCCTGGATTGCATAGAGAAATACAGAGACCAAGTAATTACATCATCGGGTCTAAAATAAGGTATCTAATAGAATTGAAACACTTTATTAAAATGTTGATGATTGAGAACCCTCCCCTTTCTGCAGTCTTCTAGATGGTCCAGTGATGTCATGGCAGCCTCCTATTTTCTGTACTGAGCGGCACTCATGTAAGGCTGGCCATACTCTGTGAATTTTGCTCAGTGGGTGGCCCTGCCACACCCATTATTTTCAACAGAAGTAAACTTTTTTGGCCAATGGTGACTGCATCCAATTTGATGTCAGCAGTGGGAAATTCATGTATCTGCACTGTATTGCCTGAATGGAGGATTTTGTTTTTTCTATTGCACCTGCAGGCTAAACAATACAATTAGTACCATGAGCCTAGCCTGTGTGATGGCTCCCCTACCATGGGGGCATTTAAACAATGGGCTGGGATCACAGGAAATGGGCTGAATGATGTAGGTGTTCTGCTTGAAGAACTCCTCTAGTGCTTGACCGAGGTGAAATCAGAGGACAGCGCTGGAGCATGGAGAGGGTAATTAGAAGACAGGGAGGCATTGGGGCAGTCTAAATTACTTAACCCTTAAAGGCTAAGTTCACCTTTCCTCACTTCTTCTTTTGTTTTCCCTAAATTCCAGCTCCCCTATGTACCAATATAGCATTAATGTTCTTATTTAGCAAAAATAAAAGGGCTTTCCATTAATTATACACAGGCTTTCCTCACTCTCTTCATAGCTGTTTAAATACACTGCTCGATTACTTCTGCCTTACTTCCTGGTCAGACTTTCATGACACAGGAAGGATTTGGCCAGCTGATCTGATTAGCACACGCCCTGCATCATCTACCCTCAGCTGGTTAACTCCTTCCTGTGTCATGAACTAAAGTCTGTCTAGGAAGTTAGGCAGAAGTAATCAAGCAGTGTTTTAACAGCAATGAAGAGAGTGATGTAAGAGTGTGCAGAATAAATGGAAAGCTGTTTTATTTTTGCAAAATGGGTACCGTACATTAATGCTATATTGGTACATAGGGGAGCTGGAATTTAGAAAAAAAAGGTGAGCAAAGGTGAAAAGTTCACACTTTTTAGAAGAGGTGAATTAACACCATACACCAACTAACCAGCTCTATATATATATTATATACAGTATATATATATATATATATATATATATATATATATATATATATATACAGGGCTACTAGCCAGGCCTCAAGAGTTACTCGCCACCAGTTGCCCCACCTAACAGCCCATTCATACACTGCCCCGTGCCTAATTGCGCCCCTAAATACGCCCTTGTAGATTATCTCATGGAATGACACTGTTAAATGTTTAATGCAGAATCAAGTTACACAATTAAATATTACCAACAACTTTAACAAAATGGGACAGGGCATGGGGGCAGACCAGAGGGACAGGGCACTGGGGGCAGACCAGAGGCACAGGGCACTGGGGGCAGACCAGAGGCACAGGGCACTAGAACCAGGTCTCTTCCCCATTCTCTTGCAACTCCCATCCATCCAGTCTCCTCTGCAACTCCAATCCATCCTCTCTCTCTCTCTCCCTCTCCTATTCATCTCATCATCAGGAGCCCCTGTGTGTGGCTCCACGCTTGCATGTCCCCATTTCCCCCTTTTATTCAGGCTGGCAGTGAGGAGAGGAGCTGCCGCACAGCGGGAGGGAGTACAATCCAGCACTGAGATCCACACAACTGCACAGCCATTGACACCATAGCACAGCGCACACTGAAATTGCACAGCACACATTGAGACCAGTCTGCTCGCAGTGCTCAGGCTGAACTGCTGGACACTTACATAGAGCACAAGGAGAAGAAAACTGTACAAACTGGAAGGCTGTCGCTCTCATGTCAGGGCAACTTTCAGTGATCGTTGCACTGCCTACCTGCGACACCCTGAGTGGTCATTTTCGCAATCCTCCACCTCACTCATTACTTCCTGCTCCCTGCTCTCCAGCTACATTGATCGGGGGGGGGGGGGGGGCAGGCTCAGAGAGGTCATACTGTTAGGTCCCATGGCTTAATGAGAATTGTAAGTAAAGTACCTGTGTACTGCTCTGCCTGTGCGTGGCTCACCAGACTACTTTTACCGAGCATGCACCTTTCCTCTTCGGCCATCAATCAAATTGGGGCTATAAGTGTAGGTACAGATTGGAGGGAGATTGGTCATGCAGCCCGGTCATCACTCGCCCCCAGCTGAAATCCACTCCCCAAATGCTAGCAGGCGAGTGGAAATTTTGAGGGCTGTGTGTGTATATATATATATATATATATATATATATATATATATATATTATGAAAGGTAAGTGTTTAGATGATCAAATTAATTTGTATACACCAGAGGCAACTTTATTGAACTTCATAGATTTTTCTATCACCCATTCTGGCCTCTTTGTTAGGTTGATATGTATTGGTTAAAAAAAAATGTTTGCTAACATCTGATTCTCTTTGTAGTTGTCATGTGTGTGGCTTTGAGACTGAACTGAATGTCCAGTTTGTGAGCCACATGTCCCTCCATGTAGACAAACAACAATGGATGTATTCAATTTGCTGCAGTGCTTGTGACTTTGTTACCATGGAGGAATCTGATATGAAGACCCACATCAGCACCAAACACTCAGGTAAGAAGTCGGGCCGATTGGCCCTGGCAGTGATGTGTCCTCTTACAAAACTGTATGATGGTAGCTTAGAAACAAACCTTATAATTATGGAATGCATTTTGTTCTGGTGTTGAGGCATTGATGTGAAATGCATTTAAAAACTGATATTGCAATTTAGTTAGAATACTTTTGGGTTGAATCACATATTTTTAGGATCCCAATGTGTTAAGTTCTACTATAGCGTTCTTCACTTTGCCACAGCATTTAAGAAGGTGAGTCTCTCGCTCCCAGTGCATTCTAAAATAACGTAAAGGGTAACTCCATTTTTGTGAGAAAAAAAATGGCAAATAAGAAAGAATAAAAAGCATATACAGTACTATAAAGCCATATTATATTTTAGTCTTATAAAAAAAATATCTTTTTGTTTTAATCTGCAACCGCTGTAAATTTCTGTAAAATTCAATGTGATATGACTACCTGAAGGCGTTCTGCACACCATTGGTGTACATTACCTTCAAAAATTATTTTTTTTGCTTTTGTGATTGGTTCACTGATTTTCCCATAAATCTTCACTAAGATACAAGTCTGATTTTATGCATTCTGTGCAACAGAAATTTCTGTTTTGGTGAGGTACCCCCTAAGGGGTCATTCTAAAGGGATGCAGATGCTGCAACTTTTGTCATTAGAACACTGAGCATGCATCCAGTGATTATAACAAACTTCATAGAACAAAAGAAAATCTGGTTGGCCACACATCCAGTGAAACAAGCAAATCCAGCACTAATCATCGTTTGAGCTATAACTAAGCACTGATTTGGCTTGAAACATGTTGGCTAAATTTTCTGTATTTTCCTTCTTTTTTTTTTTTACATGAAAATTATCTATAAAGGTGATTTTACTGGATTTACAGCCAACCATATTTTCTTTCGTTCTATGAAAACTGATACAGACAGGGCCAGCACCTGGTGATAGAACAGGGGAGCTACCTGGAGCCGTGTTTTGCCTTCCTTTGATTATAACAAACACAGACCCTCAAACTCAGAATCAGTCTACACAGGACATAGTAACGCAAACATCTATTTCTTCAGAGCAGAAACTCATATGCCGCGTACACACAATCACTTTATGTGATGAAAAAAAATGACGTTTTTAAAAACGTCAATTTCATTGACTGTATGTAGGAGAAAACATTGTTTTATGTCTTGTAAAAAACCTGCATGCTTCAATTTCTTTATCGTACATCACGGGACACAGAGCGGCAATCCATTACTATGTGGGTTATAGAGTCTACCTTCAGGTGTGGACACTGGTGTAATTAACTACACAGGAAGTTCCCTCCCTATATAACCCCTCCCATACTGGGAGCTCCTCAGTTTTTTCATCAGTGTCTAAGGTGTTGGTCACGAGTGAACATGTGCTCTTAGGAGCTCCACTGGAGGGATCCATGCTGGATGTAAAAAACCTCCATAAATCCGGATCCGTCCAAGGTGCTTCATAGCCAAAGTGGACGGTACCCGGGCCTCGGTACGAAGAACGAGGTTTAGCCTATAATGCCTCTCTGCGGAGGTTTGGATCCTGGGTTCCAGAACTTTGTGCCTTCCAAGGACCAAATGTTTTTTCTGCTGCCAGGATGCTATATAGGTCCAGGGGAGTTGGTGTTCCTGCCATGGACCCCGGTCCCTGAAGGTCTAGGACAATACCCACGGTGAAGGGGGAAGATTGGGCCTCTTGCTTGGCAATACCCTGCAGCGTGGAGAAGGTAAGAGGAGGGCCTACGGGACTTGGTTCGACAGTAGGTCCTCCGTGGGGGACTTGGGTCTCGCCTATATTATGCTTCTATGCATGGGCAATGTAAACCACTATGTCTTCTGAGACAGGATGGCTCAGGGCACCCATATACCTCCCCTAGCCGGCATGCAGCCTGGCCCACCATGTCTGTTAGACAGGATGGCTGCAGTACCTATATATCTCCCCTTGAAGGGGCCGGTGCATAAATAAAAAAAAAAAAATATGCCCTTAATCCTATACAAAGGATTGTCTTCCGTGAGTAGTTGCAAGTCTTATCTGTGTTTCCACTACTATGGGCAGTAGAAGACATGCCTGATGTTTTTGCTTACCATGCTTTCCAGAAAACGGAAGCTTAAGTGTTAGCTGATCTATTGTGTCCCACTTCCTCCGCTTCAGGCTCTACCATGTTGCACGTGCTCACCGGCTCAGTGCAGTCTCAGAGAAGGCTCTTCAAAGGGCCCGGACGTCAGAGCTCTGTAAAGCTAGGGGGACACAAACGTAAGCACCTTGTGTGAGTTGGATACAGATTCATCTAAGACGCCTACTCGCATCTAGCTGTGCAGATTAGCAGGCATTGTGTCAGACTAAATTCAGCTATTTGATGCACCTGGGTTAAGTGCCTCTGCTTTAGCTTAGGACTTGGTCTCCCCATTGAATAAGGTCAGGGGTAGGAATATAAAGAGGGATCGCCACCTGAACCTGGTGGATCCTTATTTTCCTCTGAAGAAACTTAGGCCGCGTACACACGAGGGGATATGTCCGCTGAAAACGGTCCGATGGACCGTTTCAGCAGACATCTCCGCTCATGTGTATGGGCTAGCGGACAGATTTCTCCACCCGACAGATTTCAAAGCATGCTTTGAAATCCATCCGGTGGGAATCTGTCCGCCCGACATGTCTGCTGGTTAGTACACTTACCAGCAGACATGTCGTCCCCCACCGCCGCCGTGCCGCCGCCGAATGGATTTGGCGCATGCGCGGAAGTGTTTTACTTCCTGGTGCGGTGACGTGGCGGTGGCGCGGCGGCGTCAACGTCACCGCCGCGTCACCGCGCCCGCTGGCGGCGGGGAATTTGATCCGATGGTGTGTACACGCCATCGGATCAAACTCCCGATCGGACATATCCGATGGAAATGGTCCGCAGACCGTTTTCATCGGATATGTCCGATGGTGTGTACGTGGCCTGAAACAGCTCATAGATTGAGCCATCAGACCTGTCAGGCAATGCAGCCTTCCCCCAACATTGCAATCACTCTGCATGTGTTTTGTGTTTTGCAAGAAAAAAAAAAAAGGGGGTGTCCCCCTTTTCCTGCTTTAATCCTGAAACAAAGGGATTAGAAAGCTTGGGGATAAAAGTTTCACTGTCAGAGGACAGGAGACAGGAGCTGCAGCCTAACAAGGAGAAGCTATCAAAAGCCCTACAGGTTCTGATTACACCTCTATCTTCTCCTTAGAGTGTAAAGAGAGCTTTTCCTATAAGTGGCTAGTAAGACCTCCATATAATTCTCAGCCTGGTGTCGGCTTCAGGCTAACCAAATGCATCGGAGGGATGCACAGTTGCGGGCACACATTGCTAATGTCTCTTAATTGAGGAAACACACATCTGCAGAGGATAATTTCCTCTTTACCAGTCCGCATGTTGCATAACATGCATGAGTTTGGAATGCATGTGGGATAAAAACAAGTAACAGAGCAGATTCTATTGTGGATCGCATAAACATACATGTTTCTGTCTATATGGTGCTGCATGTTTCCACAAAAGAGGTTGCATTAAAGATGTTTGGTTACACAGAAGAGGTTTGTTTCCACAGAAAGGCCTAAAATCGCATAAAGTTGCTTGGATGCAAAAAAGATGCTGGATCACACATGGTTACCTGATCATCAGCGTCCTGGATTACCCAAGGATGTTTGGTCACACAAATAGGCTTGTTTCCACAAAAGTACCTAAAGTCGCATAAAGATGCTTGTATGCATAAAAAGGTTGAATCACACAGGATTACATGATCACCCAAGTCCTTGATTACCCAAGGATATTTGGTCACGCAAAGAGGCTTGTTCCCACAGAAATGCCTAGAATCGCATAAAGAGGCCTGAAGGTATAAACATGCTGAATCACACAGGATTACATGATCACCCAAGTCCTTGATTCCCCAAGGATATTTGGTCACGCAAAGAGGCTTGTTCCCACAGAAATGCCTAGAATCGCATAAAGAGGCCTGAAGGCATAAAAATGCTGAATCACACAGGATTACCCGATCATCCAAGTCCTGGATTACTCAAGGCCTAAAGGGATCGCTTAAAGATGCTTGAATGCAAAAAGAAGCTGGATCACACATGGTTGTTGGATCAACAGAGTCCTGGATTACCCAGGGATACTTGATCACATAGAGAGGCTTGTTTCACAGAAATGCCTAAAGTCGCATTAAGATGCTTGGGTGCATAAGGATGTTGGAACGCACAGGGGTGCTTGGTCACACAAGGGTTCTTGTCCGCACAGTAGTGCTTAAAGTGCATATGATGTTGATCGCATGGAAGATGCTGAATCGCATGCATGGTTACTTTAAAGTTGCACATGGTGGCTTAATTAAGCAATACAGGATGCCTTGTGTTTGCATAGAGATACGTGTCTGCATGGGTTCATGTTGCACATTGTTGCATAACACGTTTATAGCACATGCTTGCTTGCTTGCAAGGATGCTCCTTCCAGAGCACACATGCTATATGCATGTTTGGCGTGAGACAGACCTATATGATTTCATGCTTCCATGAACACACACTGCCATGTACACACGCCTCCATTGAGGCATATGGCTTTAACACTTGCCACATACACATATGGGGAGCCAGTTGCATATGTGTTTATTTACTTGGGACTGCAGAGGTTGTCTGCGTTGTGCAGGGGAACAGCACTATCTCCAGTTGGTGGTCTTGCCCTTTTGGGTTAGCCTCCGTGTCTGGGTTGTCAGGGTGCTAGGGCCCGCCTCTAGCAGGTCTGTAGGCCCAGGGTATAGCAGTAATGGCATACGGAAGCAGACTCCTGCTGATGGATCAGTCAGCAGCATGGCTGGACCTAAGGGTGTCCAGCATGGTCAGGTATCTGGATCTCCTGGGTTAGGATTCCAGTCTAAAGATACATTCTTCATTGACAAGAAGCAGGGTATCTTTTGCACCAGGAGAGTACTTTTGGCCTAAGACAAGACCATCGCTATAAGAAAGCTGGTCTAGGTGGTTACGGCAAGGAACAGTTCCTTACTTTTGGCCTTCTGCTTAAGGCACTAGAGAAGATGCTGCTTCATTCAAGACAGTTCCCTATACTTTTATTCAGGACTGTTATAAACAGTATTGTGTTGGCCTAGAAGGAGTGGATCTTGACCTAGCATTATCCAAAGAACCGGTCCCAGAGATAGGCTGGAATTCCTCTTGGTGGTTCTTAACTAAAGGGTTTGCCAGGTCAGGAAGAGACCTTGGCCCAGGGGAAGTAGTCGAGCTCCAATGGAGCCTTATCTGTCAGCTAGAGCTACCGATGGAGCATCTGGCTTAGGGGCCTGAACGTTCAGGGGCTGGTTGGTTCGGTCAGAGTTCAATCAGACTATACCATATCAAGTGATTTACTTAATTTACCAAGGAGGAGCTTGTGCCTTGCCTATTGACATTCGTCATTTCATGAAATGCAGAATTGGCAGGCGATTCCCTGTAGCCGTCAACAAGTGTCTCCAGGAGAAGGACCTCTACACCCCGACTGTTTTCCTGACCAAGGGCCACAGAAATAGTACCCTGTACATAAGATGTATTGGCGTCCAGGCTCAACAAGAAATTGAACAGCTTAAGGTCAAGGACAAGGGATCCACCCGCATGCGGGGCAGATGTGTTAGTAATCTGGTGGGACCAGTGGTCACTGGTTATGTCTCTCCCCCCAGTGCCGCGGCGTTTGTGGCTTCCATGCAACATTAGAGGATGGCGGAAGCTGGCCTGATTACTCCGGCATAGCCCTGACGACCTTTTCTGTGCAGGGACAGTAGGGGTGGTAGTAGAGGACCCACGGTCCCTTACATCTTGTCCAGGCCTACTTCGAAGGGGGTATTACATTCTGTCGTGCAACAGGTGAATTAATGGTCTGGCTATTTTAGCCCACATTCTTCAGGATCAGGGTTTTTAGAATCAACGGCACTTCCTTGATTCATACAGGAGGGCTGGCCTCCAGGACCAGATATCCCAGGATCGGGAGAGCCCATGTTCCTGGTATGAAACAGATGGTGGCATCCTTGGAAGTTTGTCAAAGATAAAATTCCTGCCTTCCTGCATTTGGAAAGGAGACGGAGCCAGCCTTAAGTTACATCAAGGATCCGATCTCGGCCTTGCCTCCAAAGGTCGCTTGCTTCACACTCTTTGTTCCGAGCCATTATACAAGGGGTGACGCGCATAAGTCCACCAGTTTAGTCGCCCTTGTGCTTGGAGGATTGGCTCTAGTTTTGTCGGCTTACAGGGTCAGCTCTGTGGGCCGATGCACCATATTTCCCTTCAGCCTTTAACAAGGGAATTGGTGTTCTTGGTTGTGGTAGCCTCCAAGAGAGTTTTAGTATTGGCAACCTCTTGGTATAAAACCATACTTATTCTTACTATTAGTGTGATGTTAATCCTCACCCAGCCTTATTTACTAGAAGGATCTAGTGTTCATTTGAATCTAGATATTCTTACCTCCCCCTTTTTCAAAACCTTGTTTTCGGAAGGAAAGGTTATTGCTTTCTCTCAGTAGAGATGAGAGCAGTTAAATATCTATCTGAAGGTTCAGATATAGAAATCTGAAGTTTTTATTGGGCTGCCAGAAGACCCTAGATGTGGGCAGGCAGTGTTCAGTTCAGCTATTAAAATGGTTACACTCTCTCCTTTGGAGTAGAAGGGTCAAGGCCTATCTGAAGCGGCTGCTCGGATACGGAAAGCTGATGTTATTGCGCTACCAGGAGGCCCCAGGAAGGGGCAGGCAGCGTCTAAAATCAACTGTTTTCAAGATTGATTCATCAGGGTATTATTCAGGCTTGTGGTTCGGAGAGTGGGACTCCCCCTGTTTCTTGGGGGGGGGGTGCTCCGTACCAGGATAGTAAGCGCTTTATGCGCGATGCTTTACCGAGCCTTTATGACGCAGATTTTCAGGGCCGCAACTTGGCGTCTGTGCTTAGGTTCACTGATTCTTGTCAGATGTACATAGGAGGGCAAAAGGATGCAGCTTTTTGGCGCAGTATGCATCTGGCAGCATTATAGATCCTCACATCTGATGGCGGCCTGCGTTGTTTGTGTCTCCCTCCCCTCAGTAAGCATTGCTTTCGGACATCCCACATAGTAATGGATTGCCGCTCTGTGTCCCGTGATGTACGATAAAGAAAATAGGATTTTTTATGACAGCTTACCTGTAAAATCCTTTTCTTGGAGTACATCACGGGACACAGAGCTCCCGCCCCTCTTGTTTGGGGATATTGGGACACTTATTGCTTTGCTACAAAAACTGAGGAGCTCCCAGTATGGGAGGGGTTATATAGGGAGGGAACTTCCTGTGTAGTTAATTACACCAGTGTCCACACCTGAAGGTAGACTCTATAACCCACATAGTAATGGATTGCCGCTCTGTGTCCCGTGATGTACTCCAAGAAAAGGATTTTACAGGTAAGCTGTCATAACAAATCCTATTTTTATGTGTCGTCTTTCAAAACGTCGTTTTTTGTTTCACAAAAAGTCACCGTGTGTAGCAAAAAACATTGTTTAAAACAACGTTTTTCAACCCGCGCATGCCCAGAAGCTAGTTATGAAGCGAGCTTCAATGGAAAAGAGTGGTGAACGTAACCTCGCTTTTTGTGAAAAAACAATGGTGTGTAGGCAACATCGTCTTTGAAAAGTGACGTTTCAAAAACGTTGTTTTTTACTTCACAGAAAGTGATCGTGTGTACGGGGCAATAGAGATTTGCTACAAAATTTGTTAAAATCCTTGTGATATGCATTGATCACCCAGAGGGAATTGCTTTTTTCTCTACAAAAGTGGAGTTAAATGGGCATTAAAAATTTAGAACATGCTCTAAATTTTCACGTCGTTTTTAACGTTGTAAAAAATGGTCGTGTGTGGGGTTTAACGACGTGAAAAAAACGTGCATGCTCAGAAACAATAGAGAGAAAGGAGTCACCGCTCCAGGTGGGATCACTAAATGGTTACAGGTGGTGCAGGATACCGAGGGTGCTGGCGGTGCACTAAGCAAAATGAAGACAAAGAAAAATGGATAGCCGCACTCCAAAACCTGATGGGTGGTCTTTTATTCAATAGACAGCATGTACAAAAATAGGGGCACAGCAGTGGAAACAAGGAACAGCCGACGCGTTTCGCACTGGATCAGTGCTTATTCATGGCTCAATTTTTGTACATGCTGTCTATTGAATAAAAGACCACCCATCAGGTTTTGGAGTGCGGCTATCCATTTTTCTTTGTCTTCATTATGCTCAGAAACAAGTTATGAGATGGGAGCGCTCGTTCTGGTAAAACTAGCGTTCTTAATGGAGATATGGCACATTAGTCACGCTGTAACAGACTGAAAAGTCCAAATCGTCTCTCACCAAACTTTTACCAACACGAAATCAGCAAAAGCAGCCCCAAGGGTGGTGCCATCCGAACGGAACTTCCCCTTTATAGTCCCGTCGTACGTGTTGTACGTCACCGCGCTTTGCTAGAGCATTTTATTTTCACGATCGTGTGTAGGCAAGACCGTCTTTACAATAATCGGGTTGAAAAAAACATAGTTTTTTCTAGACCATTAAAAATGGTTGTGTGTACGCGGCATTAGGCTTGAGAAGATTATGAATAATTTATCTGTTGTCATCTACCCAGTATTATTATTTATTATTATTAAACATATTAGACTCCTTTCACACCGGGGCGTTTTTCATGCGCTTTTGGGCTAAAAATAGCTCCTGAAAAACGGCACTGAGGCAATGCGCTGGTAGGACGTTAAAAAAACTCCTGCAAGCAGCATCTTTGGAGCGGTGAAGGAGCAGTATGTACACTGCTCCTGTCCATTGAGATGAATGGGCAGCACGGCCGAACCGCTGGCAAAGGGTGGTGCTAACCCTTTTTCGGCTGCTGGCGGAGGTATAGCAAGTAGACGTGTTTGTTATTTTATTTTTATTTATTTTTACCTTTTACCTTTACAATTGCTTTAAAGAGTTTGTTTGTCTGCCCAAAAAAAAAAGGAAAAGGTTTGCATCCTTTTCTGTTTTTGTAGACTTAAGTTGATGTTGTCCTTTTACATCTGTTTAGTCTGTTTTTGGGCAAGAATTTGTATATCTATAGACAGGGGAGGGCTGGCAGCCTTAGGCCTGGGGGGCAGGTTCAGTCAATTTGCCCATTGAACCGCCGAATCAATGCAGCCTCCCAGTGCAGCCAACTCCAGTGCCCATCAATGCAGCCTGATCACTGGGGCAGGTTACATGGGGTGTATATGGGGGGGGTCAGCTATGGGTGTCAGGGTCTCTCAGCACAGTGATCTCAGCAGGTCCTTTGCACGCCACGGCCTCCTGGGGAAGTAATGCTCCTGGGGTCAATTTGCAGTAAGCACCCAGCCCTGCGTCCCGACACCCTGGCGCACCCTGCTTCCAAGAATCCGGTCTCCGGGAGTTGTAGTTTCCTCTGTGCTGCTCTGTTTTCCATCCACCGGGAGCTTGAGCGTGGACTACAACTCCCGCAATGCAACAGCTAGTGGTCGGCCGCCGTGGCCATGCTCCCAGCCCAACTTCATAGACCAGAATAAAAGAAAATGGTAGTGGGCAGCGGCTGCCGGCCATAAATCAGGGCGGCCTGGGAGGCAATTGCCACCCTACCCTCCGGCCCTGCCCTGTCTATAGATAAATGTATATATAATTTTGTCCTTTTGTCCACCTATAGCTTTATTCTTCATCAACTAAAAAAAACTATATTCACTTGCGCCAACTTTGGCAATATCTCTAATAATAGTGATAAAACAGCAGCCCATTCACTTGAATAGACTGGTGTACTCACGGAAAACCTTTTCCAAAAATGCAGCCTCAGTGAGACCCAGCATGGGCAACCGCACTAGGGTTTCCAGTGCTTGGAGGCACATTTTTGGTGTGGGAAGGCATGCAATTTAAAGGCATTCCCACATCCACTTAGGCCCCATACACACGAGCAGACCAAAATCACCGCCGGCAGACGGCGCGCTGACGTGGCGGTGACGTTGACGCCGCCACGTCACCGCACCAGGAAGTAAAACACTTCCACGCATGCATCGAAACCATTCAACGCGTGTGCGAGAAGACATGTTTGCTGGTTAGCGTACTAACCAGCAGACATGTCGGGCGGACGGGTTCACAGCCGACAGATTTGAAAGCATGCTTTCAAATCTGTCGGCTGGCCAAATCCGTCGGCTCGCCCGTGCACACGATTGAATCTGTCTGCTGGGACGGTCGGCCGACCGTTTCCAGCAGATAGATTTGATCGTGTGTACGCGGCCTTAGATGAAACAGTGACATTTTTTTAAAATCTTTATAGCACTCAGTGAGGAGGATTCAGACTCGCCTGTCCTTTGAACAGCTGCCTAAGCCTGTGAATCATTGTGTATTGTGAGCAGCTGATCAGCAGATCTGGGCTATGCTCTATACATTGAGCCCTCACAGGAAAACTGTTAGTGAAAATAGCTAGTTCAGTTGCTTCATCTGCTTTTCACACACGCATATATATATATATATATATATATATATATATATATATACTGGGATGATCTGTTATTCAAAAGAAATCCAAAGCATTTAATGCTCGTAATAGTAGCAGTACAGTAAAACCTTGGATTGCGAGCATAATTCGTTCCTGAAACATGCTTGTAACCCAAAGCACTTGTATATCAATGCGAATTTCCCCATAAGAAATAATGGAAACTCAGATGATTTATTCCGCAACCATTTATTCACAAGTCCTTCAGTTTATAGTCTGTAGCACTACCCCCGAAGGAGCTGCTGGTTAAATTTTGGGTTTGCACGTTACCTTTTATAGCTTTTTTGTCAGGGTGGGAAAGCCCATAAGAAATGCAATGTCCAGACAGATGTAAAACCTTCGACAGTCCGGCTTTATTTGTACTGCAGGGTAACTTGAAGTAGAGAAAGTAGAAGGGAGGAGAAGAGCAGGGGAAGGTTCAGGTACATGGTACAGAATGTTTAAAAATATTCAATCAGTCTCCACTCTCAGCTATTGAGTGGGAATTGCTCACCCGGCTAGTCCCCTCTCACATGGCCTAGCAGCCGGGATGATTCACAAACTAATGTCCAGACGGTCTCTGCCACAGACCTCTTGGAATGAACTTTGTCTCTGCCACAGACCTTTTAATGTACTTGGTCTCTTCCACAGATCTTTGAATGTACATGGAATGCGTCCAGGAATCCTCTGCCACAGGATTTTAAAGTCCTGAACCTCCAGCCGTGCAGTAGAAGAGCCTTTAAGCCGATACCGGCAGACTGCAGGGCTTTCAATATAGTGGATCCCTCATTAATTTGGTCACCAGGCCTCATCCGAGACACTATCGCTTTTCCGGTCTCCTCCAGGGCAGGTCCTCTGCCGGTTTCCTTCATTAAGACAGCTTCCTCCCTTATGGACAGACAGCTTGGGATGCTCTTTTAGGACTGCAGGCCCCAGCCAGCATAGCTGGGCCTACTAAACAGCGAAGCAACTCCGGGCCAACGTGGCCCCGAAGTCGGGCTCACACACACGCATACCTCGCGCCAGGCGTCTGCCCCTTAAGTACCCCTCCCCAGCATGCACAACGGGGGTCACCACTCCCACTGTATCGCTGCCGAGAAAGGACACCCAATACACCATGGTACACCTGTGTTCCAACATAAGGCCGGGATGGCAACACCACCTGCAGGCAACAAGGGAAACTACCAAGCAGTACCACAGCCAGAACAGAGGCAAATTTGTGTTAGTCAAATGGGTCTGGGCCCAAGTATTGGCCCAGACTTCCCTTAAATTTGAAATAGCGCCCCCTAGATTTGGGGTGGGTGCTACAAGTCCATATAAAAAGATTATAGCAATGTGACCAGGTTGTGTAACCATAAAATGTCCATCCACAATTGGAAGCCTCCACAAGGAGATTAGAAGCAAAATCCAGCTGGAGCTACAGAGTATAAAATAGAAGAGAGGCGCCTCTAAGTGTAGAAATAGGTTTCCAAATGTTGCACCTTAATTAAGTGTAACCATATTGCTACACTTAGAGGTACTTCACTTCTCTTTTAGACTCAGTTATGACATGACGCTACTCTTATATCAAGACATCGCTTGTATATCAAGTCCAAATTTATTAAAAAATGTTGCTTGTCTTGCAAAACGCTCTCAAACCAAGGTTTTACTTTACTTACAAGCCGGCATTATGAGGTGTTTGCATGTACCTTTTATTGGAATAACCTTGCATAAAAAAGTGTGCTAATAACTGTTGAACTGGCCGAGATTCAAACCATATCTGGGCAGGCTGAATGAATCGATCGATCAACTTGAGTGCAACCAGCCTGTCGGAATTTGCATGCGATTATTGCTAGCAGCTATTATAGCCACTAGCAGTAATCACTGGGTTCTCCTGGCTTGGACGGCTTCCCCTGCAACCCACCTCCCCTCCCCCCTGGGCAAACACAATTGCTCCTCAGGAGGGATTCCCCCATCAGTGTTGATGGGGGGGTACCCCTGTGAATAAGGTGCCCTACTAGATAGTGGGACAGAAGAATGTGTGCCTGAGCTTTGTGGACAGCCACCTCTTGAGCTTTTTTGTTTTGATTTAGGTCAGATTCAGGGGATCCCAAGAAAAAGATATTGACGAGTATATTATGGTGTATGACAAGTTTGCCTTAACAAAACAAATCCTGCTACATATTACAAGTAAAGCAGATATCTTACATTGTAGAAATTCAAAAACGAAGAGGTAGAGAGGTGCTGGATGTATATTTTCACAGGTCACAAAGACAAGGATCCCACAGGAGGGGGGCATTCATCCAAGCTGAGAAGTAGGCCAAAGAAAGTGCAAATGAAAATCCTCAGAAGTGCAATGTCTTTATTGTTCAGCTGGTTACAATAAGCACAGGGCTGAGAGAATTGCAGGATGGTAAATGGACTTGATACTCCTATGCAGACTGATCTGCAGGCAGAGGGTTTTGTAGTCAACTGCCAGTGCTGGTATTCACAGTAAAAGTAGCAAGGCTTGCTGTGCCTGCAGATCAGTCTGCCTAATCCCGCGTACACATGATCATTTTTCGGGTTGTAAAAAACAACGTTTTTCAGGCTCTAGAATTTTTTTTTTTTTTTTCAACTTGATCATTAAAACGGCCTTGCCTACACACGATCGTGGAAAAAAATGCTCTAGCAAAGTGCAGTGACTTACAACACGTACGACGGCACTATAAAAGGGAAGTTCCGTTTGGATGACACCCCCCTTTAGGCTGCTTTAGCCGATTTTGTGAAAGACGATTCGCGCTTTTCTGTCTGTTACAGTGTGATGAATGTGCTTACTCCATTACGAACGGTAGTTTAACCAGAAAAAGCGCTCCCGTCTCATAACTTGCTTCTGAGCATGCATGGATTTTTCAATTGTTCAAGCCTACACACAACCATTTTTTACAACCCGAAAAACGTTGTGAAAAATGGAGCATGTTTTTCAGAACCCAACAAATGCTCTGAAGCCCACACACGATCGTTTTTAATGACATAAAAAAAAAATTTCCACCCGAAAAATTATCGTGTGTACACGGCATAAGAGTATCATTGAATGTCCTTTGCCCTGCTTTTTGGGTATTGTTGGATGTGCTTTGCCCTGCTTGTTGTAACCAGTTGAACAATAAAGAATTTGGACTAAGGATTTTCCATTTGACACGCTTTTTGACCTACTATACGTATATTGTAAGACTTTCTATCAGATTGTTAAATATGATTGCTAAAAGTATACAGTTCTTGCATAACAATTTTAAATTATAGTTCTATTTTGCTTTCTTACATAGTAAATAAAGCATATTATTAGATTTGCTTATATTGCTTTAATAAATCTAACATGATTTGTACAATCCTTAATTATATTTTGTGCAGGTGATGAAAGAAAGACCCCCAGTGAATCAATAAGCCCCTCTTCCTCCTCACTTTCTGCACTTAGTGACTCGGCCAACAGTAAAGAAGATTCAGACACCCCTTTAAGAAGCCAGACATCAAACAACTTGTTGGTTATTTCAGTAGGGCCTAATGCCCAGTCATGTGTCAGCAGTGAAGAAAAGCCAGACAAAGGTAACCATAATTCACTCTTACTGGATGCATACCTATAATAGGTTAATTTGACCAAATCGACTTTTCACAATCATATGTCCATTCTGTAAATTCCAGCTGTTTTTCTATCTGCAGTTTCTGTACTGTAAAGGGGCCACCATCAAAGACATTGTGCTGGGTAATCTGGAATTCTCTTACCTTTCCGTTACAATACAGTAAAAAAAACAAAAAAAAACACCTTAAACGTATTATGGACATGGGACATTTTATAACCACACACATTTTGGCTCCACGTAATAAAGTCAAGAGATGATCCAACATTTTCTTTCACTACTTCTGGATATTTGGACCTTATACCTTTTGACACACTTTTTGAGGTCTGTACTAGGTCGCAACCACCTCTCTAGACCTCTTTCCCCTTTCAAGATCCTATTTTCAGGACATTTTCCTTTCATTAAATACGTAAATGGGTATTTGAACTTTGGGGCTGATTTACTAAAGGCAAATCCACTGTGCACTGCAAGTGCAGTTGGAAAAACAGTCGCTGTAGATCTGAAATGAGGTGAAGCTGTGCTGATTTCTAACATCCAATCGTGTACAAGCAAAAATGCAGTTATTTTTTATTGTCCTTGCATGTCTCCCTCAGATCTACAGCAACTGCACTTCCAAGTGCACTTGTAGTGCACAGTGGATTTGCCTTCAGTAAATAACCCCCTGTTTGTCTCACTTACTTTACCACAGATCACTAATGCTATTACTTTACAACAAAGGTCCTCTATCACTAATTGATTGCAGTAACAAGGTTGCAAATTGCTGAAGTGCTTGTATCTGGTCTTGTTCCTTCTTCATGGAATCAATCCACAGATCCCAAGTACTTGCTGGAAATGTCAGTCAGAACCAGGGGCACACAGCATTTGCTATCTATCATGTTCACAACTTAGATCCCAATCCACTGTTCTAAGTCTTCCTTGATGGTTCACCTGTTAAACATAGCTTGCACATGCAATACTGCCTTACGCAAACAAACTGTACCCCCTTCTATACACTTGTGGTTTGCCAAAACCAACAAGATCAAAACAATTCAAGACCTGATAGCTAACTGTAAAGAACAATATTGCAATACATAGTTTCCATGAATAGACTTCACCTATGATTCTACTTACACAACTATCCGAACCCCCTCACCCTCGCCTCTATATCTGCTTAAAAATGACTACCCTTTGTACCCACCTTGATGATTGAAGATGATCTGGCTAGAGTTCCTTGACTCTGTGGCAATGCAGTGGGATTTAACACCGGGCCATTCAGTGGCCTGGTTTTGGCGGCACCTCTGGTGCTCCTCCCTCCCCTCTCATGGTAATCGACTGCATGCCTCTCACCCAATTAGTACCCTTAGCTTCCCCAATGATATCTGCCTCCTGTCAGCTCTCCTCTATGGCCTCGTACACACGATCGGACATATCCGATGAAAACGGTCCGCGGACCATTTCCATCGGATATGTCCGATCGGGAGTTTGATCCGATGGCGTGTACACACCATCGGATTAAATTCCACGCCGCCGGACGGCGCGGTGACGCGGCGGTGACGTTGACGCCGCCACGTCACCGCCACGTCACCGCACCAGGAAGTTAAACACTTCCGCGCATGCGCCGAATCCATTCGGCGGCGGCGCGGCGGCGGTGGGGCACGACATGTCTGCTGGTAAGTGTACTAACCAGCAGACATGTCGGGCGGACAGATTTCACCGGATGGATTTCAAAGCATGCCTTGAAATCTGTCAGGTGGAGAAATCTGTCCGCTAGCCCATACACACGAGCGGAGATGTCTGCTGAAACGGTCCATCGGACCGTTTTCAGCGGACATATCCCCTCGTGTGTACGAGGCCTAAGTATTGCCTCTGTTTGAGAAACAGAGAAAAGGGGTACAGTAGGCATGCAAAACTAATCATGCATATGAAATGGCATCTACCTAGCAATGATCAGAACATATCCTGCCCCCCCCCCCTTCCCAATTACAATTGTTCTCAGAGTTTAAATTGTGACAATGTTGGACATTTCACAATTATAGTCTATAAACTTGATCTTTAAATCCAGCAAGCTTGACAAGTGAAAGGTGAATTGACCACCTCAAATGGAACAGTACCCAATATAGGCAAAAGCTTTGTATTTGTAATATACTGTATATTTTCATTATTGTTTATGGGAAGTGTCATCCCTTGTGAATGCACATGAATGCCTGATTGTTTATGTGTTTATTTATGTGTTGTGGCCAATAAAAAAAAAAAATCCAGCTTGAACTTGGAAACCTTCATATTGGCTGCAACGGGTAGGATATGTTGCTGGTAGTCTGCAAAAGATAGCAGTCTGGTAGAAAGTTCACCTGCTGGCCTGTACTTAATACTCACATATAAGATTTTTTTTTTTAAGGCATTGCTTGCAATAAATAGTCATGTGAGGCTTATTTGAAAAATCTACTGTTCTGAAATATTTTTGGAAATAAAAGGGTTCAATGCAGTCTCTGTAAATGCCCAGGATTGCTTCTGCCACCTTTTAAGGAGTCCAGGGAGTATTAGTAAACCCATTGCTGGCAGACATATAGACTGTTAATGTACTGTATATGAATCTTTGCTTTTTTTTTTTTTTTTTTTCTAAAAGTTAGACTTACCTCCTGCCCTTCTCTGTCTGCTAGGTCTCTGCTCTATTAGTCAGTAAGGCCATCCATCCAACTAAAAGTCCAATAGGGGAGGCGCTGTCTGTATCTTGGGATCCTCTGAACTTGACAAGCAGTATTCACCAAAAACAACTGACTATGATACCAATAACGTTCTGTAATCCTTTACCTTGCAGGATTTGAATGTGTTTTCTGCAATTTTGTCTGCAAAACAAAAACTATGTTTGAACGACACCTGCAGATTCACCTGATCACACGAATGTATGAGTGTGATGTGTGTCATAAGTTCATGAAGACGCCAGAGCAGCTGGTAGAACACAAGAAATGCCACACAGTCCCTACCGGTGGGCTCAAGTAAGGAAAGCAAGTACAAAAACTTTTCCTGTGTTAAGCACATGTGATGTCCTGTTGTACTTCGTATGATCATATCTGCATATGCTTATGAACATATCATGATTATTTACATACTGTATATGTCGTTTTATCACATTATATGTTTATGGACTTTTCTGAACAAAATGTTAACAAAAGCCCTATGTTCCATTGGTTGGCATCTAATACGTAGCATTTTTAGTTTAGTAATAGCTTAGAAATGGCCTTGAACTTTTCCTAGGATAGACGTGTGAGTGTTGCGCTTCCTGACTTATTTTCATAGTGTGTATTTCAGGACTATTATCCTGATCCTGACTGTGCTGCTTAGTGCGTTACTCTCCCTGAACAAGCACGCAGGAGGTAAATTATTTTTTTACTTTACTGGTTGCAGGCTTGACATGTCAGTGACACAGTACTTGCCATGTCATGATTAAGATGACACCCCTGGAAAATGCACCTTAAAAGGCAAGTTGGTGATGGCAGCTTCAATATTTCTCTCCTCCCACACTCATGCTGCAGTTAGTTACATGGGTGATTTTCATCCCCTTGATTTTTTTTTAAACGAACGACAGCTGAACTCTGGGTATAACAAAATCATACTGCCTGCAATAACAGCCCCCCAAGAGTCATGGAACAGATAGTGTTGTTTGCATAAGCAGTCTGGAGGCTTAAAATTCACAAATCCCCAAACAGTCCCTTTTGTGTTGGAATACCAGCCAGGTGGCAACTTTTCCGGTTCAATTCTCCAGCATATTGCAAATCTATTTAAAATATTTTTTCCACCGTATGTTTAAATATCAATATAATATTGCACACTAGCGTACTCTATTTATTGTTTTATTGTGTGATTTTTTTAATTTATTTTTCTAAACTAGGTGGCAGTGAGCCATTTGAAAAATAGGTGTACAGCCTGAAGGTTGGTTTTCGAATGGGAGATTTGAAAATCTTATTATGTTGGGTCCCCAGATCAGATTTTGTCAATTGTGTTGAAGAACACTTCATCTGGACTCCCACATAGCATTATACATGAGATGTGCTAAAAAGCATGTGATTGTACTTGGGATCCTGGTCAGGAACATATTTCACATAAAGCAATCACAGGTGATTGCATAAGGCAGCAGAGCAATAGGAGACAACATCTATGCCCAACATTTACAGTTTGCATTTCTTGCTTGCTTTTCTGTTTGCTTTGTCTGGCCATGCTAGAAAATTTTAGCTAATTACAGAGAAGTGCAGGGTCTGTTAAGAGTAGTCGCAAGAGACACTGTAACTTAGTTAGTATGTAACCACCTTGATTGGTGGACTGATACAGTCCATTAGTAGCCTTGCAAATAACCGCAATACTGCTTTGCATACTGAAACCAATAACACAAAAATTTTGATTACACACATGCCTATGGCTATATTTGCAAGATCTCAAAATACAGCCCTGGTCAGGACTGCAACAAATGATTGAGAACTGTTGATAAGAAACACAGTCAAAATACCACATGTTCATTCTGTCTTCACTCAGTCCTTCTCATCTGACTTTGTTAGCCTCCAAAAGATTGGGGAAAAATTAGGAGTCTTTAAACATCTCCCCTGGCGTGTGATCCTTTACAAATCCAAACCTCATAAACCTATACCATATGCAACAGGTCCTAAAATATCCATATTATTTAACAAGCTGTAAATGAATCTCAGTTATTTCCACTCAATCTGTTCTACATGGTGTTTCCTTGGGTCACATGTTGTATTTTTATGCTAGTCTACCATTAATTTCTGTCCTATTGTAAAAACCCTCTGTGCCTGGCCATGTCAGGTTCTGCTTCTGTCACTCTCCTGCTCCTTTCTTTACCTATTGAGTCATTGACCCAGAACAAGCATGCAGTTACTAAGCAGTTTAGACACCCGATACGTACAAGGCTCCAACCTTGTACAGTGACTTAAAAAGTAATGAATGAGGGATAACAATGACAAACCCACACAGTTTATACATAGATAGTTGCCATTGCACGTTGATTCACAAACCTACAGCAGCTTCCCTGGGAGCCCCTTTGGCTCATTACCTCTTACACATAGATTCAAAATTAGGCCTTTCCTCAAAAGAACTTTATCATAATCCAATAAAGTACATCAAAACTCTAGGCTTCCCTCTGAGGTGAATGATTAATTGCTTTTCTCACCTATTGCCTTAGGGACCAGAGAAATGTTCAAATGTTTGATCTCCTTTAATTATCCCCTGCTGTGCTATTGTGTTCTGACATGGGGAATGCCCCCCTCCGGCAGAACACATCGGTCAGTGCGCACAACCATTGGCTGCCAGCTTTGATTAGATGCCGATTGGATGCTGGTTTTCCAGCATGCCTATTCGACTAAAGCTGGTTGCAAAAGCTGTACACAGGCTGAAAATTGTCCGCTTCCTGCCAACCTGACCATTTTTGGCAGATTTCCGGCCCATGTGTACCCAGCATTAAAAGTTAAAGTCACTTTCCATTCAATCCATAGTCAAAAAGACATAATAAAGCAAAAACAAATTCCCTTTTTTCTCGTTTGCTCAGCGTTTAAAAAAAAAATAGTGTTACAATAGTATACAAAGTACACAGATGTGCGGTTACCTCTTGTTCCCACTAAATTGCAGATGTGCATTTTTATGAATATGGCTTTTTAAAATGGCCACTGTGACAAATCTGTTCATAAGACCATTACATCAGAATGTGGCATATTAAAATGCATGTGTCCAAAGTGCTTTACTAAAAATGATGTGATATACTTAATCCTCTTAGTTTTCTAATATATGTTACCATTACATCAGCATTGGGACGGCCAGTCATACATGGGTCAAGAATTGGGCACTATACAAAAGTATGCAACTTATTTTTCCGAAAATATTCCTGTGTACAGTACAGTGGGGAAAAGTCCTTTTAGCAGGCTGTGGATGAGCATAATCATCGATTGAGTGCTTTGCAATTCTTCATCCTACAGTGTGCTGGTAAAGCAAAGATGAACAGAAAAAGTCTCAAAGGAGGTAATGGGGGTTTACCTGACGTGTACTGAACTGCAGATGTGCATGAATACTAATGGGGGTTCATTATTCAGTCTGATCATTGGGTCCAATTCTTTTTCTAAAAATGGCTTTTAATTAAAAAAAAAAAAGAATGTTCTAAAGTTTTGACATTGGAAAACATGAGGATTTCTAAATGTATTTCATTACCTAATATATTCCTTTATCTATTTATAGTGTCCCTTGATGGCAACTTCTTTGATTGCCTTTTCGGGGAAATATATATTAGTTAAGTTATGTTTCTGAATTGATTAAACGTATTTACAGTTGGATAAAAATACGTATTAAACTGTCAAAAAAAGTAATATGAGAAATATTACGTTTTGGAAATGACAGTAACATTTTCTTTTGGATTCAGACAATAATATATGTTGGCAATTTATAGGATCACCTTTGTTTAATGCATTTAACTGAAGTGTTTAGCAGTAAATTCATAAAGAGTTGTTAGCTCATCAGCTTTTCACAGAAATGAAAATGTCCACTTTATTTTGTCTGTTCTTCTATTAGGTGTCCATTCTGCATTTACTCCACAAACCGCCCTGCAGCCATGGAATGTCACTTGAAAACGCACTACAAGATGGAGTACAAGTGTCGAATCTGCAAGACGGTCAAGGCAAACCAGCTGGAGCTGGAAATGCACATCCGCGAGCATCGGCTCGGGAATCATTATAAGTGCGACCAGTGTGGCTACCTCTCAAAGACGGCCAATAAGCTGATTGAGCATGTGCGCGTCCACACAGGAGAGCGCCCCTTTCACTGTGACCAGTGCAGCTACAGCTGCAAGCGCAAAGACAATCTCAATTTGCACAAGAAGCTTAAGCACTCCCCTCGCCAGACCTTCAGCTGCGAGGAGTGCCTTTTCAAGACCACCCACCCTTTTGTCTTCAGCCGTCATGTCAAGAAGCACCAGAACGGTGAATTCATAGAAGAGGAGAAGAAAATCCAGACTACAAACCAGAGAGAGGCTACCCCACTGCTCACGGTCAATGACTCTAGAAGTCTCCTGTCACCTCTTTCTCTTATGTCTGCCTCACAGGCCCTCCAGACGGTGGCTATGTCCGCTGCACAGGGCAGTGGTATGGAGACACACTTAGCCCTTAAAGCCTTTGCAGTAAATGGTAACTTATCATCCTTGGATAGGTACCAGAACTCTGAATTTGCTCATCTCATTCCCTTAACAATGCTGTTCCCGAAGAATCATTATGACGTCACATTCCATCCTCCCAGACCTCAAACGGCACCACCTGGTGTCACTACACCGAAGCACTCCTTCCTTGCTTACCTTGGACTGACAGAAAGGGCAAAAACTGTTTAAAGGTGGCCCTTAATCTGTCTTGGAAACTCGGCAGGTATACATTGCTGCAAAATATAGATTTGAACGGTATGAAAATGTGTACTGTATATCATTAGCAAGATTAGTTTATGGGCTCTGTGTATACGTATGGCATTTGCATAAAGCTGCTTAACTAAGTATTCAGAAAGGTAACCTACTGCATACTTCTACATATCAGGTTCTCCATCTTGCATTTAAAATCATAAAAAATATCAGTTGCTTGTGTAATTTTTACACATACCTGGTTTACAACCCGTGATTATGGGAGCCCCCAGAATCTCTGTACACTAGACCTCTAACAAAGAGTCAAGGAGCAATTTATACTATAGTTTGAGAGACTGAGACTTATGATTGGGAATGTCTGAAGTAAGAGCTGTTTGCACTGCCAGTAATAATTTTATTGCCTATGGCCAAGATACAGAACATGTGTTCTCAGATACTTGTAAACATGAGTCTCGTTGCTCCACTGTACAAAGATGTACACTGGGCCAGTCTATCAAACTGCTGTCCAAGCTCTGTGGAAGCACTGTCATATCAGGTTGTTTGACCCTTGATCTCATCACTTTAACCATGTATATGGTTTCTTTAAACTGCATGAAATAGGACTAATTACCAAGATAAAGCTGAACTGTTTAATTCTAAGCATATATGAAAAAACAAGTTTGACTTCTTTGGTCATTCCGGTATCTTCATTGATGTATTCCTTATTGTTCTGCAGGTTTTTCAGAGCGTGGCCCTTGCCTGTGGCTTGGTTTACCATTAATGATCCTACACATTTCAGTTTGTACACAGCCTTTCATTTTTTCTTTTCACTTTTTTAAATCAAATACATTATTTGTCCATATACTGTTACTATTATTGTTAATATTATAGTGTAATACTGTATTTAGACACCAATGATGAACAATGTACATTACCTGCACTTAGGACAGTCCTTCAGTAAGAATTTTGGCTGTGCTTTTCATATACAGTGTGTATATAAATATATATATATATATATATATATATATATATATATATATATAGTTAAGGAAGTACAGTAGTCTTCCAGCAGCTTTGCTGACAAGTAAACATGCAGTGACCAGTGGCTGACACACCAGCCGGATGTTTAAAAGGCAACTTTGCAACCCATTTCAGAGTTACCCAGACATGTATTAACATGAAGGTTTTTTATCACCCATTCACTAATGATCTTCCTGCTGGAAAACAGGTCAAGGGCCCACTCAGCTCAGCTGATGAAACAGTGTTTTTACAGCTATTGTTTTATGGTATTTGTTTGGAAGTACACTTAGCAACTTGTTACAGCTACCAAAAATGGAACTAAGACAAAACAAAAGCAGGATGGTACATAATAGAGCACTACTGTAATATTCTGGAAAGCCTGAAACAGGCAAAGTGTACCTATCACAGTGAACTCAGGCATTTGATTTGCCATTTTGGGTGTTGCTCGCGTCAAAACGTTTGATATCACTCTAATTTGGCAGGCTGCTTTTTATGAATGTAGGTTCAGAATGGAAAATTGGCTGCTTTTACTGTGATTAGGTGCATTTTCCACTTTGGTCGTATTTAATAAGGCAAAGAAAAAATCTTTGGTACTCATAGGTACACCTAATCATCTTTAATGTTCTCATTTGTTAGCCTAATATTTGAGCAATATCTTGGGGTAATGTAGTAAATATGCAGTGGGTACCTTTCTGTACCGAGATGAGATGTGTCCATCAATATCAGGAAATCCACTAACCAGGATTAAAAAGGGTGTTGGAGAAATGCTGGGTCCTAGCAGGTTCCCAGGCTAAAAAGGCAGTTTTGCACAGTGCTTTGTCTTGCACTATTTCATGTTTCCCAGTTACAGGAACAATATGATGCTTGTAATTGAGATTACTTCACCTCTAAACACGAGAAGGCTGACATTTCAGGCATTTAAAATGTACATGTATATAAGTCATTTTATTTCACATATATCCCCATATTAGTACATTTGTGGAAAAATGCTTGTGTCATGTTATTCCCAGAACAAAAATGTATCTAACAGTAATTTTACAGAATGATTATAATGAGAAGTATGGAATGTTTACAGATTGATTATAATGAGAAGTTTATGCACAGCATTAGTGAAGAGAAAAAAAATCAATATCCAAAAAAGTGTGTGTATATATAGGTCCTAGACATATAATTAAACCCAAATAACTTGGGGCAATCTATATATGTCAAAGTGGCAATTATTTACTCAAACAAAGCTGTGTGGCAGTATTGTTTATCTCTATGTATGTGTGTGTGTATATAATGTTGTACATGTATTTGTGTGTATATTTATATATAAATATACATAGAGTATGTATGTATATAGATATATAAACCAGGGGTCTTCAAAAAGTTTCCGCACCTTTATATTTTCAAAGGAAAAAGTGAGGACAGGAGTAGTATTAATTGGTCCTGTCTGAGAGTTTCATGTGACTAGTCTGTCTGGCAAGCCAGCTAACCTTTATTTTAGTATAAGAGTTGTAATTTGTTTTCAACGTTCTTAAAAAAAGTGTGGAAACTTTTTAAAGAGCCCTCATATAACACAGTAAGGGTCCGTGCACACTGGGCTTAAAAAAATGCCAGTTCTTTTGGCAGAAAGAAATGCTCATATAGAGCATACTTGTACAGGCAGTTAGGACTGCTTGTAGGAAGGATGATCCCTAGACCAGTTGTTTCTCTTAAAGAATCCTATTTTTTTTGAAAAGTCACAATGTATAAATGCAGATAAAATCAGTTGACGCGTTTCAGCCTAAGAAGCCTTAGTCTTAACCCATTTAAGACCGTTTAGCGATTTTTTTTTTTCTGCCAGAAAACTCTGAGCTTAAAATATGCCTTTTAAACGTTGTAATGTGCATGAGCAAAACTCCTGTAGAAGCAGTGTTTTTTAAACCCAATGTGGACCCTCAAGCCTAGTACACATGGGCTGAATGTTGGGAATTTGGCCCGTGTGTATGGCAGCCGGTGCGACAGAAGTCGGCCGAGCATGCTGGAAAATCAGCAGCCGACTGGCTCCCGAACAGCACTGGCAGCCACTGACCGGAAATTGACGTACTAAGGTTGGATCATTATTACATTGGCTCCAAGGGGAGCTGTCAGTTCTTTTTTCGTTTAACCAAAAAATAGTGGTTTGTACCAGGCTTTAGTGGCCACCTTTTGTTGTATTGCTGCTTGTGAAGATAACAGCAAGTCAGCAAATCACTTGACTCTGCAACTCCTGTACATAAGACAACCATTGAATAACTGATTTGTATATGAAAATGTGTTAATGTAAGAGATCAGGGAAGACTTGTACAAGCAGACAGGAAGTCAACAATAGCCCACAAAACCACAGTTTACTGATGCAAATCGCTGAAAGAATCTCTGAACATATAAAACAAAAGATCTTGAAGGATGGACTATAGCAGTAGACGACAATGCCAGATTCCTCTAAGATGTGAGGAGGAAAATGGGATTAGGGTACAGGATCAGCAAAACTGGAAAATCAAAGCTTTAACAAACCTTTGCATATTTTATTGACTCTTGATTGTGCTATGATAAGAATTTGGAATACGTATGATATGATTCCATGGATCCTTCCTGTGCTATGGTGTGCACTGTGCAGCTTCAAAATGGTGGTGTAATGCTAAAAGAAATGACCACCAATTGAACATTATGCAACAGGATACTAATAACATAGCCACTGAGTTTGTGTGTGTAAATAATTTTTCTTTATATACTGTTAATAGTAATTTACCCTGAGCGTATGTATTTTCTGTGTTGAATTCACTGTAAAGAGTGAATGTATACACAAAACTGTGTATGGCCACTTGTAGAGGATTTCTATTCTGCTAAGCGGAATTTTCCCAGTAAGACTGCATCGTGTGTTTCAGAACTTTTCAATGCTGTATAATCGACTTCTTTTATTTAGAAGTTATTTTTCTGACACCTCCAAGGGTGTCCATACATGGATCCCTGCCGCACCGGCCAAATTTTGATCCATGTATGGGCAGGCTGGTTCTACAGAAGTCAGCCTATCAATTGACTTCTGTACAACCAGTCTGGGGTTTCTCCCAAGCAATCAGCACTGATCAGTGTATTCTGATGGTGGGGAAGCCTCCCTACCTTCAGAATGCAATAGCATAGCGGAGTGATTTCCCCCCCCCATTTAAATCAAATGTATCGATGAGGGAGTGAACACTGTCCATCACCCCCTGCTCTCTCCTCATTGTCTCACTGACTGTGTGTGAGCCAATGAGGAGCGAGAGACCCAGAAGAGTTGCCGTTTTCATGCACATCGCTGGATCGAGATGGGACACAGGTAAGTGTAAGGGGGGCTTGGGGGGGAGCTGCACCCAAAAGGTTTGCATAGAATGCATTAATGTAAAAAACAACCTGTCTTTAAGAACCACTTTAAAGCATGGTAAAACAAGCCCCCATTCATTTATGTAGCTATAAACTAGCCCCCACCACCACCATTCACGCTTTTGCTTTATCAATATCGCCTGAGTTCCTGACTAGAATGTGCTTGTTGCATCATTTCAGTGTTATTTAATGTAAAGTTAGGTCATTTAATGCAGGAATTTACATAAATGTTTCCTGTTTATCTATTAACTTTCTCCTGTAATTACAGCAGCAAAAACATTTTGGCTGCTTTCTAATTTTGTGTGTTAAAGTATAGTTCTGCTTTATCCAACAAGGTCAGCGGGCAGGTAGGCAACCAGTATGTTCAGCAGAATGTCAGCATCAATCTTTCATTCTTAAAGTGATTGTAAAGTCCTCTTTTTCTATAAAAATGACAAACATGTTATACTTAAATGCTCTGTTGCAGTGGATTTGTACAGAGCAGCCCAGATCTTCCTCTTCTCGGGTGCCTTTCTGTACTCCTGGCCCCTCCTATCTGTTCAGTGCCCCCACAGCAAGCAGATTGCTATGGGGGCACCCAAGCCGAGCTGCAGCTCCCTGTGTCCTTTCAGACATGGAGCTGCAGTTCAGCCCCGCCCTCTCTCCTGATTGGCTAACTGACTTTAATTGACAGCAGCAGGAGCCAATGGTGCTGGTGCTGTGTCTCAGGAGGAAGGAAGAGGAAGAGTTCCAGATAGCCCAGATATTCATGGACATCTCTAGACTGAGATGGGACTCAGGTAAGTATTATGAGGTCTGAGAGGGGCTTCTACACACAGAAGGCTTTTTATCTTAATGCATAGAATACATTAAGATAAAAAAATAAAAAAAACTTCTGTCTTTACAACCCCTTTAAGTATAGATAAACCTCAAGTAAGAAAGATTTGAGTAAGCCTGTCAATAAAAATATAATAGTTGCAGGTAAGGATATACAATAAACTTTTCTAAAATGTGTAAAATATTTTATAGTTGACCTGGAAAGGATTGCTTCAGTGAAATTGGAGTTTTCTTTAAAGTAAACTAAAGTAATGTTACTATTAGGTAGACATGTAAAAAAAAGATGAAATCTAAAAACTTGAAAACTATGGCCGGCCATTAAAAATATATTTTCTGTAGCACTTAATTATGAATGAATTTACACTTCGTTTTCTCCTAATACCCCTGCAGAGTTCCACAAATACCCGTTGAACCTGCCAGTGAAGTCCACCTAGTGCAGCTTCCTGTGATGGTGTGGAAGCAATGCTGCACTGCTTCTCAATTCAGATGGGAGGATGAAGGGAGTCTTTGGTTTACTATATGAGGCTTGTGTATTAAACAAAAATGGATTTGGTACTTGTTTAGACTTTAATTCATGAGCATTTAATTGTACTGTAAACAGCCCTTTGTGCTGTGTTAATTTATTATAAACTTTGTTTTTAAAGCTTTGGCCATAGACAGGACAATTTTGTGAAGACCTGATGAATATTTAAAGACCACTCTAAGAGCTTAAAGAATAGTGTTACTCCAACATTTCATAACCCTGGTATCTGTCTGTTGTATTCTGTTCCCTAAGCATTGTTTCCTTTGTGTGAAATACCTGGTGCTTTCCTATTTTAAACTGACCACACTGGGCATGAGAGCACATCCATCTCAGTGTGGTGTGTTTTCTGTCTGTGTTGAGAGAACACCCTGCCCATCCTCCAATCATTAGACTTGTGCTGAAACACACACACACACACACACAGCCATTAGTGTTCTAAGCCCCCGATCCAGCTGAGCACAGAGATTGTGTGATAAAAAGGTATTTATGGTATATACTGTATCTGTGTGTGTGTGTGTGTGTGTGTATATGTACAGTACACACACAAACCTTTTGCATTTCACATATACTTTAAAGCCCAACTCTGGGCAAAAAAAATAAGTTTCCCATACAGTTGGTCTGTGCTCTCACTGCATGGGTAAACTGCTAGTTTTGTCCAGGAAAGAGGAGAAAGCTGCATACGCACTTGATCCTTCACTCCACCAGCAAACGGTGCTCCCCACGATCCAGTGGTGGACTGTTTTTGGAATCCTCCCGTCCAGAGCAGGTCTATGGGCGTGATGACATCAAGAACAGTCCACCGCACAAGTCCACTAGACCGTGGGGGCCAGGAGTCACAGGACCGGTCTTGTGTGGGGAGAGGGATTAGGTAAGTATATCTTTGTTCTCCAATTCTCTCAGTAGTTAACCTGTTTAGTGCAGGCTTGTTTTTGCCAGGAGTTGGGCTTTAGGACTTTACATCTGTACAGAAATGATAGCTGAAAAGGGAGATATTGATCAAAATAACCTTCCAACTTGCTGAAAATGTTTGCAGCTCTCTATAATTGTACCATACAAATGCTTAGTAGACTATACATTTGAAAACAACCAAATATTCTAAAGAGAGCTGCACATAACCATTAAAGTATTTATTTCTGCTATTCTTACTTGAAATTATTTTAAAAGATATTTCTTGAATATTCAGCAAAAATGTTGACAACTTTTCACCAGAGCTTCCCAAATTCATCCCATCTATGGCCAGCCTGTGTGTAGTTTGTAATCGTGTATATGGAGTGAGCCTCTTATGCCATTGCTAGTTGAAAACAGGATCGGTGACTGATAACCAGATACCATGTGATCATGGCTGGGAGGTGGGGAGCAGTAGTTTCTAATAATGACTAAAATGTAATGTGGTGGTGATAAGAAGTCCACTTTAAAAATTATGTACAGCCACATCTGCATGGTACGTGTTATGCTCTAAGAGCATTTGGTAATGAAAATGAATGTACAGTTTATACTGGCAATATATGATTGAGTATTTTTTATTTTATTTTTGTCAAACAGGTCATGTGTCCTTAAAGTATAGATTGCTGTGTATAACTTCTCATTAAAATAATTCTGTCAAATGCATTCTTTTACTAGTGGAATAGTCACATACAGAACACTTAAAGGAGCAAATTACACCCGCTGACATTTCTTTTTGATATCTAGGTTGCCTCGGAAAGAGCTATAAAACAGTGGTCCCTATTGGGAAAAAAAACTGCAGGAAAGTGTATTGCCCAAAGCAGCCGGTCAGAGTATAGCTAGTAGCAGTTAGAAAATGAAAATACTGGTTGCTCGGGGCAGCATTTCCACTTTTCTTTTCCTCCAGTTTTCATAGACAAGGCCTAGTTTTCTCTTTGGCACCATTTCATGCTTGGTTGGTTTGACACACAGAAGGAAATTGTAAGTTGCATTTATAAGCTTCGATGCCTCCTGCTGGAAAGTGGGCTGATTCTCCCATTTGCTGAATGAGACAAGCTATTCACTAGGCACTTTGATACATGATAACAAAAGGGACTCAACATGAAGTAAAAAAAAAAAAAAAAAACGTAACCTTAAAGGAATATGTATTTTTTATCAAGGCAAATACTCCTCTACCGATGATGAGGTGCTAAACATGACCTCTGTAAATGATGCTAAAAGCATGGTTATAATTTAAATGTGGCAACTTATCTTGCACTTTACTGCTAATTAAAGCAGCAACGGTTGCATAAAATTTGTTGGTATTGAGAAGTAACCTTAAAAAAAAGGTTTCTTTTCTAAACATAGTACTTTTGAGGAATTTAATAAACTATTCTTTGTCTTCTGTTAAACAGACCAGAAAGCCTGAAAATACCTTGATGATATGTATGTTGATAAAAAAAAGTGCATTGTAATGTATTATGATTATGATCTGAGAACTTTCTCCCCATCTGACAACATAAACACTTTGGTGTACATGAATGCTTTCCTATATGATATTATTCTATATGATATTATTGCTATTCACAGCACTGTGTCCTTTTATGTTATGTTGCTCACCTTGGAGCATGAAACAGACTGGGTATATATACTATGTTTTTTTTTTTTCTTTCTGGGAGAATGGTTACCTATTAGGTATAAAAGCAGCAAATATGTTTACAATTAAAGCTTTCAGTTTTCTGTATGTGGTTTGTGACTTCAGTTTGTGTTTGTACACCACACACCATTTAAGTGTGTCTATGGTCAATATGTAAAATAATATATTAATTTCTACATTGTATTTCAATTATTTCCAGCATTCTCCTAATAATATGAACAATCTTGAAGTTGTAATTTACAACACATTTACTTCCATGAATTCTTTGACAAGTGTCCACTGTTTCACAGAGGTGCTTAGATGGGGAGTTTAACCACTTTACCCCCGGACCATATTGCTGTCCAAAGACCAGAACACTTTTTGTGATTTGGCACTGCGTCGATTTAACTGACAATTTTTTTCCCACAAATAGAGCTTTCTTTTGGTGGTATTTGATCATCTCTGCGGTTTTTATTTTTTGCGCTATAAACAAAAATAGAGCGACTATTTTGAAAAAAATGCAATATTTTTTACATTTTGCTATAATAAATATCCCCAAAAAAGATATAAAAAAACATTTTTTTTCCTCAGTTTAGGCAGATACGTATTCTTCTACATATTTTTCATTAAAAAAAATCGCAATTAGCATTTATTGATTGGTTAGCGCAAAATTTATAGCGTTTACAAAAAAGGGGGTAGTTTTATGGCATTTTTATTAATATTTTTTTTTTTACTAGTAATGGCGGCGATCAGCGTTTTTTTCGGTACTGCGATATTATGGCGGACACATCGGACACTTTTGACACATTTTTGGGACCATTGGCATTTTTATAGCGATCAATGCTATAAAAATGCATTGGATTACTATAAAAATGACATTGGCAGTGAAGGGGTTAAGTGTGTTCCTATTTGTGTTCTAACTGTTTGGGGGGTGGCCTTACTAAGGGAAATCACTGATCTTCTGTTCATACATTGTATGAACAGAAAATCAGCGTTTCCCCCGCTGACAGGAACGAGAGGTATGTGTTTACACACATACCTCCCGTTCCCCGCTCTGTAACGAGTAATCGCGGGTGCCCGGCGGCGATCGTGTGGCGATCGCGCGGGACTCGGGGGCGTGCCAGCGCGCCCCCTAGTGGCCGAAAAAGAGAGGACGTAGAGCTACGTGCTCCCGCGAGACAGAGCCACTGTTCCGCAGTAATATGACGGTGGGCGGTCGGGAAGCAGTTAAGGAGGCCGAATCGGTACAGGAATCCCTGCTTGCAGGTAGCAAGGTACCATGGGATATGTAGTATTGAGAGATTGAATATGCAGCAGAGAAAACGCTGTAAAGCATGCATGGAATCCAGAATTTGTGGAAAGAGATGGACAGCAGACAGGCAGCAATCACAACATGAGTTTTCAAGTAAGCTCATATTGGATTGTTACAATGCCAATGGTTTAAAATGAAAGTGTATGCTGTGACCTTTAAAGTGTTACTAAACCCAGGTCCCTGCATTCACTATATCTGGTCTACTACAGTACACAGAACTTATAAATGCAAACATTTAATAAAAATAAACTGCTAAATACCTTTTCCCTAATCAACAGTTAAAGCAGTCTTGTAACTTCTATCACTGTCTGGTTAATGCTTGTAGAAGGAGTTTTCGTTCTTCTCTGACTGTCCTATGAGGCTGCAGGATGCCTGACCATTTCTCTGGACAGTGATGGTTGACCCTGTGCTGCTCACATGCACTCTTCTAAGAAAAAAAACTCAATACACACCAGACTGAGTATGGGCAGCTTGCCCCCAAAGCTCTGTTCTATCAGCATATAGATAGGGGACAGTGGAAGAAGGGGTGGATCAGAGAAGACATGATCAAACAGCCTTTTTACACAATGCAGAGGATTAACCCCTTAGCTTCCCAATGAATATAACAAGCATGCTTTATTGCATATACAGACTGATTTTACTGTTGTGGGTTTAGTAACACTTTAAGCACGCTTTGTTACCTTTTTAAACATTTCATTTAACACTCAAATTAACATTACCTATATACGTACATGCACACTTTCGACTAGAGTGCATAGGCATTTAAGATGTGTTTATCTCAAATTCACATTGAATTGTATGGAGGAATAAAAGTAAAACACAAATTTACCTTAACCGCTGTAAGTACTTTTACTGTGGGCAGGTGGCATAGGCAGGTTCAACAACAAATATATATGTTTTTTCACACTGGCACACTGCTCCAGTAATCCCTTAGTCCCCCAGTGGATTACAGTTCCCAGTACCAGGCTGCTTTGACCACCAGGGGGATCTCGCAATTATACACAATTGTTATGAATTGGTTTCATTCGTAGTAGCTTTCTGTAGCAATGCTGTGATTGGCCCACAGCTATCACATGGTACCTAAGCCAATCAGAGCATCTTGTACCATGTGATTAGCTGTAGCCAAGCACAGCATGTTAACAGAAAGCAAGCTGTCATGAATGGAAACCTATTCATGAAAATTCAAAACGATTGTAAAAGAAAAAATCACATCACTTCCTGATCACTATTGTGACACAAAGCTACTCTGATTTTTTTTTTTTTTTAATTGAATACAAAATTATTTAACATTTTTTTTCCCCTACTGTCACTAAAAAGCATCCCTGATAACTGCTACACCAGTCATACGATGATGCTGTACTGCACTGGTAATAGTATAAAAAATAAACAAAAATTGTGGAGAATAAAAAAATCGTAATTTTCAAACAATTGTGACAAAAAATTACAGCTTCAAAAAACTTGTCATGCCTCTTTTTAAATACCTTGGACTGTCTACTTTTAAAAAAAGGGGGTAATTTGGGGGGTATTTATACTGTCCTGGAATTATAACCACTTAAGGACCGCCTATTGAACATTTACGTCAGCAGAATGGCACGGCTGGGCACATCAACGTATATATATGTTGGTTTCTACTACCCAGCCGTGGGTCACGGGCGCGCGCCCGCGGCGCGCTCCCGTGACCCGGTCCGAAGCTCCGGGACTCGCGGACCCCGGTCGCCGCTGGAGTGCAGCGATCGGTCCCCGAAGCTGAAGAACGGGGAGAGCCGTGTGTAAACACGGCTTCCCCGTGCTTCACTGTGGCCGCAGCATCGATCACGTCATCCCTGTTATAGGGGGACATGATCGATTACGTCACACCTACAGCCACACCCCCCTACAGTTGTAAACAGACCCTGTGAACACACATATCCTACAGCGCCCCCTTGTGGTTAACTCCCAAACTGCAATCGCATTTTCACAGTAAACAATGCAATTTAAATGCTTTTTTGCTGTGAAAATGGCAATTGTCCCAAAAATTTGTCAAAATTGTCCGAAGTGTCCGCCATAATGTCACAGTCACGAAAAAAAATCGCTGATCGCCGCTATTAGTAGTAAAACATTTTTTTTTTAATAAAAATGCAATAAAACTATCCCTTTTTTTATAAACGCTATCAATTTTGCGAAAACCAACCGTTAAACGCTTATTGCGATTTTTTTTTACCAAAAATAGGTAGAAGAATACGTATCGGCCTAAACCGAGGAAAAAAATAATAATTATATATATTTTGGGGGGATATTTATTATAGCAAAAAGTAAAAAATATTGAATTTTTTTCAAAATTGTCGCTCTATTTCTGTTTATAGCGCAAAAAATAAAAACCGCAGAGGTGATCAAATACCACCAAAAGAAAGCTCTATTTGTGGGGAAAAAAGGATGCCAATTTTGTTTGGGAGCCACGTCGCATGACCGCGCAATTGTCAGTTAAAACGACGCAGTGCCGAATCGCAAAAAGGGCCAAAGGCCTTTAGCAGCATTTTGGTCCGGGTCTTAAGTGGTTAAGGACTTCATAAAATGACATGTCAGCACCTCAGTATTGATCAATTTTCAAATATATATATACCATAGATGTAGATGCTATAATGTTAATGCAAACTAATTAATTTACATATTGGTGGCTTTTTATCACAAAAAGTAAAAAACCCAGTCGTGATCAAATACCACCAAAAGAAAGCTTCATTTGTATGAAAAAAATTATCTAAATTGAAATTGCGTACAGTGTTGCATGACCGCACAATTGCCAGTTTAAGTAGCAAAGTGCTGAATACTGCTAGGATATAGTATTCTCTGCACGGTAAGAACACACTGCTCAGTGGCTGCCCTCAATTGGCTGCAGGCGCTAATCAACAAAAGTCTTCCAACATTTTTCAATTCCCAATTTTTCAATGGCCATGCATGGATCCAAATTCAACCAGTTTTTTTCTAAACTGGCTGAATTGCGGACCACCTATGGCCAGCTTAATTCCACACATAGTTCTTATTTTAATTTTTTTTAACAGAAAAGTTTATTAACAATTTAGCATTACAATATATTCAGCATTTGACATTTAAGTGTTTCGTAGTTAGTGTCAGTCTGATATATCCATTTTCAGATATTAACATCTCACAAGTCCATGATACCTCCTAACATTCCTCAACTGGTGAATCCCAAGCATATTCCCGTCTAGAGCCCACCCTCAATTTCAGTAGGATATTCAATTACTTTCCCCAAAGGAAAGCCGTCGGGTACATAACAATTTTGTTAAAACCAGTTTCCAAACGCAGCAATTTACAGCCACCAATCAACCAATGTGCCTTACTGGTTTTCAGGTCGGGTCTGATTTTTTTGCAATGGGTAACTGCACTTAAAGTGTTGTGTAGGGCTGGGAGTAGGCGTGAAACGATAATACCTCCACAAAGGCATCGTCCCTAAAGAGAAAAAAGTTCAAATTCAAAATAGAGTGGGGTGGGACTTTAAATGTGCCTTAGTGGGGTGTAGATAATAATTTCTAACACAATTTTTAAAAATATATATCGAGAAGCTTTATTTGCCATCCGTGAATGGGGATTTTAAAATATATTACAGTCTAAGAAAAAGTACAGTCTACTGTTTCTTGAATTCAGGGTATGCAGGTCCTGGTAAAGGTTTGTAGATATGACCTATGCATTTTGCGGGAAATACCGCTTCATCAGGGCCTTGAAAGCAGCACAAAAAACAACAACATGTAAATATTGGAAATATCATAAAGATACAAGGTTAGTAACGTTATGAGCTAATGTTGAGTAAACATTAATTTGCATGTACAACATGTGAGTACGTTTCTACAAAAACACTATGTCCTTGTAAGGCATTTATAATTGCTCATTAATAAGATCCAAACAGATCAACATAGAGTTTTGACACAAAAATGCAGTTACATATCATACTGTTTCATGTGCAGCAGTGTCTCACAAAGGCAAGATTGGTCCAAAAAGAGAGAGGGGGAAGAAGGGTAATCTAGTTATACATTTAGATATTAAATCTGTTTTTGTAGGTACATTCATTTAGGATTTACCTTCAGACCCCCTGTGTAGGAAGTGTATCAGTCCAGGAGGAACACTGATCCTTTGGAGCCCGTGGGGATACGCTACCGGGTCTTGCCAGAGAGAGCACTGCGGACCCCTGTATGTGGATAGTATTGCTATGAATGTTTGAACATTTGCTATCAAGAATACTGTTATAATATAACAGTGTTCAAGGATGGAAAAAAAAGGGGGGGAGGGAGAGAGGGGAAAATGCGGTATTATGTATTTATTAGCTAGGTGTAAGTGCTTACCTAAATTACAGGACAGAGATGTATATGCAGTTGCACAATTTAAGCACAAATTGCTAATGCCGTCATGATGGTTTTAAATGGCTGATAAAATGCACCACACTGCTGTGTCTTGGGGTTCAAACTGAGTGGGGCAGTGTACGTGGGCTTAAATAAAGTCCCAAAGGAAGATCCCAAAAAAAGGAAGGAGAGGCGTACAACTGGAAAAGGGAAGCAGAAAGTTATATAAAGCATCAGATATGGGGTGAGAAAAGAGGGATTTTTTTTACCTGAATTCCTGTGTAAGTATGTGTTTCTCCTCAGCGTCTCCAACATGGAGAGATGAGACAAGACAATGCAGCGGTTTAACAGGACAGGTTCGACTCAGAACAGGCCTTGTCATGGTCGACCAAAGGAGTTGAGTGCTCAGTGTCATATCCAGAATTAGTCTTTGGAAAATAGACGTATGAGTGCTGCCAGCAATACTGCAGAGGTTAAAGGGGTGGGGGGGTCAGCCTGTCAGTGCTCAGACCATCCGCTGCACACTGCATCAAATTGGTGTGCATGGCTGTCGTCCCAGAAGGAAGCCTCTTCTAAAGATGATACACAAAAAAGCCTGCAAACAGTTTGCTGAAGACAAGCAGACTAACGACATGGATTACTGAAACCATGTCCTGTGGTCTGATAAGACCAAGATAAACTTATTTCGTTCAGATGGTGTCAAGCGAGTGTGATGGCAACCAGGTGAGGAGTACAAAGATGAGTGTGTCTTGCCTACAGTCAAGCATGGTGGTAGGAGTGTCATGGTCTGGGGCTGCATGAGTGCTGCCGGCACTGGGAGCTACAGTTCATTGAGGGAACCATGAATGCCAACACGTACTGTGACATACAGAAGCAGAGCAAGATCCCCTCCCTTCGGTGACTGGGCCGCAGGGCAGTATTCCAACATGATAACGACCCCAAACACACCTCCAAGACGACCACTGCCTTGCTAAAGAAGCTGAGGGTAAAAGTGATGGACTGACCAAGCATGTCTCCAGACCTAAACTCTATTGAGCATCTGTGGGGGATCCTCAAATGGAAGGTGGAGGAGCAATAATGGCGGGCAAACAAAAAATTGACAATTTGGGCCCACTTTGGACATTTTCAGTTAGGGGTGTACTCACTTTTGTTGCCAGTGGTTTAGACATTAATGGCTGTGTTGATTTATTTTGAGAGGCCAGTACATTTACACAGTTATACAAGCTGTACACTCACTACTTTACATTGTAGCAAAGTCTAATTTCTTCAGTGTTGTCACATGAAAACATATAATAAAATATTTACAAAAATGTGAGGGGTGTACTCACTTTTGTGAGATACTGTATGCACATTCTCCCAAGTACAGAAAAATGCCTGGTAATCTGAAAGCTACAGTGCCTTGTGAAAGTATTCGGCCCCCTTGAACTTTGCGACCTTTTGCCACATTTCAGGCTTCAAACATAAAGATATGTCGTGGCAATCTGGCAGTGTGCAAAGCACACCGCCATCTTGCCTTGTGCTGTAAAGCACATTCCCAATCTTAAATGAAATAATGCCATGTTTAAGCTAAAAGATTTACTCACCATCATTCTCTACCATTCATCCAGTAAGCAGACATTACAACAGTTGTTCAAGTTACCATTCTTGCCATCATCTCCCCTCACAGGGCTGAGCATGGCTGTTTTATTTACACAAAACAGGAAGTCATCACCAGTAAGTCGCCTCCCCCCATGGGAGGCGACATTACCAGATGTCTCCTACACACAGAACAAAACATTCCTTCTGACAGGAAATCAAATTGAATAGATGAATAGAATATAATACAATAAATACAATGAATAGAATGAATAGAAATACAAACAATGTCTTATGGGTGTGTCCGGTCAGGGTGTGCATGTGCCCCCCCCTGACCCCAGAAACGCTCACAAGCCCTCAAAATATACGCTGATAGAACCTTTAATCTGCGCCATTCCATAGAATAATGCATATAAAGATTATATCCTTATTGAGGCTATTTACAGATGTACCCTATGAATCCCAAATCCTGCTGATCAGACATGACCCAGATAAGAGCGTACATCTGTCCATAGCCACTAGTGTGCTTGCGAAATGAACGCATCCCCCTCAACGATCGTCTGTGCTAAATGCACAGAGGGGCCCCTCGCTGGTGGGCATATGCCCATGCCGCAACCATCACACTCCAACCTCAAGACGAGAGTCAACCAGCCTCAGGACTGCCACAGTCAGCTCTATTTAGAGCTGGTTGGGGAAGTGTCAAGACTGGGTGCCAATTATGACAATACATAATAAATACATCTTCAAATTTCCACCACAGTCCTCCCTTTTTGTCATATTGCTCCCACTTGTCCTTCAAATCTTGATAGTCTTCTTACACCTAGAAACTAATCAGTCCTTACAGTCCATAAAAAGGAAAACACGGCTTGACATGTAGACTCTGTTCTTCAGGAGACATGACATAAGGAGGACACAACTTGGTGAGCTGTAGTAATCGCAGATTGGGTAGTGATCCTCTGTGTCTTGTCCGTGGGTCCGGCTCCGGGGGCGTCTTCATCTGGTACGAGGGTTGGGTTTTGGGACGTCTCATCTGGTACGTGGTCATCTGCTCCGGGGCGTCTCATCTGGTACGTGGTCATCTGCTCCGGCTCTGGTCACGCGTCCAATCAGGCAACAGGAGCGCTCATCACGACATAGAAAGAATAGAAATAAAAACGACATGAGTATATATATTCCCATTTCCATCAACCACGATCCGCTGAAAAATAAGAATTAAATCCCCTCAGATTCCCAGACCCTTCAAAGGACTCCCAACCTTCACTCAGTTACAGCTCTGGCTTTGCCTTGTAGGGACCCAAACCTTATCCATATGGGCCTGAACTCCAATTCCCAGTATCCCCCAAACCAGATATAACAATATTTACTTGTAAATTCCCAGAAACCCCCCCTTGGGCTGTGAGAACTTCCTTGTAGCTTCAACAGTTACATGAAACATTCCATCCTCAATAGGTGTGAATTGTTCAAACGTATCATAAGCTCAAGCCCCCCCACCTTGTACATGCAGGAGACCGTGCCCAGACCTAGTCCGGGTTGGTGAACAATTCCCTTCTAGCTGTCCCCGCCATTCCCAATTTCTCTCACGCCATCAGATCCTCGCAATTGGCCGCGACATAGGACAGGGACAGTTTCACTACCACACATGAACCTCTTGCATTGGGGGAATTACCTTATAAGCTGTAGATCTGCATAAACACCAAACTAAAGTTACACACTTGTGGACTACCCAGTCCTGATACCCAACCGACAAGAGGCGGAGCCATAAAAACAATAATCAATTTTACCCTCTAAAAACATATTAATAAATTCCATTGACAAGTGTCTGTTTGGAGTCTTCACTCGTTTGTCAATAATCCTCATAATTAGCATGTACCATTGTCATCGCTGGGGACTAAAGCTCAACGGAGACTCAGAACAGACCCAGCAATCGGTCCCGTTCGTCTTCTTAATTAGTCATGGAATACACTTTAAATAATAACTTGGGATGCTTTCCATCGTTACCCTTGCTAAAATTTACTAAACAAACAAATACAAAATAAACAAAGATACTCCTCATTTCTTTGATGTGGTTGAGCCGCTTCTTGCAGTGGCTGGCGTGGTCTCCTCCATCAAGCTTCTTTACAAACGAACCAGTCACCTGGTTGGGGAAAAATGAAAACCAATTACCGTGTCGGGGTCCAGGAGAGACTCCTGAACCCTGTGAAGTTCATGTTACAGGGATCGTACCCACCCCATCACCCAAGAATGAGAGTGACAGTTGAGGGAGTACGACCCTGGTTTTGGTTGGCCTTCAATGACAACAACCCAGACCTCGTAACTGTGGTCGCTGCTTAACCTGTGCGTGGCTCACCGTCGCCTGTAATCGCTTACCATCTCCTGTAATCGCTTACCGTCGCCTGTAATACCTGGAACCATTGACAGTTTCTTAGCAACTAAAATGGGAACCTACTTCACCAGACTGCTGCTTGCCGATTCAAATTCTATCAAAGAAAGACAATCTTGGCACAAAACTTGATTAAAATTAGAAAGATTAGTGTTATTAGTTCGGAGAACTGTCATCTTTACATTTTATCTACCATCCCCCCCTTTTCTTCCTCAATACAGACTGGAGGAAGAAATGATAAAAAGAAACAATGAAATAGCCTATGATACTTTCACCTCCTTAGACCCGTAATTATCCATGTGTACAGCTGTCTACATACACCTGCTCTCTATGTACAAACACTTCCGGAAACTCTTTGGACCTGAAAAATACTTAGCAGAAATCATTACTCCATCCTTCATATTTATCCTGCAGAGAATGGCAAACAAAAATGACATTCCTGTACATTGTCAATGACATTCTTCACAAAACCGATTCAAACAAAAACCCTTTGTAACCCTTACTTTTCCCGTTCCTACAAAAATACAAAAGCCGCGACGCGTCAGAAGATCGCCGCGGTAAGTTTGAATAAAAAAACATTCACGTTACTACATACAAACATTCAAATACAAATGTGGGGGAGATATTCATAGCTTTCAAAACAAAAATGAAAAAACAAAAACCAGCCGGAAATCTGCCTTCACTCTTTCCGCAATACAAGAAAATACAATGGAAAAATACGAGAACAGCGCGAGAAACTTGCATAGACCAGCTATACAAAGTTCTCCTGAGGCGCGTACCACACCTCCATCCACACTCATCATTCCAGATTTCTGAAACCACATCAGATCTACATCCAAGGTATCTTTATTCTGAGGTCTCATACCTCCATCCAGAGTACCTTCCAAAGGAGTACACCTTACTGTACCCTCTGACCACCTACGACATTCTTTAGGGGTCTCATGTCCGGAGCCCCTAATTCAGACCTCATGTGCGGTGCAGCTGTCTGACTGGTGCACTGCATGGGCGGCACATCCCATGACGATTCGAATCGCTTTTTTTTAGTGAGCTCTGCGTCCAGAACACACCGCGCTTTGTTTTCGGAGCGGTTCTGACTTGCGCCTTTATCATCAAAACCGATGCCTGCATTCCGACTATTCTACACGGCCTGAGCAGGACCACTAGCGTACTACTCCTACACATTTATGCTAATATAATCGCTAATAAGATTTACGGCTATTATACACGGCCAAATCTGTATTACGATATAAAGCCTCCTAAAATGTGTTCGTCAGACAACCTTCAAAGCACCATGAAATCCTCCACTTTTCAAAACAACATTATGGCTTCTTTCTACCTGCGTCTACATGATACAACAATAATGGTGACGCCCCTCTGTTTCCTCTCACATACCCAAAACTGTATTTACAGTATAAAACTTCACAAAAACTGAAATTAAACTTTAAAAACACTCTTTCAAACGCCAAAATATTTCTGTTGTCCTTTCAGGACACAAATCTCATTGCTCATCTTTCAGAAGACTTCAAAACTCCTCCCACTGACTTCCTGCTTATATATAAATGCTGAGAAAGGACTTCCTGTTGTATGCTCAGCTCTTAAAACCCAAATCTGATTTATTTACATAATGACAGAAAGATGGAGAGAGAAGGAAGTCTGTCTTCACTGCCTCGTCTCAACACATCAAAAAACTCCATGGACCACATATATCCCCTGGAAGTATTAAAAAGTAGTAAACAAAGCCAAAACTCAAATCTCCTGCGTTTTTTTCTCTTAAAAACAAAACACCTTTGGTTCAGGGAAAATAAAACCATCTCCTCCCATCTGCAGAATGGGAGTTGATCCCCCCTGACCCAATCATTATTCAAAAACAATGAACAACTCCCAAACATTTAAACATAAACAAACGCACATCGCTGTGCCAAAAATGCAGTCAGCGCCGGTAACATATTCAAAAATGAAATGTTACACAAAAAGTCTCCACTTTTACACTGCAAAGTCAGCCAACAGGTTAGTTAGATCCTGTATATACTGGCCCTAGCGTCCGCAAACGCTACTCAAAAGATAGCGCTTTACACTGAGTCACAAAATGGCCGACAACAAACCAAGCAACAATGGCGCCATTTACGCTTGTAGTAAAACAATTTAACTGCGCTTCCAAATCACCTGTTTACCACAGGACATACCGTACTACACACACAAAGGAAAACAAAAATGTTCTCCACCCGCGAAATCTGCCCCAAAGGCTGCTAAAATCCACCAGCAAAATATCCAGAGAAATACCACACAAAAAGGAGAGGTGGCTGCACCTCCCCTAGGGTGATCCACAGTGCAAACAGACTACGCCCCCAAAATGGCCACTGATGACCAAAATGGCCGCCATATGCAGTTTTTTTTTTTTTAAACTTGCCTAGAACCTCTTCCACAAAGACAAAACATTGATCATCAAAAACAAACAATAAAAAACATTTTCTAAAAACAACCAACCTAAAAGGCACACACTTTAGGTTCCTTCAAATCTGACCTTTTTATGATGTGAACCCCTCATAATGAGCGCATTTTAGGCTGCTTCAAAGCTGACCTTTTGCCAAAAACAGCACATTCAAATAAAATGTTGGTTATATGAAACATAAAACAAAAAACTCTTTTCTCAAAGCTCATGTAAACAAGCCATTAAAAAAATATATACATACAGTGAGCTTACATTTAAAACCTTCCGAAATAAAAACTTTTTTTTTCATGCTAACAGCAGCTGCTATTGTCTGGCCACTTAAAAATGCATAATTTATCAATTTCTATTCCTCATAAAGATCATGAACATACTAAACATGACTTTGCTCTAAAAATTGTACACTCAAGAAACACACAGATCCAACACTAGTTGCCCTTCCCCCACCAAAGCACATGTTACACAAAAGGCTGTCTTCTATAGCAGTTTAAATCTGGTTAATCAAGTCACTTCCTTACAAACTGTTACAAACAAACAAATCGCCCTTCCCCCCCAAGCCGCATGGCCAGAGGAGCCAGCTTACCTCCATTGTTACTCTCAAACAGCATTCAGGCATACACACGATCAAAATCCACTCGATTTCACAAACTCACGCAATCACACACATGCATCCAATCGCTTTTCACAAATGCACGCAATCACACACACAAACACACAGTCATACACAACTCTATCACACAACAGTCATACAATCAGGATCACACACACAATCATACATCTATCAAATTCAGACATACAATCAGGATTCCACATGTGCACACACACACACCTCATACATACATCTATCACACAGCAGACATACAATCAGGATTCCACATGTGCACACACACACACAATCAAACTCAAGCATTATTTCAAAAAGATGTCAAATTTTTTCCTTTTAAAGCATGTTTTTCCCGATGCATCAGAATGTACCCCATCTCCCCCATCTGATGCCATAGGAAAAAACATGAATAGTCCCATTCAATGGTCGCCATCTGTAATGGCAATCTGGGGGTTTGCAAGGCACACCCCCATCTTGCCATGTGCTGTAAAGCACATTCCCAATCTTAAATGAAATAATGCCATGTTTAAGCTAAAAGATTTACTCACCATCATTCTCTACCATTCATCCAGTAAGCAGACATTACAACAGCTGTTCAAGTTACCATTCTTGCCATCATCTCCCCTCACAGGGCTGAGCATGGCTGTTTTATTTACACAAAACAGGAAGTCATCACCAGTAAGTCGCCTCCCCCCATGGGAGGCGACATTACCAGATGTCTCCTACACACAGAACAAAACATTCCTTCTGACAGGAAATCAAATTGAATAGATGAATAGAATATAATACAATGAATACAATGAATAGAATGAATAGAAATACAAACAATGTCTTATGGGTGTGTCCGGTCAGGGTGTGCATGTGCCCCCCCCTGACCCCAGAAACGCTCACAAGCCCTCAAAATATACGCTGATAGAACCTTTAATCTGCGCCATTCCATAGAATAATGCATATAAAGATTATATCCTTATTGAGGCTATTTACAGATGTACCCTATGAATCCCAAATCCTGCTGATCAGACATGACCCAGATAAGAGCGTACATCTGTCCATAGCCACTAGTGTGCTTGCGAAATGAACGCATCCCCCTCAACGATCGTCTGTGCTAAATGCACAGAGGGGCCCCTCGCTGGTGGGCATATGCCCAATGCCGCAACCATCACACTCCAACCTCAAGACGAGAGTCAACCAGCCTCAGGACTGCCACAGTCAGCTCTATTTAGAGCTGGTTGGGGAAGTGTCAAGACTGGGTGCCAATTATGACAATACATAATAAATACATCTTCAAATTTCCACCACAGATATAAAACTGTATTTTTTTTGGGAAGAATCAACAACAAGTGGGACACAATCATGAAGTGGAACGAAATTTATTGGATATTTCAAACTTTTTTAACAAATAAAAAACGGAAAAATTGGGCGTGCAAAATTATTCAGCCCCCTTAAGTTAATACTTTGTAGCGCCACCGTTTGCTATGATTACAGCTGTAATTTGCTTGGGGTATGTCTCTATCAGTTTTGCACATCGAGAGACTGAAATTTTTGCCCATTCCTCCTTGCAAAACAGCTCGAGCTCAGTGAGGTTGGATGGAGAGCGTTTGTGAACAGCAGTTTTCAGTTCTTTCCACAGATTCTCGATTGGATTCAGGTCTGGACTTTGACTTGGCCATTCTAACACCTGGATATGTTTATTTGTGAACCATTCTATTGTAGATTTTGCTTTATGTTTTGGATCATTGTCTTGTTGGAAGACAAATCTCCGTCCCAGTCTCAGGTCTTTTGCAGACTCCATCAGGTTTTCTTCCAGAATGGTCCTGTATTTGGCTCCATCCATCTTCCCATCAATTTTAACCATCTTCCCTGTCCCTGCTGAAGAAAAGCAGGCCCAAACCATGATGCTGCCACCACCATGTTTGACAGTGGGGATGGTGTGTTCAGGGTGATGAGCTGTGTTGCTTTTACGCCAAACATAACGTTTTGCATTGTTGCCAAAATGTTCGATTTTGGTTTCATCTGACCAGAGAACCTTCTTCCACATGTTTGTTGTGTCTCCCAGGTGGCTTGTGGCAAACTTTAAACAACACTTTTTATAGATATCTTTAAGAAATGGCTTTCTTCTTGCCACACTTCCATAAAGGCCAGATTTGTGCAGTATACGACTGATTGTTGTCCTATGGACAGAGTCTCCCACCTCAGCTGTAGATCTCTGCAGTTCATCCAGAGTGATCATGGGCCTCTTGGCTGCATCTCTGATCAGTCTTCTCCTTGTATGAGCTGAAAGTTTAGAGGGACGGCCAGGTCTTCGTAGATTTGCAGTGGTCTGATACTCCTTCCATTTCAATATTATCGCTTGCACAGTGCTCCTTGGGATGTTTAAAGCTTTTTGTATCCAAATCCGGCTTTAAACTTCTCCACAACAGTATCTCCGACCTGCCTGGTGTGTTCCTTGTTCTTCATGATGCTCTCTGCGCTTTAAACGGACCTCTGAGACTATCACAGTGTAGGTTATACGGAGACTTGATTACACACAGGTGGATTCTATTTATCATCATTAGTCATTTAGGTCAACATTGGATCATTCAGAGATCCTCACTGAACTTCTGGAGAGAGTTTGCTGCACTGAAAGTAAAGGGGCTGAATAATTTTGCACGCCCAATTTTTCATTTTTTTATTTGTTAACAAAGTTTGAAATATCCAATAAATTTTATTCCACTTCATGATTGTGTCCCACTTGTTGTTGATTCTTTACAAAAAATTACAGTTTTATATGTTTATGTTTGAAGCCTGAAATGTGGCAAAAGGTCACAAAGTTCAAGGGGGCTGAATACTTTCGCAAAGGCACTGTATATACTCAGCTATGATTTTCTATTGTCGGCTAACTACACGCAGCATTTTGTGGAGTTGTCTTGCTAAACTGCTGAATGCCTCCCTACTGTTCTCATCTGCACCGCAAGGGACTAATTGTTTTGTAGTCCAAGATAAGAAAATGGAGGGCTGATTAAACCTATTGAGATGACACAGAATGTGTGCGCAAGACACTGAACAGCTCCGACCTGATCAACAAGCACTTTTCGAAACCGATATAACAAAACATTTTCTTTGGATATTTAATATCAAAAGGGTGCAAATAAAGTTTAGTATAATGTTTTTTCTAGTACCAGTTTTTTTTCCGCTCAACCCAGCGGGCTGAAGGAAATAAAAAACGAAAGAGCTCCCTCCCATTCCAGAACACACCAATGACTAAAAGCACTGATCAGGTGCCGATCGGCAGTCTCTTGGTCATGCCCCTTCAACTGGCGACAGTACACACTGGTGGAATGTCAGCCAGTTTCTATTGAACCGGCTGATGCCGCCCAATATTCGGCCCCTGTGTATGGCCCTTAAGTGTAGTTTATTGATAGAGTTTACATATACTTTAAGTAATACTAAAGTCATAAATAAAGTTGTCATATATGATTCAAGCCGATCAGGCCGGTAACAGACAGAAATCGCTCACAGTGCTTTGGATTGAGGCAAGTAAACATTATAGAAGGATTTTATTTGTTAATTTTTCATGTCAGAGGTTTTACAACCACTTCAGCCCCAGAAGAATTTACCCCTTCCTGACCAGAGCACTTTTTGCGATTCAGCACTGCGTCACTTTAACTGACAACTACACGGTTGTGCGATGTTGCACCCAAACATAATTGACATCCTTTTTTCCGCACAAATAGAGCTTTCGTTTGGTGGTATTTGCTCACCCCTGCGGTTTTTATTTTTTGCGCTGTAAACAAAAGAAGAGCGACATTTTTGAAAAAAACACCATGGGCTAGATTCACGTATCTTCTTTACGCTACACCGGCGCAACGTTGAGAGGCAAGTATGAAATTCACAAAGAAAATGCGCCCAACGTTGCGCCGGCGTAGCTTATAGTTGTCAGCATAAGCCAACGTAAGTCAAAGTAGGTGGAAGTGGGCGTGATATATTAAAATTAAGCTAGACCCCATGCAAATGATGGGCTGAGCTTCAAAAAACGAACAGCGCATGTGTCGTATCTTGGACGCATCCCAGTGCGCATGCTCACAGTCACGTCGAAATAACTGCCTAAGATACTTCGAAATGCTGCCTACGACGTGAACGTAACCTACGCCCAGCCCTATTTACGTACTACGTAAACGGTGTACACAACGTAAAATTCGATGGCGTCTGTTCCCTGGTCCATACCTTTGCATGGGTTGCGCCTCCTATATGAGGAATAACTTTACGCTGGACGTAACCCTTACACAAATTGCTTAAAACATGCGCCGAGCGCATCTACGTTCATGAATCGGCATGTCTCCCTCATTTGCATATCTGAATTGAAACTTCCATATGCATCCAGCGTAAATATGCGCCCACTATACGCCGGCGTAGGAAAGTTACGTCGGACGGAAAAAGCCTATTTTTCAACGTAACTTAGTTTGTGGGTTTGGCGTACATTTGTACTTATGTGGCGTATCTGTAGATACGTCGACGTAAGTGCTACATGAATTCGGGCCAATATTTTTTACTTTTCGATTTAGAAAATATCACAATTTTCTTTTTAATTTTTTTTTTCTCAGTTTGAGCCGATATGTATTCTTCTACATATTTTTGGTAAAAAAAAAATGCAATAAGAGTATATTGATTGGTTTGCGCAGAAGTTATAGCATCTACAAAATAGGGGTAGTTTTATGGCATTTTTATTTTTTTTACTAGTAATGGCGGCGATCTGTGATGGCACGCACACGCTGGGTCCCGAGCGATGCCGTGGGCGCGCCTCCTAAATGGCCGGGAAGCCCAGGACGTCATATGACGTCCACCCAGGATGGGAGATCCCATCTGTAGACGTCATATTACTATGTATGGGTAGGGAACTTGGTAAAGATGGTGTATGCCAAGGAAAAAAGAAAATCATGCAATGCATGCACATTTCCCTAAGTTTATTCTTTAAAAAATTGTACAAGTACAGAAAAATAATTATTTGCACTTGCACTGTCTTCATCTCCAAAACACAGTCGCTAAGTGACTTGTAGTCCTAAGATGAGAACTAGAAAAGCTAAAAAGATTTTTTGAGAATAGCAGAGAGCACAGGAAGCTATGAAATTCTGATTAACATATTTTTTTGCACGTATGAGACCAATACAGTAGAACAACATACTTTCTATGATATTATTAAAGCGGAGGTCCACATAAAAAAAAATAATATTAAAAGCCAGCAGCTACAAATACTGCAGCTGCTGACTTTCTCTTGGCAATGCCCCATAGATTCTCTACGGGGTTCAGGTCAGGCGACTTTGCTGGCCAATCAAGCACAGTAATCCCACGGTCATTGAACCAGTTGTTGGTGCTTTTGGCAGTGTGGGCAGGTGCCAAGTCCTGCTGGAAAATGAACTCAGCATTCCTATAGAGCTTGTCTGCAGAAGGAAGCATGAATTGCTCCAAAATCTCCTGATAGATGGCTGCGTTGACCCTGGACCTAATGAAACACAGTGGACCAACACCAGCAGATGACATGGCCCGCCAAATCAACACACTGTGGTAACTTCACACTGGACTTCAAGCATCTTGCAGTGTGTGCCTCTCCATTTTCCTCCATGCTCTGGGTCCTTGGTTTCCAAATGATAAGCAAAATTTGCTCTCATCAAAAAAGAGGACTTTGGACCACCGAGCACCAGACCAGGTCTGTTTTTCTTTAGCCCAGGTAAGAGGCTTCTGATATTTGTTATTCAAGAGTGGCTTGACAAGAGGAATGTGACATTTGAAGCCCATGTCTAGGATCCGTCCGCGTGTGGTGGCTCTTGATGCACTGATTCCAGCCTCAGTCCACTCTTTGTGAAAGTCCCCAACACTTTTGAATGGCCTTTTCCTGACAATCCTCTCCAGGTTGTACTCATCCCTGCTGCTTGTGCACCTTTTTCTTCCACACTTTTCCCCTCCAAATAACTTTCTAATAATGTGCTTCGATACAGCACTTTGGGAACATCCAACTTCTTTGCAATTACCTTTTGAGGCTTTCCCTCCTTATGGAGGGTGTCAATGATGGTTTTCTGCACAACTGTCAGGTCAGCAGTCTTTCCCATGATTGTAATTCCTACTGAACCAGACTGAGAGACCATTTTAAAGGCTCAGGAACCCTTTGCGGGTGTCATGGCTTAATTAGCTGATTATAGTGGGACATTATGAGCCTAGAATATTGCATCTTTTCACAATATTCACATTTTCAGAGATTGGGGATTTGGTGTTTTTATGAGCTATAAAACCATAATCATCACAATTAGGGCAAATAACAGCTTGAACTATCTTGCTTTGCATGTAATGAGTCTATCTTGTATATTAGTTTCACCTTTTAAGTTGCATTAGTGAAATAAAGACTTTTTTGCACGATATTCACATTTTTCGAGCTTCATCTGTACAGTGTTTTTCTTGCGCTTAGAGGCAACAGCCTTAGTTTATAGTGGCAGTTGCTTTTTGTTTGTTTTTTTGGTTGATTTGGCTCCCCTTTTATGTCTACTGAAGTACAATCAGACCGCCAATGTATGCACAAACACCACTCTTATTCACATGGCATTCTCTTAACACGCCAAACCACTCCTGAGGTCATTGCCGATAACCAGTAAGGGTGAACTTCTGGTGAAATTGTTTAGGCAATCCGACTGTGAGAGTAAGTAGCTACCAAAACTAGGTAGCTGCTTCTCCCCCTGTCCTTCAAAAGAAGGTGGACAGCTTGGGTGAAGTTCCGCTTTACTGTACAGTAAAGGATATTTAGTGACTTGACAATTTTGTTCGGAGTGTTCATTTGTATGTTATGCTTCTGACCTACCAGAAGTTGAAAAGTTCCACTACCCAGCATAAGAAGTGTCAAGGCATTTTGAAGTAACATAAAGATGCTGAGGATGCTGAGGATTGTTAATATTACAGAGGAATATAAGAAGGGAGGAGATATAACTCAAAAAGGTGGAAGAGGAGTGGGAAGGGGGAGACCAGGAAGAGGGGAGAGAGAGTCTACAAACTAGGGTGCTGAGGAATCTGTCCAAATTTTTTCAGGGAGCTATAATCAATGGTAACCTTATCTGCAAGAAGGCTTCATGTTTATCTAGGAGGATATTTTTTCAATGATGAGGGTATCATGCTACTTTCACACTGGGGCGTTTTGCAGGCACTTTAGAGTTAAAAATAGCTCCTGCAAAGCGCCCTGAAAGTGTGAAAGCTCAAGGGTTTTCACAATGTAGCAGTGTGCTGGCAGGATGCAAAAAAATGCCTGCCAACCGCATCTTTGAGGCGCTTTAGGAGCAGTGTATACACCATTGAAATTGAGATGGGCATCGCTTTGCCAGCTGTTTTAACCCTTTTTTGGCCGCTAGCGGGTGTTTAAAGCGCCCTGCTTGTGGCCGAATTGCGCCGCAAAACAGATGGTAAAGCGTCGCAGTGTGAAAGTAGCCTAATCTTCTGGGCACATCTTAAGTTAAGGGTGGCCGATTTTTAACCCTTAACAATTATCAATGGTTGCAGTTAAAATAAAATGGGTGAGCAGAGCTAATAGTCACTTAGGGGTTGATTTACTAAAACTGGAGAGTGCAAAATCTGGTGCAGCTGTGCACGGTTGTCAATCAGCTTCTAACTTCACTTTGTTCAATTTACTTTGATAATAAAACCAAGAAGCTGATTAGTTTCTATGCAGATTTTGCAAGCTCCAGTTTTAATAAATGAACCCCATAGGAACACATCTGATTTCTGAAGTAATAGGGCTTCCCAGGGATTCTTGCTAAGGTTGCAGTTCAGAATAGTCCTGATAAGAAAGGGTAAAATGGAACATATTTTTAATTTCAGCAGGGTTAAATATGTGGTTCTCCATTTTTATTTTTAAACCTTCAGCATTCTTTTAAAGAATGCCTTGTGATCCTGCCCTGAAAGTCCTTGTTCAAGAACTTATAGGGTGACATCTGTCAACCAAATGTGCTTCTGCATTGTCACCTTGTCACACGCACCCTGATGGAAACTAGAGACATCCCTGCTAAAACACAATGGGGTTGATTTACCAATACTGGAGAGTGCAAAATCTATTGCAGCTGTGCATAGTTGCCAATCAACTTTTAACTTTAGCTTGTTCAGTTGATTGGTTTCTATGCAGAGCTGTACCAGATTGTGCAGTTTTAGTAAACCACATTGAGTAGGTATGGGCCACCAATGTCACTATCCAGAAGTCAGTCCCGAGCAGCACACAGATGCAAAAAAGATGAAAAAAAAGGTGAAACCATTATTCTTTAACGAAAAAACAAGACGGTCTTTTGTTATATGATGTTCTTTAGCAAAGTAAATGTGATCCTTAAAACTACTAATATAAATCATTTTGTAGTAAAAAGTATATTTCTGCTAAGCAAAATTATAGCCTCTGTGGTTTATTGTTCCATTACATTAAAACAGTGGGGGTGAATATTTTTATACTGTATGCACTGTACATTTTTACATGTACCTTCTTGATAGTTAGCAGTGCTAACATACAGTCATATATAACCTACAACTCCACTGATACATTAGATTGCACTCTTTTACTCGCTAATTCAGTGTGGTATATGGTGCCAAAACCAGTGTTCATCCCCATACACACGGTAGGACTTTTTGACTAAGAACTTCAAAATGAGCAAGTTTTAAAAAACAAACTACCGTGTGTACGCTCCATCAGACCAACTTTTTCGGTTTTCATCAGACAAACTTTTCGGCAACAAAAGTCCTTTGGTGCAAAGTCCTATCGTGTACAGAAATCCATCAGACTTTTGTCCAAAATACAAATACTCATGACCAGAACCAATGTTAAAATCAACCAACAATAGCAAGAGGTTGACCAGAGGGTGGCAGTAAAGAGCAGAAAAACCACGTGATGTTGGGAAAGTTTGCAGAAAAGTCCTGCCACGTGTATGCTATGAGTGTGCCCGGCCAACTCCCTTCGGACAAAAATCCACGGAAAAGTTTGTTTGAAGTCCGACAGTGTGTACGAGGCTTTTCACTGATTAGCCATAACTTTAAAGCAGAGTTCCACCCAAAAGTGGAAATTCCTGCTTTAACCACTTCAATACCCGCCCATAGACATATGGTGTCCACAGTAGGGATCTCTCATCCTCAGTGGACGCCTTATGATGTCCTCGGCTGTCTAGGGGGCACGCGTGGGCCTGCCACATCGCTTGGGGGCCAGTGCACGTGCCCAGCGGCTGCAATGTCCACCGGGCACCCACGATTGCCCATGATCACAACAGGACCGTGGATCTGTGTGTGTAAACACACAGATCCACATCCTGTCAGATGTGAGGAGACCGATGTGTGTTCCCAGTACAGAGGAACACAGATCGGTCTCCTTCCCTTGAGAGTCCCCGTCCCCTACAGTTAGAATGACTCCCTAGGGAACCTTATTTAACCCCTTGATTGCCCCCTAGTGTTAACCCCTTCCCTGCCAGTCACATTTACACAGTATCAGTGCAGTTTTATAGCACTGATCGCTGTATAAATGTGAATGGCCCCAAAAATGGTCCATCGCAATGTCATGGTCACAATAAAAATGCCGCCATTACTAGCAAAAAAATCAAAATGCAATAAATGTATCCCCTATTTTGTAGACAGATTCACATACAATTGCATTGGCGCAGAGTATCAGAGATACACTACGCCGCCGTATTTTACCTGGCTCTACGACGAATTCATGTAGATTTTGGCCCATAACGTACGGCGGCGTAGTGTATTTCTCGCGGCGGAATCGAAATACGCGATTAGGGGGCGTGAAGCATTTAAATTAGGTGCGACCCCGCGGCGATCGAACTGCGCATGCTCCGTTCAGAAATTTCCCGCCGTGCATTGCGTGAACTAACGTCGATACGACATTTGTTGTTTGAGTAGCGTCGTTTACGTACATTCCTATTCCCGGACGACTTACGTAAAAAATAAAAACAAACGTTGAAATTCGACGCGGGAACGACGGCCATACTTAACATGGGCTGTCTAATATTAGACCAGATAAAAGCTGGAATAACTTTACGCGGCAAAAAGATGACTACAGGTGCCGTAAGAGATTGCGAATGACGCTCGTAACTTCGTGGATCGTCGGAAAAAGCTAATTTGCATACCCCAACGCGGAAAACGACGGGAACGCCACTCAGCGGCCACAAAAATTATTGCAGCGTAGATCCGAAGGCGTACGAACACGTAAGCCAGTCGCATTGAAGCCCGAAGCCGTCGTTTTATGGTTTGAGGCTTCAGACTAATGAAGGGCTCTGTGAATCTGGCCTTATAACTTTTGCGCAAACCAATCAATATACGCTTGTTGCGATTTTTTTTTTTTTTTTTTTTTTTACTGGTTCAGTTTCGATTCTCACGTGCCCATTGAAGGTGCTTTTGGCTGTGGACACAGGTCAGTATGGGCACTCTGACTGGTCTGCGAATATGCAATTCAACTTCATGGACAACATGTTTATTTGTGGCCGATTATTGTATATCCCACCAACTTTCAGATTTAACTTTCAGATTTCAAGTTATGACTGATCAGAGTATATTTAATTTATAAAATAATATATAGTAAAGAATAGTATTGTAGACATTGTTTTCTCCTTGGGAAGTATACTATAAATACTGTTGTTAAAAAGCTTATTTTATTTTATTTTTTACATAAGAACCTATACAATTGCTTTATATACCTGTGCCTTATGAAACTGGGCATAAAACAAATTAGGGGGGCGTGGTCCGCGCATGGCCGAGTGAGACGGTGAAGGTGTGAGCTCCCGCTACCTCCATGCCCTCCGTGCGCGACACATACCCATAGACCGAGGAAGGTGTCTGGCTGCCGGCGAAGCCCTCTGGTGAAGTCTCCCCTGATAATCCCTGGATCTGTTGGGAGCGGATTGGAGAGTTAGGCCTGTTGATCGCCCCCTGGCTGACCCCGCCGCCCGCCGCGTCCTGTGTCCCCGCCCTCCGCCGGATACATGGCGTGTGTGCTGGCGCCGTTGAGGAGACCCGTCGGCTCCGGCAAGAGCAATTGAAAGAGAGAGGGAGCCAGGCGCTGCGAGACAGGAGCGGAGGGAACCGGAGAAGAAACGAGGAGCAGGTTGGGAGACTGTGTTAGTGAAGCGTGAAAACTGGATGGACGGCGGTGAGTGGCGAGATATAGGAGGGTATATTCTAGCCTAGCAAGCCTCCCAAGCCTCCAAGTGCTCTAGAGAGAGGCCAGGAGGAGCACATACCATAAAGCTATCAGCTAAAAACTAAGATTGAAAGCGGAGGGGAGGTATGTGTGCAGCTAGAGCCAGAGATACACGTACATCCCGGAGGACCGCATTGCTAGCTTCGAACCCAGCGGGCCATCTAGAGATCCAGAGCTACTTTTCCAAAATGGAGAAAGGGGGCGAACAGGGTCAGAACTTGGAGAACCCGCAGATACCAAGACAAAACATCATCCCAAGGCTAGAGGTGCGGGCAGATGTAGAGACATTACAGACAGCCCCTCAAAGCCCTCGGGCAGCCAATACAGGTGGGAGTGACCCCCCGTTAGGTCGAGCAAAGGGGAGAACGAGCTCGAGACCTTAAAATCCCTGATACAGGCATTACCAACAAGAGAAGACATTACTATACTAATCACGAAAATAGAGGAAGCCCACGGCAGAGAAATGGAAGAGATTAAAGGGGAGGTTCAAGGTCTGGAAAAACGCACGACAATGAATGAAAGTACCTCCAAGGACCTCATACTGCGTGTGACGACATTGGAACAGGAAAGAAATAAGCAATCAGAGGTGATCAACTCTCTACAGTTACAACTGGAGGAAATCCAAGACAGGAATAGACGGAATAATCTACGCATACGAGGTATCCCTGAAGTAGCAGTCCCAGAAGTCCCAGAAGACCTCCAAGAAATGGTAAAAAATATTTTTCTGATATTATTGAAAGAGGCTTTACCTTTAAATTTTGAGATGGACAGAGTGCATAGGGCCCTTGGCCCTAAGCCTAAAGATAGCTCTCGGCCTCGAGATGTGATATGTAGACTGCACTACTTTAGACAAAAAGAGGCAATTTTGAGGAAATCTTGGGACATGGGAACTATAGAATTCAATGGAGCTCAGTTGAAGATTCTCCCAGACCTATCAAGTGCTACTCTGCAACGGAGAGCTATGTTACGTCCTATACTAGACCGAATAAGGGAAATAGGGGGAACATACAGATGGAGGTATCCCATATCAGTATTAATCAGGAAACAAGACACAGGTACTTTCTGGCTGCGTTCCAAGAATGACTTGCCGGAACTTTTCTCCTTTTTGGGGATCGACCCTTTCGAGGTTGTGGATTGGAGACAGCCTATCTTGAGGAATAATTAAAAATTGAGGACTTGCTGGCGGCCCCTCTCCCCCCCCCCCTTTTTTTTTTTTCTCCCATCTTTGGACCCTGGAGAGAGATTGGACTTTTTCTTTTTTTTTTTTTTGGGGTGTTTTTTTTTTTTCCTCCCCCTCCCCCTTTTTGTGCCCTTTTTTTTTTTTTGGCCTTACCCCCACAGGACTGTTCAAAACCCCTGAGTGCCGTAGACCGTGCAAAAAGCGTGTGGAGTGTGTGGGGAATGGAGGGGGGCGGGGGGTGGGGGGTGGGATAGGGAGGAGGTGAGATGGGGGAACGGGGCTTAGGAAAGGGGATTAAGATAGGGGAGGGGGAAGTAAGGGGATGAGGTATAAGGGGGGAACAAGGGGGGTAATATAATTACACCACACAGTATAAATAGATAATTGAGAATAAATATACACCTTACACAAGGTTAGGGGGGTGGGAATTAAAATGAGTGCCCCATGGGCAAAAGGGGCATAATAAATAGGAGGGCATCACCCAAGTCACATAAGTCCCTAAATAGGTTAGCTATGATTCACAATTCACAGTTCACAGTATCAGGGCAGGTAAGCTCTACACATATTTAACACCCACAGTCAACACATACACACATTGGAGGGGGTAGGATGGGAGGGGGGTGGGGAGGGGGCTTGAGTTCCCCGACTCCAAGCAGGCTTATTGATAACCTAATAATAAGGATTAGTATAATTTATTGGGAATTATTAATGCATTATAAAAGTACTATGAATGAATGTACCAGTACTATGAATATGTACTAGAAATTAGACCAAGGGAGATTAGCTGGATAGGGCACGGATGGGGATGTGCCAGGTATGAAGTCCTAGAATGTAAATATAAAATTGGTTTCCTTTTTTCTTTTTAGAACTATCGCAAGAACTATTGTAAGAATACTGTAGCATAGAATATTATTTATCCTGTACTGTGACAATGATATATGAATAACTGGTACATACATTCTATGGACTTTAAGCAGGTCTATTGAGAACCCAGGTACAAGGTTCAGTACAATTTATTTGGAATTATTAATGCATTATAATTGTATCGCACTGGGGGAAATTATCTGGATAGGGCACGGATGGAGACGTGCCACGTATGATCTCTTAGAATGTATTATAAAATTAGGTGTTCTTTTTTTTTTTTTTTTTTTTTGTAAGAGCACTGTATTACAGACTATATCCATTATGTATTGTGATAATGCTATGAATAACTGGTATATACATTCTATAGAGTGATTTAACCTTAGAATTGGGGGGGGATATCTATATATGGTGAAGCCATTAGGGGGAAGGTGGACAATATCCTGGAGTTATTAAGAAATAGGCACATAGGGAGAATGAGTAGTTTTTGAGTGGGGTAGTGATATGGGGGGGGGGGGGAGAAGGGGGAGAATGAAATTAGGATAATTCGAGCGCCAGGGATTAACAAAGATGGGCAACATAATATTTACAATTTATAATATAATATATATAGCATAATGTAAATAAAGTGGAGTTGGGAGGAGGGCTGGAGGTAGCGGGGGCATCTTGGTACAGGAGCGTGCGTAACCAGTACCCCCCGATAGGGAATTACTCAGGGGAATACTCAGCGGATAGGGTATTAGAGTAAACAAGCAGGAGCTAAATTGGCTCTGGGGTAGAGGGGGAGGGTCTGTGTACCGAACCCCCCTGATCTCCACTGTCAATAAGTTAGGGGAAGCGGAGGGTTGGGTGGGGTGGGGGGTTTTTTTCCCCTTTTTTTTTTTTCTCTCTCTCTCTCTCTCTCCTCTCTCCTCTCTTTGCTGTGGTGCCCTCCCCTCCCTTCCTCATTCACTCTCCTCGTCTCCCTGCTCTAGGGGGAGGGGAAGGGGGAGTGGAAAGGGGAGGGCCCCGGGCTGCAAGATGGGGGGTATAAGGATTACCACTTTTAACGTAAAGGGACTAAACACCCCAGAAAAAAGGAGAATGCTCCTTAGTGAACTCAAAAAAATGCGCTCAGATGTAGCTTTTGTCCAAGAAACTCATCTTAGAGCCAGTCGGTTACCCTATCTACAAAATAGATTTTTTCCCTGTGTCTACCACTCCTTTAGCCCAACATCTAAATCTAAAGGAGTGGCTATACTAATATCCAACCAGATTGCCTGGTCACTAACGGAAAAACAGATAGACGAAAACGGAAGGTATATATTCTTAAAAGGTACCTTAGGAGACGAGAAAGTAACATTAGCTACGGTATATACACCTAATATGCATCAAGATACCTTCCTAATTAAAGTACTGTCTAAATTAGATAAATTTGTAGAAGGGAAGTTGATCCTAGGAGGCGATATTAACATGACACTGGACCCCAAATTAGATACATCTCTAGGATCTTCCTCTCTAACGGGAAAATCTAGGAGGCGCGTTTTACGTAAGTTAAAAGAAATGCACCTGGTTGACGCTTGGAGGATATTCCATGGAGAGGAGAGAGACTATACCTTCTACTCTAACCCACATAAAAGGTATTCCCGGTTGGATTATTTCTTGATCCCTCATTATTTACTGACAGGAGTGGAAGAAGTAAACATTGGGAATATAACTTGGTCAGACCACGCCCCAGTGGCAATCGACATAACAATATCAGGCAAGGCTCTCTCCACGGGGTGTCGTTGGCGTCTGAATGAAAGTTTACTACAGACCCCAGAGGTTAAAGAGGCGGTAGAAAAAGAACAGGGAGAATACTTTCGGATCAACGATACCCCGGGGAGCGACCCAAGTGTGGTGTGGGAGGCCCACAAGGCGGTGATAAGGGGGATACTGATAAAGCATGGGGCAAGAATAAAAAGAATGCGAGAAAATCAGGTTAGGAAACTAATGATAGACATCCAAACCTTGGAAATGCAACATAAAGGAACACAGTCAATAAGTGTAGGAGAAGAACTAGGACATAAAAGGAGGGAGTTAGCTGATCTACTGAGGTATAAAGCTAAAGCGATTATTCAAGTAGGCAGAAGGAGAACATATGAATTAGGGGACAAGTGCGGTAAAGTCTTAGCAGGGAAATTGAAAGACACTAGGAATACTGTATATATACCACATATTAAGAATAAGAATGGTCAGGTAAGGTCTCTCCCTAAAGATATAGCACAGAGATTTAGAGAATACTACTCCTCCCTGTACAACTTAGAACAAATAGATATCCCCAGAGGAAGGATAGAGGATTATTTATCCTCAGCACATCTGAAAAGACTATCTTCAATTGAAAGGGAGAACTTGGACAGACCCATCTCAATGGAGGAACTCCAAGGAGTTATGAAAATGGTTAAAAAAGGGAAAGCCCCAGGCCCAGATTGGGTTTACTATACAATATTACCAGTATTTCTACCTTGCTCTTGGACCGTATATGATTAGGATGTTCAATGAGATCGGCCGATCTACCGCACTCCGCCCGGAAGCCCTCATGGCACATATTGCGGTGATTCTCAAAGAAGGGAAGGACCCGGCGGAGTGCGGTAGCTATCGCCCGATCTCATTGTTGAATACAGATCTAAAACTCTTCACTAAAATAATAGCAGCCCGACTACAGCCCCTTTTGACACAGTTAATACATCTAGATCAGGTGGGCTTCATCCCGACCCGGGAAGCCAGGGACAATACCATCAAAGTGTTAAACCTGGTACACTGGGCAAGGGAAACCAAAACACCTTCAATTTTTCTGAGTACAGACGCTGAAAAGGCCTTCGACCGAGTCAATTGGAAATTTATGGCAGGAGTATTAAGACACATTGGACTGGGAGAACATATGTATAGATGGATTATGGGGGTATATACTACACCTCAAGCATTAATCAAGGTAAATGGGATCCTCTCAGAGCCTATTAAAATATTGAATGGAACAAGACAGGGGTGCCCACTGTCCCCGCTATTATACGTTTTAACACTGGAACCTTTGTTGAATAGGATAAGGCAAAACCCGAGAGTCCGGGGATTAGATATAGGGGACAGAGAATATAAAATCTCTGCATTTGCAGATGATATGCTGTTCACCATATCTCACCCCCGGGAATCACTACAGAACCTGATGGGAGAAATAGAGGAGTATGGGGAATTAGCAAATTTAAAAATTAACTATGAGAAATCAGAAGCAATGAGTGTGGAATTATCGGGGGGTGTACAACAAACTCTAAAACCCAGTTTTAAATTTAAGTGGGTTAAGACATCCCTGAAATATCTGGGGATACATATCCCACCAAAACTAGGTAACATCTTTGAAGCAAATTTCCCTCCATTGATGAATATAATTAAGGATACCTTGAGGAAATGGCAGAGGGGATTTCATTCCTGGTTTGGGAGATGTAATGCCATCAAGATGAGCATACTCCCTAGAATACTATACTTGCTTCAAACAATACCAATTAAGATCCCCCCTGCCTTTCTACTTCAAGTAAATAGGCTACTTTTTAGGTTCATTTGGTCTAAGAAAAAACCCAGGGTCAGTAGGAGTAGGATGTTCTTACCTAAGAGTAATGGAGGCTTAGCAATACCAGATGTATCTAAATACTATCAAGCGGTCCATATGAGTAGGATTATAGAATGGGGTAGGAGTATAGGATCAAAGCTATGGGTAGACCTCGAACAAGAAATTAGCCAAGTCCCATTACATAGAGCACCCTGGTGCTATCAAACATTGCCGACACAATTTAAAAATCATCCAATTATAGGGACGACGCTAGCAATAGGCCACAAGATATGCCAGTTAGGTAAAGATACCTCAAGATATTCCCCCCTGTATCCAGTATTAGGAAACCCACTTTTCCCACCAGGTATGGAGAAAGGAGCTTATAGGAATCTGAGAGAGAGGGGCCTTATACAGATAGCAAATTTTTCAGAACAAGACAGATGGCCAACTGTATCCGAATTAGTACTCCCGGAAGGAAGATATGGGGTTAAAAATTGGCAAGCTATACAATTGTGCCATTTCCTGAATTCCTTGGGACCAACAAGTAGATACAAAAGGGAACTAACACAATTTGAAAGCTACTGTGAAGACCAGGAACCCCCAGATAAACTACTGTCTAGGATGTATAGGTTAGGAATAACACCCTTAGATGGCCAGGAGATACCATCTATAAGAGAATGGGCCAGAGATATGGAGAGAAATTTTTCACAAACTCAGCAGCAAAAAATAATTAATCTAACCATGACAACATCAATAAGTACTAGGCTCCAAGAATTAAATTATAAAATATTAAACAGATAGTACTATACACCAGAGAAACTGAGTAGGGTATACCCGGGAACCTTAGATATCTGTTGGAGATGCAAGAAAGATAGGGGAACTATGTACCATTTATTCTGGACCTGCCCAAAGATTAGGAAATACTGGCAGCAAGTATTAAGGATAACTCAAAAATTTACAACATATGAAATGCAGGACGATCCAGCTTTCTGTCTGTTGCACCTAACACAAATCCCAACAAAAATATATAAGAAATCGATCATACAGTAGGTGACTGGGATATTGTGTCAATCTCGCTCCCTTTCTCGGCGAGATTGACCACCTACGAGCCCCATCGCGGGAGCCAGCGCCGAGCTGGCTTGCCGCGATGGAGACAAAGACGTCATAGAAGCGACGGGGATCCGACGCGGATTCCCGCCAATTCTACACGTGGGCGGAGTTTGTTATGAATCCTGAAAGAGAAATCCCCGCCGGATTTTTATAAAGAAAAATCCGGCATGGGTTCCCCCCTCAGAGCATAACGGGCCCTTAGGTCTGTTATGGGTTGTAAGGAGACCCCCCTACGCCGAAAAAAACGGCGTGGGGGTCCCCCCACAATCCATACCAGACCCGTATCCAAAGCACGCCGGCCGGCCGGTCAGGAAGGGAGTGGGGGCGAGCGAGCGCCCCCCCCTCCTGAGCCGTACGGGCAGCATGCCCTCAACATGGGGGGGTCAGGTGCTCTGGGGTAGGGGGCGCACTGCGGCCCCCCACCCCAGAGCACCCTGTCCCCATGTTGATGAGGACAGGGCCCCTTCCCGACAACCCTGGCCGTTGGTTGTCGGGGTATGCGGGCGGGAGGCTTATCGGAATCTGGAAGCCCCCTTTAATAACAGATACCGGCCCCCCACCCTAAGTGAATGAGTATGGGGTACATTGTACCCCTACCCATTCACCTGCAAAACAAAAGCAAATAAACCACACAGTGTATTGAAATATTTTATTAGTTGGCCGCCGGGGGGGGGGGTGTGTATGATCGCTTTTATAAAAGCGCCCCCCTCCGGCGGGCTTCTGTGGGGGGGTGGGTGCCGCCGTCTGGTTCTTTTCCGCCGCCGGGGGGGGCGCTTTGATAAAAGCGCCCACCACCCGGCGGGCTTCTTTCGACGTCTTCGGCGGCGGGGGGGGTCTTCTCCCACTCTCGGGGTCTTCTCCCGCTCTCCGGGGGTCTTCTCCCACTCTCCGGGGGTCTTCTCCGCTCTCGGGGGTTCTTCTTCAGGACTCGCCGCCGCTATCTTCGTGTGTTAGCTCAATTACTAGCGGCGGCGGTCCCCTCTTCTGCGACGTCGGCGTCTTCTTCTTCTTCTTCTTCTTCTGCTGCTGTCCAGATGTTGACGCGACGCTTCCTCCCGCTGATATGCCCGGCGCGCGGCTCGCAGCGAAATATATAGGCCTGTCTTGTGACGTCGCAGTCCCATCATGCTCCGGTAGGTACCACGTGCTACCTACCGGAGCATGATGGGACTGCGACGTCACAAGACAGGCCTATATATTTCGCTGCGAGCCGCGCGCCGGGCATAACAGCGGGAGGAAGCGTCGCGTCAACATCTGGACAGCAGCAGCAGAAGAAGAAGAAGAAGAAGAAGACGCCGACGTCGCAGAAGAACCGCCGCCGCTAGTAATTGAGCTAACACACGAAGATAGCGGCGGCGAGTCCTGAAGAAGAAGAAGACCCCCGGAGAGCGGAGAAGACCCCCGGAGAGTGGGAGAAGACCCCCGGAGAGCGGGAGAAGACCCCGGAGAGTGGGAGAAGACCCCCCCCGCCGCCGAAGACGTCGAAAGAAGCCCGCCGGGTGGTGGGCGCTTTTATCAAAGCGCCCCCCCGGCGGCGGAAAAGAACCAGACGGCGGCACCCACCCCCCCACAGAAGCCCGCCGGAGGGGGCGCTTTTATAAAAGCGATCATACACACCCCCCCCCCGGCGGCCAACTAATAAAATATTTCCCAAAGATTAGGTACCCCATACTCATTCACTTATATCTGGCTTATTAAAGCTTCCAGATTCCGATAAGCCTCCCGCCCGCATAACGGCCAGGGTTGTAACTCATCAAAAATTTACCCCAGACAACATATGAAATGCAGGACGATCCAGCTTTCTGTCTGTTGCACCTAACACAGATCCCAACTGGAATGTAAATTCCAGCGATATAGCCTGTCGCCGAGAAATCGATCATATGCCATATGATGAATGAAGCTAAGGCGGGGATAACTCAAAATTGGAAAAAAAACAAACCCCCTACGATAACCGACTGGCTCTATAGGGTGAGGAATATTGGCGCAATAGAAGATGTGATATTATCAGCCCAAGATAGAAAGGAACAATACAACATGACTTGGGGAACATGGAACGCATTTATGTACTCAGAGGAAGGGAGGAGGTTGATGGGGAGGGGAGTGAAGGAACGGGACAGAACGGGGCCCTACGCAACCTGATAAAGAGCTTTGCTCCATAAGAGGGGAGAGGAGGGGGAGGGTGGGTGGGGGAGGGGGGTGGGCTTATACTTCTTTTCCTTTTTTTTTTTTTTTGGGGGTAGGGGAGGACGGGTGGGGGAAGAAGGAAATACGATAACATAAGAGAATACGAGAATTATAAATGGAAGTAAGGACAGGCGGGGGCTGGGGTAAAAAGGACAATTAAAGATAGACAAATAGGGTAGGATTGGAGAAAACAGGGGAATATAACACCCTACTAAATAGAGGGGGAAGAAACCTAGAGGAGAAGCCCAAGAGATGTAAACAATTAGCCTCCATCCATCCCTACCCTGTCTCCTCTAAGTTTCCTTTCTAGCTCTAATAATATAAGAGACTACGAGACAATAAGATTACTGTCCTGTATATATGCTTTGTTAAAATATGGTGAATAAGAAATTTCTGTTGTAAAACCAATATTTCCCTGAAACTGGGCATTGCAAACTAAACTATTTTTAAAATCAAATTTTTGGCCAGATAAGGCTATGAAAATGTTCACGCTTTGCCCATTAGGTGCTATATTATTGGCGCAAAAAGTATTAAATGGTCAGCAATATAATTTATTACTTAAAATTTTAGGTACACCTGTGATAAGGGAAGAGGGTTGCCATTGCCTGACTGTATCTGGCTTCACTACCTTCTAAACCATTAACCTGTAAAAAATTAAGCAACAAATAAAAGTGTCTGCTTTTAACCAAAAACTGCAATATTCCTATTGAGTGTTAGTAAGGACACCCTACATATCTTTTTCTTCTATATGCAACCTTGAGGTTATATTGATTAATTGAGAAGCTGTATGATGGAATTCAGGAATTGGTTTTAGGGGCAGCCTCAATGACTGCTTACTGTGGAAACACATATTTAGCTGTAGAATTTATATTTTTTATTTTTACAATATGTTTTGCTTGCCAACAATAACAAAATCACAATCAGTGTTGCTCATCGTCCTTTAAAAAAGTAATTAATTACAGTTACAAATTACTTGTCCGAAAAAGTAATTGAGTTAGTGACTCAGTTACTACATTGGCAAAGTAATTAGTTACTCAGCAAAGTAACTGACTTTTTTGAGGCATGAGGCATGTTACAGGCACAGTGAGGCATGTGAGGCATGTTACAGGCACAGTGAGGCATGAGGCATGTTACAGGCACAGTGAGGCATGAGGCATGTTACAGGCACAGTGAGGCATGAGGCATGTTACAGGCACAGTGAGGCATGTTACAGGCACAGTGAGGCATGTTACGGGCACAGTGAGGCATGTTACAGGCACAGTGAGGCATGTTACGGGCACAGTGAGGCATGTTACAGGCACAGTGAGGCATGTTACAGGCACAGTGAGGCATGAGGCATGTATGATGGCACAGTGAGGCATGTATGATGGCACAGTGAGGCATGAGGCATGTATGATGGCACAGTGAGGCATGAGGCATGTATGATGGCACAGTGAGGCATATTACAGGCACAGTGAGGCATGTTACAGGCACAGTGAGGCATGAGGCATGTTACAGGCACAGTGAGGCATGTTACAGGCACAGTGAGGCATTAGGCATGTTACAGGCACAGTGAGGCATGTTACAGGCACAGTGAGTGAGACATGTATGATGGCACAGTGAGTCACTGTACCATTATACATGCCTCACTGTGCCTGTGAAATGCCTCGACGACGATCTCCCTACCTTCTCCTGTTCTCCACATGTCAGACCTCGGCTGCCATCCTCCATTATTTGAAAGCCACGCCTCCTCCTCAGGCTGTTCCGTGATGGGCAGAACAGTAATTTTCCCAGCAGTGCCTGTTTAGTGTTCAGCCTATCACGGATGCCTTCTCATCGTCCGAGGCTGAGGATGAGAAGGCACCCGTGATAGGCTGAACAGTAAACAGAGGCACTGCTGGGAAAATTATTGTTCCGCCTATCACGGAACAGCCTGAGGAGGAGGCACGGCTTTTGATAATGGATGGCTGACGGCTGCTGCTGACACAGGTAAGCAATTACGGTAACGCCGCCCCAGTAATGGGAGCGGCGTTGCCGAGAGGGGAAGAGTTATCTGGTAGATTACTCGTTACCCTCAAAAGGGGTATCGTTACCTAACGGCGTTTATTTAAATGCCGTTAGTTACAACACTGATCACAATTTACCAATATTTGGTAAATGTCTTCGATTTCGGAATAGCAGCAAGTAGTAGCCTGCAAATACTTTTGCTTTTTAATGCCAGAAATGTTTTTTTTTTTTTTTTGTCCATTGGAGACAAGTATGTTTGGAAAACTAGAGAAAGTGCAGAAAAGGGCAACCAAACTGATAAGAGGCATTAAGGAGCTCAGCTATGAGGAAAAATTAGAGGAACTAAATTAATACTCTCTCGAGAAGAGGAGATTAAGGGACATATGATCAACATGTACAACTTGGTGTTGAGTTATTCACTTTAAGGTCATCACACGATCAGTCCATCCGTTGAGAATGGTCCGAAGGACCGTTTTCATCGGTTAACCGATGAAGCTGACTGATGGTCTGATGTGCCTACACACCATCGGTTAAAAAACGATTGTGTTAGAACGCGGTGACGTTTACGTGTTTTAACACAATGACATGCTGAAAAAAACGAAGTTCAATGCTTCCAAGCATGCATCGACTTTTAACCAATGCTTTTGCCAATATATCAATGGACTCAATGGAAGACATAAACAAACTTGTGTCCTACCTCCAATACGATCTGCTAAAAAGTATAGTGGGCTGTGTCAGTTTACACTCTGCATATGCAGAGCAGAAACGAACATACCATTCACCCGCTCTGCTCATTGGGGCCCGCAACCGATTACCAAGTCGCTTAAGTGGCCCTCACTCTTCAAAAGGTTGCGCACCCCTGGTATACAGTCTAGGTCATTTCAACGGAGGTAGATGAGGAATTAGCCAGGTATCCCTGGTGCCATCTTGTTCACTAAATCCTAAATAGGTGATCATTAAGAAGTATCTGGTCCAACAGAGCTAAAACTAAGCACCAGTAGGTCCAAGCACCTTTATTCATTTGCTAAGGTGCCTTGGGAGTTTCCATATACAGGATTTTCTATAAGCAAATGTCAATACTAAGCTCAAAAGTCAGAGCCAAAGCACACAACTCTTGTAATGCAAGACCCTCTGCTGGTTTAAGATGTGGAGTGCACAGTGCTGAGAACATGGCAGGGGTCCAACCTAGTTTTGGTTTTATAGAGTAGCTTGCTGGTTCTCTGGCTAAACATAGCTAAATAGCTGCAAGTAATGCACTTGATTTTAGTATTGCTAGCAACACTTGAAAGAGGATTAGACCATGGAAGGGTTTACGAGCATACATTAAGCAATTCCAAAGTGTTAGAATATCTCAGTTCTAGAGGATGCTCTTTGAACCCCACTTTTTTTAGCAAAGGTTAAACCTCTTACCATGTATGTCTAGTATGTCACTGAGCTGTGGTAAAAATCACTAGACATGTGCACACCGAAACATTTCGTTTCGGATTTTCGTTTAGTTTCCGAAAAATACATTTATTTAGTTACTCCCGAAATTCGTATTTATTTATTTAGTTTTTCGTTAAAAAAATGCATTCGTCCGAAAATCCAAATTAATTAAGATCAAATATGTCATTGAAGGCTTATGGTGTCTGTCAAATGTTCTAAGAAGATTTGACGGAATCTTTAAACAAAAAAGATTTAATGGAATCTTTAACCACTTAAGACCCAGACCTTTACGCAGCTAAAGGGCCCAAGGTGTTTTTTACAATTTGGCACTGCGCTGCTTTAACTGGTAATTGCACGGTCATGCAATGTTGTAGCGAAACGAAATTTGCATCCTTTTCTTCCCACAAATAGAGCTTTCTTTTAATGGTATTTGATTGTCTCTACGATTTTTATTTTTTGCAATATAAACGAAAAAAATACGAAAATTTTGTTATAAGAAAAATCAAATAAACTAAATTTTAGTCAAACATTTAGGCCAAAATGTATTCAGTCTTTAGTAAAAAAAAATCGCAATAAGCGTATATTTATTGTTTTTTTCGCAAAAGTTATAGCGTCTACAAACTAGGGTACATTTTCTGGAATTTACACAGCTTTTATTTTATGACTGCCTATCTCATTTCTTGAGGTGCTAAAATGTCAGGGCAGTACAAACCCCCCCCCCAAATGACCCCATTTTGGAAAGTAGACACCCCAAGGAAACTGCTGAGAGGCATGTTGAGTCCATTGAATATTTTTTTTTTGTCCCAAGTGATTGAATAATGACAACATTTTTTTTTTTTTTACAAAAAGTTGTCACTAATTGATATATTACTCACACATGCCATGGTTATATGTGGAATTGCACCCCAAAATACATTCTGCTGCTTCTCCTGAGTACGGGGATACCACATGTTTGGGACTTTTTGGGAGCCTATCCGCGTATAGGGCCCCAAAAACCAAGCACCGCCTTCAGCATTTCTAAGGGCGCAAATTTTTGATTTCACTCTTCACTACCTATCACAGTTTCGAAGGCCATAAAATGCCAAAATAGCACAAAATCCCCCCAAATGACCCAATTTTGGAAAGTAGACACCCGAACCTATTTGCTAAAAGGCATGTCGAGTCCATGGAATATTTTATATTTTGACACAAGTTGTGGGAAAATGACAAACTGATTTTTTTTTGCACAAAGTTGTCACTAAATGATACATTGCTCACACATGCCATGGTTATATGTGGAATTGCACCCCAAAATACATTCTGCTGCTTCTCCTGAGTACGGGGATACCACATGTGTGGGACTTTTTGGGAGCCTAGCCGCGTATGGGACCCCGAAAATCAAGCACTGCCTTCAAGATTTCTAAGGGCATACATTTTTGATTACACTCCTCACTACTTATCACAGTTTCAAAGGCCATAAAATGCCAAAATACCATAAAAAAAACAAATGACCCCATTTTGGAAAGTAGACACCCCAAGCTATTTGCTGAGAGGCATAGTGAGTATTTTACAGCTCTCATTTGTTTTTGAAAATTAAGAATTTTTTTTTTCTTCAAAACTTTGTGACAAAAAGCGAGATCTGCAAAATACTCACCATACCTCTCAGCAAATAGTTCGGGGTGTCTACTTTCCAAAATGTGGTAGTTTGGGGGGGGGGGTTTGTGGCATCTGGGCATTCCATGACCCCCGAAACTGTAATAGGTAGTGAGGAGTGAAATCCAAAATGTACACCCTTAGAAAGCCTGAAGGCGGTTATTGGTTTTTGGGGTCCTGTACGCGGCTAGGCTCCCAAAAAGTCTCACACATGTGGTATCCCCGTACTCAGGAGAAGCAACAGAATGTATTTTGGGGTGTAATTCCACATATGCCCATGGCATGTTTGAGCAATACATCATTTAGTGACAACTTTGCGCAAAAAAAAAAAAATATTATTTTTCCCGCAACTTATGTCAAAATATAATTTATTCCATGGACTCGACATGCCTCTCAGCAAATAGCTTGGGGTGTCTACATTCCAAAATGGGGTCATTTGGGGGGGTTTTTAATTGTCCTGACATTTTATGCACAACATTTAGAAGCTTATGTCGCACATCACCCACTCTTCTAACCACTTGAAGACAAAGCCCTTTCTAACACTGTTTGTTTACATAAAACATATTTTTTTTTGCAAGAAAGATAAGTTGAACCCCCAAACATTATATATTTTTTTAAAGCAATATCAATTGCTGTTTACATATGTTTACATATGACTCCAGACCGACACTTGCGTTCGCCTTTGCGCAAGAGCAGGGGGGGACAGGGGTGCTTTTTTTTATTTTATATTTATTTAGCCTTTTTTTTTATTTGTAAACTGTTCCTTCCATTCTATTGTTTTTTTTTTACCATTTTTATTGTTATCTCAGGGAATGTAAATATCCCTTATGATAGCAATAATTAGTGACAGGTTCTCTTTTTTTTTTTTTAATGGGGTCTATTAGACTCTAGATCTTTCCTCTGCCCTCAAAGCATCTGACCACACCAAGATCGGTGTGATAAAATGCTTTCCCAATTTCCCAATGGCGCTGTTTATATTCGGGGGGGGGGGGGACACTGAATGTAAAAGCAGTCTAGAGGCTAATTAGCTGCTAGGACTGCTTTTACATTGAAAACCGACCGCTGGCTGAAAAGAATGATACCAAGATGATACCTAAACCTGCAGGCATCATTCTGGTATAACCATTCAAAGTCCAGCAACATACCAGTACGTTGATGGTTCTTGTTGGACATGTATTGTAATCTTTTTTTCATGCACCCACTTCTAATGATGGGCATACATGCACCATTTATATATGCCGAAGCATGGGGGCATTCTCCCGCAAAAAAGTTATGCCACGTACACACAGTCAGACTTTTCCACGGACAAGCCTCTGTTGGAATTTCGACCATATGTACGCGGCATAAAAAGTTATGCCGCATACACACGGTCAGACTTTTCCACGGGAAAGCCTCCGTAGGAATGTCAACTGTATGTACGCGGCATTAGGAGCAAAATCGCTCCTCCGCCCGTAATGCCCCCATGCTTTTGGCATATATGCTCCTACAGCAGTGGAGTCGTGGCTTTATTTATCGTGGGAGCAAACGCTCTTGCTGTCACGCTAAATAAATCCGCGCTGCAACTGAATGGCGTACCTGCTAAGCAAATGATAGTTAACATTAAAACAAAGTAACATTACAGTATATCAGTAAGACCATACCATACCTGCAAAGCAAATACCAAAAAAAAACATAGTCAAAAATAAAACATTTTTTAACGCAACCTGTGCCTAAAATATATATATGCCGAAGCATGGGGGCATCCTCCCGTAAAAAAGGTATGCCGCGTACACACAGTCGGACTTTTCCACGGGCAAGCCTCCGTAGGAATGTTGACCGTATACGCGGCATTAGGAGCAAAATCGCTCCTAATGCCTCCATGCTCCTACAGCACTGGAGTCACAGCTTTATATATCGTGGGAGCAAACGCTGTTGCTGTCAAGATAAATAAGTCTGCGCAACAGCTGAATGGCGTACCTGAAAGCAGTAAAGTAAATTGCATACCTGAAAAGCAAGCATGAAAAAACATAATAAAAATAAAACTTTGCAGAATAGAATACAGTAAAAAAGAGCAGAACAATAGAGAGAGAATAGAGAGGGAGAGAACAATAAAACGACAACTATTTTTATTTTTTTATATATTTTTTTGTGTTTTTATTTTTTACTTCGAAAACGCTTCCAAAAAAACTGTTAGCGATCACAGGGATCAGGCCTGTCTCTGCGAACGCTGCAGTTATGTGTGTTGTGTTTTGTAAGTGATAGTGATCGATCGATACTGCACTTGGGTGGGTTGGGCTGGGCTGGGTGAAGGGGCAAAACGCAGATGCTAGTGGGTATCTGTGCTGATTCCACTAACAATGCGTTTTTGGGTACCCTAAACTGCTAGGTACGCTAGTATAGATCTGATCAGATCAGGTATCGATCCATTCTGATACTATACCACTAAGGGGGGTGTATGCTTTGCGCGTAGGTGTAAACGTTACTGGCACTAACCTGGGGCGACGCAGGGTGACACAGACCCTGACTGACGCTAAAATGTAATTGATATCACCCGCCGGGCGATCAGGGCTTAAACCTTTATTGGGTTATATACGACGGGTGCCCTGATGCTATAAACAGCAAACTAACTAACCAGCGTCAACCGTAACACTTATACGGTGATCACTGAAAGGGTTAACTAGGGGGCAATCAGGGGGTTAAAACCTTTGTTAGGTAATATATGGGGGTACCTGACGCTTTATAAAAACCTGTCGGCGAACCTAAATAACTAACTGGCTAACCAGCGTCACCAGTGACACTTACACAGTGATCACTGGTGAAAGGGTTAACTCTAGGGGCAATCAGGGGTTAAAACCTTTATTAGAAAATGTATGGGGGTACCTAGCGCTATAAAAACCTGGCGACGAACCTCAAAAAATAACTAGCTACCTAGCGGCACCAGCGACACTAATACAGCGATCAGAAAAACGATCGCTTAGCGACACTGGTAATAGGGGGTGAAAGGGTTAACTAGGGGGGTGATCAAGGGGTTAAACCTGCATTGGGGGGGCTAGGGGGCTACCCTGAACCTAAAGGGGCCTAACACTAACTGCCCTGACACTTTTTACTGTCACAACTGACACTAAATGCAGTGATCAGAAAATAAATGATCACTGCAATCAGTGACACTGACAGGGGGCTGGGGGGGGATTTGTGTGCCTATGTGTACAGTGTGTCAGTGTGCTGTTGGTGCAACTCACTTGTGATGTCTTCTCTCCTCTAGCCGGACGAAAATACCGGCAGGAGGAGAGATGACATCACTTCCTCTGCCTGTGTTTACATTACACAGGCAAAGGAAGTCCACAGGCGGAAGGGGATTGGCTGGGAGCGATCGCCAGGGGGTGGCCAGAAACTAACAGCCACCCCCCTCATCCCAGATCACTCCTACAGCCTACGGAAACGCCGCATGTACCAGGGGGGTCCCGATCGGACCCCCGACCCACATCTAGGCAGGCACATACAGGTACGTACATGTGCCTGTCAGTGCCATTCTGCCGACGTATATGTACATGCGGCGGTCGTTAAGTGGTTAAAAAAAAAAAGATTCGATGGAGCAACGAAACTGTACGATGCCACAATCAAACATTTCCGGTCGAATGTTCAATATACAAGCTATAGAAGAATTGTAATGTCTTATAAAGTCATTTTAAAAATCACTTGCGGCTATAATGAATTGTCAGCTCCCGGCAATTCAGAGAGAATTCATTTATAAAAAACAAAACAAGAAAAAGCGTAGGGGTCCCCCCAAATTCAATTACCAGGCCCCCGCCATCAATTAAAAAAAAAAATGACTTGGGGTTTCCCCCAAATATCCATTCCAGACCCTTCAGGTCTGGTGTGGATTTTAAGGGGAACTCCACCCCAAATTTAAAAAAAAATTGGTGTGGAGTTCCCCCAAAAATCCACATCAGACTCCTTATCCGAGCACGCAACCTGGCCGGCTGCAAAAAAAAAGAGGGGGGACGAGAGCGCCCCCACCCTCCTGAACCGTACCAGTCCACATGCCCTCAACATGGGGAGGATGTCTCCATGTTGATGGGGACAAGGGCCTCATCCCCACAACCCTTGCCCGGTGGTTGTGGGGGTCTGCGGGCGGGGGGCTTATCAGAATCTGGAAGACCCCTTTAACAAAGGGGACCCCCAGATCCTGCCCCCCCCATGTGAATTGGTAATGGGGTACATTGTACCCCTACCATTTCACTAAGGAAGTGTAAAGAATTGTAAAAAAAAGAAAACACACACACCGTGGAAAAAAGTCCTTTATTTAAAAAAAAAATCCAGTGGTGGTAATCCACTCTCGATCCCCGCTCCCCGATCCAACATTGTCAGTATCCAGCGATGGGTGATCTCCTCTTCACCAGGGTCCAGCGATGAGAAGATCATCCAGGTCTGGGAACCAGAGCGCAGCATCGCCGTCCACCTCTCTCCACCGGAGACAGCCCGGCGAATGACGCGGCTGGAGCTAGTGACAATTCTTATATAGGTAAAGAGGGGCCACCGGTCACGTGACCCTGTCCCCCTCTGACGCGCCCTTTGCTACGTCACTGGGAAAGCCCAGTCTTAGAAATGGAAGGTTTAGAATGGAGACAAACTTGTTGCCACGGGAAGCAGTGCTACCACCCTACTTGATACAGATAACCTTTAGGGAGATAGGAAGCTGAGAGAGTATTGCCTCTGGAGATTATTAAAGTTAGGAAAACATGAGTGAACAATGTGTTTTTATATCCTGCAACGTAAGAGGAATGGGGTCAACCACTAAGAGAAGTCAGATATTTACAATCATCGGACAGACCAAGACAAAAATAGTATGTCTGCAGGAAACGCATATGACAAAGTATAATTTAAAATATTTAAAGAAACCATGGGTTAATCATATATACCACTCATATCATACATCATACTCAAGGGGAGTGTCCATGTTGATACACTGCTCAGTGCCATGGGAATGTATTAAGTATAAATGTGACCCTGAGGGTAGATATGTAATCATTTATGGAGCTTTATATTCGTTGCCATTTGTGTTGATGGGAATTTATAATCCACCTCATGGGGGTATACAGGTTTTGAAGGAGGCAGTGCTGTTTCTAGCTCAATATCCTGATAACTATGTGATGTGCATGGGGGATTACAATATGTTATTGGATCCAACCTTAGACAGACATGGAAGGGCAACCCCTAAACGGGTTAGTAGAGAAAATACGCTAAAAAGGCTTTTGGTTGAGGTAGGTTGGACTGACCTGTGGAGAATTAGGAATCCACACACCAGGGCTTATTCGTGGTCAGCCCCAGGAGGAAGCTGTTTGTCGCGTATTGATATGGTTTGTGGGAATGATAGAGTTCAACCATTGGTACCATCAGTTTGCTACCTACCTTGGGGGGGGGGGGTATCCAATCATTCCCCACTATTGTTCGGATTAAATATTGGTCCTAGGGGTAACCGGCCAACCTGGAAAATGCATCCATACTGGCTAGCAAAAATTGGGCCTGATGACCGAATACCAGAACAACTAGATATCTTTATTGAGGCACATGGGACTTATGCAATGGATGGTAGTAAATGGGATGCATTTAAGGCATACCTGCGGGGGGTCTTGAAGTCAACTATATCACACGTTAAACGTGTCAGTAGGCAAGGAGAGGAGGAACTGGCTAAACAGTGTACAATAGTGGAGGATGAGTTTATATCCAACAATTCTTTTTACGGCAGAAATTTTTTGAACAGGGGAACCAAGCTAGTAGACTATTGGCATTTAAAGCTAAACAACAGACAGCTTCAGCTAATTCCAAGATACAAAATGAACAGGGGATATTAGTTTGTACAATAGAAGAAATACTAAAATGCTTCCATGAATATTATGTTAAATGTATGCCACCTCATTAACATGTGCAGAGGAGGATATAGTGGGGTACCTGGAGGAAGTAGAGTTCCCAAAACTAACAAGAGAACATGTGAAATTAATGGACAAGGAGATTACAGAGGCAGAAGTAAGGGAAGCTATTGGCTCGTTGGCAACGGGTAAATCCCCAGGCCCGGATGGAGGTGTATAGTCGATATGTAGATCTGATAGCTCCAATACTAACTAAGGTATATAGAGTGGCCTTTGTTAGAGGACAACTCCCACACTCCATGTATGAAGCGACAGTAGTTTTACTATTAAAAACGGATAAGGACCCAAGTGAATGTACCTCATATAGGCCAATATCTTTGTTGAACTGCGATTATAACATTTTGGCCAAGATATTGGCCAAAAGATTAAATACTGTAATAACATCTATAGTGCATGCCGACCAGACAGGTTTTATAATTGGCAAATCAACATCAATAAATATTCGTAGAACACGATTTGTAGTACAGATGAAAGAGTATATTCCAGAGACAGGGGCTGTGGCATCTCTTGATACAGCCAAAGCCTTTGACTCCGTAGAGTGGAGATTCTTGCAGGCAACACTGGGGAAGTTTGGATTCGGGAACAGATTTAAGCAATGGGTAAGGATACTATATCCAGCCCCGCGACTTAAGCTATTGATTAATGGGATATTGACCCCATCAATTAACTTATTTAGGGGTATGAGACAGGGGTGTCCGCTGTCTCCTCTTCTATTTGCTATTACAATTGCGTCATTAGCTTTACGATTCCGTCAGTCTGAAGAATATAATGGGATAGAAATGGGCGACGGTACAGAACAGATTGGACTGTATGCATATGACATCATATTGTATATGCGAGATACACAGGATACCCTGAGGAATGATATGAGTATAATAAATACATTTGGTAGGTACTCAGGACTTAAGATTAATTGGCAGAAGTCTTTTCTAATGCCAATGCATCGAGAGGGGGAAATGGAGGAGATGACGGATACCCCACTTAAGACAGTGGACTCCCTTAAATATTTAGGGATCCATATAACAAGACAACCCCAGGCGGCATTGGAGACCAATGTTTATCCATTGATGGAGTATATTAAAGTCAAGTTGGGGATTTGGAGTAAACTTCCTTTGTCAGTGGTGGGAAGAATACATTTAATTAAAATGATCCTACTACCAAAGTGTTTGTACACCTTCTCACACTCCCCAGCAGTAGTGCCTAAAAAGTTCTTTAAAAAGTTGAATTTACAATTTATAGAATTTATATGGGCAAAAGGTAGATGTAAAGTAAAGCTGACAACATTACAAAGACAGAGGCAGGGTTGGCACTGCCAGATGTCTATTTGTATTACATGGCAGGACAAATGAGACATTTGCGTAACTGGTTTACACAGGAACAAAGCTCGGGAGTAGAGAAGTATTTGTTAAATATATTACAAGCTGAGAACTTTTTGGTAGTATTAGAGACAAAACGTATACATACACCAAGGGTCATGATCCAGATGCTCTCATTGGTACGATCAGTATGGCGGGAGGTCAAAAAATGAATGGGCTTCAGGGATATCCCTGCTGAGCTATCTATGTGGGATAATCCCTTGTTTGGAGAACTATATACATTCGAGGATAGTATATTTTGGAAGCAAAAAGGAATAGTAGCTCTGGAACAGGTATACCAAAGTGGCAATATATGCTCATTTGAAAACACTATAAACTAGTCGACACATTCTTTTATAGATTTTTACAGTTAAGACATGCGTTAAGTGCCCAATTTGGTAGTAAAAGTATAGATATATCTAGATTTCCCCTTATAGGAATTATGAGAACTCAAGGACCAAAGGGATTAGTATCCAAGTTGTACACATATTTTATGCAGGCCAAGATACGGGACTCTCCGCTTCAGATTAAGAGGAAGTGGCAAATGATATGTCCATCTATGTCAAATGAGATTTGGGGGGAAGCCTGCAAATCACATTTGACAGTATCAACTGCAAGCAATAATAGATTGATACAGTTTTACATAATACACCAGGTTTATCTTACACCGTATAAACTAGGCCTGATGGGGAGAGTAGTAAACGCGGAGTGTGCAAGATGTCACCTACCACGGGCTGACTTCGAGCACATGATGTGGTCTTATCCCAGCATCAGTAGATATTGGAGACAGGTTTTGGATATACTTTTAGAAGTGGTGGGAGGATGCGTCCCATTTACTCCAGAAGTATGTCTATTGGGGTTAATCGAGAGTCAGAGGTGGAATGTATATGCTAAGACTTGTTTACAAGAAACTTTAGTTATGGCCCGCAAACAAATTGTACTTGGATGGATGCAACCTACGCCTCCTTCGAAGGGACAATGGCTTGGGGCGGTAAATCAAATCCTTTCATATGAGAAACTATTGAACGAGCATAGAGGAACACCCCAGAAGTATTATAGAATTTGGGATGAGTGGTTGAACTCGGGGTCAACTCTTAGGCCGCGTACAGATGAGGAGACATGTCCACTCAAACATGTCCAACGGACCGTTTCCAGCGGACATGTCTCCTCGGATTTTGGTGTACACACCATCGGACCAAAATCCCCTCGGACTGAGGACACGGTGATGTGGCGGTGATGTTGACAGTGCCATGTCACCACTCCAGGAGGTAAAATACTTCCACGCATGCGTCGAATCCATTCGATGCATGCGGGACATTTATGTCCGCTGGTTAGGCGTACTAACCAGCGGACATGTCCGACGGACAGGTTTCCAGCGGACAAATTTCAAAGCATGCTTTGAAATTTGTCCACTGGAAAAACCTGTCCTCTAGGTCGTACACACGATCGGATATGTCCGCTGAAACTGGTCGGCGGACCAGTTTCAGCGGACATATCTGATCGTGTGTATGCGCCCTTAGTGGTGAATAAGTAGAAGAGGGGCACTAATAGAAGGAAATTCTGATTATTGGAAGTCAGAAAAGAGGGGGGAAGGGGTGCTGCAACCAATGTAACGGGGTATTTTGTCTTTATTGTTTTGTTTCCTTTTTGTTATCTGTTGGTTTTTCTTTTTCAAGGTGGAATGTAATGTATAATGACACTTTTTCTGTTGATGTGGTTGTATTTATGAAATGGGAAAATAATTAATGAAGAAATATAATAATATTGACGGATGTAGACATGTGAAAGAATAAAATAAAAACGTTTTTTTTAAAAAAAAGAAAGGGGAGCGACACGCCCACTCCCACGGGAGACAGACGTGTCTGCATCCTAACAGAGAATAAAGGTATTAAAATGCATTTAAAAATTTTGCATAGCGAAATGTAAGCTATACTTGATATTTAGAGTGAACCTCCGCTTTAACTGTAGAGAATGCTGGCAGCACTGTCCCAGGAGACTGGGGGTCTCATGGGATGGGAGTGCAGTGTGGCTATGTACTGGATGGGGGAATGTATAATGGATGGGGGGGATGTGTACTGGATGGGGGATGTATAATGGATGTGGGGGAATGTATAGTGGATGGGGGGCTGTGTACTGGATGAGGGGCTGTGTACTGGATGGGGGGATGTATAATGGACAGGGGCTGTATACTTGGGGGGGGGGGGGCTGTATAACGGATGGGGGGATGTATAATGGATAGGGGGATGTGTACTGGACTTGATATTTAGAGTGAACCTCCGCTTTAACTGTAGTGAATGCTGGCAGCACTGTCCCAGGAGACTGGGGGTCTCATGGGATGGGAGTGCAGTGTGGCTATGTACTGGATGGGGGAATGTATAATGGATGGGGGGATGTGTACTGGATGGGGGATGTATAATGGATGTGGGGGAATGTATAGTGGATGGGGGGCTGTGTACTGGATGAGGGGCTGTGTACTGGATGGGGGATGTATAATGGACAGGGGCTGTATACTTGGGGGGGGGGCTGTATAACGGATGGGGGGATGTATAATGGATAGGGGGATGTGTACTGGATGGGGGGCTGTGAAAACATTTTTTCCTTAAACTCCCCTCTTAAAATTAGGGTGCGTGTTATACGCCTGTGCGTGTTATACGCCGATAAATACAGTAATTTTTTTATAACATTTAATTACAATATGACTTGTATTGCAATTGTATTATTTTTTCTTTATTTGCTTTTTTTTTTCCACCAAAGTGGAGTTACCCTTTAAATTTTTCCAGGGGTTTGTAAACTTATAAACCCAACTGTATATTCCTTTCTGAGGTTGTATTTTGGGTAGTTTATTTTCTAATATAAGACAATAATTCATAGCAAGAATGAGCAATCTGCTTGTCGTTCAGATCTAGTGTAATGTATTCTAATATATCTAATCTATTAAAGGAAGTAATTATGATGTAAGTAATTATGATGTTAGAGACAGCTAGGCTTTCAGAAGGATGCTAGTGATGACTAGCTACATATTTCTCTCTGTACAGGTACCAGTGGTGGCTGGTGAAGTTTTAGGATGGTGGGGCACCAAACCTGCCCTTCCTTTTGACCTCTCCCACTTCTCATTAGCCCCACCCTTAAAGAATCCACCCACTCCCTCCCCTGTATTCCACTTGCTTTCACCCATAGAGTCAGAGGTATACAGCTCAGCATCACAGGGCAGGTATATAGCTCAGCCTCACAGATCAGGGTATATAGCTCTGCCTCACAGATCAGGGTACACAGCTCAGCCTCACAGATCATGGTATATAGCTCAGCCTCACAGCTCTGGGTATATTGCTTAGCCTCATAGGTCAGGGTATATAGCTCAGAATTACAGATCAGGGTATATAGGTCAGCCTCAAAAATCAGTGTATATAACTCAGCCTCACAGATCAGGGTATATTGCTCAGCCTCATAGACCAGGGTATTTAGCTCAGCCTTACGATCAAGGTATATAGCTCAGCATTACAGATCAGGAAATATAGCTTAGCCACACATCAGGGTATGCAGGTATATATCATCTTGCTTCATGTATATATGTGTGAAAATACTGAAGCGCTGCTATGTGTATAAAAACTAATGAGGTGAAACACAGAGCAGCTGCACTGCATTCAAAATGATCTCAAGCATGAAGGTAAAAAATTCTTAAACAATGGAGCGCTTGCTCTGTGTATAGAGTGCATAATGCAATCAAAAAATCAATAGATAGTGACAATTTCAAGTATAAAATATATAAAAAAAATATAAGAAATATGTATAAAAATCCAAAATTACAGTCAATATATATATAAAAGTGCTCCTCCACAAAGTGTAATCGTCTATTATTTTATCCATGTCACCACTTCCACCACCAGGTGCAATGCCTGCTCACCTTTTGGAGGCGACTCCCTTGGGTCATATAAAGCCCTTAGAGACAACTATTAAAATGGCCCAAGGGATAAGTTGGTGACGCGTTCATCCGGTGTCTCAGTTACACCGTTGTAACGGTGAGGAGGAGAGCAGTGTCTCCCTGATTAACCTTACATAATACAAGCTATATACAAGATGATGTAACATGTGAGTGGGATATTGCTATATGTTTTTATCTATGACCCTGATATAATTACATTGTTTCGTGATAAAAGGCTGTTTTTCTTTTCCCGAGTCATTTTAGAAGATGGCTGGATCATCTTTAAAAACATATTATTTAGAGCTTTGCATGACCCAAGGGAGTCACCTAAGGAACCGTATGGACCATCTTAATATTTGTCTCTAAGAGCTTTATTCGACCCAAGGACCCATTCTAAACCCTTTTGGATATATATTTCTTATATTTTTTTTATATATTTTATGTTTGAAATTGTCACTATCTATTGATATTTTTTTGATTGAATTATGAACATATCACTTTATACACACTATACACAGAGCAAGTGCTCCATTGTTTAAGAATTTTATACCTTCCTGTATATAGAGACCTTCTTCCATCATGACGGACTGCAGATATACATTATTTGTCCTGTATATATATGTAGTGTATATAGCTGTATACACTACACAGGACAGATGTACTCACAATTTGTGTATATTATCTATGTAGTGTATACAGCTATATATACACACATCCAGTAAGACTGATAAGTGACACCTCCTGATTGATCCATTCCTCACTAGTCAGTACATGGCAGAAATCCCCAAAATGTATTTGCAGCCAGCGAGACATGATGTGGCAGTGGCTCACTGACATCCTGATGCTCCAGTCCAGCCGTGCGATCACTCGGTCATCCGCCCTGGTCTGGGCCCAGTCTGCACTGAGTGGAGAATGATTGAGATCAGAGAAGTGCAGGGAAGTGTGTGCGGAGCGGTGGCCATGGCTGTCAGTGTCAGAGTAGTGAGAGACTGAGTGAAGATGAAGACCGAGCCTGAGGACCTTGGTGCCAGCACTTACCATTAGCCAGAATTACAGAGGTGCCGCTCAGGCCTTCCTTAATCCACCATGCACAGTCCACATCACAGTAAATGTTGGCTTGGAAACCGGAAGAGACACTGCGGTGCTGCAAAAAGCACCTCCAACCTTCCCCTGGTCCTCACCAATCAAAAACAGCACAGGAGCCAAAGGGACAAACCATTGTAGAGTGGGAGTGTTTGCAGGCGCATCGTTTGCACCCCAAACTCTCCCTAAACACAGACGAGTCAGCTTCCCAGTTGCAATCAGATGATTGCAAGGTGTAAAAGCTTCCCATAGACAGCTGTGTGTCTGGCGCCTGGACACACTTAAAGGACCAATTTTTTTAATGACTAGCTTGGGGGGGGGGGGGCCCCGTGTGCCCCCCTATTGATGGGCCGCCACTGACAGGTACCCTTTAATAGGCAGGGGACTCCAGAAGAAGAGGATTGTGGCTGCTATGTGAAAAACTATTGCACAGAGCAGGTAAGTATGACATGTTTGTTATTTTAAAGGGAAAAAAATTAAGCTTTATTATTATCATGCAGGATTTATAGAGCGTTTACACAGTGCTTTACAAAATAAAGGGGACAGTACAATAACAACACAGTTCAATATTTTAATCTTTTTAATCTTTAACCACTTGCTTACTGGGCACATATACCCCCTTCCTGCCCAGGCGAAATTTCAGCTTTCAGCACTGCGGTGCTTTAAATTAAAATTGCGCGGTAGTACGACGTGCCTCCCAAACAAAATTGACGTCCTTTTTTTCCCACAAATAGAGCTTTCTTTTGGTGGTATTTGGTACCTCTGCATTTATTTTTTGCGCTATAAACAAAAAAGAGCGACAATTTTTGGTAAAGCGTATAGTGATTGGTTTGCGCAAAAGTTATAGTGACTACAAAATAGGGGATAGAATTCTGACATTTTTTTTTATTATTATTTTTTTTACTAGTAATATGGCGATCTGCGAATTTTGTCAGGACTGCGATATTGCGGCGGACACATCGGACACTTTTGAGACATTTTTGGGACCATTCACATTAATACAGCGAACAGTGCTATAAAAATGCATTGATTACTGTTTAAATGTGACTGGCAGGGAAAGAGTTAACACTAGGGGGGCATGGAAGGGGTTAAATGTGTATGATGGGTGTGTTTTAACTGTGTGTGAAGGGGGACTGACTGGGGGAGGTGACCGATGCTGTGTCCCTATGTACAAGGGACACAGCATCAGTCTCCTCTCCCCGACAGGACATGGAGCTCTGTGTTTACACTCAGAGCTCCACGTCCCTGCTCTGACATTGCCGATCGCGGGTACCTCGCGGTCATCGCGGCCGCCAGGCATGCGCATCGGCATCCCGGGGACGCGCCGGCTCCGTGCACGCGCCGCCGCCAGCTCGCTCCCCCCAGTGGCCGGAGGACTCTCGGACGTCATAAATCCTGGATTTACAGAGCCACCATGAGGCTGTCATTTGACTATGGCCCTGGGCTCAAGTAGTTAAAAATGAAAATAGAATCTGGTTGGTTGCCATGCACAGCTGTTCCAGATTCTGCCTGTTCCAGCTTTAAAGTGATATTAAAGGTTTAGTGTTTTCTTTTTAAAATAACAAACATGTCCTACTTACTTGCTTTGTGCAATGGTTTTCCACAGAGCAGTCTCAATCCTCCTCCTCTTGGATCTCCCATCGGCGCTCTGGGTCCCTTCACCTTCTAGAGTGACCCCATAGGAAGGTGTGTACTATGGGGACACTCGTGTGTGCTTACTCATGAGACAGCTCTCTGTGTCCACGAGACACATCCCCGCCCTCGCTTTCTCCTCATTGGCTGTGATTGACAGCAGCTTGAGCCAATGGCTCATGCTGCTGCATCTAAGCCAATGAGTAGGGAGAGACCTGGAAGAGCCACTGTTCTCATACACATCACTGGATCGAAATCGGGCTTAGGTAAATATTAGAGGGGGTTGATGAGGGAGCTGCACACTGAAGGTTTTTTACCATCATGCATAGAATGCATGAAGTTAAATGGGTTGTAAACCCTCACGGTTTTTCACCTTAATGCATTCTAAAACCTTTTGCGCTGCAGCACTCCCCCCCAGACCCCCCCTTTTTTTTTCTTACCTGAGACCGATCTTTCCAGCAACGGGGACGAGTACAGCAGCTCCCACCACTGTCTTGGATTTTCATTGGATAGATTGATGGCAGCAGGAGCCATTGGCCCCCGCTGCTGTCAATTAAATCCAGAGCCGAGGGGGGAGGGCTGAGTCCTGCTGTCTGTCAATAGACACAGCAGCAGGACTCAGGAGCATACCGTGCCCCCTGGGAATGTGTCTCTCCGTGGGGGCACTTGAGAAGAGGAGCCAGGAGCGTCGCGGGGGGGGCCCCAGAAAAGGAGGATCGGGCGCTCTATGCAAAACCCTTGCACAGAGAAGGTAAGTATGACATGTTTCTTATTTAAAAGAAACAAAAATAAATATTTACAATCACTTTAGGAAATCTTCAGCCTTTAGATCCACTTAAATACCCCTTTTTACACTGAAGACGCTTTTCAGGCATTTTAGCGCTACAAATAGTGCCTGTACAGCGTCTCTCAGGCCTCCTCAGTGTGAAAACCTGAGTTCTTTCACACTGGGGCGGTGCGCTTGCAGGACTGAAAAAAAGTCTTGCAATCAGCATCTTTGGTGCGGTGCAGGAGCAGTGTATACACCGCTCCTACACTGCCCCTGCCATTAAAATCAATAGGCAGCTCTGCCGAAGCGTCTGCAAAGTGCTTCGGCAGCGGTGCTTTGCGGGCAGTTTAACCCTTTTCTCAGCCGCTAGCAGGGTTGAAGGGCTCTAAGCAATATCTGTGGTGGAGGAAAGGGATATTAAAAATAACATGTGACTTCTTTGCTCAATACCTTCTGAGCCACTAACCCAGCAACTAATAACTAGTATTTTTAGAGGTAGTACAAATTTATATAAAGATAATCATTTGTTCTCAGGTGGACTTATGAGTATGCAGCAGAAGCGATTTATTGTTCTGATCTCCAGTCAGGGTGTATGAGATACTCTGCTCTGTATGGCTTGCAGACAGGAAGGGATGTTGTCTTGTCTTCTGATGTTTGGGATTGGTGGACCATAGACAATGTGCTCAGCAACTTTTCCACTGCTGCAGATTCTGCAATAAAGAATTTTATTAGTGGCACATTACGCGTATGGGTTAATGGGCTTTTATTTGATGCAATACCAAGGTAAGCCACAACATACTGATATACAGTACGTTAGAAGCAAACAAGAGATTGTTAAAAAAAAAAAAACATTCTGTATGTGTTTTTTAAATAGTACAGGCCTTAGATTCTTACAGCATTGTAGTTATTGTCATAATATTATTTACCTTGTGGTCCAGCCTTCAGTAGCCACTGTTGTGCTAAAGATTTGAATTCAGGTTTAATTTTCTCTGATAACCTCTGTTGTTGGGAAAAGTAAAACATTTATTGTGGATACATGGAGCACATTTTATAAAGGATTTTCACGTAGAAATTCAATTGAAAATAAATTCAAATAAATGAGTATTTGAAAATTTATAACCATTTTCTTTGTTTTTGGATTGTTACTTCTAAACTTGATTCTTTGGGTTCCACTATGCTCTCCTGGGGGACATGGCTGCATTTGTGGGGGACATGGCGCATTTGTGGGGGACATGGCTGCATTTGGGGACACATTTAAAAAAAAGTATCGGCGAGTACATGAAAAAAAGTATCGGTACTTGTACTTAGTCCTAAAAAAGTGGTATCGGGACAACCCTACAAAATGATAAACACTGATTTGGATAATATTCACCAAAGAAATGTAGCAGGATAGATTTTGGCCTACATTTATGAAGAATAATTATTTATTTATAACAGAAACCATGAAAAACTTGTTTTGTTTTTTCAAAAATGTTGGTCTCTTTTCGTTCATTTAGCAAAAAATAAAAAACCCAGTAGTGAGTAAATACCACCAAAAGAAAGCTCTATTTGTGTGAAAAAAACTGATAACAATTTTGTTTGGGTACAGTGTTGACTTTGTCCTTCAAAAGCACTGAAAGCTGAAAATTGACCTGGGCAGAAAGGGGATAAAAGTGCTGGTTTCAACGTGGTTCAAATATAGAGTGTACGCAACAAAGCCTATTGGACATACCAAATTCATCATATTTTTAAAATTCCAAAAGTGACAGTGGCCGACCTGGTCAGTTTCACAGATTTGTCAGTTTCAAGTACCAAGTAGCATAGCTTGGTATTGGTGGCGATACTAAGCATTTTCAGGAGTGCGTGTATTTGCGCAAATTCTCCAATACTAAAAACAATGGCCCAGATTCACAGAGAATTAGATTCTCGTAGAGTATCAGAAATACACTACGCTGCCGTATTTTACCTGGCTCTACGTGGAATCCAGGTAGATTTTGTCCAGTAAACGACGGCGGCGTAGTGTATTTCTCCCGTCGCAATCCATCTGCGCGAGTAGGGGGCGTGAAGCATTTAAAATAGGCGCGTTCCCGCGGCGATCGAACTGCGCATGCTCCGCTCGCAAATTTCCCGCCGTGCATTGCGCGAAAACACGTTGTCACGTCGTAGTAGCGTCGTTTACGTACATTCCTATTCCCGAACGAGTTACGTTAAAAAAAAAAAAATATTTTCAAATCGACGCGGGAACGACGGCCATACTTTACATGGGTTACGCACTGTTAGACCAGCAAAAAGCTCCTCTAACATTACGCAGCCAAAAAAATGACGTAGGCGATTGCGAGGGACACTCGTACCTTCGTGGATCGCCGTAAAAACTAATTTGCATACCCCGACGCATGAAAACGACGCAAACTCCTCCCAGCGGCCGCAAAAATATTGCAGCGTAGATCCGAAGGCTTACGAAGACGTAAGCCTCTCGGATCGAAGCCCGAAGCCGCCGTATCATGGTTTGAGGATTCAAACTAGTGATACGGCGCGCGAAATTTGAAATTACTCCTGTCTAACACCAGTTAGACAGGCGTAATTGCTCTGTGAATCTGGGCCAATACCTTCAGATTTGGTTCACATATGTGTGGGCTGGTTTTCAGTGCAATTTTAAAGCCCACCCGGTGCGATTTCAATCAGCAGTTTACATGTGATTCTAATGCAAATTGTAGTGTCTGAGATTAGGAATCGCACAGATGGTTCCCTTCTTCTCATTTTTTTTGCCACATATTGCAAGATTTTTGGGCAGAAGTGCATCGCATAACCAAAAAGTCAACGAACCGTGTTCTACCTAAGGACCCTGGGCTTTTCCTTCTGCGCCATCACAGTTTCCCTGGTAAGACTAATGCCGCGTACACACGATCACTTTTTGTGATGAAAAAAAACGACGTTTTAAAAAACGTCATTTAAAATGATCGTGTGTGGGCAAAACGTCGTTTTATGTCTTCAAAAAAACGACCAAAAAAAAATTCCAACATGCTTGAATTTTTTGTGTCGTTTTTCAAAATGTCGTTTCTTGTGTCATAAAAAGTGACCGTGTGTGGGCAAAGCGTTGTTTAAAACGATGTTTTTAAACCCGCGCATGCTTAGAAGCAAGTTATGAGATGGGAGCTTCAATGGAACAGAGTGCCGTCGAAAGTGTCTTACGTAACCACGCTTTGCAAGAGCATTGTGGAAAAACGATGTTGTGTATGCAATGTCGTTTTTAAAAATGAAGTTTGAAAAACGTTTTGTTTCGTCAGATAAAATGACTTTTTTTTCATCACAAAAAGTGATCGTGTGTACGCAGCATTATAGACGATCCATCTTTTGGTTACCACAGCAAAAAGCTGCATCCTGCTCTTTTGGAAACAGACTCAGACTCCACCCATAGCCGTCTGGTTGAAAAGAGTAGCCAAAATTAATGGGTTGGAGGATTAGGTGGCCAATGAAAGAGGCGTCCGGGATAAATTGGCACAGATTTGTATACTCTGAGGAGTACAAGACCTTGCTGAATTAATTAATCCTAATTGGGTATTGTGCTGAGAGGCTCCTGGATCTGTTGGGGTGGTGATTTTGACTGGATCTACCGGGCAAAAAAATAAACCTCACGGGGTGCAGAGACTCTTTAGTGTAGGGCTTCCCAGAATATACTATTAATGAATTGTGTGCTGCTCATGACTTCACTTGTTTTCCAAATGTTATGATTTTCTAATTGATAATATAATTTGACAAGTTTGTCAGTGGTCTCTGTATTTTATGTGAGTTGTCTTAATAAAATAAAACAAAGTATTGGGAAAAAAAAGAAATCGCGCAGGACTCTTCTTCGAATTGCACTGCGGCCAGCCCGCACATATGGGAACAGGCTGTAAAATCTCACTGAACCGCATGTGAAAACGGATGTGAAAATTATGTCTCTGCAAGGGAAACCTGTGCGGTTTTCATGCATTTATGGTGTGAATGAGGCCTATAAAAAAACGGTCACATTACGCTAAAAATAGGTCTTAGTAATTGGTATCGGTCAGTACTTGAGAAAAAGTATCAGTACTCGTACTCGGTCTAAAAAACTGGTATCGGTGCCAAGCAAAATTATTTTTTGGAATATTAAACTTTTACCTGATAGATGGTGTTCTTTCCTTTCTCTGTGTTCATGCTCTCTTCCTGTTTCGAACTTAGAAATTTTATCATTTTCATGATAGCAGAACAATCTGGATTGTTGATCAGAATAAACAGGTAGAATTGATCAGCATCAATAAGACAAATTTGGTATTCAGCATATACTGCAGCTGTGTCTAGTTCTTCATCACAGTCAGAATCCAGAGGACACCTCACAGGGTCACTAAGAGTATGCTTCCTGTACTGTGACATCCCCTCTTTCTCACTCTACTTTCTATATCACTAAGCACATTCAAACATCCAAGACAGATTTAATTTCTGGAAGAAACTTTCATTTTTGTACTTAGTTTACTTGCACACAAACATACATTCCAGGATTATCAGATTACAAGTGAGTAGACACTGGGTGCTCTACATCACTGCCTGAATGGAAAAGTGAAATAATAAACAGGTAGTCTGTTCCCCCATCTCAAAGTTTTAATTTTCAAGTTTGACTGGAGCATACCTTTAATGGAAATCCTTAATGTTTTTTCTTGTACAACAATATTTTACGCACGTGTGTGTGTGTATATTTACAGTGGGGGAAATATTTATTTGATCCCCTGCAGATTTTGTAAGTTTGCCCACTTAGAAATGAAGGGTCTATATGTTTTATTATAGGTGTATTTTACATGATAGAGACAGACTATCAATCAAAAAGCACACAATACAAATTCCATGCCCTGTAGTGATTCATCCTTCCTGCCTTCCATGCCCTGTAGTGATTCATCCTTCCTGCCTTCCATGCCCTGTAGTGATTCATCCTTCCTGCCTTCCATGCCCTGTAGTGATTCATCCTTCCTGCCTTCCATGCCCTGTAGTGATCCATCCTTCCTGCCTTCCATGTATCATAGTGATCCATCCTTCCTGCCTTCCATGTACCATAGTGATCCTTCCTTCCTTTCCTCCGTGTACCATAGTGATCCTTCCTTCCTTTCCTCCGTGTACCATAGTGATCCTTCCTTCCTTTCCTCCATGTACCATAGTGATCCTTCCTTCCTTTCCTCCGTGTACCATAGTGATCCTTCCTTCCTTTCCTCCGTGTACCATAGTGATCCATCCTTCCTGCCTTCCATGTATCATAGTGATCCATCCTTCCTGCCTTCCATGTACCATAGTGATCCTTCCTTCCTTTCCTCCGTGTACCATAGTGATCCTTCCTTCCTTTCCTCCATGTACCATAGTGATCCTTCCTTCCTTTCCTCCGTGTACCATAGTGATCCTTCCTTCCTTTCCTCCGTGTACCATAGTGATCCTTCCTTCCTTTCCTCCGTGTACCATAGTGATCCTTCCTTCCTTTCCTCCATGTACCATAGGGATCCTTCCTTCCTTTCCTCCGTGTACCATAGTGATCCTTCCTTCCTTTCCTCCCTGTACCATAGTGATCCTTCCTTCCTTTCCTTCGTGTACCATAGTGATCCTTCCTTCCTTTCCTCCATGTACCATAGTGATCCTTCCTTCCTTCCTTTATTCCATGTACCATAGTGACCCTTGCTGCCTTCCATGTACCATAATGTATATGTATCCCTGAGACTCCAGCTTGCGGTACAGCAATCAAAGCATATTTTATAGGTGCAAGGAAGCCCAGATTTTGTTTGACCACAGCCCTTAAACCCCTCCCACTACCATGTTTGGCCACACTCACTTTTTGCATAGCTCGCCGCTGGTTACTTTCTCGCTGAATTGTCCCTCATTCTCAAGTTCAAAAGTTGGGAGGTATCATACTGTATGTAGTTTAATAAAAAGGAGGCCTTTCCTAATTTCCACATTTTCAAATAATTGTTACCTCTATCACTGGCAAGTTTTAGCCAAGCCTGGGCTGCTGCATTGGAATCCGTATCACGGAAAATATGGACCTATAGAAAAAAATCATAGTAAAATTCTAGATACTACTGTAAAGTCCTTTTAGGCACATGTTTCATAAATATTTTTATTTTCTATGACACTCTGAACTTTACAGGACTATGCAAGGCCTACACTTGTAAATGTTTCACAAAGCAACTGGCAATCTTTATGGGTGTATAGCCGGACAAATTGTTCATATAATTGTGTGAGTGGTTGTACTGTAAGTTCGGTATTTTATAACAACCAATAAAAACTTATATTATACTCTTCTGACTTAAGAAAAGTGAATTCTGATTGGTTGTTATGGGTTACTGCAGTAAGTTAAAATTTAGTAAGTAAGGCAATAGCAATAGACCACATTTGTAAAGAACAAAAGCATTTAAAGCAATATGTTCAACAGCTTACAAACAAGAATGTGTTGGTGATTAAGCATATGTTCAAGGTTGAATCGCCTAGTAAAGTACTTTGTTTCCATAACATAATAATGAAAAGCCTGCTTGTAATGAAGGATTTGAACATCAGGGAAGATCTTTCAATTCAACTAGAAAGAACAGTATAAGTTTTAGGAATGTAGATTTAAAAAGGTGTAGATTTGAATAGTTAGCATATTAGCATAGATATAAAATGATGCCAGCTGTCAAGACTGGCACTGCTGTACTATACCTGCTTGTTGTCCTCATAGAGCATCCTTTTCAGGTCTTTCTTAACAGTGGCATTTCCTACAAATTGCAAAATAAAACAAATCTCATCCAGTAGCCATCCATTAATGAATTATTGTAAAATAATAACAGGTACAGAATTCCTAAATTGGGAATTCTTAATACATTATATACGTTATATATATATAACCATTCAAAATAACTTCCAACAGCATGCCTATTACAGACACCTTCACAAAGTTCTTTCCGTATAACTACATGTGAGCTACTGAAATGTGATTAGAGTAACTGTTGGTAGACAGTAGGCAGTCAGAAAGATATAGATACAAACCAGGAAGTTATAGATATATATATAAAAAAAAAAGGAGACATAATTTCCCCAGGAAATAATGTGCAATTGTGTAAAGGTAGATGCACATTTGTTTGAGTACCTTTTTCGTTTGAAGAGCTTCTTTCCTTACAGTTGTAATATCCAGGCAGGTTATGTAGTGTGGTGACCAAAAATACCCTGAAATACACCAAAGAAATAAGTGTGGGTAAATATCCAGTTCCGGCATGGAAGCACTCTTAAAGAGGTAATAAACTTAAAAAAAATAAAATAAAATCTCTGCAAGGTAAAGGCATAATGTGCTAGTCTGCATTGCATACTAAGCCCACCAACGGTGTGCCATCACAACTGCAGAGGCTTTTCCGTCTTCACCTGGTCTTCCTTCCAGGTTCATGGGCTGTGCCGGTTAAATGGCCGAGCCACAATGACGTCACTCCTGTGCACTTTAGTACCAATCGTGGACACGCATGGAGGACCCCGCTCGCTGCTGCTGCCCCACCGAGACAGGGTAAGTGCCGGGCAGACGCCGAGTGGGCAGGGGGGTCACAGTGGCGGCATTCAATGGCACAGTGGCAGCGTTTGATGGGCACAGTGGCAGTGTTTGATGGGCACAGTGGCAACGTTTGATGGGCACAGTGGCAACGTTTGATGGGCACAGTGAGGCTGCAATTGATGGGTTTTTTTCCAGAAATGTTCAGGTTTTTTTGCGCCCCCCCAAAAAAAAATTGAGCACCAACCGCCACTGCTTCTGACTTTACAACTCCTTTAATGTAGCGCTTACCCCTAAAGGGGGTAGTACAGAGGCTTCCAGTCACAAGAACAGTTTCAGACAATTCAGGCTTTGTCTAGTGGATAAAGTTGCTTGCAGAACTGAACCAAAAATTAAAATTAAACATTTTTAAACGCTAAAACGCACTGCTGTTGTGCTTGAGAACAGCGCTAGTGGCACTCAAATCTGCAAAAATATACATAATAAATCATATAGGTGAGTCAGATAAATGCAAAAACACAAATGTGAATTAGTAATACAATGATCAATAAAAATACTACATTTTCTAGTAAATACATATAAAGGTGCAAAAACATCCTATATCGAAAAAAAATTATAAATGCATATTGTGTAAACAAAAGTCCATAATGCTTGTAAAAATATTTCCAATTCTTGCATTAATGTGAAATCCTGATGTGAAAAACAATCTTGAAACGATCAACACACCACCATGTGAATCCACCATCAGCTGAAATTAATGAACTCACCAGAGATATATGCTGGTAACCCAGCCAGTAAAGCCTTTCCCACTTGGAGTAATGTTCTGCAATATCCATAGTTATCCCTTTCTCATACATATGGAACTATCAGCATTTTGATGGTTGAAAATATTTTTAGCCTGAAAAATGAATAGGAATGCAGCCACCACATTTAAGAAATGGTAGCGCAGTGGCTACAGCCATCACATTTAAGAAATGGTAGCACAGTGGCTACATGTGATTAGCACTCACTAGGGTTATCGGTTTGGATTCGCAACCACTGCTCTACATGCCTGGAGTTTACATGTGTGGGTTTCCTCCAGGTACTCTAGTTTCCTCCTACACTCCAAAGACTTGCTGGTAGGTAAATTGGCTCCTGTATAAATTGGTCTAGTATGTGTACGATTGTTAGTTTAGGAGCTTAGAGTGAAAGCTCCTTAAGGCCAGGGACTGATGTGAATGTACAGTATATATTTAATGTGTAAAGAGCTGCGTAAATTGATGGTGCCATATAAGCACCTGTAATAAATCAAACCGTCTGCAATATATCAATATTTCGTTTTTGGGTTTAGTTATCCTTTAACATTTTGTCATTACTTTCTCCTATAACCACCCTTGTTAGAATGTGCATGGTATGTTCACAATGCTCACCTCGCTTGGTAGCAATACCACCCTCTAGTTCCCAGTTAGGCTAATGGTAGGTAGCATTATTGTAGACTATACCTAATCCTTGTGGATTGCGTTGCACTTTGGGACCACATCCCTCTAGTGTGCAAAAGATTTTCTCTGCCACCAGTAGAACTTGTCACACAAATGTAACAGTAAAGGGTACACCTTACTCAGGCGGGTGAGGTTTGTTCATCCTTGTGGGCGAGCTGGGTCTCATTACTGGCTGACAGTTTTCACCAAGGTCCTTACTCCTGTATTCACCAGCATACACGGTGGCACTTCTGGCTTTTCTCATTGACTGATGACTGTGCTGTTGCTGCGCTCTGTGTCTGATCTCCTCATATTCTGTCTGCATAGGAGTACCTTGACGATAGTCATGCGGAACAAATGACTGAAAATTGGCATTATGGTAAACGGAATAGCTGGCCATGCTACAAGGCTAAAAGAGCCAGTGGTGTCTACAGAGGATAGTCTAACAAGTGTTTCCACTGTCACTATTCTTCCTTACAATGTTCAGCTATGTTGTCATTTGCTGCCAGGCAACTCTACTGCATGGTAATTGACACTTGTTACTTAGTGACAACTACATCAAAAGGCCTGATAGAGCAAACACTACATATCCATTACTAAGAAAAGGGAAAACTACATAGATAGGCTGAGCACAGACAGATAATTATTAATAATCTACTTTAAGCAAAATAAATGTCGCTTCCTGAAAAACAAAAATGTTTTATGTAAAATGCATCGATAAAACAAAGCCAAATATACCAGCATTTGAAATGAAAACAACAAAGTAAAAATTTACACTAAACTTGAAACAAAACTCAATTTACATTTCTATGTTTAAAATCCCTTCCCTCTCCCTTCATCTAAGAAAAATACATTTGCAAATCACCACTCATATTCACCACACTCCTAACCAGGTGATCGCTATTGTCACTCTACCCACTTCCTATGAGCCTAGGCTTCTAAGGTTACACCCCTGGGCTCACTGCATAGACCAGCCATCAAACATCAAAATATCAGTGCAACACAAGATCCCCCACTGATGAGGCTGAAGAAAATAAAGAAGAACCCAGGTTTATCATGTGACCACATGGAAGACTTTTGGTATGGGAAATGTTCTTTGATTGTATTAAATTCGTTTTAGTTTTTTGTGAGCTGTTTACCATTATCATTGAAAGTGGAAGTAAAAGAAAACTCTAAATGTTGGGTTGTCCCCAGAAAAGTATTAGAGGAGACATTTTCCAATGGGGACACTAGTTCTGGTGACTTGGGGGTCCTCAAGGAATTCCCTTAATTTGCAGGGATTTATTCTCACTTCCTGTTGGGCTATGATCTCTGCACAGATGGCGGGAAAAAAAATCTGATAGGGTTATAACCCTCCCTTAGGCCGCGTACACACGATCGGTCTAACCCGATGAGAATGGTCCGACGGACCGTTTTCATCGGTTCACAGACTGATGGTCTGATGTGCGTACACACCATCAGTTCAAAAACTGATCGTGTCAGAACGCGGTGACATAAAACACAAGGACGTGCTGAAAAAATTAAGTTCAATGCTTCCAAGCATGCGTCGACTTGATTCTGAGCATGCGCAGGTTTTTGAACCAATGCCTTTGCGTACTAACCATCGGTTTGGACGGATGGTCAGGCATCCATCAGTCCGATTTTAAAGCAAGTTTTAAAACTTTGGTCTGAAGGACGACGGACCGATGGGCTGTACACACGGTCGATTTGGACCGATCGTGTGTACGCGGCCTTACTCTATTAAAAATTAAAAAAAAGATTGGTACTCCAAAACAGTCGTGGTCTTTCCTTGCCAGGGAAATTTGCATATTTACTTGCAATCTGGTTAGAAAGGATTGGTTACAGGTTACTATAGGTGGAGTTTACCAAGTAGAGGTCTGGCACTACTGTAAAGTGTGAAAAGTAGAGGCAAACCCTACCTGGATGATCTTTAGTTTGCTAAAGTACTCTGTATCATAAGCAATTGACATTGTTTTGAATAATATACTTCTGATCTTTTAGTCTGTTGTTGCATCTGCTTGTCTCCTGCAGCCTTGTCCTGTACATGCACTCCAGAGATGGCCGATTTTCTTCAGGGTTTCTTGATGGTGACAAGTCTGCATAATGTGGGTGGAAATTACCAATTAAGCAGCCATTTGCCTGTAGATCTTTTTACTCAGGCTGTGAGCTGAAAGAAAGACATCTAAGGCGGCGTACACACGACCGAGGTTCTCGCTGGAAACCAGCGAGAACCTCGCTGGAATGTGCATTCCAGCGAGGACCTCGGCCGTGTGTACGCTCTCGGCGAGCTTCCCGTCGGGAACGCCTGGAAGAATGGCTGGTTGCCATTCCCGACGGGCGGGTCGCCGATTTCGACGGCCGGCAGGGAACCTCGACGGGCGGAACGATGTGTTCTGCCCGTCGAGGTTCCCTGCCGTGTGTACACGGCCTCATGCCTCGTACACACGACCATGTTTCCCGGTGGTAAAAAGCCTGCCGGGAAACCCAAGGAAAAAACCGAGAACCTGCTCGGTAACTTTATCCCCCTACACACAACCGGGTTTCCCATAGGAAAATTGCCGGGTTAAAAACCGGCGGGAAACAAAAAAGGATGTTCTCTTTTTTTTCCCCCGGAAGTGTGGAGCATACATAGGTTTTGTAGTGTAGGTTCTGTTCTGGCAATATAGGCAAATATAGTTAGCTCAGGGCTAAACTTGATCTGTTGAATCTGGGTTAAGGTTTGGAAAATCAGGGCTGGATGACTAATCCTGGCAGCTCCTCTGGTGCTTCCCCCTGGTCTAGAAGGTGGTAATAACTTCTAGAGCTAGTGGGCAGGAGGCTAGGAGGAGCTGCCTGGAATATTTATGAGGGCCTTGGCCAATCCCTGGTAGTGAGGTGGCAGGGGGTTAGGCTTACCTCATAAATAGGCATGAGCCATGCCAGCAGGAAAGTCAGGTGGATGGAAGATGGAGATTTATTGCTGTGGAGGCTGTCGTGGTCCTCAGGGGTGCCCCCTAGTCTCGGGGGGGGGGTGACCCTGGGCCGGTGCTAAGGTACTGGAAGGATCTTGTCATAACACACGGAGGAACCTTCCTGGAGGCACAGAAGCAAGAGAGAGGACAGTGTGAGTAGAGCAGCACTACTGGGGACTCACAAGGGAGAAGACTAACATTTTGCCAGTTCTCCCTGAAGACAGTAGTGCTTAAGTCTTCAGCTCTTCCCTAGGAGCTCTCCTGCAGAGTCCGCTGGGTGGGATGGTGAGTGAGTTAGTCCTCCAGACTGAAAAGTTAGTCTAGAGGGCTAGAGAAAGGGCCAGCTGTGTTCTGCTACACAAGTAAAGTGCAGGAGGAGTGTCAAGGAGATTGTATATAGGAAGATGTCCCTGAAGTTGTTGCTGAAGTGAAATGGGCATCCCATAACCTCCCATCCCTATTAAAGTCATTAACCCTCAAAAAAAATACCAAAAACAAAGTCACAGACTGTTCTCTGTTTGCGAAGTGTCTGTAAAGATTTGGTGTGCCTGGCTGTTTAGGATGGGGGGTCCCAGTTTATCTGTGGCTCCTAAGGGGGTGCGCTACACAAATATGAGATTTTAGTGATTATGTTTACATACAGTATACTTAAAAATATATCTTAACTCTACTTGGATGACTTTTAGCTTTTTAACCACTTGCTTACAGTGGCACATATACCCCCTTCCTGACCAGGTGAAATTTCAGCTTCTGGCACTACGTCGCTTTAACTGACGACAATTGCGCAGTCGTGCGACGTGGCTCCCAAACAAATAGAGCTTTCTTTTGGTGGTATTTGATTACCTCTGCGGTTTTTAATGTTTGCGCTATAAACAAAAAAAGAGCGATAATTTTGAAAAAAAAATACAATATTTTTTACTTGTTGCTATAATAATTAGCCCATTTTTTTATTTTTTTTATTTTCTCAGTCTAGGCCGATACGTATTCTTCTACATATTTTTGGTAAAAAAAAATAGGAGACAGAATTATTATTTTGTATTATTTTTTACTAGTAATGGCGGCGATCTGCGATTTTTATTAGGACTGCGACATTATGGCGGACACATCGGACACATTTTTGGCGCCATTCACATTTATACTGCGATCAGTGCTATAAATATGCACTTATTACTGTATAAATGTGACTGGCATTGAAGTGGTTAACACTAGGGGGTGAGGAAGGGGTTAAATGTGTACCCTGCATAGTGTTCTAACTGTGGGGGAGGGGGACTGACTGGGGAGGTGATCAATCTGTGTCCCTATGTTCAAGGGGCACAGATTGGTTTCCTCTCTCCCTGACAGGACGCTGTCTCTGTGTGAGCCGGCAATGAGAGATGATCTTATATGTTTACATTTGAGGTCATATCTCATTGGCCGCACAGATTGCGCTGTAAATAGCCGCTGTAATTGGCTATTTACCACGATCTGTGATTGGCTGTGTCCAAGGGACACGGCCAGCACAGAAGTTCCGATGCGTGTTCGGGAGTGCGCGCGGGGAACGAGGAAAGGGGCGGCCATCAAAAGACGGCGTCCCAGAGAAGTAGAGCCACCCTGCGGCCGTACATAGTCGTACGGCCGTCGGGAAGTGGTTAAAGAACTGTGTATCCTAAACAATTGCTATGTTTTTTTTCTTAAAAAGCTTGTTTTATTTATTTTTTCATCCTTCTGATCTCCTCCAGCCACTTTCACCCTCTTCCTGTCTTGATGCACTCATTAGTTCCAGGGTCAGCTACACAGCATACCGGCTGGACCAGCATACCCATGATAACAGTGGACTATGCCTGTATAATATGTGTCAGTATGTTTGCTTGTAGTCTTCTTTAACATGGGTGCAGAATGACTACTGTAGAGCACAATTGGGAAATGGCTCTTACCCCAAAACAGATATTTTCTGAACAAGAACTGGTAGGATCAGCATTATTTTAAATATTACCATACAAAAATACTGGTGCTGTGAGTTAAAGTGATACTAAAGTCTCTTTTTTTATTATTATTAAAAATTACAGACATAATATACTTACCTCCTCTGTACAGTGGATTTGCACAGGGCAGCCCGTATCCTCCTCTTCTGGGGTCCCTCTTTGGAGCTCCTAGCCCCTACCTCCTGTTGAGGGCCCCCACAGCAAGCCAAGCCACATTCCATTCAGACGCAGAGCCATGCCCCCTTTCTCTCCTCATTGGCTGAATGACTTTGGCTGAGACAGCAGCGTGGCGCCATTGGCTCCTGCAGCTGTCAATCAATGAGGAGGGGAGCTGCACTCATACAACATCACTGGATCTAGATGGGGCTCAGGTAAGATTTAGGGGGTGCTGAGGGAGTCACACTGCACACCAAATGCCTTTACAATCACTTTAAAAGCCCCCCCAAAAAAATGTAATTAAAAATCAAGGTTGCTGCTGTTATTTACACCTATAAAGCTTCAATATTAATCCCCAAATGCCTACTGTAACAACGCTACCTCTCCTAATACAAAATGTAATATAAAAATTAATAGCAAACAAAGGTGTAATATAAACCGCTATGATAAAAAATAAAAAAAAACGTAGTCCACAGGATAGTGTCCAATTTATACACAATGGTGCTTCAAAGAAGGGTTCTCCAAAGTGTTTCTTCTCCAAGAAAGACAAACCATATGGGTTTCACAGCAAAAACATCCAGATCCGAGGTAGGCTGCAATACCTGTGTACATATGCTGTTTTTGACTTCCTTGCTAAGGCCTGGTTCACACCTATAGGGTCTTTTGTTGATTTTTTTCAGAAATGCACTACAGTTCATTTAACATGGTTTCATATAGGGCATGTTTACATCTATGCTTGCTTTTTTTTTTCAGCGACTGCGTTTTTGGAAAGAGTCAGGGACTATTTTTAAACACAAAATGGTGCTTTTTTTTTTTTTGGTTCAATAGACTTCAATGGAGAAGCTGCAGTAAAGCTTGTAGTGCGTTTTGCTGCGTTTTTATAGCGATTGTGCCGCAATTCACGTTTTGCTTTTTTAATCTACCCAACAACAAATTGGCAAAAACAAAAAGCATAAAAATTACAAATTTGCCTGTGCAAAAACACAAAATGCACAAAAAAGGACTGCAGAAGCAATCAAAAGCAAACTGCATAGGTGTGAACCAAGCCTATCTGGTGAGTTTGGTGTGAAATCCATGTCTTTGTTGGAGAAGAGACACTTTGGAGCAATCTTTCTTGAAGCACTATTGTGTATAAATTGGAACTGTCACTAAGCATGGACAATATCCTGTGGACTTTCTTTATCAGTTTTTTTTGTATAATATAGTTTATTTTCCACCTTTGTTTGATGTTATATTTTATATAACCTTTTGTGTTAGGAGAGGTGGTGCTGTTAACCAATAGGCATTTGGGGATAATTTTAAGGAAAGCTGCAGATTTAAAAAAGACAGAAAGCAACTTTTTAAATTGCATTAACATGTTAAATTTGATATAGGATTTTAGTGATTGACTTTAGATCTACTTCAAAGTCAGTAGCATAAGGTTTTAGTGACATGCCAGGCTATATGGTAAGAGAACAAAATGAAATGGATCACACTATATTAAGTAAGGCAGTGGTGTACAAAATGTTATAATGACAATACTGCAATTATTCTCTATAGGTTTTAAATTACATAGAGCAGGGGTATCCAAACTTTCTAAACAAAGGGCCAGTTTACTGCCCTGCAGACTGCAGGCAGGGGTCTGGACTATGGCCTCAGGTTCGGTGGTCAGTGGGAGTAAACAAAATGACATAGCACCTGTGGTCAGTAGGTGTAGGAAAAGGACCCCATCATTGGTATTAGTGGGAGGAACAGTGCCCCATTGTTGGTGTCAGTGGGAGGTACAGTGTCCTATTTTTCATGTAGCCCTAACCCTGAAGGAGCCACTTGTTAATCTGGGTTCTCTGTTATGCGCCTCTACTTCCAGAACATGCTCAGACACAGCTGGTTCGGATGAAAGTTGCTGCTTACAAGAACATGAGTATAGTAGGTATTTGTAACTGTAAATTAGCACCAAGAAATAAATACAAGACCGTCTAGCAGTAAAATAAACTCAATGCATTGGTATGGGTTAGAATAAAAGGTGGTTTGAGTGTACATGAATCAATACAGGGCACTAGGTAGTATAATTACTATGCCAAGGTAAATTAAAATAGTGTTCTGTACCACTAGACTGGAATCAACACGTATATTAGAAAAATCAGCATGCCATATAAGAATTATTGGAATATGTAGATTATACTATAACTAGTCTAGAGTGCAGTCTAGGAGAATGGCTAGGATATGGTGCGACTCTCCTGTTTACAGGGTCATAAAACTCTCCCTGTCGCAAGGAGTATTCCCATTCTTTCCTAAGGAGAAGGCACTGCAACTGAAGCCTGAAGTAGGAGGACAGGAACCCCGACATGACAGGAACTGTTTCTACAGATAGATCAGATGGAGATTAAGATGTTGCAGGTATGGGAGGAAGAGACCACCCTAGTCATCTTAAAAGGCTAAAAAGATTACTTCAGATAATACCTGATCAGCAGAGACCTGCTCAAAATCTAATCCCATGACAGGTGTTAAGAAAACTGGAAAAGGGGAAGGCCATCCTAAAAGGGGGTTCCCCTGAACATATTACACTCCGTGATTGATGACAAAGGTAAAAAAATAAAAAGAAGAATGGGCTTTTTTTTAGGGCTAGTTGTACCACCTAACCCACTCTTTACAGGGAATTCATAACGCAGAATCTGGTGAGGTCCAACACAATTGGATCTTACAGGCGTTAGGCCCTTTCGGAAGGTGCTGACTACAAAGATTTGTATAACAGTATAACACTCTCACTATAGGGGATCAACAATGGCTATACCAGCGCTTGTAAAACATGTATCAATATTCCTGTATCGATAAAGTGCAGATGTGCAAAGAAATGCAACTACATAAAATTTAATATGCATATATCAATTAATGTGTAAACATGGTCCAATTAAGTTTTTCCTTTGACCTAGGATAGGCTTGGTCCTCATTGGACCTTTTTTATTTTTTAACTGTATTCAAATTTTTTACCACAAGATGGCGGCATACATATCTATATCTGCTGCTGTTTGATATGTAGCCTTGAGTCTATGGTCCAAGGAAGTTTTCCCTTTGACCTAGGATAGACTTGGTCCATCCCCTCATTGGACGTTTTTTAAGGGTTGATTAACCATAACCAATGGCAGGGCTTCCTCTCTCTGCCAATGGACTATATAGAGCTATAGCGCAGGTGTGTGGGCGTACCCCTGATGATGTCCTTTATGACGAAACGATCATCGGGACACCGCGCTCACACGCTCTGTGCATGTGCGATTGCTTCTACATGTCTGTGTTGAGGATTTTTTCTACTTGTACGGAAGCTCCTTGTTTTTAAGTTGTTATATGCGATTTGGAGACTCGGTGGAGTCAAATTACCTATATGCAGCATTCACATGTAGCATTACACCTGTTTTATTTCTTCAAATCTACTTAAAGAGACAATATCGCACTATTTGGAGTTTTATTTTTTTGCATGATTTGCACTTCCTTTGGATATCCGAGACACTTGCTTTGAATAACGCCCGGGATACGGAGGTTCCTGGCGAGAGACACCCGGGAAACTTGAGACGCCCAGGAGATCTGGATATCAATGGTTGGGGATCTCTGATCCAGTTAGCGCTTCGTGACCTCCCTGAGCAAGGGTCACTGGAGTTCCGGTAAGCCTTTCATCTCACTGAGGTGATGGTTCTCACAAGGTCAAGCATTTGTACCAAGTCACTTTATTTCCACAAGGATTTTTAGTCACTTTATATGGACTTTTTATTATTGCACTTTATTGTTACATCTTATTATATGGCACATGGTTTTGTTTACACATTAATTGAAATATGCATATTTAATTTTATGCACTTTATCGAATATTGATTTACAGGAATAGTGATAAATGTTTTTCAAGCGCTGCACTTCCCTTTATCCATTTTAAATTTGTGCCTAGTATTCAGGTTATAGTGTTCAGCTGCTGCTTGATATATTTTAAACTGAGCGCGGATATTTCACCCATCTACATTAATGGCTTTACCAGGAAAGGACACAAGGCTGAAATCTAAGCTCAAAGGTCAGAAAGGCATCAGATGTGCCTGAGCAACACTTAGGATCCAAGTAGGGAACACAGAGTCAGAGAGTCCCCTTGAGGTCTACCATGAGGGACTGTAAAATTTCCCAGGGCCTTCCTGTGAAGACCCATATGGGGCACCACTTCAGAACTTATGTTAACATAAGGCCTGGAGGAAGGGGTCCCAAAGTGGGAAGAACCCAGAAAGACTGGGGACAGTGCAAGGCCCTGTGGATAGGGAAAATATAAGCGCATAACGGGGGCACCAGAGGTAAAGGATTAGCCTGTGGGCTAAAAAAGGGAATCCCTACACCTGGATTCTTGGGAGGTAAACTCCCCAAGAACCAACTCAAATGCACAATCGGCGCCTTACTTGTAGAAGTGGGGTGCACCTTTTGCATAAGGATTAGCTGACCTTTGCATTTCAGTTGATCCCTTTCCAGATCATAGGGTCAGGGGCACGCTCTGGCCCCCCGTGACAATACAGGTCCTGTTATCCAGTGCAGGGCCAAAGAGACAACAACCCTTGAAGACCACCTCTGTAAAATCCTGTTTCGATATATCATCAATATATCATCAGCGTCCCAGCAATATAGAGATAGGTACTCATTTTGGAAGTTTATTCATAAACAAATATAGGAAATACAATTATTATGTATAAAGATGTTTAGCAAAGTTCAATAAAAACACATGGTGCTGCTAAACACAAAATGTGGACAGAGAAAATTGGACAGTGGTGCTTTGTACTGACTATTACCAGCAGGTGGTGCTATACAACCTTTTCCCCTTTTATTTCTATAGCTGTGTCTGCTGGTATTACTTGAAGATTTCTCCTGTAGGATGTGTTGCTCAGCTGAAAGAACACCGTCTGCCCTTCTAATAAAAAGTATAGTAAAAATGTATGTTTGAAGTGTAGTTTTAGAACATAAAACCAACATAATAATTAAGATAACTTCTGCAATGGGAATGTAACACTATAAAAATATAACCATGCAAAAAAAACAAACATTTAAAGTAAAATTGACCCCAAAAATTGTTATAGTTTTCCAAAGTGCAGACACATATACAGAGATGGGCAGTCACTCTCCTAACTTTTAGTTCATGTATATGAGTGTGTACTGTAGACATGGGGCTTGGTTGATGAGCTTACACATTTTGGCATTTTGGGGAGCAAGAATAATATATGTTTAAAGGCATATTATTAAAAAGAGAAAAGAAAGGAGGGCGCACCGACCTTGTGCATTACCACTTAAAAGTTTAATAAACAAGATAAAAAAGCAATGGTCCTACTCACAAACAATCTGAAGTAAGCGCTTTTTAAAACAGCTAGGACTGGAACCTTGCGGCACCTGCCAGTCAAACCCTTGATATCAATGTGGCTGACGCGTTTCTGGGGCGTGCCCCCTTCCTCAAAGCCCAGGTGGTCCGTGATCATCCCCACCTTCTATGAAGTGGTGATGGGTGAATTTAGGACGCTGTGTGGAACTAAAAGCAAAAAATACAATAAAGGCCATGAGGCCGACCTAGAAGCACCCCTGACTAGCCTAAAGAAAAATTCTGAGATTATAATAAGGAAGGCAGACAAAGGGGGTGGTCTGGTCATACAAGACAGAAACCAGTACCTTGAAGAGGCCTATAGGCTAATAGGAAATACTAATACATATGAAAGGCTCCTATGGGATCCAACTATAAGTTACAATAATGATCTCCATTTCTCTTTTTAATTTCAGCTTATGAACACCCTTTTGTTCTGTGGAGGGCTGCAAGACTCCAGACTTTTGCCACTAGACCACACTGGCATACCCAGATTTGCGATACACCAGAGCGCAGGAGATTTGTTTGCTTGTGTTATAAAGGCATATTATACCCTTTTTAAATTAAATAAATCCACCCATATTGAAAAAAATATTTTAAAAAATGTCAACATGTCATTTTTTTGCATTGCAGCCTGCAACAATCTAATTCTCCAGCCCCGGGTCTGTCTGGACCTAACTTTAGGGAGCAGGAGGAAGATTCCACAGAAAATTTTAAAGCATTCCATCCAACATTTGTCCGCGGAAAACCCAACAATTGTCCGATGGAGTATACAAATGGTCAGATTTTCCACCAACAACAGCCTGTCATCACACAATTCCCTTTGTAAAATCCAATCATGTGTATGAGGCTTTATACTCCAGCCCCAGGTCTGTTTGGACTTGCCTTCATGGACCAGAAGTAATTAATAAACTACAAGTGCAGTGATATCACTGCACTTGTGCTTCACTGAGATTTACAAGTCCCCATCAACCAAGACTGTGAGCCAGGTCTTCTCGTCCAACATCAGTGCCTGACCTCAGAAATGCGATTCAGGAAGAATGGTCAAACATTCCCATAGACACCCTCCAAACCTTGTGGACAGCCTTACTAGAATAGTTGAAGCTGTTAAGAGTTGAAGCAAGGGGTGGGCCAACTCAATAGTGTACACTGCGTATAGGACCGTCAATAATATTGATTGGACCCTGGGCAAACATTTTTCTTGGGCCCCCACTCATGCAATTTCGCTTTCCACAATAAATAGCAGCTAGACTAAAAATCAGTTTACAGAATCAGATCAGTCAGCGATTGCGATTGTTTGCAACAGGTTACAGTGTATCATTACCACCCACTGACTGGCTGCCAGAGGTTACAACACACATTATGCCTCACTTATTATTTTCTAAAGGTTACAGCACATGACTCCTGCTTGTTGATTGGTTGCTAGAAATTACTGGACATCCTTACCACTCACCAATTGGTTGCTAGCGGTTACTGCATATTATAAATGGTTACTTATAGGTTGCTAGAGATTACTGCATATCCTTACCGCTCAATGATTGGTTGCAAGAGGTTAGTGCACATTATTACTGCTCACTGATTGGTTTCTAAAGGTTACAGCACATCATCTCCTAACTGCCTCCACATCATGGACCTGGAGATGTGAGGGGACCCATCAATAGACATAAACCTTAGGGAATCTAGGACTTCTGGGATCAGTGGAAAAGCTGGGAGGTTGATGGGATCAGAGGCAGTGGTGGGGGGTATGGGATTAGTTAGGAGGCAGTACAATGTGGCAAATTCTGAATCATGTAGAGCAAAGCTGGAAATCTTTGGCAAGTATATAGGGGGGGGGGGGGGGATTCTACACTGGCTGCCAATGTAAAGGGAAATTTACAATGACCACTAATGTGAGGGGGAATTTGCACTGACCACCATGTAACAGGGAATTTTATGTCACCCACCAATATAAAGAAGGATTTCTATGCTGACACCAATATAATAGGAACATTTACACCAACCACCAGTGTAAGGGGAGCATACAATGACCTCCATGTACACTGACAACCATGGTCGAGGAGATTTGTACTGACCACCAATGTAAAGGGGGATTTTACACCAGTGTAAGGGCAATTCTGCACTTACAACCAAAGTAATGGGAAATGTACACAACATAATGAAGAATTTACGCTGACAATCAAGGTAATGGTGTATTTTACATCAACAACCAATAAAGGGGGATTTCTACACTGATCACCAATGTAAGGGGGGATTTACGCTCCCCATCAATTTAAAGAGGGCTTGTACATGGACTACCATTGTAAGGGAGGATTTGAAACTGACCACAAAAGAAAGTTTTTATTGTTCTACTGATGACCAATCTAAAAAGGAGTTTCTACACTGGCCACCAATGTAATGGGGATTCACATTGACCACTAATGTTTGGCCGAAAAAAAACTAATTTATTAATCGACAACTAATTAATTATGAAAATAGTTGTCAGCTATTTTCATAATTGATTAATCAGCCAGCCGATTAGTTGGCCTGCATAAAGAATGCATTATTTGTTTACATATCAGGAAATACAGTGCAGCACACATACAGCTCAGTACACCATCCATACATGTCAGTAAGTGCCTGAGAACATGTGAATGTGTGAGGAGCAATGCCTCATAGGACATGTAGTCCTGGGCAAGAAGTGAGTGGTTCTAAAGTCAGAAGTTTTTTTACCTTGCTATAGGGGCACTCTATACTATACTTTGCAGCTTGCCATTGGGGCACTCTGAAGGCAAGAAGAGTCAGAAGTGTCGGTGGGGGATCCCAGAAGAGGAGAAAATCTGAGCTGCTCTGTGCAGAACCATTACAAAGAGCAGGTACGCATAACATATGTGTTGTTTTAAAAAATAAATTACTTTAAAGACGCAGGGAAGATCAGCATCTGAACCCAGAGAAGTAATAGAAGGCATTACAATTACATATAAAGAAAACTTTTACCAGAAATGTACATTATATTTAAAATGATCATATCCATGAAAAAAGCCTCAGTACTATTTTAATCTAAAAGATTTATCTCCCTTCCACCCTTCATATAACTGTCTGACTCCTAGTTATAATGCCTACTTCTGGGTGTATTTATTATTACCGGTATATACATGAGTAATATATATTATTACTTTCAAGGTTTCACAGTATAAATTAACCCCTTATAATAGCGATTATCTCTTCTTTTTGTACCATAAAGGGCTAATTTTAGTTATTTTAACCCCATGATGACAGGCGATACAAACAAAAAAAAAGCCTGCTGCCCCTACTAAACATCTTAATCTTAGGTTAGCTTCACACCTATGCATTTTTTGTTGCTTTTTGCAGAAATGCAATACAGTTCATTCAACATGGTTTCCTATGGGAAAAATTCACATCTATGCTTTTTTCAACCTCTGCATATTTGGAAAGGGTCAAAGGGCTTTTTTAAATGCAAAACTCAGCTTTTTTTGGTTCAATGGACTTTGCCCCTGATGACACACGTTGTTGGAGAAACGTAGGGCCAGTGGAGGAAGGCTAACGCTATTTTGCTATTGGAGGGCTGGACGGAAGAGCGCCATCTTAACAGAAAAAGTTTTTATTGTCTTTTTAAAACAAACAACAAACATACACACAAACCAATAACAGTACAGAGATTACAGAGGTAACGGAATGATTGTACCAGAGCATATCAAAGAAAGACATAAATAACACACATATCCGGTGATGCGGAAAGCCAAGGAGACACAGACAATCCCCCCCCCACAGTTATAGATATTAGTTGCCACTCGTGAGGTCACCCCCCGCGAGGGTAGGGTGGAGAACCATCAGGGCACCCCCTCCAGCACCACCGACCCCCGCCCCCCAAAAAAGGGGGGGAGGACGAGGGGGGAGGATCGGAGGGGGGGGCGACTCCAAGGAGGAGGTGAGGAGAGGGGGGAGGGAGGGGAAGTGAGGGGGAGGGGGGGAAAGGGGAAGGTGAGGGGGAAGGAGGGAGGGGGAGGGGGGAAAACGGCCGCCCACCACACTGTACAGATAGGATGCGCCACAGGGGACCCGTCAGTCACTCAGCTAGATGTGTCAATCCAGTTTGACCAGATCTTATCAAATTTTGCAGGGCAGTTCCTGCTTTCATACGTTAATCTGTATAATGGGAGGACTCTATTGATTGTTCCCAGCCAGGAGGACACAGTTGGGAGGACAGTGCCCCGCCAATGGAGTAGGATTTCCCTCCTGGCGTAGAACAGGGCAAAGGTGATGCCCAGTTTGGTATATCTGTCGCATTCAATCTCACCCAGGTAGCTAAGGAGGAACAACTTTGGGTCCATCGTGAGTTCCAACCCGTAGCGATCGGAGAGGGTATCTGCCACCTCTCTCCAGTACGGCTCCAATTTGGGACAGGACCAAACCATATGAATGAACGACCCAGTATCCCCAGAACATCTAGTGCACAAGGAGCTCCTGGAGGGGTTGATTTTAGCCAGTCTCTGCGGGGTATAATAGGCCCTGTGTAAGAATTTTAGTTGTATAAATCGGTCTCTAGAGGCGATCATGGACGGGAGGAAAGAAGAGACGCATTCCTCCCAGATCTCCTTGTCCAGGTCAGGAATGTCAATGTTCCATTTGGCCAGGACTCCCGCTGTGTCCGCGTCGTACGCCACCGTAAAGCGCAGGTAAAGGGACAAGAGGGGTTTCCCCATAACACCCGAAATCAGGAGGCGCTCGACCGAGTCCGACTCGAGCGCAACCGGATCCGGGAATTGAGCCGCAAGCGCATGCCTCAGTTGTTACATAGTTACATAGTTAGTCAGGTTGAAAAAAGACACAAGTCCATCCAGTTCAACCATAAAAAAATTAAAATAAACAAACAAAATAAAACACAGTACATCCCATACACCCAACTCCATACCCACAGTTGATCCAGAGGAAGGCAAAAAACCCCAGCAGAGCGATGATCCAATTTGCTACCGGAGGGGAAAAAATTCCTTCCTGATCCCCCAAGAGGCAATCGGATTTACCCCGGATCAACTTTACCTACAGAACTTAGTACTCGGTTATATTATGTGTATTTAGGAAAGAATCCAGGCCCTTCTTAAAGCAATCTACTGAGCTGGCCAGAACCACCTCTGGAGGGAGTCTGTTCCACATTTTCACAGCTCTTACTGTGAAGAAACCTTTCCGTATTTGGAGGTGAAATCTCTTTTCCTCCAGACGTAAAGAGTGCCCCCTTGTCCTCAGCGTTGACCTTAAAGTGAATAACTCAACACCAAGTTCACTATATGGACCTCTTATATATTTGTACATGTTGATCATATCCCCCCTTATTCTCCTCTTCTCAAGAGTGAATACATTCAGTTTTTCTAATCTTTCCTCATAGCTGAGCTCCTCCATGCCTCTTATCAGTTTAGTTGCCCTTCTCTGCACTTTCTCCAGTTCTCCGATATCCTTTTTGAGAACTGGTGCCCAAAACTGGACTGCATATTCCAGATGAGGTCTTACTAATGATTTGTACAGGGGCAAAATTATATCTCTCTCTCTGGAGTCCATACCTCTCTTAATACAAGAAAGGACTTTGCTTGCTTTGGAAACCGCAGCTTGGCATTGCATGCCATTATTGAGCTTATGATCAACTAAAACCCCCAGATCCTTCTCCACTACAGATCCCCCAGTTGAACTCCCCCTAGCATGTATGATGCATGCATATTCTTAGCCCCCAAGTGCATAACTTTACATTTATCAACATTAAACCTCATCTGCCACATAGTCGCCCAATTAGACAGAGCATTGAGGTCGGCTTGTAAATTGGAGACATCCTGCAAGGACGTTATTCCACTGCATAGCTTGGTGTCATCTGCAAAAACAGAAATGTTACTTTGGAACTCAGACCCAATATCATTTATAAATATATTGAAAAGTAAGGGACCCAACACTGAACCTTGGGGTACACCGCTGATAACCTTGGACCATTCAGAGTAAGAATCATTAACCACAACTCCCTGAATTCTGTCTTTCAGCCAGTTTTCTATCCATTTACAAACTGATATATCTAATCCTGTAGACCTTACCTTACACATGAGCCGTGTGTGGGGAACTGTATCGAACGCTTTTGCAAAATCCAAGTATACCACGTCCACTGCTACGCCTCTGTCCAGGGTTTTACTTACCTCTTCATAAAAAGAAATCAGGTTTGTCTGACAACTTCTGTCTTTCATGAATCCATGCTGTCTGCTGCTTAAATAGTTTGTTTCCAGCAAAAACTCATCCATGTGGTCTTTTATTAAACGTTCCAGTATCTTCCCAACTATAGAAGTTAAACTAACAGGTCTATAGTTACTTGGTAAAGACTTTGTTCCCTTTTTAAATATAGGCACCACATTGGCTCTACGCCAATCCAGTGGTACTATTCCTGTCATTAATGAGTCCCTAAATATTAGATACAGTGACTTTGAAATTTCAGAGCTCAATTCTTTTAGGATCCGTGGGTGAATGCCATCTGGTCCAGGTGCTTTATCCACCTTTATTCTGTCTAAATATTTCTGGACCATATCACTTTTGAGCCATTGTGGATTTGGGGCTGTGTCACTCCCACCCCCATTATGGACATGAGCTCCCCCATACTCCATTGTATACACAGAGCTGAAGAAAGCATTTAATAAATTTGCCTTCTCTATGTCCTCAGTCACCCACTCTAGATTATTTTGTAAAGGGCCTACATGCTCAGACTTGACCTTTTTACTATTAATATATTTAAAGAATTTTTTGGGGTTTGTCCTACTATCTTTTGCAATCTGTCGCTCATTTTGAATTTTTGCATCCTTGATTTCCTTTTTACATATTCTATTATATTCTTTGTAACATTTAAACGACACTAGTGTTCCTTCATTTTTATATTTTTTAAAAGCTATTTTCTTATTGTTTATAGCTTTTTTAACTTTGACCGTGAGCCACATAGGTTTTATCTTTAGCCTTTTAAACTTATTGCCCATGGGAAAATACTTTGCAGTGAGGTTCCAAAGAGTCTTTTTGAAGAATTCCCATTTCTGTTCTGTGTTCATCTGTGCCAATATTCCCTCCCAGTCCAAGCCCTGGAGAGCAGTCCTCATGCTTTGAAAATTTGCTCTCTTGAAAAGTATTTTTATCTTTCCTGTATGTATTTCTTGCTTATAGTTAATATTAAATGAAATCATGTTATGATCACTGCTACCCAGGTGTTCCTTTATCTGAACATTAGTAATAAGCTCTGCATGGTTTGAGATTACCAAGTCCAACAGAGCATCATTCCTAGTTGGGGCCTCAATAAACTGAACCATAAAATTGTCCTGCAATAGGTTTTTAAATTTTTGTCCTTTAACTGTCCCAGAAATTCCATTATTCCAGTCAATTTCTGGGTAGTTAAAATCCCCCATTATTATCACCGTCCCAGCCCTTGCTGCCCTTTCCATCTGTGCAAGGAGCTGAGTCTCCACCTCCTCATTAACATTGGGTGGTCTATATAACAAACTCCAATGATTAACTTTGAACTACGCACATCTGTATGCAGTTCCACCCATAATGCTTCAACTTCATCACACTCTCCATCAACCAGGTCCTCTTTCATGCTTGCTTTGAGGTCACTTCTCACATAGAGACAGACACCTCCACCTTTCCTTTTTACCCTGTCTTTCCGAAAGAGAGCATAGCCAGGAATATTAATAGCCCAGTCATGTGAGGATTGAAGCCAAGTTTCAGCAATACCGATTACATCATAGCTCTCCTCATGCACCAGAGCTTCCAACTCAGCTGTTTTGCTTGGAAGGCTTCTGGCATTGGTGAACAAACACTTAAATGTATTGTTACATTTTTCGCTGGTGTTTTTCATATAATCTTTAGTAGTGCAAATGGCACTATGAATGAATGAATGAATGAAAAACTTATAGAGCGCGGCACATGCGAACTGAATCGCCTCTGGGCGCTTGTTGTTCCTGTCTCCTTTGATATCAAAAGAGATGAGTCTTGATCTTTCTCCTGAATGCTAAGTGATTCGCCTCCAACCGAATGCTGGTTGGTAAAGCGTTCCATAGTCTGGGACCTTGGACAGCGAATCTTCTTTCTCCTTTGGACTTGTAGTTGGCTTTTGGGATCTGTAGTAGGTTCTGATTGGTGGATCGCAAGATGCGATTGGGATTGTGAGCTTTTATTTTATCGCATAGATATTGGGGGGCATTCCCATGGACACATCTATGCGTTAGACAGAGTGCTTTAAAAGCAATCATGTCTTTAACTGGTAGCCAGTGAAGGGATCTCAGTGAAGGTGAGATTGATTCCCAGGTTTTTTCTCCAGTCACAAGTCTGGCGGCCGTATTTTGAACGACTTGCAGACGAGCGATTTGGTACTTGGGGAGTCCGAGGTAAAGGGCATTTGCATAGTCCAATCTGGAGTTGACAATTGCTCCCACCACGACCGCTAAGTCTTCTTTGGGGATGAAAGGGGTAAGTCTGCGTAGTAGGCGCAACAGATGGTGAGATCCGCTGACTACTGACCCTATTTGTGCGTCCATTGTCATAAAGGAGTCAAAGATGACCCCGAGACTTTTGACTTTGGCGCTAGGGGTGATGATTTTGCCCAGAATGGGCGGGGGTGTCCAGGTTGTTGCAGGTTGATTCCTTTGCTTGGCGTGAAACAGAAGAAGTTCTGTTTTCGCTCCATTGAGTTTAAGATAACTCTTTGTCATCCAGTCCTCTATCAAAGAGAGGCATGTCTCTAGATTGAGGTGGTGATCCTTTCTGTTGGAAATGCGGAAATAAAGTTGCGTGTCATCTGCGTATGAGTGGTAGAGCAGGTTTTGGCTGTTGATAATCTCAAAAAGAGGATGAAGATAAATGTTAAACAGCACTGGTGACAGAGGCGATCCTTGAGGGACTCCGCATGTTACTGTGCGTTTCTCAGATGTGAAGGGTCCTAATTTCACTGTTTGCGATCGGTTTTCCAAAAAAGAGGAGAACCAAGATAAATCGCCTTCTGCGACTCTGGCTACTTCAGCAAGTCACGTCAGTAACAGTTTGTGGTCCACAGTGTCGAAAGCTGCACTAAGGTCCAACAGAACTAGAAGACAAGATTCTCCCTCGTCTGCGGCCTCGAGAACATCGTCCCATACTTTGAGCAGCGCGGTTTCAGTCCCGTGTCCGGGACGGAACCCTGATTGCAATGGGTCAAATAGTTTGTGGGTATCAAGATGCTGTTGCAGCTGTTGTACCACTACTTTCTCCATTACCTTTGAGAGTACATTGAGGCTTGTTATGGGACGGCGGTGGAGTGGGTCCTTGGGGTCCAGGGAGGGTTTCTTAAGGATGGGTTGGATTATACCCTCTTTCAACTGTGAGGGCACTATGCCCTCCAAGAAAGACTGGTTGATAAGCTGCGTGATGGGAGGAGCCAGGATGTAGGCGCATTCCTTTAGCAGTTTTGTGGGGATAATGTCATTTGGCGCTGTGCCATTACGCAAAGTATCAATGACATTCTTAGTGGCCTCGATGGAGATTGGTTCCAGGGTGAACTTACCTGATATAGGAGAATTACTATGGGTGTTATGTGAGAAGCTGCAGGGGGGGCTAAGGGGGGGATTGTTTTGCTGAATGCTTTCACGGATTGCCTCAATTTTATTAATGAAGCAATCCGATAGTTCATTGCAAAATTCTTGTGTGTCTGTATTGGGGGCTTCAATACTTCCTGGTTTCATGGTCTGAGTGACCATCTTGAAGAGTTCGCGGGGGCGGTTTAAGGCGCTGTTGATAGCCTCTGAAAAATAATTTTTCTTGGCTTGGAAAATTCCTTTGTGGTATTTTCTTGTCGCCGCCTTGTAGATGGATAGGTTTAGCTCTGAAGCACTTCTTTTCCAGGCCGATTCGGCCCTTCTGCGTCCTTGCTTCAGTAACGACAGCTGGTTGTTAAACCAGCTGCGGTTGTTTTTCCGGATGCGGGTTTTGCGTTTCGGCGCTACCAAGTCGGCTGACTGTAGCATGGCCGAATTTATGGCCTCCAGCGTTTCAATGGCCGTTTGATGCGGCTGAATTGTTTGTATTTTTTTCCTTAAAGTGGTTTTGAAGAGTTCCGAGTGGAGCTTCTTCTGACATCTGGTCCAGTGTGTTGTCACTGGATTTGATGTTTTTGTTGCGGGGGGGATTGTGGAAATAATGAATTTAATTGCATGGTGGTCTGTCCATGGCAACCTTTCATTTTCCAAAATTTTTATTTCCAGAGCTTGTCTGAAAATAAGATCGAGTGTGTGACCTGAAGTATGTGTGGATCCACATACTAGTTGCTGTGACCCTAGATCCACCAGGTGGTTAATACAGGCATCGGCAATGGGGTCTTGTGCGGAATTGGCCCAGAGGTTGAAATCCCCAAGCAGCAAAAAATGTTTGCTGTTGAGGGTGTAAGTGGAGAAGAAATCCGTCCATGATGATAGCAGCTGCGATTTTGGGCCAGGAGGCCTATAGCAGAGCAGAATGTGGATGGTCTCCTTTGAATTTGTTTGCAGTTGTAGCGTAAGGGTTTCCATGAATGGAAGAGGATTTTGAAGGACTGGTCTGGTGATTGCAAGCTGAGTTTTGCAAATTACCGCCAGGCCTCCTCCTCCTCCTCCTCCTCCTCTCTGCCCTATTCTGTTTTCCGTTATAATACGTTATAATTTCCAATGGCTGTTTGCAACATGGGAACTTTCTTGTCACCTGCCATAACCCCACCTCCATCTATCCCCATTCCACTCTCCATTAATGTCTGACCCCTAACTGACCTGTGTGCCCGATGTAATTCTAGTTCACCCTCCCCCTCAAGTCTAGTTTAAATACTCCTCCAGCATTCCCCTAAACCTCTCCCCCAGCACAGCAGACCCCCTTCCATTCAAGTGCAAACCATCTTTAGCATATAGGTTGCACCCCAATGAAAAGTCATCCCAGTGCTCTAGAAACCCAAATCCCTCCTTCCTACACCAGGTCTTTAGCCATGCATTCAGCTCTCTAATCTCCCCCTGCCTTTCCTGTGTTGCGCATGGCACAGGCAATATTTCAGAGAATATCACCTTGGAGGTCCTTCCCTTCATCTTGCAGCCTAGTTCTTTAAATTGATTCTTAAGGAGCCTCCACCTTCCATGTATACTGTGATTGGTTCCAACATGGACCAAGACAGCTGGGTCATGCCCAGCCCCTCCCAGTAATTTATCCACCCGGTCCACCACATGGCGAACCCTGGCACCAGGGAGACAGCAAACCATTCGGTTGAGGCGATCCTGGCGACAAATTATTCTATCAGTCCTTCTGATTATAGAATCCCCTATTACCAACAACTGTCTAGGCCTACCTGCACTCCCCTCACCACTTCTACTAGATGGGTTGCTCTCCCAGCTGTTAGGGGTAGCAGTAACATCTAGTGCTGCCACCTCTGTGTTAGCCACCTCCACATCTTCACCCAACTTGGCAAATTTGTTTTGATGCACAAATACAGGATTGGCCTTCCTTGTCTGCAAGCCCCTTCAACTCCCTCTAACTACATTAACCCATCTTCCTATCTGATAATCCTGACTTGCCCCTCCACCCTCCACATCAACCCTACTGACCACCTGCTCAGCAAGCAGAGGACCCCTTTCAAGGTTGTCCTTTCTGCCCAGTGTTGCAACTTGCTCCTCCAGATCTCTAATGCGAGCTTCCAGAAGGGCATCTGTCACAGCGGTATCCATCCTGGAGCTGTTGCACCAATTTTGCATACATGTGACACACTGTGCACTGAGCAAAACCTTCAACCCTGCTAGCACACATTTCCCAGTTACAATATAATTACTTGTAGGAAGTTTAAGATGTTACTTACAGTTTAGAAGACTCCTGTCTTAACTTCTGTTTTCAACTCCTGTTTTTTAACTCTTCCCACTTATGTTTAAAAATCACACTTCTGTTTAGAAAATCACATTTGTGCATATCTAAAGCCCAGGGAGGGGGGGACCCTGTAGCGACGGGCCAGGTCTCGGAAGGACAACACCACACCGTCCGGCATAATATGCCGGAGGGTTAGGATGCCCCGCGGCGCCCAGACCACCGGGTCAGGGACCATGTCCAGGTGAGGAAGGAGAGGGTTCCCCCAAAGCGGGGTGTGTGGGGATATTGTATTGGGCTTCAGCATACACACCCTAGAGGTCCGCCACACCCGAACCACAGTAGCCATAGGGCCCGTGACCGATGGGTGGGCCCTACTCCCCCGAAACACAAGGTTAGATAAAGCAGCGTAGGAGCCCAGGATGGCCGCCTCAAGGGTCTCCGCTGGGTTCTGACGCGTCTGGGAAAACCACCAACGGACCGTCACCAGGACCGCCGCCCAGTAGTAGGCCAGGAAGTTTGGGAGGGCCAGACCCCCCTGGGACAGGGGGAGATAGAGGAAGCGTTTGGCAACCCGGGGAGGGCTGTTCGCCCATATGAACGCCGTCACTATGCTGTCAAGTCGTCGGAAGAAGGACTTCGGGATGATAACAGGGGTCTGGCGAAAGAAGTAGAGCAACTTGGGAAGTATCACCATCTTTATGAGGTTTCCCCGTCCGACCGACGAGAGGAGAAGGGTACGCCAGACCGCGCAACATCCTGACAGATGCTCTAACGTCGGGAGAACATTTTTCTCCATGTATGACCTCGGCTCGAGGCCCACTCTAACCCCCAGATATGTGAACTCATCCACCCAGCGCAGGGAGGTGTGTGAGTCGGTGCGAACCAGCGATGGGTGGAGAGGAAGGAGCACTTACTTGTCCCAGTTAATTCTCACCCCCGAAAATGATGCAAATTTCTCGAAATGGGACAGTGCTTCACCGAGTGAGGCAGACGCATCCGCTAGGTACAGCAGGGCGTCGTCAGCGTAAAGTGATAATTTCTCCTCTAGGGATCCCACCTTGACCCCCCGGACCCCCGGGTCGCGTCGGATATGTGCGGCCAGGGGCTCCAGGGCCAAGGCAAATAGTGCCGGGAAAAGTGGGCAACCCTGCCTGGTCCCCCGTTCCAAGGAGAAGGGGGGCGACAGGGTCCCATTGGTGCGAATACGCGCCCTTGGACGAGCATACAGCATCTGTATCCAGGACAAAAACCGGGGTCCAAAACCGAAGCGCGACAAAACCGCCAGAGGTAGCCCCACTCGACCGAGTCGAAGGCCTTCTCGGCGTCGAGCGAGGCCACCACGCCGGTGCCATCCGGGACCGCCACCGCGAGGTGAGTGTGTAAGCGACGAAGGTTAATGTCAGTCCCCCGACCCGGCATGAAGCCCGTCTGGTCCGGGTGGACCAGGGCCGTAATAACAGTGTTAAGCCTATTGGCGAGGATCTTCGCAAAGAGCTTTGCGTCGACATTGAGGAGGGAGATAGGAGGGTATGAGGAGCACAGAGTGGGATCTTTACCGGCCTTGGGGATTACCACAATGACTGCGTCACACATCGAGTCCGGGAGTGCACCCGAATCCGAGGCCGACGAGAAGGAAGATAAAGGTAAAATTCAACCGGGAACCCATCCGGACCCGGCGTCCTACCCCCCTGCATCATTTTTAAAGCGGCCTGTATCCCTTCGAGCTTAAATGGCGCGTCCAATTTACGCGCTGCAGAGGACGTGAGGACTGGGATGTCCACCTCCTCCATATAGGTCACCAGGTTCGGGAGGTCATACTTTACTCTAGAGGTGTACAGTTGTTGGTAATACTCCGCAAAACATCGGTTGATTTCCTGCGGAGTTGAGTGTAGGGCCCCATCCCTCACCTGGGCAACGGCAGACGCACCCGAGTGCACCCTGGACAGCCAGGCCAAAAGCCTCCCCGTCCGCTCCCCTTGTTCGAAAATACGCTGAGTATGATGAAGAAGCTTCTTCTGAGTCAAGGCTGTCCGGAGAAGGACTGCCTGTTGCGTCAGGGATTGCAGGGAAGAGTAGTGTTGCGGGTCTCGAGTGTTGACATACAGGGTCTCCTGTCGAACCGCCTCCCCCTCCACCCTGGTGAGTTCCGCCCTGCGCTCCCTCCGCACCCCCGCAATCAGGGACTGGTAGTGTCCCCGGGAAGAGGCCTTAAAGGCATCCCACACCGTGTTCTCCGCAGCCGTACCCGGGTTTTCCCGGGAGTGTATCATGAAACTTGGGCTCCACCTCCGGATCGGAGATCCAGAATCTGGAGAGCCGCCAGAGGTTGCTGGTCGGATCCGTCGTCAGAGTCAGTGAGAGGAGGAGTGGGGCGTGGTCCGAGATCCCGCGAGGGAGGATAGTAATGTCACGCACCCGGGGTAGTACTGGCGTCCCCACATACGCTAAGTCAATTCGGGAGAAGGATTTATGGGTGGCTGAGTGGCAGATGAAGGCCCGAGCCCCCGGGTTCCTCCAGCGCCAAACGTCCGTGAGCCCGTACGTGTCAGCCCATTCCGGCAGTCCCTGGTGAGTGGTGCCTGATGAGGTGAACCTGTCCATACCAGTGTCTGGGACTAGGTTGAAGTCACCCATTAGGACCACACTTTCACAGGGAAACTGCGCCAACTTGGCCGCAAGTATTCCCAGGACCGCCAAGGAGGCAGGAGGGGGCAGGTACAAGCCCACCAGAACCCAGGGGAGGTTATAGATCAGAGCATGGACCAACACAAATCTGCCATCCGGGTCAAGAACTAAATCAAGGAGCTTAAAGGGGAGGGATTTGAGCACTAAAACACTAACCCCCCTGGCATAATTAGAATAAGTGGAGTGATAATGGTGGCCTACCCAGGTTTTTTTGAGGCCGAGGGTTTTGCTACCCACCAGATGTGTCTCCTGCAACACACAAACATGCGGGCTATGCTTCCTAATATATTGGAACACTAGGTACCTTTTGACTGGGGAGTTCAGGCCCCGTGTGTTCCAGGAGAGAACATCAAGAGTAGCCATCGCAAACCACCAGGCAGATCACAAAAGGGGTAGAGCTACATAGGAGCCTCCAACCATTCACCCGACCCATCACCGGGGCGGGGGAAGGGCGTCGGCCCAACTCCAGAGCAATCAATATGCAAGAAATCAACAGTACTGTCATAGAACATAAAACAATCAAACATAACAGGGCGCCAACCGGGCAAGAACCGGGCGCTCCTACAGGGCCTCTGGTCGCCGGTATGCGGTGGGCTCTCTCAATAGAGAAGTAATGGGAGAACCGGGCGGCCGGGAGGATGGTGGGGAGAATCTGTTCCATGAAGGCCACAGGATCAGTACCTTCTGCCCCCTCCGGGAGGCCGAGGACACGCAGATTATTGCGGCGGTTCCTGTTCTCGGCGTCTTCCGCTCTGTGCTCCAGGATCTTCACCCTGGCCTTCAGGGACTGGATGTCTGTGTGGTGATCCCTCTGGGTGTCCTCCAGGTCCGAGACCCGTCTCTCAGCCTCCGCCACGCAGTCTCTGAACGCATCCAGGTCGCGGCGTATGAGTGCTGTGTCCGCCTGGACATGGTCAATCTTAATCGTTAGGGCCGACTGGCCGCTGGATATCGCCGCCATGAGTGCCTCAAACGCCGCTGAACCGGCCTGGATCGTGTCATCCCGCGGGATGTCCGGATGGGACGCCATGCGGACAGTAGGGGAAGGCCGCAGAGGGCCAGGCGCTTGCTTAGGCCCGGGCTTCGGCGGGGTGGGCACTGTGGCGGTGTTGCGGCACGTCCGACAGCCCCTGTTATTCCGGCGCATTCCCCGGGAGACAGAGGAAGGATAGGCGAAAAAGTGGCCCAGAATCCATACGAGGAACAAGGCAGAAAGGATTCTCAGAGCGGGAGCTCAGTCACTACACGTCCGCTCCCGTCGCCCATCTTGGACACGCCCCATCGAAGAGCGCCATCTTACTGGTAGGAAGCGCAGATCGCTTTCATAACTACATGCCTGCTTTTTATATTTTACATGTGAGTGCATCCTTACACCATTTAAAATAAACCTTTGTTTAATGGGATGTCTGCGCAATGAGCCGTGTTTTTGTTTTCATTTCCTACACATGTGTTCATGCTATTGGAGCCTATTGGGTTATATGCCTTGCTGATCTCCAAGCTCACTTTGAAATTACAAGTCCATAGAAGGAGGAGTGGTGGATGTTTTTTCTTTGAATGATCTATTATCTGGTGAATCAAGAGTTCCATCTGTTCCTTGGGTTGGAATATCCTACATGTGCATTTTATATGTACTGACGGTAAGGGTCAGTGGCCCAGATTCACAGAGCGATTACGCCTGCGCAACAGGAGATGCACGTGCGTAAGTCTAAATGTGCGCGTGCGTTTTATTGGGCGGCATCCCCAGAACGAGATACGCAGAAAATCGACTTTTTTTTGTCCCGCGTAATTTCGTTAGACTGGCGCATCCGTCCGCGCAAAAGTGCGATAGACACACCATTGATTTGCTAGTCAAATATGCTAATGAGGGACTTACGGGGATCCACAAAACAACGTTGGGGCAGCGCAGGCGACGCAGTGTGCGCAACAGCAAAATGTCCTGTCTAAAATTAGAGCTGATAAAAGCTGGTCTAAAAAAAGAAAAAAAGTCTACTTGTTAGATAAAGCAACACTGTTAGTGAGCAGCTCAGCAGTCACACGTGTTGCTCAACAATCTGTATGCCAACATGCCAGGGGCATCGTCGCGCATAGCTATACTACTGACTTTAGATGAACAAAGAAGGAGGAGGGCACGGAGGATGGCACGGAGGATGGCACGGGAGAGGATATACCGTACCCGCATAGACCTGTTTGGCATGAGTGATTCTGAGGTGTATCGCATCTTCAGATTCACCCCTCATGCCATCCTGGAATTAACCACAACCCTGCAGGATGACATCACCAGCCCAACACACCGCTCACATGCAGTGCAGCCACTGGTCAAGGTCCTGGCAACACTCCATTTCCTTGCCAGTGGCTCTTTTCAGCGTACAAGTGGAGTGGTGGCTGGGATGTCACAGTCCTCCATGAGCAGATGTGTGCACCAGGTTGTCCCTGCAATACTCAGATGCATGGCCAACCAAATCATCAAACCCACCACTGAGGACCTGCGGCTGAAGGCAATGACAGATTTCTACAGAATTGCCAGATTCCCACGCACTGTGGGGGCCATTGATTGCACACATGTGGCACTCCAGCCCCCCCAGGAGACAGAGCACATGTACCGCAATCGGAAGCATTGGCATTCCATCAATGTACAGGTGATAGTCGATGCCCAAGGCCTCATATGGCACGTCCGTGCCAAACACCCAGGGTCCAGCCATGACAGCTACATATACAATCAATGCCACATCCGATTGGAATTCGATCAGAACGTGTATGGGGACACCTGGCTGGTTGGTGAGTGATATGGGTGGCAGGCATGACTATCCCCTCCCATTTTTTTTTTTTTCACATCAGTCTTCACCGGGAACGTTGGGAGAGAGGGATGCTCACGGTATTTCCGTCCTTCGCATTGCCTCCTCGGTTTTGCATCATTTGTGATTTATCGCTTTCCTTCGTTTCCTTTCCCTTTTTTTTTTTTTTTCCTTTTTTTCTTTCTCTTTTTTTTTTTTTTCTCTTTCTTTTTTCTCTTTTTTCTTTTTTTTTTTTTTTTTTTCCAAATAGATATCGATAAAGCTATTATACAAAAGAAAAACAAAACCAAAAGCACATCCACTTCTATACCTCTTCCCTTGTTGTTCCTTTACCTTATTTTTATATTTATTCCCACCCTCTCCCACCCTTTTTCCAGGTTTGTTTTAATTAGCGGTTCTGTCCTTTCCTATCCACCTATTTTAATTACTCTATCCCCTCCCATGATGCACATCACAAGGGGCACATGCATGACTAACATCCTCCTGTCTTTTCCCTTACAGGTGACTCTGCATATCCACTGGGACCCCATCTCATGACTCCTATCCGGAACCCCCAAACTCCAGGAGAGGAAAGATACAATCAAGCACATGCTCAAACACGAGCAGTGGTGGAGTGCACCTTTGGCATCCTAAAGTCACGTTTCCGATGCCTGGATAAGTCTGGGGGTACCCTCTTGTACTCCCCAAACTTCGTGTGCCAGATCATCGGTGCATGTTGCATGCTGCACAACTTTGCAGAAAGAAAGGGCCTGCAGATTGACCTACGTGATGACCTGACCCCTGAACCAGACAATCCCCCCCTAACCGAGGTTAACCCGTCTTCTGAGGGAAGAGCAGCCAGGAGACAGCTCACATTGGGCATCTTTGCACGTTAAACATACACATTAATCATGGCACAATGAGAATGCATGCATGCACAACACTGTGGTCCCTAGCACACACACCCCACATCCACATCAAATTGGATTGGCACCAGTCCACCATGCAGGACTTGTGAGCAGCAACGCCACGCCAAGGCTCCAATTATGTCACTGTACATTCATACACCATTCACACGGACCTGGGGATCACTTCTCCCTGGTCCTGGGGAACCCTTCTCCACCAAAATAGAGGGTGACACCCCTTTTCCGGCAGGAATGTCACCCCCACATTCACACAGCATTCACAACCCAAAAAAAATGACCTGCAAAATCAAAAAATTTCCAGCAAAAAAAAAAAATTGAAAAAAAAAAAATTGGGGGAAAAACTAATTACTGCCCTCTGCGTGAGCCACGCCTGGGGCGCCCCCGGCCACGGCCCCGGCTTCATAGGGGAGACTCATGGGGAAGGGGTAAAACCGGGGAAGGAGGATCAGCCCCTGATCTCTGCCCACCTGGTGGCCTGCCCTCCAAGGCCACGGCAATTCTGTCCAGGGCAGCACAAACTGTTGCCGTGTTGGCCTGGATAGCCAGGGTAAGGGCCCTCACATCCTGCCCAACGCCTGCTGATGTCGTCTGCAGTTCATTTAGGCAGGTTGTGAAAGCCCGGGAGTGGGAGTCCAGGTTCCCCAGCGTATCCTTGATGGAGGACACGCTCTCCTCCATCCGCACCAATGTCTGGCTGACCTGTCCCAGATGGCGGGTCTGGAGGAACTGGTCCCTTCTCATGGTGGCGGGCAGGAGATCGGCCAACCCCCTGGTGGTCTGGGATGACATCCTGCCTCCAGCTGATGCTTGTGCCCGGGGAGAAGGGGAGGCCCTTGTGAGGGGAGCCATGTTGGGGGAGGAGGGGGGGGCTCCCCCTTAGGGAGGCCTGCCTGCTGGCAGCCAGAGGGGAGGAGTCCTCAAAACCCAAACGTCCAGTGCCTGACATGGACTCCTCCTCCTCATGATTCTCCTCCTCCTCATGATTGTCCTGCTCCTCATGATTGTCCTGCTCCTGTTGAACCTCCTCCGCGGACTCCGGCCTTGTTGGGGGGGCCTCATTAGGCTGCTGTCCTGGGGTTGGTGCGGTCAGGCCAGATGGCCCTGCACCCTCCTGCACATCTGTGGATGACACAAAACATTCACAGGTTGGAGGATCCACACACTTGCCACATATTCCCTTTCACCCCCTCCCCCACACATGCTACACACCTGATATTAAAAAAAAAAACATTACCTGGCACCACGGGCTCCGGACTTGAGTCAAAGCCGGGCAGGCCCTCAACTTCATGCCGATGAAACGTCAGGGCCACCGCACGCTCCTCTGCTGTCAGGCTAATACGGCATGGTGGGCCCCCTCCTGTGCCCCTGGCATGGGCATGCATTCTGGCCAACTTCTTTTTGACCAGACGCCGGAGGTCATTGATTTTTTTGTCAATCCCAGACCTGGTCCGTGTCTCCCCCTGCCCCGCAGAATTCACCTGGTCAGTGATCCTATCCAATATCTCCCTCCTCCTGGCCGGGGTGGTGTTGGCACTCTCTGGGCCGTGGAGGTAACGCCCATACTCGCTAATGGCCCGGGCAAGAATCTGTTTTTCCACAACTGTAAAATTCAGCTTGCGTTTTCTCTCACTCATCCTTCCAAAAAAAAAAATCCCAGTCAACAAAATTCACGCACACAAACAAGCACAACCAATCAAAAAAAAACACACACAGAGAGAAAACGACTCAGCAAGAAACAGTCCCCAAAAAACAAAACAAAAATACAGCAGAAAAAGAAACAAAAAGAAATATATCAATCAAACAAACAGTCTCTCAAACACTTATCAAAAACCACTTTCAAAAATCTACTAACAACCACTTGATCACACAGAACACTAATCTGACAACTACAAAAACACACCGCAACGAACAACAAGAACAAAAGCACTTTGTTAAATGGGAAGGGACAAAGGGATGTACTTTTGCAAAGGAAGTGCGTTTGTGTGTGTCTATTTATGCTGTTTGCGTAGTTCACAACGTTGCCCTAGTCCATTTCCAATTTCACTGATTGCGCCGCTCCCGAGTTGTGAGCATGCGCACATCGGAGCTGACATGGTCTCGTTCAAGCGCACATGCGCGAGCTGGCCGGCCCTTCATTTGCATGGGGTCACGGCTCATTTCAATGTAACACGCCCACGTCCTTCCCAATTTGTATTACTCCTCCTTACGCCTCTGGAAAAACGTTACGTATGCGCAATTTCCTGCGCAAAAGCTACGAGAATAGGGTGATTACGCAGCAAAATTGCGCAAGTCTAACGTAAAGGCGGTGCGCTACGCCGGTCCAATAATGCGCAGATGTACGTGAATCTGGGCCAGTGTGTTTGGGTGTTGGTGGAGGCTCGGCTATTATCCTTGCACTTGATTCCTCCTCTCTTCTGGATTTCTTTTGGATTAGATCCATATTTTAGATTGTCATCTATTGGAGTGATACATATGAACTTTGGATTGGATCCACACTTCAATTGTCATTTATTGGACTGTTACATATAAACTTTTTATTATTTTAGCACTACACCACAACTTTCATTATTTTCCATTGTATCCAACAATATTGGGCCAGATTCACGAACACTTGCGCTGGAGTATTTGGATATGCGCCGCGTAACTGTGCTGATGCGCCGACGTTTCTATGTGCCCGTACCCACCAAACTAGATGCGCCCAATAACGGCTCATTTGCGACCGGCGGAACGTTCCGACGCCAGAGTATCGTCAGCGTTTATTTTCGCTGGGCGCATCAGTCGCGCCCATTGATTTCCCCTGCAAATATGCAAATGAGGGAGATTTCCCAATTCACGAACGGATTAGCACCATACGCTGGCTACATGCGCCGCGCGTATCTGATCCGTCCAGCGCAAAGTTATTTCTACAAAAGGCTGCTTTATCTTTACTCCAGACGGTCACAGGTCAGCAGGAGAGCAGCTACAGCAGCGTTACCGACGATAGGAGCTTGCTGAGCACCCCCACTTGCAAGGACAACACCTCTGTGTGCCAACATGCCAGGGGCACTCGTGGTCCTAGAACTACTGATGGGTCCCCTGGAACCAAGAAGGCGGGCACGTGAGAGGATATACCGCACTCGTATGAACCTCTTTGGCATGGGGGATGAGGAGGTGTATCGCCTCTTCAGATTCAGCCCTGATGCAATACTTGAACTAACCACAACCCTGCAGGATGACATCACCAGCAAGACACACCGATCACAAGCAGTGCAGCCACTGGTGAAGGTCCTGGCAACACTCCATTTCCTTGCAAGTGGATCATTCCAGCGTACAAGTGGAGTGGTGGCTGGGATGTCACAATCCTCCATAAGCAGATGTGTGCACCAGGTTGTCCCTGCAATCCTCAGACGCATGTCCAACCAGTTCATCAGACCCACCACTGAGGAGCTGCGGCAGAAGGCAATGACAGATTTCTACAACATTGCCAGATTCCCACGCACTGTGGGGGCCATTGATTGCACACATGTGGCCCTACAGCCCCCCAGTGCCACAGAGCACATATACCGCAATCGGAAGCATTGGCATTCCATCAACGTACAGGTGATAGCCGATGCCCAACGCCTCATATGGCACGTCCGTGCCAAACACCCCGGGTCCAGCCATGACAGTTTCATATACCGTCATAGCCCCATCCCAGCAGAATTTAACCAGAACATGTATGGGGACAGCTGGCTGGTTGGTGAGTGACATGGGAGTCAGGCATGACTATCCCCTCCCGTCATGCACAACAGAAATCGCACATGCATGACTAACATTCTCCTGTCTTTTACCTTACAGGTGACTCTGCATATGCATTGGGACCCCATCTAATGACTCCTTTCCGGAACCCCCAAACCAGAGGAGAGAGAAAATACAATGAAGCACACATCAAAACCCGTGCAGTGGTGGAGCAAACATTTGGCCTCCTGAAGTCCCGTTTCCGATGCCTGGATAAGTCTGGGGGGGCCCTATTGTATTCCCCTACCTTTGTGTGTCAGATCATCGGTGCATGTTGCATACTACATAACTTTGCTATGAAAAAAGGCCTGCATATTGACATACGTGATGACCTGACCCCGACCCACACAGTCCCCCCCTGCCAGAGGACACCCAGTCTGCTGATGGAAGAGCAGTCAGGAGGGTCCTCGCCGTAGGCATCTTTGGACACTAACCCAAAACATTAATAACACAGACAGTGCACGCGTGTACACCACTGATGTCCCTAGATCACACACACCACATGCACATCGCATTGGATTAGCCCAAGTCCAGCATGTAGGAGTTGGGAGCAGTAACGCCAGCGTCAAGGCCCCAATGATGTCACTGTCCATTCACACACCTTTCACACGTCATTCATTCAGCCGTGGGGTTCACTTCACCACCACGGCCGAGGGTGACACCCCTTACTTTCAGGAGTGCCACCCTCTCACATTCACACACCATTCACACTGTCCCCTGCACTCCTGACCGTGTGCAGTACAAAAATAAATTAGAAAGATCATATCCTGATCAATACAAGAAAAATAATCTCATAACCTGAGAAAAAAAAAAAATAAACTCATGACCTGAGTATGTCAAAAATAATAATATAAAACCAGCAACAAAAAAAAGGCCTCATCGGGGATGCCGGGGGCTTCTTCTGGGGGCCCCTCTCTGGCTCCGCAGCTGCCTGGATGGAGTGGGTGGGGGTGGGGGGGCATCTGGAGGTGGCTGATCCCCAGGTGGGCCACTCCTGGCAGGTGTGGCCTGCGTGCCCTCCAAGGCCCTGGCTATCCGTCCAAGGTAATTGTTCGTCTGGGCCTGCATCCGGAGCTGACGGGTCACCTGGTAATGCTGGGCCCGCCGACTCAGCCTCCCCTGCTCACGGATGGCAGCACTGTTCCCATGGATGGCAGCAGTGTTGGCCTGGACGGCTGCAGTAAGGTGCTGGATATCCCCCTGCACCTCCCCCAAAGTGGTGACCACTGCAGCGCAGTTAGAGCTGACATCCTGCACTGCGTTGCTGAGGTTGGCAACGGAGCCCAGGCTGTCAGACACTTTCTGCAAGTGGTCCGCTATGGCCCCCATTTGTTCTGTCTGTCTGGCGTGATCCCTCGCCAACTGGTCCTGGACACCATCAGACACCCCCCTGGTCTTCTGGGTCGCCTTCCTGGGGCCCGAAGATGGATGTCCTCGGGTGGAAGGTGTCGCCCTTGAGGGGCTTCCAAGGATGGGGGAGGGGACGACAGACGGGCCAGGAGAAGGGGAGGAGACAGACAAGACTAATGAAAAGTCCTGCTCTGCCACAGCAGGATCTTCCACAACCACCTCGGCAGGTGTGGTGTGGCCACTCTCCTCCTCCACAACCTCTTCACCACCCAGTGGCTCGGGCACATGATGGCGTGGGGGGGATGGGGTGGAATGCAGGCTGACAGATGATGGCCCAGCTCCGTCATCTGTGGATGACACAAAGCAGACACATGTTGGTGGTCCCACACACTTGGCACATGTCCCCCCCCCACCCCCCCAAATGCAAAACATCAAATAGGGGATTATAAAACACTTACCTGTCCTTGTGCCTTCCTCCACGGAGTCATAGCCTGCGACCCCCTCCACCTGCTCCCTCTCCAGGCAGCGAGCAACCACCTCCTCCTCTGCGGTCAGGGTGACAGGACATGGGGGACCACCACCTGTGCCCCTCTCATACCTCCTGATGGAGGCCACCTTGTCCCTCACCTTGCGCCGCAGGTCATTTATTTTCTTTTGTATGTCCCCAGCAGTCCGGGTGGAGTAGCCCAGGACATTGACCCTGGCAGCAATCGACTCCAGGATGCCCTGCTTCCTCTCCCGGCTGGTCTTGCGGCTTTTTTTGCCATGGAGAAATTCATTCTCCGTCTCCATAGCCGAGATAATGACAGAGACCTCCTGGGTATTAAAATTGAGGTTCCTCCTCTCTCTGGGGGTAGCGGGAGCAGCCATTACAGAGCAAAAGTATCTTCCCTGGGGTGGGGGGAAACGGAACTACTTTTGCGCCGGAATGGCGTTTCCGCCAGCGCTTTTAAGTGCCCAGCGGAACGCATTGCGCTGACGTTTCCCAGGAAGTGGTGCCGACGGAAGTTGTGAGCATGCGCACAAGGGGGCGAGGGGAGCCGCACTCACTGCGCATGCTCCGTGGATGATGCGCTGAACGTAAGCCTCTGCGCCGGCCTCCGCCCATCATTTACATATGATCACACCCACTTCCACTTGCGTCGGGTTACGCCAGCGCATTATCGTTACTCTGGCGCAAGTTTACGCGCAACTGCTATGTGAATTACAGGAATTGCGCTGAAAGGGTCTTCAGAGTAACGTAAATGAGAAGCGTTACTCCAGAGGAAAGATACTCTCATCTACCTGAATCTGGCCCATTGTGTCAACTGCTGTAGTTTATATATATATATATTTTTTAGATTTAGCGCAACAAGCACTCTATTACAATAAAATGAAAAAAAAAGAGAGGAGTTTACACATCCGGACGATCTGAGGGTGGCCACATCCCTGGTAACTATAGAACAAAAGAGAATACCCCCAAGGAAACGGGACTTTGGAGGCCAGGCTCAGAGTAAAAAAGGTTTTATTATATGGACCAATCAACATACAAATGGATACTTGTTAAAAAAAGTGACCTGTATGGTCCAACTGCCTCTGCATAACACTCGCAGAGTGGTGTGTAGATATGGAACACCAGGGATAAAGAAAGTGAAACCAGTGGAAAATAGAGGAGAAGTAAAGTAAATTAGCAACACAGTGTATGATACAACATGGTTAAAAAGCACACTCTCCGAGGGACAGTGGAGAATGCCCGACACGTTTCTGGTCTCTTGGGTTAACAGAGGACCATCATCAGGGGCCAGAGAGTTGTACCGCATAAAATTCTCATTCTATAAATAACAGAAACAACATAGGAGGACATACGGTCAGAAATGATATATATGCTTGGTCTGAATCTTACAAGAATTTGCATTTGGATTTGCATTTCATTCCGATAAAACACCTACCGCTGAATTTGCGGAAAGAGGGGTCCCTTGTTGGGGTAGCAGTGGTCACGAGTGGGTGTGTCACTAAAGGGTGCAGCCCTTCCCGTATACAATCACAGTCCTGAGTGGATGAAAAGAGGGGGGGTAGGACTTAGTGGTTGGTTATGCACTGAATAGGTAGACAGGTGTGTAACAAGAACTCTGTCCATTAGTAGGTAGTATGTATTTTGTTTTGTTGGCATCTATATACAAACACGATCTCGGAATATTTACCCGATATGGGAGGGGTGGGTTATTTTAAACACCCCCTGAAATCCTGTGTATTTCGTTTTCAGTTGATCCACCTGGATCACATTGATAGGCCATTCGGAAACATACCACAATGGTGCTAAAGATAAGGTAAAGTAGAGTACTGCACTTACAGTTGCTGTAGTGTCCACGGCCCAATGGCGTTATCCCTGGTATGTATAGGGTGCCTGATCGATCGGGATGTAGCATGGAATTTAAACGCTTGTGTATTTGGCGCGCCAGATCCGCGCTCTGTGATGACGTCATCGCGCACAGCGTCCTGACGTTCGCAGCACCGCATTAGTCATGTGACCGCGGCGTCATGATGTGTTTTGGATAAGCTTAGAGGTGGGCGGGTGGATGGGAGAAGTGGGCGTATTAGTCACACTGGTGGCCACTCCTGCGACTTAGACTATTGTCAGCAAAGCATGTATTCATATAAAACCTGGCGTGTGGATTAGGTGGATGATAACATTGTGCTGCCGCGGTAGACTGGGAAAAATGTATGTGTAAATGTTGCATCAGGAGAACCCGGACCACATCCAGAACCCGACCACTATATAAACCAAACAATAAGGGAGCCAAAACTTAGGGAATGTCAGTATATATAAATAATGTATCCATAGCAACAAGCAGCATAGTGACACACAGGGAGCTTAGCAAAGGTATCTTGGGGTGAGGTGCTTTTGTTTTGACCAGAAGTGATGAACGGTAAGTAATCGAGCATATGTATTAAAGCCAATGGGAGGGCCTAATGTAGTGATGGGTATATGTATTGTTAACTTCAGCATTTGGCCCAGGGGTTATTTGCTCGTTGGGGTAGCTGGATCACACCCGAGAGAAAAGCCCAAATGGTGGGCAATATTAGTTCATATTTTTTGTTCTGTCCGAATTATGAACCCTCCCCTTCCCAGACACCGGACTTGTAACCTTCTAAGAAGGGTCGGTAGCTGACTTTGCTATTCAGGCCTGGGGGTGAGGTGGCTTTTAGGTCTACTATCCAGCGGGTCTCCCGCTGGAGTAGTAGTTTGTCCCAGTCTCCCCCTCTTGGGTTGGGGTGAATTCTGTCAAGTGCCAAGAATAACGTTTTGGGGGTAATGCCTTGATGGACGTCTCTCGAGTGTCGCCCCAACGGGAGGTCAGGATTAGAGGTTTTTATACTTTGTATGTGCCTAGAGATTTGTTTTTCCATTCAAGTTTGGTTTTACCCACGTAGAAGCAACCACACGAACAAGTTAGCAGGTATACGATCCCATAGGTATTACAGTTGGCAAAATGTTGCGGTTTATATGGGCGACCATTTGGGAGCTTGATGTCTTTTAAGGTGTTAATATGTTGGTAAGTAAAGGTGCCCCACCGTTTACAGGGGTCTCCCCTAAAGATTCCTGTGTATTCACTGGTGACTAGTGAGTCCTTGATAGATCTGGTTCGTCTATAGGTGATTAAGGGCTGATTGGGGATAAACTGGCTGATGATGGGGTCGATCTGTAGTATGTGCCAATGTTTTTTGATTATCCGTTTTATCAATTTATGCTGCTTGTTGTATGTGGTAATGATTCTTGTTGGTAAACGTTGGTTTTATTCTTTTGTGTTGATTTTCTTTAGAGGAAACAATATGTCTATTCTTGACTGACTCTTCACTCTTTTAAAAGCTTTTTTTTAGGCACGTGTGAGAGTACCCCCTTTGAAGGAGCCTTCTTTTTAAGTTATCTGCTTCTTTGGTAAACATAGCTTCATCCGAGCAATTCCTCCTCGTACGGAGATATTGTGAATAAGGGATTGACCGTATGAGTGGTTCTGGGTGGAAGCTTGACGCCTGTAAGATGGTGTTACTTGCCGTTTCTTTCCGAAAGAGGGAAGTGGAAAGATGTCCGTCGGTGGTTTTGGAAATGGTGACGTCCAGGAACGTAATTGTTTGGTTGTTGTAAATCCTAGTAAACTTCAAGTTGAAGTCATTTGTGCCCATATCTTTAATACATGCGTCGAGATCTTCTATTGTGCCATCCCATATCATGAAGATGTCATCAATGAACCTGTGCCACGTCAGGATATTAGGTGCATGCAGATTTTCCCCTTTGGCAGACAGAAAGCGGCTCTCCCACTCCCCCAGATTCAGGTTGGCATACGATGGAGCACAACATGTCCCCATCGCAACCCCCTGCATCTGGAGGAAGTGGGAGCCATTGAACGAGAATGCATTGTGGTAGAAGATAAATTCAAGAGCTTGTACAATAAATTTATGCAAAGGTTTATCATCTCTGTGAGACTGCCGGATGAAATGCTCAATCACCTCCAATCCCTTTGTGTGGGGTATAGAGCTGTATAAGGCCTCTATGTCTACCGTAACTAGAAGTGCCTTGGTCGGTATTGTAAGGTTTTCAAGGGTTTGGAGTAGGTGAGTACAGGGCCGGATTAACAGAGGGGCTGATGGAGCTGCAGCTCCAGGCTCCTTTCTCAAGATAGGCCCATTTGCCCCCAAAAAAAAAAAAAAAAAAGTTTTTTTTTTTTTTTTTTTTTTTTTAGATCGACTTCGGGGGTTGTAGCTCGATGACCAGAGGTCACAGAAACCCCACATTTGGGGGGTAGTCAGTTGAAGACCTACCCCACAACCGGTCAAAATATGGGATGGCTATCATTTATGGTTCCGGAGATACGGGCCTGCTTGCACAGCCTGTCAGAAGCTACATACAGAGCGGCCATTATAAATACAAGCTGACACACTGCAGCACACTGAGAAAAAAAAAATCATCATTTGTTTTTTGCTAGAAAATTACTCTATGGTGGTCTTTGCAACTTTTTATGTTGCACGGTATAGAGCTGCATGATTCTGGCTAAAACGACAACTGCAATTTTTTTGCTTAGAAGATAGATCACAATTCTCTCACGATTCGTACGGCATAACATCATCTTTCACATTAAAATGAAAAAAAAAATAAAAATGGGCCAACTTTACTGTTTTGTTTTTATGGTTTTTATTATTCAATGAAGTGGGCAAATGCAGCGTGACATAAAATATTGCAGCAATTGCCATTTTTGTCTCTGCTAAAATATATATAATGTTTGGCGGGTTCCAAGTAATTTTCTAGCAAAAAATATTGCTTTTTAACTTAAACAAGTGTTGGACTTTAAGTGGTTACATTTCTTGCATTTACACACAGAAGTTTGATCTAAAAAGGAAGTTGATTACAATGTTTCATGTTGTTTACAAACTTGGCAGACAGTCGGATATTTTCTTTACACACAGAAGTTTATCCCTTTGATCTAAGAAGGAAGCGTTAGTTACAATGTTTCCTGCTAAGAACTTGGCAGACTGCCCAGATATTTTCTTTTGACAGCTGAAAGTCTCTCCACTTGTTATATGAAAGAATCAGCAAACTCTGCATTGGAGATGTCAGGGGGGTTGAATCAAGATCACAATTTTAACGATTAATTATGCAGCTCTAGCACGGTACTGTATTTGCGCAGCAATTTTTCAAACATGTTTTTTTGGAAATAAACTGTTTCATACATTAAAAAAAAACACTAAAGTTAGCACGATTTTTTTTTTTTTTTTTTGGTATCCTAAGCGATGCTTTAAACATTTTTTAGGTTACATGTTTAGAGTTACAGAGGAAGTCTAGTGCTAGAATTATTGCTCTCGCTCTAACGATCGCGACGTATGTAACCTGTGTGTATCTGGCTCTGAAACTAGCCAGTGCCTACCCAGCCACTGACTGGTATCTCTCCCTAGCCTGTCCCCACACACCCTCTCACCTGCTTACCTGTAGATGGGGGAATAACTCCTGTAGTGTTATTGTGTTCTGCCAGTGAGTACAATGATCAGTGTTGCTATCTATAACTGGCAGCACTGATTGATTTTGGAAAAACAGGCTGGTTGTACTCAAGTCGATTAATAGATTGACTTGTGTAAAACCAGCTAGCCCATACATAGATCGACTATGGCTGGTCTCTGCATAATTGGTGTAATTTCAATTCATGTATGACCCGCTTAACCACTACGCAGTCCCTAAACATCCTTCCACTCCTATACACTGTGCCCACTGTCATACCCTCCACACTCCTCTCCTGTACATAGTGACCACTGTCATACTCTCCACACTCCTCTCCTGTACATAGTGCCCACTATCATACCCTCCACACTCCTCTCCTGTACATAGTGCCTGCTGTCATAGACTCCTCTTCTGTACATACTTCCCACTGTCGCACCCTCCACACGCCTCTCCTATACATAGTGCCCACTATCATACCATCCCCATTCCTCTCTTGTACATACTGCCCACTGTCATACCCTCCACACTTCTCTCCTGTACATACTGCTCCATTATACCCTCCACACTTCTCACTGGTACATACTACCCTCTGTCATACCCCCACACTCCTCCTGTACATACTGCCCACTGTCATACTCTTCACACTCCTCTCCTGTACAAACTGCCCACTGTCATACCCTTCACACTCCTCTCCTGTACATAGTACCTGCTGTCATACACTTCTCTCCTGTACATACTGCCCACTGTTATACCCTCCACACTCCTCTCCTATACATAGTGCCCACTATCATACCGTCCACACTCCTCTCCTGTACATACTGCCCACTGTCATACCCTCCACACTCCTCTCCTATACATAGTGCCCACTATCATACCGTCCACACTCCTCTCCTATACATAGTGCCCACTGTCATACCCTCCACACTCCTCTCCTGTACATGGTGCCTGCTGTCATACACTTCTCTCCTGTACATACTGCCCACTGTCGTACCCTCCATGCTTCTCTCCTGTACATGATGCCCACTGTCATACCCTCCACACTTCTCTCCTGTACATTGTGCCTTTTGCCGTACCCTTTGCACTCTTCTCCTGTACATAGTGCCCAATGTTAGACCCTCCACATTCCTCTCACTCACCTGCACATACTTTCCACTTATATACCATCCGTACTCCTCCCCTATGTCGCTTACCCACAAAAACAGTTCTTTAAAATGATACTGAATACCCTCAATGTTACCAGCTCTAGAATGGACACACTTTTGTTAGTTCAACTAAAGGAAATCTCAGTTCTCTTATTTATTCTGTTGCATTATTAGAACTTATTTAATTTTGTGATTACTACTGTGATGTACAGAGGAACATAGGGGATCTCAGCTACTCTAAATATAGCACTTGTGAAAAAGTGTCCCTGAAAATATTTTTTAAATGTTGGCAACTATGCACTTATGCACTGCCCAAGGGCCACTGGGTCAGTAGTGGGCCCCATGAGAGGTTTCTGGGATCCTGTGATATTAAAGCGGTAGTAAACTTTCCTGACATTACTACTTTTTAGAGGCCCTGGGGTAGGTTATGCCACAATGTACAAGTATGCACAGCATATTAGCACATTAGGGTACACTTAAATTTTCAGACTGGGCCCTCCATTGCTGCGCTGTGATTCTCACGCATTTATTTATTATTTATAAAAGGCCCCACCAAAATCCTCAGCACCAGGCCCATGATGTTCTTAATCTGGCCCTGGGTGAGTAGTGTCTCTAATGTAAGATGGCAAGTTGGTTACCAGTGGTCTAAGTTATTCATCGATAAACTGGCTCAATCGCTCAGTGATGCATCCTCGTCCTGAAATGATTGGTCTATCTGGGGGATCAAGTAGGTTTTTGTGCACTTTAGGTAAACTATAGAAAGTTGGGATCTTTGCGTGGTCGGTTCTGATGAACTCCCATGTTTGTTGGGTAATTGTGTTGTCGACATATGCTTTGTCAACCATCTTAAAGAAATCGTTGTCAAATCTTTTGATTATAGGTTTCGAAATAGGTCTGTACCATTCTTGATTGGACAGAATTTTCTGGCACATCGTTTGGTAGAATTCATTGCTCATTATTACAATATTACCCCCTTTGTCTGAGGGTTTTATTGTAAGTTGTTTCTGGTCAGCTAGTTTTTTCAAAGCTGCCCTTTCCTGAGCAGATATATTGTCTGATGTTGAGCTTGGTTTCAATCTCATAATGTCTTTTCTTGTCATTGTTATAAAGGCATTGAGATTTGGATTAAGGGTCAATGGTGGGAATTTGTTTTCATCCACTCAGGACTGTGATTGTATACGGGAAGGGCTGCACGCTTTAGTGACACACCCCAAACCCACTTGTGACCACTGCTACCCGAACAAGGGACCCCTCTTTCCGCAAATTCAGTGGTACGTGATTTATCGGAATGAAATGCAAATCCAAATGCAAATTCTTGTAAAATACAGACCAAGTATATATATATAATTTATGACCATATGTCCTCCTATGTTGTTTATGTTATTTTTAGAATGAGAATTTTATGCAGTACAACTCTCTGGCCCCTGATGATGGTCCTCTGTTAACCCAAGAGACCAGAAACGCATCGGGCATTCTCCACTGTCCCTCGGAGAGTGTGCTTTTTAACCATGTTGTATCATACACTGTGTTGCTAATTAACTTTACTTCTCCTCTATTTTCCTCTGGGTGCACTTTCTTTATCCCTGGTGTTCCATATCTACACACCATTCTGCGAGTGTTATGCAGAGGTAGTTGGACCATACAGGTCACTTTTTTAACAAGTATCCATTTGTATGTTGATTGGTCCATATAATAAAACCTTTTTTACTCTGAGCCTGGCCTCCAAAGTCCCGTTTCCTTGGGGGTATTCTTTTTTGTTCTACTATTACAATAAAAGGTAACACAGCATAGAGATATTTAAGAATTACAAATAAAAAACCTGGGGAATGTCCAGGTAAAAACCAAGCCTACTTACCGACCAGCTCACAGAACAACCAATTAGCCTGTCTAACAGTATGCGTTAAAAACAGGGGTTTTGTCCGCACGCATTTGCAAACGCATGCGTGAGCCACAGAGCCGCGCCAAGGCACCCTGTAATCTGTGGTCCTAACACTAAACAATGAGTGTCCTCACAATAGAGGCACAAGCATTTTAATGGATAGATAGGGGCAGGTGGACTGAAGGGGAGTCACCCCTCCTTAAAGATGCAGGAGCACACCAAACACCCAGCATGTAGCACAATGGCTGCAAAGGTGTTGGTGTGTTGCTGGACCAATATAAACACCACAGGTGAAACATAAACGTGTCCACCGCCCCCATCTATAGCTGGCCATAGCAGTAAGTAGCATTGGAAGGCTAAAGCGGATAACAAAACCTGGGGAATGCCAAGGGAAAAACCAAGCCTACTATTTAAGAATCAATTGCCTTTTTTTATAAACTTTACATTAAATTATACAGCACAGTTTTTTTTAAGATTATTTAGATAATTATTATCTAAATCAATTATTATTAATCAAAACAATAATTGGCAAACTATTCGATTATAAAAAAAATCGTTAGTTGCAGCCTTAATGAGGATTTTCACTGATCACTAATCACTAATGTAATAGGAGCATTCACAGGAGCCACTAATGGACCCGAATATAAGCAGAGGCACCTAATTTTACCACAAAAAAACTTGGAAAATGTATTGACTCGAGTATAAGCCTAGGGTGTCCATCTGCATGCCTCACTGTGTCCATGTCCATGCCTCTCTGTGCCCATGCCTCACTGTGTCCATGACTAGACTTACGTTTAACATGGGAGTATATAGAAGGGGTGCCCGGCTTTGAAAAATCGGTGCTCCCCAGCCATAAGTCCCCCAGACTACAAACTTTGCAAACTTGTAGAGGAGAAATGGGGCTACATGTGTGCCACGTTTTTGGCCGGTACCAGGTCCCCAAAGTTACCGGAGAAATTACTGTTTAATATGGGAGTCTATGGAAGGGGTGCCCAAATTTGAAAAATCTGTGCTCCCCGGCTGTAGGTCTCCCTGACACACCAAACTTTACACACTTGTAGAGGAAGAGGGGCTATATTTGTTCTAAGTTTGGGGTCCAGGGGACCTACGGCCGGCACCGGGTCCCCAAAGTCTGGGAGATCAGGCGCAAAAAGGCGACTCGAGTATAAGCCGAGGGGGGCATTTTCAGTACAAAATAAAAATGTGCTGAAAAACTCGGCTTATACTCGAATATATACATATATATATATATATATATATATATATATATATATATATATATATATATATATATATATATGCCTTTTCCATTCTTTATATATTTGTTGTATATTCAGCCAAAAGATCTGGAATAACTTGCATGACGTGGTCTTATTGACATTTATTATGTCCTTTTGTGTTTGAATGTAACAGTCATTTTTGCTGGCAGTAGCATATTACTGCTAAAGATATGATTGGCATGTTTGTGGAAGAATGAATGAATTTTTCTCTGTAAACTGTCTATTGATTAGCTGGGTGTGAATACTCTTGTGTACACAAGTGTGAAAAGCAACAGGTGAGCCATTTTCTAATTGCATTCAAGCATGTCTGTTCTACCCCAGCTAAACATCTCCAGTGGATGCAGGGCCCCAAAATGTACTGTACCGTGACAGTTATTTTCCTTTTACTGATGTGCACGTGACAGTCCCAGCTACTGATTCTGCCACGTATAGTTTGCAGGTTTAACCTCCACTATAACTGATCATCACTTTGTTTTCTTCAGAAGTTGCAAGAGTTGTCCAATCTCCAAAACCTCCTTGGTTAACACAGGTAGAGAAGAAAAGATAGTAGATTATGTATAAACATGAGCAGAAATAGCTACCTGTGACTACTAGAACCATTGTCAATTGCACAACTGGACTATTTCAAATAAATAAGAGTTGTCTCTCTATTTTATTAATTAGCTCAACTTAAGTTAAAACTATAGGCATTTTTTTTACATTTTTTGGATAGCGTACTGGTGGGTTAAAACCCCTGTAAGGTTTATTTTTACCATTTGTGTCCCTGTGGGGAGATTTCCCTTCAATTCCTTCACCATAACCAAACAGGAAGTGAAAGGAAATCCCTGCAAATCAAGTGGATTTCCCGAGGATCCCAGGTCACCAGAACTAGTATTCCAATTGCAACATTTCCCATCAATTACTTTTCTGGGGACAATCCAAAATTTGGGGTTTTCTTTAACTTTCAATGATAGTGGTAAACAGGACAAATAGAGAGGTTAAATCTCTAACTGGGGCACAGACAGCAAAAAAGACTGACAGGGGTTCTAATCCCTCTGCACGATATCCAAAACTAAAAAAGTTTTTGCCTTGAGTTATACTTTGCCACTTGAATACAGGACACTTTCACCTCCTTCCTGCCCAGGCTAATTTTCAGCTTTCAGTGCAATCACACTTTGAATGACACACTTTGAATGACAATTGCACAAATTACATTTTTATAAAAAAAAATTGAGAGATAGAGCTTTATTTTGGTGGTATGTAATCACCACTGTGTTTTTTAATTTTTGCTCAACGAACAAAAAAATACCAACAATTTTTAATTGTAAAGGGAAAAAAATATGCGCTAAACACTATAAACTAAATAAATAAACAAGTTAATTAAGCAAATTAATAATCAGGATGGTATATAAAAAAAATGGGTGAAGTGGTGCAGCAACTAAAAAAAAATTAAATATTCAGTTCAAAGAAGTGTAAAACAAAAAATAGTGCGCTACCACATAAATATCCAAAAAAAAAGATGAGATGTGTTAATAAGTGTAAAAACGTAAATAAAATAAATAAGAGATTATCTAGGGAATAAATACAATCAAAGTCCCAAACAAGCAATTAGGGATCCAAAAATTATCTTCACAATTCCTGGTATCCGCAATTAGGCTGGATTCACACCTATGCAGTTTTGGTGCTTTTTGCATTTTGAAGATTTGTACTACAGTCCATTTATAATGGTTTCCTATGGAATATGTATTGCAGTGCAAATCTTCAAAATGCAAAAAGCACTAAAAATGCATAGGTGTGAATCCAGCCTTACAACAGGATGACAACTTGTCTGCAGGTAAGATTTTCTGTTCATCAAAGAAAATAAGGCAATCGCCGCCGCTTACCAGATCTGTTGGATCTCAGGTTATAGAGATCAAAAGGGCATGTCAGAACACCATCAGCCAGATAGGGATCAGCATCAGAGGATTCCAATAAAGGTGCAGATGTCTCATCCGTGCTATGCAAAACTGCTTTTTCAATGGATTTTACACACCAAATGGATATCCAAACTTGCTCACCGTACCCAGGGCCGCTGATAGGCCAGTACAAAGGGCAAACTGAACACTAGGGTAGTTTAATGTAAAAAAAAAAAATCATCCAGCCATCCCTTAACATCCCACCTATCACCCTCAGCCTCCAGCATCCCCCTCCTCCCCCGTTTATATTTAAAACATTTTTTTTATATAGCGATGTGCATGATTAGGTGGTGGCAAGGGGGGGGACTACTTCTTGTATTTTGGGCGCAGAAGAGTCTTTCTTCTGCGACCGCTCCTCACACTGGCTCAAGTCCCGGCCAGCACGTCCTCTGTAGTGCCGTCCCCCTGGCGCCGCGGAGTGGTTCTCCTCTCTCTCCGCGTGAGAAGTAAGTAGCCTTGAGCGGGGTGAGTCAAGCGAGCAGCGGCGGCAGAGGACAGCGGCAGAGGCAACAGCATCCCATGCTTCCCCTCTAAATGGAATAGTTAGTGGAGACAAAGGTCCAGGCAGCAGCAGGATCAGGATTTCTTGGGCCCAGCTTACAACACTACACAGGTGTGTGCTTCTGGGGGGGGGGGGGCTGCAAGATCTACTACTACTGCAGTCAGCAGCACCTCTAAGTTATGGCATTGGCGGCATGGGTGGCACTGTCGGCAGGTAGCACATGCGTTATGGACCATAACGCATGTGCTTCCTGCAGAGACAGTACCACCCATTCCGTAATGTGCTGCAGACAATGCCACCCATGACACTAATGCCATAACGCATGTGCTGTCTGCAGAGACAGTGCCACCCATGCTGCCAATGCTGTAATGTGCTGCAGAAAGTGCCACCCATGCCGCCAATAGTATAATGCTATTGGCAGCATGAGTGGCACTGTCTCTGCAGGTAGCACATGCGTTATGGCATTAGCGTCATGGGTGGCACTGTCTGCAGCACATTATGGCATTGGCAGCATGGGTAGCAGCATTAGTCATAATGCATATGCTACCTGCAGACAGTGCCACCCATGACGCTAATGCCATAACGCATGTGCTACCTGCAGAGACAGTGCCACCCATGCTGCCAATTGCATTATACCATTGGCAGCATGGGTGGCACTGTCTGCAGCACATTATGGCATTGGCGGCATGGGTGGCACTGTTAGCAGGTAGCACATACGTTATGGCATTAGCGTCATGGATGGCACTGTCTGCAGGTAGCACATGCATTATGGCCCATAACGCATGTGCTGTCTGCAGAGACAGTGCCGCCCATGGCGCCAATGCCGTAATGTGCTGCAGACAGTGCCACCTATGACGCTAATGTCATAACGCATGTGCTACCTGCAGAGACAGAGCCACCCATGCTGCCAATTGCATTATACTATTGGGTGGCACTGTCTGCAGTGATAAATATCACTTGAAGACAAATCTGCACTTTGTTTAAAGGCGGGTCTAGGGAGGGGCCAGGGGCGTAGCTGAAGGAGGGGCCAGGGGTGGTGCCGAAGGGGGCCCCGTCAGGTAGACTGTACTGGGCCCCATGATTTCTATCAGTGGCCCTGCCCGTACCGGTAATGTTAATAAGGGCAGAGAGAAAATGGCTTCATGGTGCAGTTCGTTTAAAAGATTTATTACTCAAAATCAGAACATAACACCAAACAAAGTTCCCAACAGAGTTCAAAAAGAACAACCACAGCACATAGCCTGACAGATCCTAAAGAGGAAATTATTAAAGCTCACCATATAAGGATCCAGGCTGCACATCACAATATTAAAAACGGCACATATCAGTATAAAAGTTCAATGTTGATATCCTAACTTTTAAAATGAGATAAAAAGCTCTATCAAGTTGAGCAAATATAAAATGCCTATTAATAGGGTCCAAATACAACAATGTATACCATATCATAACCATATGGCCTCATTCACACATGGCGGACTCTGTCCGCAGATCTCCGCTGAGCCGACGGATGACAAGCTCCTCTCTGCTCACTGAGCGGGAAGGAGCTTGTCGGCACCGCTGTCGGCATCGCTGTCCTCTATGGAGCGATCTGATGAAAACGGACAGCATGTCCGTTTTCATCAGATCTTACCTTATCCGATCCGCATGGACGGATGGGGACGTATCCCCTGTACGTCTGTTTTTAGCAGATCGGATCGGGTCGGATGTCAGTGGACATGTCTCCGCTGACATTCGATGCTCCATAGAGATGCATGGAGTGCCCGTTCAGGTCCACCGTCAAAACTGACAGGCGGACCTGAACGGACTGAAGTGTGAATGAGGTATAATAAAAAAATATATAAAAATACATAAAAATTATAGATCTCATAAATGAAACAATGTATAATAAAAAAATAAATTGCAAACATTTTGCAAACATTTTATTAAAAAAAAAAAATTCTTAGTTTCTATTATAAAATTTTGCAAATAAATATTTTTTCTTTTTCACTGATGTACGCAGATGAGGCTGCACTGATAAAGAGGCACTGATGGGGATGCACTGATGATCAGTGTAAATGTGCCACATCAGCCTTGCCACCAATCGGCTCTCCTTTCCTCACACAGTGACGCTGTGGCCATCTTTCGGCTATGGCACAGTAATAAAGTGGTTAAGAAATTTAAAAAAATGGAGCACAACTTGAAGAAGTGAACACCAAATTAGACCTGTAGAAACCTATTGCACCCTAATCTAATAATTTTAGAGAATAAAACAATACCTTATTTTTTGTTTTGCTTCAGTTTTTTTTTTAGATCAGAGGGCTTGACAAAAATCCCAGGCTCCAGGTCATCATGGTAACTAGAAATTGCATCCTGGTGCCTGGGTTCACACATCTGTGTATTGAAATTGCAATTTAATTGCGCAATTTTAGTACAGGTGCGATTTTGTCTCTATCCACAACTGCCTCCCATTGACTTCAATACAAAATCATGTCCTATTGACTCTAATGCAAAAATGCCTCCCATTGACTTATATGCAAACACTCCTGTCAATAGCAATCCTATGTGAACACTTATCGTTGCATGCCACTCTACACTATCACTTGCAAGTCTGGAACAAACCGCTACAAACTTGAACAGGACTCTCTTCGTAATGGCAACCAAAACGCAACGCGTGTGAACCACCTCAATAGGAACACATAATTATCTAGCCTGTCATGTGAATGTGTGAGTTTGAAAATGCATCCAGAATCTGATGTGTGTGAACCAGGGAAGCTCCATTTACAACTGTGTGTTTTGGGAAAGCAGCAGAATTTCAGAGATTCTGCCTGCGATTGCAAAACGTAGGTTCAGGTGCCCTTATTTTTATTTAAGCAGGGCCTAACGGAGCGGAGTTTCCCCCTATAACCCTTATGTTATTCTTTCTGGCCACCTATAACCCTGCTGTAAAGGCATTATGTCAGGGTTATTGGCTGATTGGCCTGCTGTAAGTTAGGGGGTACAAATGACTCGCCTTGCCCCAGGAGCTGACAACCCATGCTACGTTAAAAAAAAGCTGGTTTTTAGATTCAAAGCAAATTTGACAAACCCTGCATTAGCACACCTACTTATTAGGCTGCAGCAGGAAGATGAAGGCTGGAATTATTGACAGATGTAGCATTGCGGCTATAAACACTGTGCACATCGTGCTTGCTGCTATGGGCAAGTCCTGAGGAACAGAAGTCCTAACATTTAGCTGGAAAAGATATATATCAATTCTTCATGGCTACTGTAGGGTTAACATTTTGAGGTCACATGCACCCAATAGGTGAAGTGTAGGTGATGACTACCCATTTTATGGATTTGCTGTGAATTAACCTTACATTTGAATGGCCACTTTCTACCTGCCAGTATTCTTACAGACCTTCACATATGAGGTAATGTCCATGTGTCGGACTGTAAGGGCCTTTTCACACCAAACGCAGTTGGATGCAATTTGAACTGAACTCCAACTGCAAAGACAGACCAAAATCAAGGTAATCCTATGGGCTTAGTCCACATCATTGCAGTGTAGTTAAAAAAAAAGTAGACCAAGCTCCATTTTTCTGCACCGCAAATGCAGGAAACGTGCTACAAATGCGATTCCGATACACCCGACCGCATCCCTTTAAGATAAGCCTAGTCCAAATAACGTGCATCAAGCGTGCTTCAAATGCATGTAAATATGCAGTGAAAAACGTTATGTGCAGTTTCTGGTGTGAATGAGCCCTTGAAGGCCAAACCGCACAAGCATGTTTTTTCTCATAAATTCACAGTGTTGAAGAGAACAATATGAACAGAACTGATACAGTCTAATACAGACTTACTCAATCATTTCACCCACAGAGGAACCCTTGAAATAAATTTCAGGTCTCAGGGCACCATTGCTATCAGTAATTCATCGGGGGTCAGTGAGAAAAATGTCTCTTACATTGGTACATGCGATGAATGAGGATGAATGGTAATGAAAGTAGATTGGATGTTGATATATTGTTTTAATGATAACAAGGTTTCTGTAGATTTATCAGGATTCTGTATATCAAATAACAAGCAAGTATAGATATATAATGTAACAGAATCCTGGATAAATGCTAAAACTTTTTTGTATCAAATAAAAAAAATACTTATAATAAAGATAAATTGAAAACATTGGTGGTCAGAATGCCTTCCTTACAGGCACATAAAAAAATCATTACGTCATGACATGACCTCTACAATAATTCTTGTTTTTTCCCAACATGAAATCATAAATTATATCTTTCAAGAGGCAGGTCAATGTGTTAAATAAATGAATAACAAGGGATGTAAACTGTGTTCTTGAATGTAATTGTCGCCTACGTAAGCGTTTGGAGATTCTCTGATGCATGCTTTATATTTCCTATTAAAAACACTGCTTGCATTTCAACTTGCTGTCTGCAAATAATACATTCAGTAAATGCTGCTGTCACTATCATATCCCATCATCTATGGTAAATGAATGAAGATGGATTAGATTTCTCAGTCTGATAGTTTACATTATACAATGCTAATTAAATACATTGGCCATGTTTTGCTATAATAGGGCAAGCTGAAAAGTATCTGACCCAATGTAATAGAAAACCCCCATTTTGGTCCCTTTGCCATCTATGTAATACAAACAATGAGTATTTTTCTGCTACTACATGCATTCATGAACATGTAAAAAAACAACTTTTTTTATTTATGCATTAATATGCACACGCAGCAATTATTTTCCTTTTAAATGCAAGCCGATGTATGATTTCAAGCATCTCTATGTGTTTCACGGAAAAAAAAAATCAACACACAAAATTAATTTTCAGTGCAAAATGTTCAGTTCAGAGTGTTAGGAAAACATATGGTTGCAGAATTTGATGTTCCTGGTTGTGCATTTACCCATTCTTGTTGATTAGCTTAGGTTCACACTGAATGCAGGTTTGGAATAGTGCGAGTTCAGCGGATTTCAAACCTAGTTTTCAGTCTGACTTTGGGAACGATTTCAGAGACATCTGTGCGGGTTCTTGCACAGAAGTCTATTGAAATCGCCCTTGAAGTTGCCAAAAAGTAGTGCAGGGAACTACTTTTGTGTATTGGTGCGACCGGTGCCATTGCCGGCAATTTGACATGTCAAATCGGCCCAATATGAATGGGGGGCTCAATGTGGGTCCTGTGTGTAAAAATGTATTTATAACATGAATTAAATTGTATGCACCTGGTGCAAATGTATCCTTACTTGAGACCCCAATGTAATAGTATATGGACATTTCTTATACAAAACTAAAGGGCACCTATAGTGGTTTTATACAGGGAGTGCAGAATTATTAGGCAAATGAGTATTTTGACCACATCATCCTCTTTATGCATGTTGTCTTACTCCAAGCTGTATAGGCTCAAAAGCCTACTACCAATTAAGCATATTAGGTGATGTGCATCTCTGTAATGAGAAGGGGTGTGGTCTAATGACATCAACACCCTATATCAGGTGTGCATAATTATTGGTCAACTTCCTTTCCTTTGGCAAAATGGGTCAAAAGAAGGACTTGACAGGCTCAGAAAAGTCAAAAATAGTGAGATATCTTGCAGAGGGATGCAGCACTCTTAAAATTGCAAAGCTTCTGAAGCGTGATCATCGAACAATCAAGTATTTCATTCAAAATAGTCAACAGGGTCGCAAGAAGCGTGTGGAAAAACCAAGGGGCAAAATAACTTCCCATGAACTGAGAAAAGTCAAGCGTGCAGCTGCCAATATGCCACTTGCCACCAGTTTGGCCATATTTCAGAGCAGCAACATCACTGGAGTGTCCAAAAGCACAAGGTGTGCAATACTCAGACATGGCCAAGTTAAGAAAGGCTGAAAGACGACCACCACTGAACAAGACACACAAGCTGAAACGTCAAGACTGGGCCAAGAAATATCTCAAGACTGATTTTTCTAAGGTTTTATGGACTGATGAAATGAGAGTGAGTCTTGATGGGCCAGATGGATGGGCCCGTGGCTGGATTGGTAAAGGGCAGAGAGCTCCAGTCCGACTCAGACGCCAGCAAGGTGGAGGTGGAGTACTGGTTTGGGCTGGTATCATCAAAGATGAGCTTGTGGGGCCTTTTCGGGTTGAGGATGGAGTCAAGCTCAACTCCCAGTCCTACTGCCAGTTTCTGGAAGACACTGTCTTCAAGCAGTGGTACAGGAAGAAGTCTGCATCCTTCAAGAAAAACATGATTTTCATGCAGGACAATGCTCCATCACACGCGTCCAAGTACTCCACAGCGTGGCTGGCAAGAAAGGGTATAAAAGAAGAAAAACTAATGACATGGCCTCCTTGTTCACCTGATCTGAACCCCATTGAGAACCTGTGGTCCATCATCAAATGTGAGATTTACAAGGAGGGAAAACAGTACACCTCTCTGAACAGTGTCTGGGAGGCTGTGGTTGCTGCTGCAAGCAATGTTGATGGTGAACAGATGACAGAATCCATGGATGGCAGGCTTTTGAGTGTCCTTGCAAAGAAAGGTGGCTATATTGGTCACTGATTTGTTTTTGTATGTCAGAAATGTATATTTGTGAATGTTGAGATTTTATATTGGTTTCACTGGTAAAAATAAATAATTGAAATGGGTATATATTTGTTTTTCGTTAAGTTGCCTAATAATTATGCACAGTAATAGTCACCTGCACACACAGATATCCCCCTAAAATAGCTAAAACTAAAAACAAACTAAAAAACTACTTCCAAAAATATTCAGCTTTGATATTAATGATTTTTTTGGGTTCATTGAGAACATGGTTGTTGTTCAATAATAAAATTAATCCTCGAGGCGCATGCGTGGGAGCTCCTAGGATGGCAGCTTAGGACCGGAGCTCCGCTCACCACCGGCTGTCAAACGCAAATATATAGAGTTTCAACCCGGATACAAATGACAAAAAGATATCCGAGGACTGCGGATTCGAGGGTGAATCGGAAGATACCGGGTAAACTATTCCTTATTCAGGGGAATTATACACAGGAGCCTTGTAAAGAACGACAGCTGGGGACGAGGTGCCCGCGCTGTTTCGTTTTTCTGACGAGAATTACAGGTTCTATATACCCGTTAAGATCAGAGAAACAACAGTAGTGATTAGCTGACATACTGTGGACCCAGTTCATGCCGGGCAAATATTACAAAAAGAGCAAGAAACTTAATAAAAGGCTGGCTAAGAACAATTTACTTAAGATGGCCGCCGTACCTCAGACAAGTACATTAGGTACAGTTGAGACCTCATTGACTGATAGACAAGCTATATCTCCTATAAGTCCTTCTATAGTACCTCAGACACCAAATTCTGACACTTGCCCTATTCTCTCCCCTCCTGCATCATTTGAAATTAAAAATCTCATGGAGGCTGGTCATTTAACTCCTGAGGTAATTACCTCACAAAGTCCTGCACATATGAATACAAAGGCTGAACAGGCTCATGAGGTAACCTTCAATGTCTCTGAATTATTCACCAGAATTTCTGAAATACTAGATAAAGGACTGGCACAAAATGCAGAAAGAATCACAGGAGAGATTAGGGCTGATTTTCAAAGCCTGGGAAGCAGAATAGAAAATATTGAACACAAACTGGAGGTTAATACAGCACAGACTGATCAGAACTCAGAACATTTGCAATTCATGCAGGAACAGCTGGAAGCTGCTCAGGCATGGATCGACGAATTAGAGAACAGATCAAGAAGAGATAATTTCAGGGTCAGAGGATTACCAGAATCTCAGACGTGCATACAGCTATACAGGACATTATCAAAATCCTGATCCCATCTATACCAACTCACAAACTGGAATTGGTCCGAGCACATAGGGCCCTGGGTCCTTTAAGAAAGGACGGTTTACCAAGGGATGTGGTAGTTAAACCACATTTTTATTCCATTAAGGAGGAAGTGATGAAACAGTCTCGCAAACACGAACAACTACAGTACCAAGGCGCCATAATTCAAATATTTTCTGATATATCGCCATACACAATACAGAGAAGAAGAGCCATGAAGCCTTTATTGTCTGCCCTCATGAAAAAGGACATAAGATACAAATGGGCCTTCCCCTTTGCTTTGAAATTTTCATTTAATGGCAGGCAGTATGTAGTACAGAATTTTCAGGAAGGTGAGGGACTATTATTGGACTTGAAGATTATTTCCTGCGAGCCAGCAGGGCTCTGCCAAAAGACAAACCCCTATCAGCCCGACTTCCTCTGCTTGGAGCAGAGTCAAGCACAGGAAGGTTAAAGATAACTTTGCAACCTGAAGAGAAGGAACATGTTTGTGGATGTATTTTCCCCTTTCTTCAATGGGATGGTCACCGATGTCTCTTTTTCCCCTATTTTTCCATACCCGGGAAAATAGATCTCACCAAAGCTACATGTTAATACTTTCCCAGGAAATGTTTATATACATATGTGTATATGTATATATATGTATATTTCTATTTTTTTAATTTTTTTTGTGTTTGTTGTTTTTTCTTAGGAAAGTTAAAATAGTTTATTGTCTCCTTTAATATGTCATACTGGGTTGAATTATTCATAACAGTGATTTACATTACAGTTTGTTGAGCTGTCGCTGGCAGCAAGTGGTGAGGCATTGGGCCTCAGCCTACCCCTTGGATCGACGTTCCGTCGCCCCGAGGAGTGGGAACATAGCCCCTTATTTTCTGGGCTATTATATGGTCACGTGTTTGAATGGGGGAGGGGAAATACACCCTCCCCTCATTCTGGGTCATTTTTTGACCTTACGTTACTTTACATATGGATAAAATGTCTTTGTCTATTTTCTTTCTTCTCTATCATTTCTTTCTCTTCTGTTCACTCTTCCCCTCCGACCTACCTGCCAATGAGAGCTCCTACGTTTAAGTGTCTACAGTCATTATTTTGCAAACCGGATAATGTACCTAAGTTGTTTAATGTGTCTCATGATACGGATATTGTTTGGGAACGCATGAGAATTAGCTTTGCCAATTTTATATTGCATGACTGGTATGCAGTGTTGCTCATCTTGCTTTAAAAAAGTAATTAGTTACAGTTACAAATTACTTCTCTGAAAAAGTAATTGCGTTAGTGACTCAGTTACTACATTGAAAAAGTAATTTAGTTACTCAGCAAAGTAACTGACTTTTTTTTTAAATATTTTACAATGCTTTGTTGAGATGATTTCCTTTCTAGAATGCAGGTGACTGGCGCTTGCCAGGGAGCAGTGAGTTAATACTCCAAGACAAAAGAATGCCAGATCCTTGAGAGAAGAAAACCGGAAACAAATGGTGATCTCCTGTATATCCCAGCCTAGGTGCATCTGTCCCACCATGTATGTGCAGCTAATAGGACTTAAAACCCTTATCCATCTGCTACATATTACATCCAAATTATAAGCTGGATTAAAATGTATGTTTATAATATACATTCCCTTGACGTTTACAGAGTCTGTAATTTAAAATCTTATATTAGGCTTTATAAGAATTTTCTATAGTTTATTGTTTATTATTTTATTTATCTTTATATAAGCTTTATTAGATGCAAGGGATCTGGAATAGGGATGTCAGATTTTTCTTTGTTATCTGATGAAGAGATGAAATCACTGACCAAAAATAACCTGCTGATCATTGGTCTGTATAGGTGTCCTGCACTTACCATGTTGACCACTAGATGTCGCTGTGTACACTGTGTTGTATAGGGAACGTTTGTTCTGTGGAACATCCGGCCATGTGTTCCCCGGATCATTGATCAGGTTGCGCACACAGTGTGTGTGATCGATGTGAGTTGTTCCCCGGTGATAGGTCAGTGTGAGGCGGATGGGGCTCATTGTATCCAAGGCTCCTTGCAAATGGGAGTTTTAAGACCGCTGTGACAGGCCATCACAGCGGTCACATGATTCTAAAGTAAGGTGACCAGATTTTTAACCACTTTCCCACCGCGCCATAGGCATTTTACTGCTACGGCGTGGTGGAGTTATCGTGGGACGTCGTCCTTCACTTCCGGGATTGCGCGTCCCCTGGGACACGCTCGCGGAAGTGTCCGTGCTCGCCGGGTCTAGAAGACCCGGCGCATCACGGATCACGGTAAATTGCCGCTGATAGCGGCCGTTTACCACGTGATCGCGCCGTCGAATGACGGCGCGATCACTTGTAAATAAACCGGTTCCTCCCTCTCCTGCATCTCCTCTCTGTACCGTTCGGTACAGTGTGCGAGGAGAGGGGGGAGAGCGGGGTGTCAGCAGCTGAGCTGTGGCTGGATCTGTGACAAATGCAGTCACAGATCCAGCCATCCCTCAATCAATCCCAGCTCTGCAATCCCCCAGTACCCTGCAATCCCCAGTACCCAACAATACCCCAGTACCCAACAATACCCCAGTACTCGGCAATACCCCAGTACTCTGCAATACCCCAACACTCTGCAATACCCCAATACTTGGCAATACCCCAGTACTCGGCAATACCCCAATACTCGGCAATACCCCAATACCCTGCATGATACTTTGCAATACCCCAATACTCTGCAATACCGCCTCTGGGGATTTTTAAGTAGCGAAGTTTGGCGCCATTCCACGAGTGGAATTTTGAAGTGTGACATGTTGGGTATCTATTTACTCGGCGTAACTTCATCTTTCACATTATGGAAAAAAATTGGGCTAACTTTACTGTTTTGTTTTGTTTTAAGCACAAAACAGTTTTTTTTTTAAAAAACACACGTTCAATAAATTTCAGAATGTGTTTTGGGGTGTAATTTGTGGTATGCGTATGCTGTGTGTGAGAAATAACCTGCTAATATGACAGAAACAAGATTTTTTTTTACAGAATTTTCAGACGTTTTTCTTTTATAGCGTAAAAAATAAAAAACCCAGAGGTGATCAAATACCACCAAAAGAAAGCTCTATTTGTGTGAAAAAAAGGACAACAATTTCAAATGGGTACAATGTAATTGTCATTCAAATTGTGAGAGCACCGAAAGCTGAAAATTGGTCTGGTTAGGAAGGGGGTTTAAGTGCCCAGTGGTCAAGTGGTTAAAATGAAATCCGGGGACATATTTTTTTTTTACTAGTAATGGCAACAATCAGCGACTCTCTGCCCGTTGCCACCCGCATCACAGCCTCTCAAGTCTTATGCCGCGTACACACGGTCGTTTTTTGCGATGAAAAAAAATTACGTTTTTTAAAACGGCATTTAAATTGATCGTGTGTGGGCAAAACGTCGTTTTTTGTCTTCAAAAAAACGACAAAAAAATAATTCCAACATGCTTGAATTTTTTGTGTCGTTTTTCAAAACGTCGTTTTTTGTTTCACAAAAAGTCACCGTGTGTAGCAAAAACGTTGTTCAAAACGAAGTTTTTCAACCCGCGCATGCCCAGAAGCTAGTTATGAAGCGAGCTTCAATGGAAAAGAGTGGTGAACGTAACCTCGCTTTTTGTGAAAAAACGATGGTGTGTATGCAAAATTGTCTTTGAATAGTGACGTTTCAAAAACGTAGTTTTTTACTTCACAGAAAACGTCGTTTTTTTTCATCGCAAAAAACGACCGTGTGTACGCGGCATAACTCTCCGGCCCGGGCTACTACTGGATGGGAAGCGGAGGAAGATCACTCCGCCAGGGAAGGCAAGGAGATAGGCAGGTGGCTGGCCAGGATTTGAGCCAAGGCAGAAGAACATGCGAGCAAAGCTGAATGGGCATGCCCCCGAAACTGAAGAAATATTCCCTCCGCTCCGACCAGCACATGATCATCAGAAAGAGGCACAGATAATGGGAAAAATACAACCCCCTTATGCTAGTAGGCACGGCGGAGCGGGGGTGTGTAATTCAATTTTTTATTTTATTTTAATTCTGCACTGACTGTCTTTGAAATTGTCCCTGCCCCCTATAAAATCCAATCTGGGGACAAAACCAGGGACAGACTTGATCTGGGGACAGTGTCCTCAATCAGGGGACTGTCCCCTGAAACTGGGGATGTCTGGTCACCCTATTCTAAAGCGGAGTTCCACCCATATTCATATTCACAGCGCCGGCAGAAGCAATTACTCTGCTGCCATCTAGTGGCGGTAGATGTAATTGCGGTAACGCCGCCCAAGTAATCGGAACTGCGTTACCGTGAGGGGAAGAGTAATCAGGTAGATTACTTGTTACCCTCAAAAGGGGCTGCGTTAGGTAACTGCGTTTATTGTAACTCCGTTACTTACAACACTGCTGGTATGGCTAATCCTCCTGCTCCCCTTCGTGTTGTTTCACACAACACGCAGGGGCTGAATTCTCCAGTTAAAAGATGAAAGGTGCTACAAGTCTACAAATCCCTTCATGCTGATGTGGTATTTCTACAAGAGACCCACTTCCCAAAGCGGTATACTCCCTCGCTCTTACATGCTCATTTCCCATTATTCTACCTGTCAAAGACCGAAAATAAGACTAAAGGAGTGGCAATTTTATTCTCCAAACACTGCAAATTTAACTTAATTAAGGAATAGCGGACCCAGAGGGTAGATTCATTCTGGTAAAAGGCACTTTGGAAGGAAATACGTACACTTTTATATCATACTATGCTCCCAACCGGGGACAGAAGGGGTTCTTCTGCCAAATGCTTGAATCTCTCCAGCCTTTGGTAGAGGGAGTCATAGTTATGGGGGGAGATTCCAATCTGGCTTTTGACTCTGGACTGGATAAATCCGGCCAGCAAAGGCTAAATTAATAAGACCTACTAAAACCAGTACCCAAGTCGCTCGCGTGCTTCACCAATATAGATTGACCGACATATGGAGAGAATTGAACCCAACTGCTAAAGATTTTACTCACTTCTCTAACCCCCACCAGTCGTATTAACGTATAGACCATATATTACTTTCCAATCACCATGTCCCCTCGGCCCAGAAGTCCTCCATTATGGATGTCCCATGGTCGGATCATTCCATGGTTCTGTTATCTTTAAGAAAAAACAGTTCTAATCAAAGAGTATCTCATTGGACCCTCAACCAGTCATTGTTGAAAGACCCAACTATAGCCACAGAGATTGAACAAGCTATAACAGATTACTTTAAAAATAATGACATCTCTCCAGAAACCTTATGGGCGGCCCACAAGGTGACAGTGAGGGGAAAACTAATACAGATCGCAGCCAGACAAAAAAGACTGAAGAGGCTGGAGGTGGAAGAACTTGAAAAGACATTTGACGATTTGAGCAAAAAGCATAAATTGGACCCCTTTGGTTTCCCAACTTCTAAATTGGACGCTGCCAGGACAGCTCTGAATCTTGCGCTTACGGTAAGAGCAGATGAGGCACTTAAATGGTCGGGAGCTAGATTTTATAGACTAAAAGATAAAATTGGTCCAATGTTGGCGCATAAACTATCCCCTAGACTTAGGCCGAGAGTCCTCCCTAAGATTAAACAAGCCAATGGCTTATTTACCTTGAACCCTCAGAAGGTGATGGATTCCTTCCAAAGCTTCTATTCAAAACTTTACGACTTTGAAACACTCTCCAATTCTAATAGCGTGGGAGAATTCCTAGATAGTTTGGACCTTCCCTCGCTGGCGGAAGTGCATAGAGAGAAAATGGAAGCTCCCATCTCGATGGAGGAAGTTTTGGAAGTGATCAAAATGTTAAAAACAGATAAAGCTCCAGGACCAGATGGTTTCTCTGCTCCTTACTACAAGACTTTCTCGGCTCTTCTATCTCCATACCTTACTCGTTTTTTTAACCATTTAACGAAGGGTAATCCTATAGATATTCAGCTGAATTTGGTATATATCTCTATGATCCCTAAACCTGACAAGGATACCAGTCAAGTGGAAAACTATAGACCAATATCGTTGATTAACAATGACCTTAAAATCCTAACCAAAATAATAGCCAATAGACTAGCATCCTTCATTGGTCAGTATATACATAAGGATCGGGTGGGTTTCATTCCTGGTAGACAAGGCCCTGACCAAGTAAGGAGAGCGGTAGACATAATCTCCATGTTGCAATCCGGTTGGATAGGAGATCAAAAACAAAAAGGGATGCTCTTATCATTGGACCTTCAAAAGGCCTTTGATTCGGTCTCCTGGCCATATATGTTTGAAGTTATGAGACGTTGGGGGTTTGGCTCAAGAGTCTTGGGCATATTATCTGCACTCTACTCTTCTCCTGAGGCTAAAATAAGACAGGGACTATTTTCAGAATCTATTAAAATTAAAAGGGGAACCCGCCAGGGATGCCCATTGTCTCCTTTGATATTCGCAATTGTTATAGAATCTTTGGCAATAGCGATTCGGAATAACGCGAATATCAAAGGAGTTCAATGTACCCGTAAGGGTGCATTATTTGCGGATGACCTGCTACTATTTGTTACTTCCCCGATTTCCTCTATGTCCGAAATCTACTCTGTACTTGACAAATTCTCCAGGGCCTCTGGCCTTAAAGTCAATATGTCCAAATCTAGGGCCCTCAATGTCTCGCTTCCTGTAGATGTAGTTTCCTTACTACAAAAAAAAATATGAATTTGGTTGGAATGGCTCATTTATCAAATACTTGGGTATTAATTTATCTTCGAAATTTGAGGATCTATATACAGCCAACTACCCTCCTAGGTATAAAAAACTTGAATCTGATTTAGGTGATTGGGATACACAGAATATAGGCTTGATTGGCAGGATAAACTCTGTCAAGATGACTCTTCTTCCTAGACTTCTATACCTCTTTCGATCTCTCCCCATACCGATAAAAAGGAATCACTTGAAGGCTTTTCAGGGTAAGATCACCAAATTTGTATGGAACAAAAAGAGCCCCCGTGTATCATCGCGTAGCCTCTTTAATCTCCATAATCAGGGAGGTTTGGGACTCCCAAATTTGCTGTGGTACTACCAGGCAGCTAGACTGGCACAACTGTCAGATATATACCTCAAACAGGACCAACCTGATTGGGTTAGTTTGGAAGAACAAGCGTCCCCCACATGCTCATTGGAAAATCTTGTGTGGTCTATCCCCAAACGCAGACATTCTATTATGTCTCCGGCACTGTCACAGGCGTTGGTTCTGTGGGACTCCCTCAGGAGCAATCCTTCTTTAGTCTCTAAGAGTTTACCATTAACTGATATATTTCAGGTCCCGTCCTTTGCATCCAATGTGAACGTTGAATCCTTCCAGTGGTGGCAAGATAAGGGAGTATACCGCATTGGACGATTCTTCTCCCACTCAGGTCCTCTATCAGAACAGTATTTTGGGGACAATCTTGATCTTCCTCCTTCAGAGAAATCAAGATTTTCTCAAATCTACAGTTTTGTACAGAAACTCTGGACTGACAAGGCTGTAACTGGTCATTTTACGCCCTATGAACGAAAATGTGAACAGGCCCCAGTAAGGAAGGGTGGTATTTCTGTAATTTACAAATCCCTTGCGAACAATGTCAATAAATTACCCTATATGCTAGCTTGGGAGAAGGAAATTCAGGATGAGTGGGATTTGGAAGATTGGGGAGAAAACTTCCATAGATCTATAAAGGGTATCATCAACATGTCACTCATAGAGGTGAATGTCAAAATATTTACTAGATGGTATCTAGTTCCTCTAAGACTGGCATCCATATATCCTTCATCCTCACCTCTATGCTTCAGAGGATGCCAAGGTGTGGGCTCCATGATTCACACCTGGTGGGAATGCCCAAGATTACGAGGTTTTTGGAGTAAAGTGTTCCATATAATTAGATGGATTACGGGCTGTAATATACATCGGTCCCCGGCGATTGCCTTACTGAATGGATTCATACCACAAGTATCAAAGGTTACCAGAAGGCTGATATGGTTTATCCTAACAGGAGCTAGAATCACTATAGCTGCAGCCTGGAAGAAACAAGCGGTCTCAATCTTAAGTATGAAAAGAAAGATCACCTGGATAATGGAACAGGAAAGGAGAATTTGCTCAATGTTGGATAGACTTACTCAGTTTAACACAATTTGGGAACCATGGATAAAATACTTAGGGATCTCACACCCCATAAAGGGGTGATAACATAACTTACTGTAGGCTGATGTACACACCTGACAGGTAGGATCTCTGTCTCTCTACCCTCTCACCCCTACCCTCTTTTTCGTTCCCTCTCTTTCTATCTTTCTCACATTGCACTTTTTCTTCTCTTCTACTTTTCTTCTCTATGTTCTGGTTTTATGCTGTGCTTGTGTTCAGGTTTTATGTATAATCTGTGTTTGGGAAACGTTCTCCATATATATACATGTTACGCCCCTATCATAGGGGTGGAGGAAGTTGAAGAGGGATTCTCCTCTCTTTTTCTCCCTCCCTCTCCCTCTCCTCTCATCGAACTTGTTATTTATTCTTTTAGTATCAGGTTCATTTAATCGGTCCAGATATCATACACTTCGTACCAAAGGTACTTGAGAAGTTTTAAGTTTATGAAATGGAGGTACATCATGAAGTGGACTTCACAAATATTTATAATAACTTGCTAAGGGGGCGGGATGGTTTGGGGGAATTACTCTACCTCCCCGGGCACAGAGTGATCCCATTGGGGGTGTCAGTGGGGGTGGAGGGTGCCCTTCCCATCTCATTCCTATATATGTTGGACCAATAAGGTTTTGATTTATCCCAACTGCTGTAGACTAGGGACCCTAGACGGATTGATAGGAACTGCAGGATTTGGGGGAGGGTAGGGAGCTACCCCGGTTAGACTATATGGCTTAGGGTCAGAATTTACTCCCTTGTTGAACCTGTTTTCCTTTCATCGCAGATAGAATGTTATTTAGGTATGGTTGAGAAATGACGTAGTGATGACTTCAGCAAACGATTCATGTCTCAATATTTAAGGATATGTAACAAAATGTATTGATTTCCTGATATGTTCTTTAAATTGTACTGACTTTATTCAGAAAATAAACTTAAACTTGAATGAGAAAAAAAAATTAATCCTCAAAAATACAACTTGCCTAATAATTCTGCACTCCCTGTACATAGTTTATTTATAAAAAAGGTAAATATGAAATACTGTATAATGAAAGGGTTTTATTCTCATATCTAGCCATGAGATATCTGCAGATTTCTTTCTTCCAGTTCCTCCTCATCACATGTTTACATAGTTCAGAAGCTCAGGCTGAAATTTAAACACACAAGTGAATAAGTCTGAGCAGTGACTCATTCCCTGCTCTGGAAGGTTTTAATTCAGAGACAAAGGGCTTTATTTACTAAAAAAATCAGGCTCACATCTGCACAGAAACCAATCGGCTTCTAACCTCAGCTTGTTCAATTAAGCTTTGGAAATGAAACCTGGAAGCTGATTGGTTTCTATGCAGATATGAGCCTGATTTTGCAATCTCCAGCTTTAGTAAATAAACCACAGAGTGTCTGAAAGGAGACAACCTCTGCTGTGTGCTCTCTTTAAAAAACACAGTGCTGTGGATATCACGACACAGGTGAACACTGAATTAAATTTGTAAAACATACAGTAAAGTGTGTGTGTAGCGTGTGCGTGCATGTATATATTTATTACACACACACACACAAACATATCTAAAACCGATAAAAAAAAAAAAAATGTCCTACAGCCAAATACATTTTAATTTTTTTTTAACACAGCAATGAATAAATAAAATGGAACGCTCAATTTATTTTATGTACATGTAGCACCTTCCTGGTTGGGTTGCTAGGATGTTAGGTAAATGTAGTTCTTTTTGGCTCCTCTGTAATGAGTGGAGCAATTATTGATTGCATTGGGCTGGTCTGAGTCTCACATGCTGTAAGTTTGATTGCTCTCCTCTAGAGACTTCTGGGACATAGTGACATGGCAGAATTGGTTATATGCAGAGCACACCGCCATTCTGCCTGTGCTAGTAAGCACAGACTTCATCTTCGTGAAATAATCCATCTTTAAGCTAAAAGGTTCACTCACCATGCATTCGGCATGCCATTCATTTAATAACCAAACAACACAGCCTGTTCTCATCTCAGCATCATCGCAAGACCCTCTGCCGATGCCCACACGGAGTCCTTTTATTATAACAAAAGCCTTCACAGACCACAGCTGATTGGAGGAGGTCACAGCATGTGACCATAGGAAGTGATGTCACAGCATGTGACCACCTCCATGGGAAGCCAGGACACAGCATGGGGGCTCCACACAGCAAATGCCCATATATGGATGGGACAATATATGATAACCCTTCCAACAGGGATGAATACAATACATGAATACAACATAATACAATATTGATACAGTAATAATTCAATAACCAATGAACACAGTTGTTGATCAGGCACCGAGAGATGGCAAAAGCATATATCTGCTAAACCGACAATGCGTTTGCAGAGTGGACGCATCCCACAGGCGAATATCTGTGCATGACACAGGGGCCCTTTTGCCGGCCGACACCCTCGCTCTACAAACACCCTTCTCCAAATCAGGAAGTTTATCTCAACCAATCTCAGTCCGCCCCAGTCAGCTCTTTAGAGACACTATGACAATACATATTAAATACATCTTCATAAAATTTCCACAACAATAGGACAAGGCAAATGGGCATATATAATCAAATAGTGAGTTGCGCAAGGGACTATAAAAATTAAGCTCTATTAAAAACAAAAATTTTACTCAACTTGTATTAGCACCCTATACATCTTTTATTAAAAGTGAACCAGTCCAAACTGTGATAATACATTAATTGTGTCCAAACATGTTGCTGGGCACAGAAAACATGCCCATGCAAAAAAAAAACACAAACACTCTGTGCTCCACTTCTAATGAGTGACTCTTCAAACTGTGCTCTGTACCCCATAAATGCCCCTCAGATATAGGGAATTTTCAGTACCAGACACCCGGCACCCAGTGATCGTATAATTAAGGACCTGTAGTTATTCCTGAAATTGTGTGATAAAATGTATGTTTCATCAGTTTGGACTGGTTCACTTTTAACCACTTCAATTCCTGAAAGGGTAGGATAAAATGTGCATTTCGTTTCGTTCCGAATCGAAATCATCAGTTTGGACTGGAATTTTCTATTATTAACCACTTCAATACAGGGTATGCATATGTGCGAATTTCGTTTCGTTCGAATCGAATTGCTATAAAACGAATTTTCTATTATTCGACCGTTTTCCGAATTCGGATGCATTTTCGAATTTCCGAATTTGAAAAAAAAAAAAAAAAGTAAAACGAAAAATTTCGAATTTTTTTTTTCCGAATTCGTCCGAATCGAATTTTCGACCCGCGAATTTCGAAAAAAAAAAAAAAAGTCTAAATTCGAATTTTTTTTTTCGGAATTCGAAAAAAAAAAAAAAAAAAAAAAAAAAAAAAAAAAAAATTTCGAATAATACCCGCGGACTAAATCGATCGAAAAAAATTCGAAAAAAAAAAAAAAAAAAAAAAAAAAAAAAAAAAAAATTAGAAAAGAGACTATTTGTTTTCTAATTCGAAAAAAATTCTATTAGAAAAGAGACTATTTGTTTTCTAATCTGGTTGAAAATTTTCGATTTCGAAAACGAACGATTTTTCGAAAAAACGGTCGGAAATATTCGAAAACGAACGAATTCGAAAAAATTTCGACCGAAATATTTTTCGAAATTCGGTCGACCGTATTTTTCGAACGAATTCCCGAAAACGAATTCAACACATGAATAACGAACCTAACGAAAACGAAATTTATTAAATGACGAATTGAAACGAAACGAAACGAAACGAATTTTTCACTTTTGCACATGCCTAATACAGGGCACGTTCACCCCCTTCATTCCCAGGACAATTTTCAGCGTTCAGCGCTGTAATACTTTGAATAACAATTGCGTGGTCATGCAAGGCTGTATCCAAATTTCTTTTTCGCACAAATAAAGCTTTCTTTGGTGGTATTTATCTGCCTCCCAATGATGGCAAGCGGGATCACGTCTTGTTCTGAGCCAACGTCAAAGATTGTTGCCCAGTCTCTCCGCGCAACGATCGCGGGTGTAATGTGTCCCTGGGACATGGCGCAACTCTGATCTCGGTAAAGAGACACAGCTCTTTACCCATGTGATCAGCTGTGTCCAATCACGTGTAAACATAGAAATGCAGTTTATCGGCTCTCCTTGCCTCACACTGACAGAGTGTGAGGCGGGGGGAGCCGATCAGTGGCATCTCCTCACAGGGGAGAACTGTATAGGTAATTAGGGCAATGACCATCAGTGGCATGATTACAGTGCAGCCCCAACAGTGTCCATCTGTGATGCCAAGCTGTAACCATCTGTGATGCCAATTTGTGCCCATTAGGGATGCCAATGTGTGCCCAGTGAGGCCAATCAGTGCTGCCTTTGAGTGCCGCCTGTCAGTTTTGTCTATTAGCGATCATCAGTGCTGCATATCAGTACCACCTATCAGTGCTGCATATTATTACCTCCTCATCAGTGCAGGAGAAAAATTACTTTTGTACAAACTTGTGTGACAGAAACTAAGAAAAACTTTTTTTTTAAATTTTCTGACTTTTTTTTTCATTTTTTTTAGTAAAAAAAAAAAAAGCAGTGGTTAAATAGGACCATAAGAAAGCTCTATTTGAGGGAAGAAAACAATAAAAAATGTATTTGGATACAGCGTTGCATGACCGTGCAAATGTCATTCCAAGTGCAACAGATAAAACTCAAAATTGGCCTGGGCAGGAAGGGGTGGAATTGCCCAGTGTTGAGGTGGTTAATCACGGCTAGGTTCTTTATTTTTTGCTAAAAAAAAAAAAAAAACACAAAAGACCATACATTTTGGGGGAAAAAAAAAAAGAGAAATGTTTTTATTTATTTTTTCTATAAAAAGGTAATTTTTCTCATACACTGATGGACACTGATAGGCAGCAATGACTTGCATCACTGATGGGCACAGTTGGGGCTGCACTGATAATCAGTGAGAGGAAATGCCACTAATCGGCTCTCCCCTCCTCATACACTGTCAGTGTGAGACGAGGAGAACCAGCATTTCCTTGTTTACATGTGATCAGCTGTGATTGGACACAGCTGATCACATAGGTAAAGAGCCACGTTATTGGCTCTTTACCGAGATCGGGGTTGTGCTTGCCCCCAGTGACACAGCATGCCCACGATCACTGTGCTGCATAGTGAGACTGGAGGGCCGTCATATAAACGTCGTCCCAGAACAACACAGCATCCAGTTCGCTGTCATTTGTCTATACAGCGGGTGGGAGGTAGTTAATAAACGATGTATAGGGTATGATCTTACAGAAGTTGGGTAAAAAATGTATTTTTGATGGTGTTACATTTTTATAGTTCCCAATGCTACTGACTCTTTAACCACTTAAGACCCGGACCATTATGCAGGTAAAGGACCTGGCCAGTTTTTGCGATTCAGCACTGCGTCGCTTTAATTGACAATTGCGCAGTCGAGAGATGTGGCTCCCTTTTTTTGCCCCACAAATAGAGCTTTATTTTGGTGGTATTTGATCACCTCTGCGGTTTTTATTTTTTGCTCTATAAACAAAAATATAACTATGTATAATATATATACTATATAATATGACAATTTTGAAAAAAAATCTGAATTTTTTACTTTTTGCTATAATATCCCCCAATTTTTTTTTACGTGACTGCGACATTATGGCGGACACATCAGACAATTTTGACACATTTTTTGGACCATTGTAATTTTCACAGCGAAAAGTGCTATAAAAATGCACCGATTACTGTGAAAATGACAATTGCAGTTTAGGAGTTAACCACTAGGGGGCACTGAAGGGGTTGTGTGTGACCTCATTTGTGTTTCTAACTGTAGGGGGGCGGGGCTGGACGTATGACGTCAGTGATTGTCGTTCCCTATATCAGGGAACAGGCGATCACTGACATTGCCACAGTGAAGAACAGGGAAGGTGTGTTTACACACACCTCTCCCGTTCTTCAGCTCCTTTGACCGATTGCTGGAGACCAGCGGCGATCTGGTCTGGGGGCGTGGTCACAGAGCTTTGGATCGGGTCGTGCGCGCGACCCAGCCGTGCCTTTCTGCCGACATATATCGGCGTTAGGTGGTCCTTAAGTGGTTAATTATATATACACTTTGGTGTGCACTTAGAGCTAGGCACATATGGAGCGGCTTGTCTGGGAAACGTATTATTATTGTTAATACGCTTTGTGGTGCTGGTATTATGTTTTTTTTTTTTAAGGCAAATGGTCAACCTGAATATTTATTGTTCTTCAACCAATCCCTAGGAAGGGACCTGGAGCAGGGGAGAAAAAGCCCTGGGTCTAATCCAGAAGGAGACGCCACCCTTATGGGTTCTGTCCCTCTGGGCAGAAAGATAGAGTTGTCTGCATGTTCATCAAGGTCCCAGCTGCAGCATAGCTAGGGGGGCCTGCTTTTAAGATGCCTTTTTTGGAGCTAATTAAGGGAATTTCATCTAAGGACCTAGTCTGGAGAGCTCACTGAATAGTGTCCAGTGGCAGTTGATAAGGGTCTGGCTGTCCTAGGGCATTGTGAGCATTAACATCTCCCTCAATGAAGAGTGTCGGGTGGATAATGGAAGGAGCCGTCTGGTGATCCTGTGACATTTTGAGTACTGACCTGAGCTCAGGGTCCTAGTGACTGTGTGCCATTTCCTTTTCTGCCATCTGTCCTTGTTTCTGCATAGAGACTGTTCAGGAAAGCTTAACAAAGTGGAGTGTCCTCCTGCAAATGTTCAGTAAACGTGGAGTATCCCATATCTTCCTATACTCCATTCAAGTACTTTAGCAACAAAAATCTTAAAAAGACATCCCCTAGACTGATTACTGAGCCAGGGTAAATTAACTGTTGCTGTGTGCCTGGCTACCTCTGTACTAATCTTTGGAAACAACTGGATAAACTATTTCACGGGTAGCACGACATACAGAAAACATCACGTAGTTTCTTTACTACCTACCTTTAGACTCTATACAAATGGAAAGCATGTAATGTAATAAATTATATTTATTCCACTAGACAAGATCAATTTTACAAGCACTTTTGTCAGCATAAAACATATTTTATTTTAAAACCTCCACAAATTCCTATAGAAAACCATCAAGAACAACCAAGTCAATGACGTAATGACGTGCAATGAGGTGGCTCCAGTCATCAATTGACCTGTTGGACTGCAGTTCTTTAGAATCCTGCATACATTTTCTACTTCAGGTGAACGTTTAGTACAAATTTATACAGATACAATATGTATACATTTTATAATTTTTGTAGCATGTGTTGATGAGACGTTTGCATACCAGAAAAAGAAAATATGCCCAATGTCTTCTTGATCATAAGCTGTGTAATATTTCAACTGCTTTCAAAGAAAGCCTTTAGTAATATATCTGCTGCCAGGCTGGGAGACAGGACACCAGTGAGGACCTGCCCCTCCAGGAGAGGTAGCTGATCTTTAACAGCAGGATGGTTCTTAAAATGCAAGAGAACATTCTCCTGAATTACATTCCACATCCACACCTTCTGCTGAGCCCTGCGTTTGCTTAGCAGTTCTTCACTTTCCAGCATGGTGCCCTGAAAGTCTGTTATTTTCTTCCACAGTTCTGGGATACCTTCTCCGGTCTTAGCAGAGATGCGAACAACCTGGAACAGAAATTGATAGTAAATGGTACTTCTACAATACAGCTAAATCAAGTAGAACTATATGGACATACATATTTAATATGTAATAATGACTGCTCTGTAATACAAGGTGCAGTACGAACATAATCAAACAGGCATGGCAGCTGCATACAGTGGAACTAAACTCAAGTGAAGATTTGCTATGTTATAGGGAAAGTATAGAAATGGTAATTATGTCCAAGCAGTATCCAAAAATATATAATTTTGTCAGAAAGGTTTCTGAAAATAGTGCACTTACTTGTAGATGAGTGTGCCTAAGCACTAGTATGCCTACAACCCTATAGCTGTATATCTGAAATGTAATATTAAAAAGGTACTGCTGCTAGTTTGAGGATATTCGGAGTGAAGTTTGGAGAGGTTACTACTGTGCTGCTCATTTTTGTTCCTGTTGGAAGGTCTGACATAAAGAAATAACCCTACAAAGATGACCACCACCACACAGAGACACAGTGCAGAAGATGGCAGGGTCAAGGTAAGTCAGTAATGGGAAAAGGGTCAACTGTTCGAAGACACAGGCAATTCGATTTTTGTGCTTTGCCTGCTTTTTTGGGCACAGCTTCCAGTGTTTCATTTCCTTTTAAGGTTACTATTATTATACAGGATTGATTTGGACAGTGATTGGACGTGAGGCCCAAGGATAGATCAGAGTCCAGGATTACACCTAGAATCTTGGCATGCGGGGAATGGGCTGATAGTTGTACCATTGATCTTGACAGAGAGATCATGGGAAGGGGCACTTGGGGGGGAGGAAAATTCATGAGCTCAGTTTTGGATAAATGGAATTTGTGGAAATGGTGTGACATCCAGACTGATATGTCTGTTAGTAAATTAGTGATACGTGAGGAGACTGTCGTGAACTGAAGAGTAGAGAGAGAAATTTGGGTGGCGTAGAGATGATATTGGAAGCTATGGGACCCAGGAAGGAGATATAGATCGAGACTAGGAGAGGTTTATAAACAGAACCTAGGGAGACCCCCAAGAAAGGAAGAAAGGAGAAGGAGGAAGTAGAATTGTAAGTAACGCTAAAAGGTGTGGTTGGATAAGTAGGAAACGAAAGAGTACAGTCGCTGAGACCAAAGGCTTGGAGTTTTTTTGAGGAGGCGGTCAACCGTATCAAAGGCAGCAATAGGTCCAGGGGTAGGAGTACAGAAAAGTGTGCATTGGTTTTGGCCGTTAGTAGATCGTTTGTTAGTTTTAGGAGGGCAGTTTCTGTGGAGTGTTAAGGTCAAAATCCAGACTGAAGGGGAACAAGAAGGTTATTCTTGGCGGGATGGTTGCTCAGGTTGTAGACTTTCGAGGAGTTTGGATAAAAAGTCTGATTACATTGGGTTAGTGCACATCACTTCTACACTGCCAGGTAAAGATTTTCTGGAACCAAGCTTTGTATTTACAGCAACACAAGCCTTTTAAACACAAACAACAGAAGGTTTGTTTTCATTGGTCCAAACCGATCGTGTGTAGGACCCATCAGTCCATTATCCTTTGGTCCAAAAACAGATGGCTTGCTTTAAAATTCAACCGATGGATGGCTAACCGATAGGTCAAAACCGATCGTTAGTACGCACGAGCATCGGTTAAAAATCCACGCATGCTCAGAATCAAGTCGACGCATGCTTGGAAGCATTCAACTTAGTTTTTTTCATCACGTCGTTGTGTTTTACGTCACCGCGTTCTGACACGGTGGTGTGTAGGCACATTAGTCCATCAGTCCGATTCATCGGTGAACCGATGAAAATGGTCTGTCGGACCGTTGTCATCGGATGGAGCGATCGTGTGTACAGGGCTTAACAGTCCAATTTCTGGCCATAGTTTCATTAACCACTTGACAACCGGGCCTATTTAATCAGAACCCCCAAACATTATATATATTTTTTAAGCAGGCATCCTAGGGAATAAAATAGCAGTATTTGCAACTTTTTTTCTCGCACGGTATTTGCGCAATAATTTTTCAAACACCTTTTTTGGGAAAAAAAAAACGGTTTCATGAATTAAAAAATAACAAAACAGTAAAGTTAGCCCAATTTTTTTGTATAATGTGAAAGATGATGTTACGCCGAGTAAACAGATACCTAACATGTCACGCTTTAAACTTGCGAACACTCATGGAATGGCGCCAAACTTCGGTACTTGAAAATCTCCATAGGCGACGCTTTAAATTTATTTACAGGTTACCAATTTAGGGTTACAGAGGAGGTCTAGTGCTAGAATTGTTGCACATGCTCTAACGCATGCGACGATAGCTCACATGTGTAGTTTGAATGGCATTTACATATGTGGGCGGGACTTACATATGTGTTAGTTTCTAAATGCGAGATACCGGGGACAGGGGCGTTTTAATTTTTTTATTATTATTATGTTACTTAATTTTTTTTATTTTTACACTTATTTTTTTAGATTTGTTTTTTTGATCACTTTTATTCCTATTACAAGGAATGTAAACATCCCTTGTAATAGGAATTAGTGTGACAGGTCCTCTTTATGGAGAGATGTGGGGTCAATAGGACCCCACATCTCTTCTCCAGGCTTACAAGCATGGAATCGGTGAAAAAACATTCACTGATCTCACACCGACAGCTGCGATTGCGGCTTTGTTTACTTCCGGGTACCGGGCCTCCGACGGTCATAGAGATGACTGGTGACCATATGCTTCTATGCTTCCCCAGCCAGCGCTGGCCGATTCGCTGTCCGGGCCCCCGATGGCACAGGAGAGCCCGGAGAAGCACCGGATGGCCGCGGGAGGGGGAGGACGTCCCCTCCCGCTGCCTATAAGAACGTTTAAGCGGCAGAACTTCCGCTTTGATCGATCTTATTGTGCACAGAATCGCCGGGTGAAGATGGTGATAGCTGAATGATGCCTGTAGCTGCAGGCATCATTCAGATATCACCGCACAAAGTATTTTGTCGTTCAGCGGTTGGAAAGTGGTTAAAGGGTTTGTAAAGGTAAAAAAAATTCCCTAAATAGCTTCCTTTACCTTAGTGCAGTCCTCCTTCACTTACCTCATCCTTCGATTTTGCTTTTAAATGTCCTTATTTCTTCTGAGAAATCCTCACTTCCTGTTCTTCTACCTGTAACTCCACACAGTAATGCGAGGCGTTTTCCCTGGTGTGAAGTGTCGTGCTCGCCCCCTCCCTCCCTGTTGCAGATAGAGAAAAGAGCTGTGTATTAGTGGGCTCCTGAAGGGAGGGGGCAAGCATGAAACTCCACACCAGGAAGAAAGCCTTGCATTACTGTGTGGAGTTACAGACAGAAGAACAGGAAGTGAGGATTTCTCAGAAGAAATAAGGACATTTAAAAGCAAAATCGAAGGATGTGGTAATTAAAGGAGGACTGCACTAAGGTTAAGGAAGCTATTTAGGGGCATGTTTTTACCTTTACAACCCCTTTAAGAACCACCTGCGCTAAGCATTTGTGCCAGTGTGTACTGCTCAATTAAAAATCAGTGGAATTTTGTTGCGTTTAAGGTGCATTTCAAACACAAGAAAACAATGGCAGCGTTTAAGAGCCCTAAAAAAACAAAAAAAACACACCACCACCATATAATTAGTATATACACATTAGTATAAATTAGCTGAAAGAAAAATACCTCCTAATTGCATATCCCTATATCTAAATATAAGGGATTTTATAAACTTTCATCAATTCACTTGACTATTCAATACAATTCAAACAAAAACATTGTTTTAGTTAGAGGTTTTTAGGTAGTTTGGAGACTTCTCACTCACTTTGGTGGAGAGGCCATAGACAGGAATTAAATCAAGCACAATGCTGCATGTTTTAATGCCTTTGATTGTCATAATGTATTCTATTAGTCACCTGACCAAGACATGGTCACAGCCATGTTGTTTAGAATATGCTTCTTATGCCGCGGACACACGATCGGAATTTCAGACAAGAAAAGTTTGATGTGAGCTTTCGGTCGGAAAAACCGACCGTGTGTAGGCCCCATCTGACTTTTTCTGTTGGATCTTCCGACAGCAAAAATCTGAGAAATGGTTTCTTAAATTTTCAGATGGGAAAAGTTCTTGGGCCAGATTCACGTATATCCCGCGTCGGCGTAGCATAAGCCATTTACACTACGCCACCGCAACTTACTAGAGCTAGTGCAGTATTCTCAAAGCACTTGCTCTGTAACTTGCGGCGGCGTAGAGTAAATGGCCCGGCGTATCTCCGCGTAAATAGAAGGGGGCGGCTTGCATTTAAATTAAGGGCGCCCCCGCGCCGAACCAACAGCGAATGAGCCGGCCGAAAAAAAAAAACAGTGCGCATGCTCCAACTCACGTCGGAAAATGTCGATGAAACCGACATGAAAACGACGTGATCGTCACTTACGCAATTCCCTATTCGCGAACGACTTAGTTAAACGACGTAAGGGTAAGTTTACACTTACGGAAACAACGGAAACTACGACGAGGCGGCGTAAAAACGTTCGGGAATCGGCGTATCTTGCTCATTTGCATAAGCAAATGAGAAATCGTCGTAAATGCCACCTAGCGGCCGGCGTAACATTACTTTTAAGATCCGACGGTGTAAGATTATTACGCCAGTCAGATCTTAGCGTAAATCCGGCGTATCATGTTTTCTGGATAGAAAACAATGATACGGCGGTGGGAAATTCGAATTACGCTGGTGTATCTGTAGATACACCGGCGTAATTCTTTTGAGAATCTGGCCCCTTGTCGGAAAAGCCGATCGTCTGTATAAAGTTCTGACGCGCAAAAAAAATGCAAGCTCGGAATCAAGTAGACGCATGCACGTCGTAGTGTTGTACATTACCAACATTCCGTCTGAAAAAAATCCACAGTTTTCTTGTCGGAATTTCTGATCGTGTGTATGCAGCATTAGAATGAGTTCAATGTTTAACACCCCACAACATTCATAAAATGCTAAAATATTTATATATTTGTTCAATAAAAAAGACAATGCAAATTGTTGTGCATGTGTTTAATACAGAAGTCTGATCAGATGACATTTTAGGAGCCATTTGTACAGACTAAAGCCTAGATTCACAGAGAGTGGGCGCACATTACGCCACCGTAGCGCAAACGCCGTATGCTACGCCGACGCAGCGCGGAGAGGCAACTATTGCTCCCAACGCTGCGTCGGCGTGGCGTAGGTGGAAGTGACCCCATGCAAATGGTGGTCGAGCATGGTGCAGTGTTTTATGCCTGGCGTATCACGAACTGCGAATGCGCCGTGACGTTGACGCATGAAACAGCACCCCTATGCGCATGCTCACAACCACGCCGGCACAAATGCCTAAGCTACGCCGGATCACCACGTACGGCGTGAATGTAACGTATGCCCAATACGCCGGCCTGTGTTCTCTGGTGCAGACCTTTGCATGTCTGTTGCCGGGTTGCGCCTCATCTATGGGGAATAACTTTACGCCGGACATACAATTTACCCGTATTTCCCTCATTTGCATGTTTGAATGCCTAATCAATGGGAGCAGCAACATGCGTCCAGACGAAAAGTGTGCCCACGCTACGCCGGCGTATGTAAGCTCTGTCAGTGTAGGGTGGGCAGTTTTTAGGCATATGTTGGTTTGTTGGTCTGGCGCACAGATATACGCCGGCGCAAATTTGCACTTCCATTGGCGTAAGTGCTTTGTGAATCTGGGCTAAAGTATAAGGGTTCACAAATATCTTTTCACAGCTGTAAATAAAATAAAAAACTGATTCTAAATGAAAGAAAAGACAAAAAAAAGCCTCTTATTCTACTGTACACTTAGGGATTGTCTAACTGAATTCAACCAGTCTTTTGGGATACAACTTTGTCTTAACATTGCTCATATGCTATAGCAATAGCACTTTCACGTTCAATAAATAACAGTGTCACACACATTGAAATTTATCTTCCATTACGGTACTTTACCTGAGGCTTCCAAATTTTAGAACGTTTTCTGAGCAACTTCAAAGCGCTAACATACTCCGCTTGAATCTTTCTTGCTGGTATTAGCAAATCCCCGTCAGCTTTTGTTACGACGACTAGGTCTGCCATTTCAACTATGCCCCTTTTAATGCCCTGCAGAGACAAAGAACATTGTTTACTTACTGCTACCTACACAAAAAGCAAGGAGCTACTGGAGGGGTGTTTATTACTCACACCTAGCAGAGAGAAAGCAGCTTTGTAAGAAGCAATCGAGAAAATGGTCCACTATGCAAACTGACGTCTGACTGAAGTATAAAATTACATCTATGCAATGACAGGCATTTTTTATATATTTATTAATTCTTGTAATGCAGCAAGATGATTATATTATTTTTTTTTCTATAAATTAAATAGAATACATTTTTTATAAATTCTATATTTTCAATTAGCTGAGAAAATCAAAATTATTGAGAGATGCCAAAAGCGTTCAGCAGATCATACATACATACATACATACAGTGGATATATAAAAAGTCTGAAAAGACAAAAAAATCTTTTAGGGGACAAATTAAAAATACAAAACTAAAATAATGTGGTTGCATAAGTGTGCACACACCCTCTTAGAACTGGGGATGTAGCGGTGTTTAGAACTAAACACATTCAAACTCATGTTTAAAGTGCCTCTGATAAACCCCAAATAAAGTTAAGCTGTTGTTTCCTGACATTTTCTTATGTCCTGTAAACACAATCAGTTCATCCGATGAAAACAGACCGATGGACTTTTTCATCAGATATCCGACGAAGCTGACTTTTATCAGTCTTGCCTACACACCATCAGTTAAAAAAACGATCGTATCAGAACGCGGTGATGTAAAACACAACAACGTTCTGGGAAAAATGAAGTTCAATGCTTCCAAGCATGCGTCGACTTGATTCAGAGCATGCGTTGATTTTTAACTGATTGATTTCCCCACAGACGATCGTTTTTTGCTATCGGTTTTTTAACCATCAGATAATTTTAAATCGGGTTCTAAGTTTTTTCACTGATGGGAAAAAACGGATGGGGCCCACACACGATCGGTTCATCTGATGAAAACATCAGACCGTTTTCATCAGACGAACCGATCATGTGTATGCGGCATTAGTCGCATCCTACAGCAAAAGCCAAAGTCCACAAAGAGCTTCAGGGGAAGGGTACAAAAGAATTTCCAAGGTATTAGATATACCATGAAACACAGTGAAGACAGTCATCATCAGGTGGAGAAAATATGGGACAACCGTGACATTACCAAGAACTGGACGTCCCTCCAAAATTGATGAAAAGACGAGAAGAAAACTTGTCAGGGAGGCTGCCAAGAGGCCTACAGCAACATTAAAAAAAAACAAGGTGGAACTTTTTGGCCATGATTCTAAAAGATATGTTACAAAAAGAACATCATACACACAGTGAAGCATGGTAGTGGCAGCATCATGCTTTGGGGCCATTTTTCTTCAGCTAGAACAGGGGCCTTAGTCAAGGTAGAGGGAATTATGAACAGTTCCAAATACCTGTCAATATTGGCACAAAACCTTCAGGCCTCTGCTAGAAAGCTGAACATGAAGAGGAACTCCATCTTTTAGCATGACAACGACCCAAAGCATACATCCAAATCAACAAAGGAATGGCTTCAGCAGAGGATTAAAGTTTTGGAATGGTTCAACCAGTGCTCAGACCTGAATCGGACTGAAAATCTGATCTGAAGAGGGCTGTGCACAGGAGATGCCCTCGCAATCTGACAGATTTGGAGTGCTTTTGCAAAGAATGGGCAAATATTGCCAAGTCAAGCTGTGCAATGCTGACCAGGCTTGGAACCTGGTGTCCAACTCAAAAGGTCTCCAGTAGCCTACACTGAGGACTGAGCAACCAGACGGGTTGGTACATGAACAATAACTTTGACTTAAGTATCTCTCGGAGTTAAAAAAAAAAAAAAAGCTTTGGCGGATGAGAGAGGAAGCGGAAGGGGAAGGGTGGGGGAGCTAAAAATGGAAAAGTGGTTAAAACGTATAATAACCTCCGAGAGGAATTCTCACTCCCTGACCATATGTATTTTAGATTTCTACAGGTGCGTCACGCTTTCCGGGCTCAGTTTTCACAGTCAATTCCACCACCCACACCCAGCTAGGAGTCTAGACCCAAAGGGCCTTATCTCGTCATTTTATTCCATGTTGTCCGCCACTGGATTTGGTAGGGTGGCCTACGCTCTTAAGCCCCGATGGGAGAGGGAAGTGGGCCCAATGGATACTGAAGAATGGGAGGAGGCTCTGGAATCATGTAGAGAGGTATCCCCGAAACTGTCAGATAGGCTCACCCAGATCTACATTCTTCACAGATCATACCTGACTCCAGTCAGAGTGGCCAGATACAAAAGGGAACAATCCACCCTATGCGCGATGTGTAGAGCGGAAACGGGCACCTTTTTCCATCTCTTATGGTCTTGTCCTGTGCTGCAGGGCTACTGTACCCAGGTCGTCACTTTCCTGCATGATGATATGGGCTCCCCGGTTACTCTGGACCCCAAACAGTGTCTCCTGGGTACCTTCCCTACCCTAATGGATAGACATACCAAAACCTTCCTACAGGAGTCGCTGTTTTTGGCCAGAAAACTTATCGCGAGAAAGTGGATGAGGCCCATGCCACCCAAATGGACAGAGTGGAAAAGGGAGATAAACGGGACATTGCCGTATAAAAAATTCTTGTATATAAACAGGGGTTGTCCGGAGAAATTTAATAAAGTTTGGGATAGATGGCTCAATGACCCTGAAACATGCACATAAATAAAGTAAGTCACGAATGTCCCTTCATTAGGATCTCTGTTGCCTACACATGTGAAAGCCTATATCACTATGGGGAATTGTAGGAAACTTTGACCCTCCCATACTGTCTAAAATGTCACTGTACGATTTCACTATTGGATGTACTGTGGAGCCTGACCCTCGCTGCACTCTACCAAATTCTGTATTGTAATGTTATAGCTTATCTTTTTTCTCCTTTTTTTTTTTTTTCTTTTGATGATCACTGCTGCTATACTTGCTGTATTGTCCTTGTATACATGCCAATGTTTTTTCCTTAATAAAACATATTTTTTGAAAAAAAAAAAATGGAAAAGTGGTAGGGGATGCTGTTGAGAGGATGGTGCAGCTCAGTTCTGAAAGCTTGAGTACAGTTATAATGGAATCATTGCTCTTCAAGCGTCCGTCACAAAAAGTCTGATAAGCTGATGGGTAAAGAAAGTCCGTCCAATAGAACCAGGTTTTCCTCCACATGTCCCCCAGTGCCATTAGCAGAAGCTACCATTCTCTTCCATAAGCTAAATTTCCTTCATTTTGCGGAAACCAAGGGCTAAATGATGGGGCAGTGGTTTGTTTTCATACAGGCCTTTGCTGCATTTAAAAGATGGATGAGAAGTGATTTCTTATAAAGTTTAGTCAAGAGTGGGGCAAAGTGTAAGAGGAAAGCAGCCGGGTAATTTTGTTCGAATATTATATTCTAAAGGGAAAACATATCAGTAGGCATAGAATAACCTAAAAGTCATGAAATGGTTAACGCAAACTGTACTTTTCCCCGTCTTAAAAATGTAATAAAATCATCCTATTATACAGTATAAAGGGATTTGATGGAAAGCAGACCTATACTCAGGCAAACCTGTGTTTCAGACAATACAAAACAAGTTAGTAGAAAACAGCATTTGCATTGTGCATCAAATTCAGATAGTTCAGAATGCGCTAAATGTAAAAAAGTCGAGTTAATTAGGACCAACACTCTTTTGGCGCGCCAAGAGAAAAACTGTCTCACACATAGGTTGTAAAATTATCTCGCATGCACTCTAAAAGTGGCGCAGCATAAACCAAAATTCAAGTACAAGTTCTAGACAGGTATATGAATTTGACGCATGCTTTACAACTTTTAGGGCTCGTTTAGAGTCGGTTCACACTAAGACGGCACGACTCCAGAGGCGATTTGCAAGACGACTTCTGTATAGAAGTCAACGCAGATCGCTCCGAGCCGCCCCCAAAGTCGTACAGGGAGTACATTTCTAAGTCGTAGCGACGCAAGTTAGAACGCTCCCATTGCACTGCATAGGAAGCGACGCGTGAACCGACTCTTACGCTTGCTTCAAAATGTTGCACTGGACAGGCTTTTTTTAAAGCACTCTGAATGCCAATCAAAGCTCCTGTTACTGAATAAAATAGTAAGCTTACAGTCCAGTTTACATGTCCATTTGCTTTTCTACAGTGCCTTGAAAAAGTATTCATACCCCTTGAAATTTTTCACATTTTGTCATGTTACGATCAAAAACATAAATGTATTTTATCAAGATTTTATAGACAACATGAAGCGACACATAATTGTGAAGTGGAAGGAAAATTATAAATGCTTTTCAAAATTTTGGATTCAGCTCCATTTACTCCGATACCCCCAACTAAAATCTAGTGGAACCAACTGTCTTCAGAATGATCATCCATTTACAACCACTTCCATCAATATCCATTTTTCGGAATGGATCAAAGCCCTATTTTTCTTCTGTTAACCACTTCAGACCCGGAAGATTTGGCTGCTCAATGACCAGGTTATTTTTGGATTTAACCGATAATTGCTTGTGCGACGCTGTACCCAAACAAAATTGATGTCCTTTTTTCCCCCCACAAATAGAGCTTTCTTTTGGTGGTATTTGATCATCTCTGCCACACAATATTTTGTACTTTTTGCTATAATACAAATCCCCATTATTTTTTTTTATTTTTTATTAAATGCTCATTTTTTTCCTTGGTTTAGACCGATATGTATTCTTCTAAATATTTTTGGGAATAAAAAAAAAAAAAAAAAAAATCGCAATAAGCTTATATTAACCACTTAAGACCCGGACCTTTAGGCAGCTAAAGGACCCGGCCAGTTTTTGTGATTCGGGACTGTGTCGCTTTAACTGACAATTGCACGGGTCGTGCGACGTGGCTCCCAAACAAAATTGGCGTCCTTTTTTCCCCTACAAATAGAGCTTTCTTTTGGTGTTATTTGATCACCTCTGCGGTTTGCAATAAGCAATTATTGGTTGGTTTGCGCAAAATTTATAGCGTTTACAAAATAGGGGATAGTTTTATTGCATTTTTATTATTTTTTTTTTCTACTAATGGCGGCGATCAACTTTTTTTTTTCCTTGACTGCGACATTATGGCGGACACTTCGGACAATTTTGACACATTTTTGGGACCACTGTCATTTTCACAGCAAAAAATGCATTTAAAATGCATTGTTTACTGTGAAAATTACAATTGCAGTTTGGGAGTTAACCAAGAGGGGGCGCTGAAGGGGTTATGTATGATCTAACTGTAGGGGGGTGTGGCTGTAGGTGTGACGTCATTGATTGTGGTTCCCTATATAAGGGAACACACGATCAATGACAGCACCACAGTGAAGAACTTGTTCTTCAGCTCTGGGGACCGATCGCGGGACTCCAGTGGCGATCGGGTCTGCGGTTCCCGCAGTCACGGTGCTTCGGACCGGGTCCCGGGATGCCGGGCGCGCGCCCCCGACCCACGGCTGGGCATTTAAAGAGGACGTACCTGTATGTCTTTGTGTCCAGTCGTGCCATTATGCCGACGTGTATGTGCAGGAGGCGGTCCTTAAGTGGTTAATTGGTTTACATAAAAGTTATAGTGTCTACAAAATAGGGGATAGATTTATGGCATTTTTATTATTATTACTTTTTTTTTACTAGTAATGGACAGATCGGACACTGTTGACACATTTTTGGGACCACTGACAATTATTTAGCAAACAGTGATATAAAAATGCACTGATTACTGTGCAAATGTCACTGGTAGAGAAGGAGTTAACAATATGGGGCGATCAAGGGGTTTACCGTGTTCCCTTGTGTGTTCTAACTGTAGGGGGGATGGGACTGACTAGAGGAGATGACAGATCGTTGTTCCTAGCTAGCAGGAACACACAATCTCTCTCTCTCCTCAGCTCATGGAACAGGGTTTTACACACACACACACACACACTTTCTGGTTCTCGGCATGTGCCTTCTCTTCCCGCTTAAGGCTGGGTTCACACTACACTACACTACACTACACGACTTTGACATCCTACTTTGCTCTGCGACATTTGTCCTACATTGATCCTACATTGGTCCTACATCCATCCTACTTTCATGAACAGGATACTACTTTGTGATAGACTGACTTTTTGTTTGACCAATCAAAACAATCCCAGAGTGAGATAAATTCCTTTTACTGCTGCTGTAATCACATGTCAGATGGCAAAAGTCGGATGGTTAGGACAAGGCTCCTACTTTGGTCCTACTTCAATGATATTCAATGGGCTGAAGTAGGATCAATGTAGGACCAAAGTAGTACAGGGAGTAGTTTCAAAGTCGGACCGATTTGTGTAGGACCAGTTAAGACGGCTCTCATAGGGAAACATTGATTTTCACACGTCATGCTACATGAGCTCCCAATATAGGAGCGTTGTCGGAACAAGTGTGAACCCAGCCTGAAAGGGACAGATGTGTCATTGGATTTGATTGACAGCAGCTGCGCTGGTACCAATGGCTGCACTGCTATCAATCTATCAAATAAAGAGCCGAGAAGCAGTGGCGAGAGCGAGGCGGGATTGTTCCCACGGAAATTTAGGGCTCAGGTAAGTAAAATGGGGGCTAGGGGGCCGGACACTGTAACGTTTTTTTCACCTTAATGCATAGGATGCAATAAGGTGAAAAAACACGAGGGATTACAACCCCTTTAATTATGAGCCCATTCACACATCTGCACATTAAATATGTTACCTACCTGTATAGTAAATTGATAGTCCTGCACTAGGTTCTTACCTATAGATTTTAGTGTTGTAGATTTAAATATTCTAGTGCAGTATCAAGCAAGTGCATCTTGCTGCACATTTTAATGCGTTTAGCTGCAAACAAACCTTAGAAGAAACATGAAAACACATCTCAAACACACCGTAGAGCAAGAAATAAGAACTCCAGGTATATTAAAAAATAAATAATCAGATACATTAGAAATAGTTAAATATCAGGTGGGGTCTGCCAACTTTATTTTTCTGTCTGAGTGCCAGAAGCGAAAACCATACCATCGGTTCTCAAAAAATGGTGTGTCTTCCCCTCCTCTCCCTGGTCTATTCACAGAATGCTTTGCATTTTGTGAATGGATTTACAGAGTACAAAGTGTTCTTTGATTGGACAAGAGGAGGAGACAACGACATGATGGCTTCTGTGTAGGAGAACCGCAAGTTCCCCATTGAAGTAAAACCTATACCTATTGGTGCTCAGTGAAAGTGTAAATTGTAAAGAACAGGCAGTGATCCAGGGGGTGGCAGACATCTCCAGACATTTAACGTTTTTTTTTTAATGTTTTTCCTGGAGTTCTTCTTTAACCCTGCATATGAAAAAATCATGGTGTGAATGGGCCCTATAGGTAGCGACAGGAAATGGGGACATACGTCCCATGAATGTATGGCCTCTTTGTGCATGCTATACATACAAATACTACCAACACCTGTTTCCAATCGGAGTCACACGTTTAACTCCTCGGTGACTAACAGGAACAGAAGAGAACCTAAGACTTTAAATAATCCACATGAAGGTCTAAAGCAAAAAGTATGATTTGCATACTCGTTTGTATAGTGTGTGTAACCTAAAGTGATTTAAAAGATCAGTCCCGAACTAATGCCACATAAAACTTCCTGTGCACTACAGGAAGCAGACAGAGGTGAACGCTAATGTAAATTACAAGCCATTGAATCTAACTCACATGGAACATAAATGATTGCTCCCATATGGTCAGCTTTCTTGAGCAAAAGCAGCTGATTTACATTCATTGGCTAACTGGGTGGATAAATATTTAAAGAAGAGACAAAGCAGACAGGGAATTTATAGGATCTGATAGAGATTCATAGAGTAGAGGTCACTGCTGCAGAATATTTTATAGTGTAATATAAAGCGCATTATACGCATACAGTGTTTACCTTATGGACTAATGTGGTGTTATTGGGCCAGTGCACCTAAAGCATAGTTTACCTTACATTCAAAGCCATGTAAACAGTCACCTAAAATATGGGCCGCCTCTGTAAAAAACACAATTTTGTCCATTTGAAGCTGGGGGTTGATTCCCTGCAGGATGCGCAACTGAACCGTGCCCTCTTTACAATTTACCTAGCTCCAGGCAAACAGCTAAATATACAGATGAAAACACAAGGGAGCCATTTACTTGTTAAAGAATTTGCATTTCTGTCCATCCAGTCCCAACATTTAAACAGCTCTATCACATAGCATAGCCATGTCTGGCAGCACAGCCAATTAGCGCCTGCTTCTACCTCTCCTCCGAGCCTGAGCTGTACTGCACAGGCCATGCAAGAGGCTTGGGTAAGCGTTATGGTTAAGGGCAGTGGTGGTGGGTCCATAAGGGCCGCAGGGGTGCCTCCCACCTAGTTTGGATGCAGGGTGCCAGACTCATGGCTTTCTACAAGTTTTTTTTTTTCCCCAAGGCACATGATGTGGGCTTGGGGCACAGCGCTGCCTATTAGCTCCGTAATTTTTTAACAAGCACATGATTAGAGCCTGAGGCGCTAAATGGCTTGTTTATTGTTGTCCTCGAGGCGCAGAGCACTGTGCCCCAAACCCTCCCACTTTTGACTTTATAATGGGGCTACAGGCAAGGATCTGGATTGGAGGGATGGTTTGTTTGCGCCCCCCTCCCCAAATTTTTTTTTATCACCAGTCGCCACTGGTTGGTTTCAGGTAGAGTATTTATTTTACAGGTGTAATAAGTGTACACATGCAATAAGCATTATGAAAAACTGTGTACTAAAAAGCCAAAATACAGTAATGTAAAACTAATCTATATTTCAGCCAACTTTAGCTATCGATAGAATGGAGGAGGGGCTCCCTCAGTCTATGCCCCTGCAGGGATCATTGCCTCCTATTTCATATGCTGCTCATTAGAGGAGCTCAGGCATCCTCTGAACTCATCTCTAGCTGAACTAGAGCTCTTTTTTAGTCCAGTAAACAGCGGCTGGAACATTTCCACCCCGCAGACTGCCTCTTTATTTGAGCTTTGGGGCAGGAATGACCTGGTGCACAGATCACTAGAGAGAAAAAATAAATAAATAATTAAGGAAAGCAAGTTCCAAGTTGGCTAGAGATGGGTTCGGTGGACACACAAGTTCGTCTCTACCTCTCATCACACAGGAAATGTGAAGAATCTCCCAAATGGAGACAATCTGGAATAGAAAGAAGTATGTTGTTGCTGTACCAGTTAGGTTTATCCTCACCCCCTGCCTTGGGGGCCACCCAGAAAGTGGGGGGCACTCCGCAATGATAGGAATGGGGGGGGGGTAGAAGTATAAAAAGCTTGACAACGTTTTTAGCCCTAGCTCACTGTATCCAAAACCAAATGTAAATGTTTGGGGTATAGATTCACACTTTTGTGCCATGGCAAAAATTTCCTACATGTGCATTGTTAATGGCACCCCAAGGCACATGTGTAGCAGCGCAGCACTGCGTTACATGAAACAGTGTTACAATCATTTTTTTTATGTGCCGTATGGAATGACAGCCCATTCCTAACACACATTACCACGCAAAATAGTGTCCTGAGAAAGTGGGAACCCAACCTAAATATTTTATTACAAATGCTCTTTTAAGCAATTTAACCTCAGATTATAAGTTTATTGCCCCTTTAAACATTTCATAGTGTAAACTGGAATAAAAAATATACCTGCAATTCATCACCTCCTGCTGGTGGCAGCAATAGAACAAACATGTCAACCATGTCAGCCACTGCAAATTCAGACTGTCCTACACCTGCACAATGACAAAGGGAATGCAGGGTTACACCGCTTAGAATGATCCATCTTACAGGTCTACAGGTACTGTGGAAAACAACCTTACAATAACACAAACTACACTATAACACAACAGGAAGGCAGCAATAAAAACACATTTGTAATACAGGGAGCAAGATTTCAATCCTCTGGTTGGTTTTATTAGTTTCTGTATCCCCATGACAGACATTTTCTCTCACTTCCTGTCCAGTACAGAAGTGTCGGACATAACCCTAAGAGAAGAGGAATCTCCTTTATGGTCCCCATAGAAAGCAGGCTGCATGCAAAATCTTAACAGGAAAAGATTCAGTATTTTAAACCATATAGTAAATCTATGCCCAGGCTATGAACATTCAAGTATTTACAAATTCTTAGCCAGCTGTAAATGAGCTTTAAAGCAAGACATTATTGACCTTGGTGCCTGTTGGCAATGGGGAGCAATTCATCCTCAAATTTCACAGTAGAAGCATGGAGGCCTTCTGTTTACATTAGAGATTATGAGGCTGGGTGGCTGCCAAAGCTGGGAAGGGGGAGCTTTGTTGCTGAGAGCAGGGCATAAATAACTTCAATGCTTCTGCTGTAACAATTTAAGAACAAATTTCCCCACAATCTCTCCAGCTACAGAGGTCAGTGAGGGTTTATTTTGAAAAAGAAGTATGTAAGGAGGGAGCTGCGGTGGCTCAACGCGATTGGCACTGCGCTGACAAGCCGTTCACCTCTGCAGCTAAGGGTTCGGATCCCGGTCTCGGCATCATGTGAATTGAGTTTGGTGGTCTCAGCCCGGCTCCCGGTTGGTGTGCTATGCGAGGTAAAACTCGAAATGGGGTTAACATGCACGCACTTTGGCCACGCAGTCTCTAAAAAAAGAGAGGCGAAGGACTAACGGGGCTGGCTGAGCGGGCTAGATCCTCTCACTCCCTCGTAGGGGAGTCCCTCTGCCCCGTTGGGCTTCAAAGCGGAGCAGGTAGGGCGGGCTGTGTGGGAGGACCCCCTCACACCCGCCATTGCCACCCGGGGGCATGGAGAAAGATGGCAGATTGCCTCTGGGGGAGGTCTGCCTACTCCCAACTCCTGCAGTCCGGCTCCTCTCTCTCGAGTACACGCACAAAAAAAAAGTACACTTAAAAAAAAAGAAAGAGAAGTATGGGTTTTCAAAAAAAAAAAAAATGTAATTATACATCTGCCACCGCGGCAGGCAGCTTGTAGTTCTCAAGTGCACTGATGAGCGTCCTTGTAGTTCATTGATTCTTCGTGCTGTTCAGTAGCTGTCGGCCTGACGAAAGGGACAGGCAGACAGCTGTACTTAGCATTTGTAGAAGCCTGACATTGCACCGGTAAACCTACTGATTGTGAGTGCAATGCTTTGCAGGCTCCACTGTAAAAATAAATAAATAATAAATAAATGCAAAATGTAAAAAAATGTAATTTAAATCTGAATTTAGCTGCAAAATCACGTGCATTTAGTATTTTTTTTTTTTTACAAAAGGTGTAGAATGGTTGTGACTCCTTTTTTACTGACCAGACTAGAAATATTTCAATAATTAAACATTCCTAACCAGCAGTAAGTGGGCTTTAAAAGAGAAATACGGCTAGAGCTTTTTTGGCCCTAATTCTCCTATGGATCACAGGAGTGCAGTTCATACAGCACTCATGACGTGTTTTCAGCCAACTGCGGGCTAACGTTACTCAGCTGGTCCAGGCTCAGGATCAATCCCAAATTTACAGTCCAGATCCACTGGGGCCGCAGTTGGCTCAGCCTCTAAACAAGCCGCTGGGGCTGCTGCATTAGTAACATGTTACTAAGGATGAACTTATCCTATAAACCAAAAAATTAATAAAAATACTGTGTTATAATACAGCTGCTCTGGGCAATGTCTACGTATTTTATCAGATTTATTTTATTTTATTAGAACTCAATTCAAACCCCACTGATCCTTTTATTGAAATCAGTTAATTACATTCAGGGTGCAAACTAAAATATGTTCAAATATAACACCTTTTTTTCCTTTATAAAACAATCCATAATCTCAGTAAAAAAAAAAAAAGCCTGTCCCCTGTCAGCATGCTCCATAGAAGGACCATTGATATCGGTGGTTCCTCTGCAGAGGTCTGACATTGCTACTGCGGAGTCAGAGCTAAAGCTCTCTTCAAAATCAGCAGAAAGCATGAGACTTGCTGATTGCAGAGCTTTAGCTATGAAGACTAAACAAGGGGTGTTGGACCTACTGTTTCCATGCAAGGAGCAAGCATGCGGGAAGGGGACAGGCTTTTCCACTCACTTTGTGGCTACATTTTTAAGCACATTCTAAGCAAAAACTGTAATGCAGCGTACACACGACCGTTTTTCAGGACGAGAAAAATTTAATTTTTTAAATTGGTCGTGTGTATGCTCCAGAGCATTTTTCTCAACCAGAAAAATGGCAATTTTTTTTTTAGAACCTGCTCTATCTGTAGCCCAATGGGTGGAGCCATTCGAATGAAACTTCTCCTTTATAGTGTCGTCGTACGTGTTGTATGTCACCACACTTTGCTCAAGCATTTTTCTTCACGAACGTGTGTATGCAGCTTGAGAGGAATCACGACAAATCATGTTGAGAAAAACATTGTTTTTTTGCATGACATGAAAAACGGTCGTGTGTACGCGGCATTAGGCTTTGCACACCATTTTTTTTTTTTTTTTATATATAAAAATACAAACCATTTACAAAGCAAATAAACAACATTTTGCATCATTGCAGCTACACACAGGGGAAAAAATATGCAGAATATACATAACGTATTAAAACAATTTTGAATAAAGATTTTCCACATTATATAGACCAGATATCTAATGACAAAAAAAAATTATGCATATTGCATATAGTGGGGCATTATTAGCCATCGTATTATTATTACTCTATGATCTGACTTAACAAGGGGTGTGTTGGACCTCTGCAGAGGCGCATTGCGGGCAGTATTGACGCTTTTTCGGCCGCTAGCGGGGTTAAAACCGCACCGCTAGCGGCCGAACACCGCTGCAATTCTGATGGTAAATCGCTGCTAAAAATGCCGGCGATTTACCGCCACCGCACATCCTGCTCCAGTGTGAAAGGGGCCTTAAACAAATATTCTTACCCATAGTATCCACCAGTACAATATTATAACAATAAAACAAATATTCTTACCCACAGTCTCCACCAGTACAATATTATAACAATAAAACAAATATTCTTACCCACAGTCTCCACCAGTACAATATTATAACAATAAAACAAATATTCTTACCTACAGTCTCCACCAGTACAATATTATAACAATAAAACAAATATTCTTACCCACAGTCTCCACCAGTACAATATTATAACAATAAAACAAATATTCTTACCCACAGTCTCCACCAGTACAATGAAGGGATTTTTAAATACAGCTTACCTGTAAAATCCTTTTCTTGGAGTACATCACGGGACACAGAGCGGCATATTCATTACTATATGGGTTATATGGAGTACCTTCAGGTGTGGACACTGGCAATCTCAAACAAACAGGAAGTCCCTCCCTATATAACCCCCTCCCCTAGAGGGAGTCCCTCAGTTTTGTAGCAAGCAGTATGCCTCCCAAAATGTTCCCAAAAAGAGGGGTGGGAGCTCTGTGTCCCGTGATGTACTCCAAGAAAAGGATTTTACAGGTAAGCTGTATTTAAAAATCCCTTTTTCTTTCTCGTACATCACGGGACACAGAGCGGCATATTCATTACTATATGGGATGTCCGAAAGCAATGCTTTAATGAGGGGAGGGAGACATCTTCCAAAGAAGGATTTAATTTAGAGGTATACTCAAATACTAGTAAATCCAACTTAAACGAGAAATGTAAATCTCAAATCAAATCAAGGGAGCCCCCTCAGATCCTGAGGAGCTTGAATCGCGGCCTGTAGTACTGACTGCCCAAAGGCTGTATCCGCATTCCTTCTTACGTCCATTTGATAAAATTTTGAAAACATGTGGACTGACGACCACGTTGCTGCCTTGCATATTCGAGCCATAGAGATCTGATGATGATGTGCTGCCCAGGAGGTGCCCATGGTCCTGGTAGAATGGGCCTTTGCCGACAAAGGAGGAGGCAACCTCTTCAAACCGCAGGCCTGAACGATTAATTGTTTAATCCATCTTGCGATGGTGGATCAAGCAGCTGCCTGACCCATCTTGGGCCCTTCCGGTAAAACGAACACCACATCTGTTTTCCGAACCTTCTCTGTAGCTTTAAGATAGGCCTTTATGGCCCTGACAATATCCAACGTATGCAGCAACCCCTCCTTTCTAGAGGTGGGTTTTGGAAGAAGGATGGAAGTACCACATCCTGGTTCAGGTGGAAACTGGATATAACCTTTGGTAGAAAGGAAGAATGAGGATGGAACCCCGCCCTATCCTTATGTAAAATGAGATATGGTTCCTTACAAGAAAAGGCTGCCAATTCCGATACTCTCCTGGCCGAAACTATGGTGATCAGAAATACCGACTTTCTAGTCAGTAAAACCAAGGTACCTCAGCCAACGGCTCAAGGAGTTGACAGAACAAGATTTAAGTCCCATGGACAAAGTGGTGATTTGACCGGAGGATTAACACGTAAGACTCCCTGTACGAAGATCTTAACCAGCGAGTGGGCGGCCAGCGGCCTCTGAAATCACACTGATAAGGCTGAAATCTGTCCCTAGATCGTGCTTAATGCCAGGCCTTTATCCACTCCTAGCTGGAGGAAACGTAATACTCTATCAATGGTATACTTGCGGGAAACCCATCTCTTAGCCTCACACCAGCCTACGTAGGCCCTCCAAACCCTGTAACAAAATTACCCTGGAGGCCGGCTTTCTAGCCTCAATGAGGGTAGGGATTACCTGCCTAGACAGACCTCTACCCCTGAGAATCAGGGATTCAGCCGCCAGGCCGTCAAATTTAGACGCCGTAATGCAGGGTGGAGGATCGGGCCTTGTGAGAGTAGGTCTGGCCCTAGAGGAAGAGTCCAAGGGCCTCCCGCTGCCAATTTCAGGACTAGTGAGTACCATGCCCTCCGGTACCAAGCTGGGGCTACCAGGATAACCAGCCTGTGGTATGATCCTGCGCCGCAGGCAGGGTAGTAACTGCAGTGGGGGAAATGCATATAGAAGTTATGATTGATGCCAAGGGCAAACCAACACATCGGTTCCGCAGGCCATAGGGTCCCTCGTTCGAGACATGAACCTGTCTAGCTTCTTGTTGAATCCTGATGCCATGACCTCCACGTCTGGCACTCCCCACTTCTGGCAGATTGTCTGAAAAAACTTGTGGATGCAGAGACCACTCCCCCGGCGACAGGGTTTGGCGACTTAGGAAGTACGCCTGCAGGTTGTCCACCTCGGGAATGAATGTCGCCGATATGCAGGGTACATAAACCTCTGCCCACCGAAAAACCAAGCTCCTCTCACTCTGAGTGGCTTGACTCTTGGTTCCCCCTTGGTGGTTCACCTATATGCCACCGCTGTGGCCTTGTCTGAATGACTTCTCACCGAGGACCCCTGTAATCTGGATGTCTATGCCAGGAGGGCTAGCTGAGCCGCTCAGAACTCCCAGACCTTGATGGGCAGCTGCCTCTCCGCCTCTGCCCAAGTTCCTTGGCGAGTGAACTTGTTCAAGACCGCTCTCCAGCCTTCCAGACCACTGGGCAGAACCAAGCTGCTAGAATTGCTGCCTGTAGGACACGAGCGTGGAAGCGTGTGGTATTGCCTCGAACATGGCCATCGCATACATAGGCGAATAGTTGGCTCTTTTTTGCTTAGAACCAACTGAATCAATCTCTTGATAGCCTCGACCTTTACCAGGGGCAGGAACATCCATCTTCTGTTCTGTGTCTAATCTCGTGCCGAGATATTCCAACTGCTTTGTAGGTTGAAATGCTGATCTTTCCCCGGTTTAGGACTCAGCCGAACCTCTCGAGGTACTGAACCATGAGGGCTACTACGCATTCCACCAAGGAAGCGAGTGATCTTATGATTAAGAGGTCGTCCAGGTATGCTAGGACCGAGATCCCTTGGATCCTTTGGACTGACTAGAATAGGAGCTAGGACCTTTGTGAATACCCGGGGGCCGTAGCCAGCCCGAAGGGGGGCGCCACAAATTGGAAGTGACGCTGTATCACTGCGAAGCGTAAAAACAAAAATATTTGATGTGGCTGAAAGACCTGGTACATGAAGGTAACACTCCTTTATGTCTATAGAAGCCCGATCCTTCTGGAGTGTGGCGGCTGCTGGCCAAACGGATTCTATCCGGAAAGAGCGAACCCTTAGGTAAGCATTTAAACCTTTTAGGTCCAAAATTGGTCTGACATTGCCGATGAGCCTTGGTATGACAAACAGATTGGAATAGAAACCTAGCCCCTGTTCTTGGGCTGGTACCTCTACCATTATGCCCTGGTAAAGCAGGTGATCCAATGCTGCCCGCATTGAGGCCTTCCTTGTGGAGGAAATTTTAGAAATTCTAATCTATAGCCTGCGGCCACAGATGATCGGACCCCCTCTGTCGGGGACCGATCCCCAGAGGCCTGTCCTTGCGATCCATTGTTAAAAGTTTGATCGCGCAGGAGGACCGTACTGCCTGAAATTTGAGGGCCCTGGAACCGGGGGGAGCTGCCCTTTTAAACGCAGGACCCCGGAACTTCCTTTGACTGGTAAAAGGGTACTTTTGCCACTTGAAACAGTCTGAATGTATTTATCCAGATCTTTCCATGGAAGGGCAAACCTGCCAGCAGTCTTTTACATGGGGCTCGGCCGCCCAGTTCTTCAACCAAAAGAGCCTTCTCATATGCACTAAAAATAGTGACAACGAGACGCCTGCTGGATGGAGTCTTTTTATAGCCTCTACCGCAACGGCGCGAAAATTTTCTATATGCATGCGCGCGTGCACGCGCGCGCGACTGTCGGGGGAGGAGAGCCCAGGAGGAGACGCACTCTGGAGCCCAGGAATGCAGGTTGGAGGACGCATCAGGCGGCAGATTTGAATCCCGGCAAGGTAAGGCTAACACAGGCCCCTAAGGAGTCCCTTTAGCCTAGAGGCAGATCTTTTTTTCTTTTTTTTTTTTTTAAAAGATCTTCAACCAGCGAGCAGCAGGTAGCTAGCAAACATACATAGATAGGTAGGGGGATCAAGTTATGGGGGGAAACATTTCAGGGCATCCTGTCTATCAGACATAGTGACCATGGTGCCAATGCAGAGCATACTCAGGCTACCCCCCTTAAGATCTCCCCTGGAGAGCCTGCTGTCGAACCAAGTCCCGCAGGCTCCCCTCTTACCTGCTCCATGCCGCAGGACGTTTTGCAAAACGGTCCAATCTTCTCCCATCTCCGTGGGTAGCGTAGTAGACCTTCAGGCCCTGGGGTCCTATGAAGGTACCCACTGTCCTGGACCTATATAGCACCCTGGCAAACAGGAACTTATGGTCTTTACAAACTCCAAGTCCTGGGCCCAGGGTCCAGCCCTCCAAAGAGGAGCATTATAGGCAAAACCCCACGGTTTGGGGCCCGGGTACTGTCCACTTTGGCACTGAGGCTCCTTGGACAGATCCGGTTAGCCCGCCCTTAATCCCAAGGATGTGGAGCAAAGCTATTCCGTGACCAACACCTAAGACACTGGCGAAAAAACTGAGGGACTCCCTCTAGGGGAGGGGGTTATATAGGGAGGGACTTCCTGTTTGTTTGAGATTGCCAGTGTCCACACCTGAAGGTACTCCATATAACCCATATAGTAATGAATATGCCGCTCTGTGTCCCGTGATGTACGAGAAAGAAATCATAACAATAAAACAAATATTCTTACCCACAGTCTCCACCAGTACAATATTATAACAATAAAACAAATATTCTTACCCACAGTCTCCACCAGTACAATATTATAACAATAAAACAAATATTCTTACCCACAGTCTCCACCAGTACAATATTATAACAATAAAACAAATATTCTTACCCACAGTCTCCACCAGTACAATATTATATCCACCACTTTCACAGAGTAAAATAGCTTCATTAGTTGTCCTTGTGACCCCTCCCAGTGTCCCTCTGGTGGGAGAAGGTCGAATGTAAGCATTCATATCTCTAGACAGCTCTTGCATTCGTGTTTTATCCCCAAGAAGAGAGCCTGAAATTAGTAATAAAAATCCGTTGTCATCAGTACGCTATAGTTCGAAAAGTAAATCTAGATGGGCATTAGGCAAAGATTTGTTGACAAAGAGGAACATCATACAAAATACTTAGACACACAGGTTTACAAATTCTGTTAAATTATTGTGCATCGATCATAAGATTCATTTAGTGACAGATTTGTATGTATTGCAATATCTTCAGAAGTATGAAAACAAATCCATTGATTGACAATTATAGAAAAACACCACAAAGAAACAGGTACATGCTATTATTTCAGGCATGTGCAAAGCAGTAAACGGAGCGCAGTTTTAAAAGTGCTCTCCATTTCTACTGTCAAAAAAAAAAGAAGTGCTCTCCATATTACCACGTTCACCAGCACACCCCTATGTGGATGAAAGAGTTTTACTGCCAGTTCAGAATACGCAAATATTTTAGTGTACATGATCTGGGCACTTTCACTTTAAGGAAAGAAAGAGAAAAAAGAACCCCCAAAGTCTTTTACGTAGCTTACAAAAAATGTACTTGGATGCAAAAAAATATATGCTTTATTAGTCCAATTTAATCAATGCAAAACAACAACAACGACAACATGAACTCTGGTATACATCGAAAATGTACATGATAAATGTCCAAGGGACACAAGCATTCAACTATACACAAGAAAAATATGTATCTGAATTTTATTGCTATAAAATACTTCAACGCGTTTCAACCATATTTTGATTGCGATCTTCACGGAAATATGGACATCTATAATATATCAATACAAAATATTAACATTATTATTTAAAGAAGGGCAGGCCTGCATATACAGGTATCCAATGTATCAGGGAATCCAACCTTTAATAAGAAGAATCATGTGTGACCAGAACGTCATTGTCATCGTTGCTGTTTTTTTTATTGATTTTTATATCAAATTGGATTAATCACTTGCTTACTGGGCACATATACCCCCTTCCTGCCCAGGCGAAATTTCAGCTTTCAGCACTGCGTCGCTTTAAATTAAATTTGCGTGGTCGTGCGACGTGCCTTACAAACAAAATTGACGTCCTTTTTTTCCCCATAAATAGAGCTTTCTTTTGGTGGTATTTGATCACCTCTGCATTTTTTTTTTTTTTTTTGCGCTATAAACAAGAAAGAGCGACAATTTTGAAAAAAAAAAAAAACAATATTTTTTACTTTTTGCTATAATAAAAATCCAATTTTTTTAAAAAAATATATTTTTTTTTCTCAGTTTAGGCCGATATGTATTCTACATATTTTTGGTAAAAAAAACTATCGCAATAAGCGTCTAGTAATTGGTTTGCGCAAAGGTTATAGTGGCTAGGAAATAAGGGATAGAATTCTGACAATTTTTTTTTTACTAGTAATACGGCGATCTGCGAATTTTGTCAGGACTGCGATATTGCGACGGACACATCGGACATTTTTGGGACCATTCACATTTATACAGCGATCAGTGCTATAAAAACGCACTAATTACTGTATAAATGTGACTGGCAGTGAAGGGGTTAACACTATGGGGTGAGGAAGGGGTTAAATGTGAGTCCTGGGTGTGTTCTAACTGTGACGGGGGAGGGGGGCGACCGATGCCGTGTCTCCTCTCACTGACAGGACGTGGAGCTCTGTGTTTACACACAGAGCTTCACGTCCCTGCTCTAAAACTGCCGATCAGCGGGTACCAGGCGGACATCGCGCCCCCCAGTGGCCGGAGAACACGATGCCGTCAATTGACGGCGGCTTGGATATTCAGATCCACTAAGCCGCCGTCAATTGACGATAAGCGGGGACTGAAGTGGTTAATAAAGCATATATTTTTATACACTCAACAGGCAATGCAGTGTTTTTTACCGCGATTTTGGACAATGTTAAAAACAGAAAAACGCCCAAATACGCTCAATTCGAGTGACAAAAAAGGGTCCAAAACTTGTTTGAGCTTCAGGCGTTTTGGAGTGGAGATGTGAACCATCTCCAGTGAGAATAATGTATTTTTTCCCCTCTAGCATTTTGGAGCTTCATTCTTCAGGCGACAAAATGCAGTCTAACAATTGCAATTGGGCTAGCAGCACCTTGTCCACTATCAGGGTAGGTTGGTTCCATTTTTTGTTCAAATTCACTTTAATTCCTCATACATTTTCACAAACATGGCTATATTAAAATTAGTCATTTGGGATCACTTATACCATTATAGTAAAGCTGCACGATTCTGGATAAAATGAGAATCACAATTTCTTTGCGTAGAATAGAGATCATGATTCTCGGCTTAACATCATCTTTCACATTATACAAAATAATTGGGCTAACTTTACTGTTTCGATTTTTTTTTTTTATGTTAAATGTTTATTGGGTTATTACCATACAAAAGGTACAAAAAACAAAAGACAAATAGTGAACAGATATAGAGATAAGAAGCTTGAGAGGGGGCGGAGCTTAGGATCATGGCGCCGTAGGTGTGTTGCGGCGTGCTCCATGTCTCCCTCGCTCTCCCTGATATGAGAGACCTGACCTGACCTAATGATGATGATGATACTACGGAGACTGCTGACCGCTATATCGCCAGCTGATGATCCGGACAATTGAAAAAAAGCTGCGTGTTCGTGTTGCTGCTGTGCTGCTGAACCGGGCGAGTCGCTAAAGCGGGGAGCTATTTTTACTACCCGCCTTCCGTGCTTCCTGTGTTCAGCCTATGGGAGTCTAAGGGGAGTCGCTGTGGATACTGTGGTCCCCGCTTGTCCCGTACTGCAAAAGAGTTCCCGCTGTTAGAGCCACCCCCATTATCCTAGCCCGGCTTAGCCCGGTCAGTCTGGTCGTTACCTGTGGAGCTGGAGCTGGTGGAGTGGGTCGGATCAGTGAACCTGTCGGCCGGGGGACGGGGACGTGGGTCCTCAGTGCCGTTGAAGAGACTCGGGAGCCCGCGGAAGAAGAGAGAGGATGGCGGACGGAGTCCCGGCTTCCCGGGGTATAGAGAGCGGCGAATAGCCGGAAAGTACCGAGGGATACCGAGCCTGCAGGGTGTAAGGAGCAAGGAATTAAAATGGAACAGCAGTGACACCTAAAGGCGGAATAGCAAACTGCAACTGCAACTAACCACAGCGCCAGCACCAGAAGCGCGGTAAGAGAGCAGCTGCTTGTAAGTTGCTGGACTAATTCCTAAGCTCTTTTTTTTCCCTCTCCTCATATACTATAAACTGTGTCTGGAAGTATATATGAAACACTGGGGTGTGAAGGACATTAGGGGCAACCCTACTGCATGATATCGGGGAGGATCACAGAGACAGAGCCAGAGAAGAGTAAGAGCTATATGTGCATATATACATACCGAAGGACTGTTAATCTATTTCAACATATTCCAAACTGTTACTGTATTCCGTCTTTCTAAACACCTCCACACGTGCCCCTTTTCGGGTGAGGTTTATAAACGGACCCCAAGGAGTGAACAGAGGTGAATAGAGGTGACTGGGGGGAGGCATTCCATTACCTTTGGCGTTCTGAATCACTCCAAGCAATAAAGTATAGGAGAATGGTGAGGAAAGCCCCCAAAGGGAACACTATAACATCTTATTTAGTTGCCGAAAGCCAGGAAGAAGTGGCAGGGAGTCCAAAAAAGAAAAAAGGGTCCCAAGACTCCCTAGTTAAAAAAAACACAGTAGACACAGAAGTGCATCAAATCATGGAAGAAACCCCAGAAAAGAACAAGGGTAAAGGCAAAGGCAAAAAGGGAGATACACCAGAGGCTAAAGGGGCAAATAAGGACCAGCAATCCCCAGAAAAACAACAACCTAATTCTCCTAACTGTATCTCCGAAGGCCCACAAGTACCCCCTACAAGACAGGACATGACAGATATGATTGAAATTATGTCTCGTCTGGAGCGGACAGTTAAGGGGGAGATGGGGGCAACAAGGAGAGATATACAGAGTGTACTGCAGAGGGTGGAAGGAATAGAAGAACAAATGGAAGAGCATAAAAAAGCAATAGTAGAACTGAGAGGACGAGCAGATATGGATTGGGTAGAGTTAAGAAATGTACGGTATAGAATGGAGGACCAAGAAGAAAACCGGAGCAGGAGGAAAAATTTGCGTGTAAGGGGTCTAACGGAAGATGTAAAGGACGGAGAGCTGGGGGAGACACTGCAAGGAATATTTAATAATGCACTTAAACGAGAGCTAGATGCACTGATGAAATTCACTAGAGTGCACCGAATACAAGGGTCTTTTAATGCCCAGAGAGACTCACCAAGGGACATCATAGTAAGGTTCCAGGACTTCCAATTAAAAGAGTCAGTGTCCCAAAGTATGAGAAACTCAGGGACAATGGAATATAAAGGCTCACAGCTACTTATATTTTCTGATTTATCCCCAGAAACTCTTGCACGTAAAAGAGCCCTGAAACCGGTAACGAACCACCTCCGGGAAAATAATATTACGTATAGATGGGGTTTCCCGGCTTGTCTATCAGTCAAAAACCAGGGAGTCTCAGCATATATCCGGTTTCCAGAAGATGTAGATGAATTCTGTAATAAACTGAGTATACAATCTATTAAAGTGGAGAACTGGGAAAAGAGACCCCCGGCCTGGAAGAGGTGGAAGAATCAGGACTGGAATAGGGTGCAGTGCTGAGAATAAGGGACCCAAAAAAAACAAGAATTGTGCTTCCTCTGTGTTTTTTCTTTTTTTCTTTTGTCGGGGTATACCTGATCCAGCTAAAGATGCGGAGGACCCCTTTTTTTTTTTTTTTTTTTGGGGTACTTGTGATGTACTAGTGATATAATATCTTTTCCATCTCTCCTCTTCCCTTCCTTTGGGGTGGAGGAGGAATGGAACAAATAGGTGAAGAGACATAAAGGAATCAGGAATTTATAAGCATGGTCAGGTCAATCGGGGGGAAATGAGGGGACATGGGGCGGATGGGTCTCTCACCACTCCGGGAGCCGACCTTATAATGAGGGAGGTGGCCGGAGGGGGGGAGACTCATCCAAGGCCCCCGGAAGGCCCACTCGGCAAGTCGCCCGACAAGGAGCGGTTTGAGGGTGTTTAACATTGAGGTTCAATGTGTGGGGGGAAGGGGGGGGGGTGGAGGGGTATATGTGGTTTATGTGGTCTATGTGGTCTCCTTGCTCTCATGAATTGCAGATTAATACCGGGGGCATTTGCCTGGGTCTGGAGAGTCTTCTGTGTCAAGCAGGGATCGGAGTTAAGAGCAAAATTTAGAAAATGACTACATTAAAGTTTGCTACGTACAATGTACGGGGGTTAAATAACCCCAATAAGCGATATCAGATACAGCAGGAGATGAGAAGACTCTCGGTCAACATAGTGTTTCTACAAGAAACCCATTTAAAGACAACCTCTAAGACCAGACTAAACTCGAAAGAGTTTCCTACCTGGTTTCATAGTTTTTCCCCAAACAAGAGGGCAAAAGGTACCGCAATAGGATTCGACAGAAATACACGGTTTAGCTTAGAAGCTACAGAGATGGACTCTGAAGGTAGATATCTGTTTATTAAAGGGCATATATCCAATATAAAATATACACTAGCTAATGTGTACTGTCCCAATGTAAGGCCGGCATTGTATTTGAAGAAAGTACTGAACAAACTAGAAGGTTTCAGAGATGGTAAGGTGATCCTAGCGGGGGATTTCAATTTTGTTTTTGACCCCCTACTGGACACCCAACCGATATCGCTTAGATCAGAGGGGAAATATGTAAAGGGAATTAAACATAAACTATGCGAGATGCAACTAGTAGAAGCTTGGAGAATTCTTCATCCTAAAGAGAAGGATTTTACATATTTCTCCTCTGTACATAGATCATATTCGAGAATAGACCATATCATTTTAGATCATCGGCTACTGGAGGGTCTAAAAAGAGTAGATATAAAATCAATAACACTTTCAGACCACGCTCCGGTGGTATTGGATTTAGACATGGAGGAGGTCCCGGTAGGACAAAGATCATGGAAACTGGATGAGTCTCTCCTTTAGGAACAACAAGATAGCCGACGATCTAAAAGATATGGATCTGTTCTTTTTGGAAAATGATATAGAAAATGTAGCTCCCACAACGTTATGGGAAACTCATAAAGTTTATATGAGAGGGAGGTTGATAGCTGAAAACGCCAAAAGAAGGAATATTAGGTCAGCCCAGAGACAAAGGTTATTGGAAGAGATCTGGAGTTTAGAACAGATACATAAAAATTCTCAGGAAGAGGAGGTATTAACATCCCTGACTAGGAAGAGAGAAGAACTACGTAACCTACTAGAACAGGAGACCAAATGGGTGCTTAATAAAATGAATAATAATTTCTATGCTATGGGAAACAAACCAGGGAGATTTCTGGCAAGGATGATTAAACCTAGAAACTCGCAAAATTTTATTCTTAAGATAAAGGATAAGAAGGGGAATGTGAGACACTCCACTAAGGAGATTAGTAAAATATTTCAGGAATATTATCAAAACCTATATAAGGTTAATAAAGATCAAGGGACAGTAGAAACCCAGAATAAGAGTGAGAAAATTAAAAAATACTTAGAAAAGATAAAGACCCCGGGTTTAGCAGAGGAAGTAATAAGGAACTTAGAAAGAGAGATTACAAATGAGGAAATAAGCCAAACCATAAAAAATATCAAGATGGGAAAGAGCCCTGGCCCAGATGGGTATACCTCAGCATACTATAAAAGATTTGGGGGGATCTTAATTCCATTCTTCCAGAGATATATGAATTCCATTGGAGGTGGAGTGGAGATACGAGAAGAGGCACTGGGAGCCCATAGAGCTCTGATAGGTAAAGAAGATAAGGACCCCTCGTTATGCGCAAGCTATAGACCTATATCCCTGATTAATGTTGACATAAAGATCTACTCAAAAATCCTAGCGGAGAGAATAAGGCCTCTCCTGCCGGATTGATTGATTGAGAAGGACCAGGCAGGGTTCATACCGGGGGAAGAGAAACTAGGGAGAATGTTCTAAGAGCCCTGTTTTTGATCCAAAAGGCTAAAAAGAGTGGAGAGCCGGTACTGTTCCTTTCATTAGACGCCGAGAAGGCCTTTGACAGGCTGGATTGGGAATTTATGCTAGCAACTTTAACACATGCTGGATTCGGCCCAAATATGCTCAAGTGGATAGGCGCCTTGTACTCTAGGCCTTCGGCCCAGGTGAGGGTGAATGGCACCCTGTCAGATAGATTCCTACTGTACAATAGGACTCGTCAAGGGTGCCCGCTCTCCCCTCTTCTGTTTGTCTTGACATTAGAGCCACTTCTGGAGACAATTAGGAAGACTCAGGAAATAGAAGGAATAAAGGTGGGAGGGAGGGTGCACAAGATCTCTGCGTTTGCAGACGACATGATGTTGTATGTGTCTAACCCGAGACAATCACTGCCGAGAATAATAGCGGAATATGAGAAATATGGCGAGATATCAAATTTAAAAATTAATCAAGAGAAAACAGAGATCTTAAGCATCTCGGTAAGCCGAAGGGAACGCAGGGACCTTGAGGCCCTATATCCTTTTAAGTGGAAACAGAGGGGAATGAGATATCTGGGGGTCTTTCTGTCCACTACAGAAAGATACCTATACGAAGACAACTATATACTTTTATTAAATAAATTAAAAACAGACTTAAAGGGATATAATGTGAATAGAGTATCCTGGCTAGGAAGGATAAACATCATAAAGATGATGATATTACCTAAAGCCTTATATATTTTTCAAACACTCCCGATCAAAATTCCAGAAGCCTTTTTCATAGTATTAGGTAAGATAACCAGAGGTTTTATATGGAAGGAAGGAAAGAAAATCCCGCATAGCGGTAGGAACCCTAATTAGACCAAAATATGAAGGAGGATTACAACTACCTGACTTCAAAAGGTACTTTGAGGCATCAGTACTGAGGAGAATATTAGACTGGTTCCAGACGGAGGGAGGGGGGGCAAGGAAAAGGTGGGTTTTAGAAGTAGAAGAGAGTTTAAGTGTCCAAGGGCTGGGACACAGAATATGGATTCCGATGCAATATAGAGGACTCCCTCAGGATACCCCCATAATGACTAAAGAAACGTATAAAGTATGGGACAGAATATGTAAAAAGAAAGAATGGCCCTATAATAGTCCATTAATGCCGCTCACGGGCACAGACTATTTTCTACCGGGGAAAGAGGGTGGCGTATTTAGAAGATGGTCAACCTCAGAAACATTAACACTGAGGGATCTAATGAAGGGAGATGTCCTGTGCTCCATCCAGGAGCTACAAGAGAGATACGGAGTGTTACCAGGAGACACTTGGGGTTATAGACAGGTCCAACACTTTATAAATACTCTACCGAAGCCGCTGCGGTCCCCTAATGACCTTAATCAATGGGAAAGAGGTGTAGTACGAGTGGGAACAGGACGACAGGGGCTCTCCAACATATATAAAATACTGACACCCAATGGGGAGGGTGAGGCAGATAAAATATTGGGAAGCTGGGAACTAGAACTGAACCAAACTATGGGCCAGATTCAGGAAAGGTTACGCTGGCGGATCGAGTGATCCGCCAGCCTAACTGTGGCTTTGAGCCGGCGTTTCTGTTTTCTGTAACCAGAAAACAAGAAACGCCGGGTTGAAGTTCCGATGCGAGCAGCGTAACTGAGTTTCGCCATCGCATCGTTACTTCAACTTAAAAATGGCGCCGGGGGCGTTCCCGCCGATTTACGCTCAAAAAATATGTTAATGAGCGGAAATCGGCAATTCACGATCGAAATCCGGCGCGACGCAATGACGATACGACGTTTCCGGACGGGATACGCGGCGCATAGATATACCTACATGGGGTGTGGAGTATCCTATGTTAGGTATAGGCGTCGTCATCGCGTCGGAAAAAAAAAAAAAAAACGTCGCTTGCGTAAAACGGTCATGAATGGGAATGTGACGTCATTGACGTTCATTCACAGATTTTGGAGCATGCGCACGGGGATGTTTTGACACTCGACGCATGCGCAGTACGTTGGCGGCGGGATCGCGCGTAGTTAGCATACTACACGCCCCGTACCCGCTACATTTGAATTCCGCCGGCTCATTTGCGATGCGCTGCCGCAACTTTAGGAGCAAGTGCTTCGTGAATGACAGCACTTGCTCCTAAAATTACGGCAGCGCAACGCAAATGAGATGCGTTACTCCAGAGCAAAGATGCTCTGGAATACGTGAATCTGGCCCTATAGGTATAGGGCAAAAAAGGAAAGTATTAGAATATGTACATGCTTCCTCAATGGATGCAAAGGTTAAAGAGATGAATTATAAGCTCCTCACTAAGTGGTACTATGTCCCAATGAAAATGCATAAAATAGACAGAGAGGTCTCGCCCCTATGTTGGAGAGAATGTGGGATGGAGGGAACCCACGCCCACATATGGTGGCAATGTCCCCGGATACAGGTATTCTGGAAAGATATAATAACCCAGATTAAGAGGATAAGTGGGCACGAGGTAAAACAAGACCCCTGGGAATGTCTATTTCATAATACGGGAATGTCTAGAAAAAAATATAGGGGCTCTCTGATTCCACATTTACTAAATGGAGCTAAGGTGCTTATCCCTAGGAATTGGAAGAACAAGGAAGCACCCTCAGTAGAGGAATGGATTAGAGAAATAGACAGAATTAAAATGATGGAGGAACTATGGGCATTCCATGACAACTCTAGGATGAGACACGAGGAGATTTGGGGGAGATGGGGGAGGTTTAAGGGGGGGGGGGAGAGGGGGAGGATCGAGGAGAGGGGGAGGCGGGTGGCTCCCCATTCTAGTCCCCAAACTCCCTTTCCTTCTTTTTTTTTTTTTTGTTTTCCCTCCCAGATGATGGAAGGGACAGTGAAGCCCTCCTAAATTCACAAGGGTCCTTAACCCGCACTTAATGGGTTAGATATGAACAATCACTTCAAATAGATTTTATCACCTTAAATTTCCCCCCTTCTCTATAGGGGATCGTAATATCTCATAATAAATGGGAATTCACAAGGGTGTCCCCACTAGGGTCTGGTTCCCTTTTTTTTTTTTTTTTTTTTTTCCCCAGAAGATGGAAGGGACAAGGTTGTCCTCTAAAATTCACAAGGGTCTTTAATCCCTCACTTAACGGGTAAGATACGAATAATCACTTAAATAGATTCTATCACCTTAAGTTCCTCCCTTTTTTACATAAGGGATAGTAAAATCACATAATAATTGGGAATTCATAAGGGTGTCCTCACTAGGGCCTGCCCCCCCCCCTTTTTTTTTTTCTCTCTCCAGATGATGGAGGGACAAGGTAGTCCCCCTAAATTCACAAGGGTTCTTAACCCTCACTTAATGGGTAAGGTAGGAAGAATCACTTAAATAGATTTTTATCACTGCAAATTTTTTTTTTCCCTTTTCCCCCTTTTTTTTTTTTTAAATCACATGACAAATGGGAACACATAAGGGTGCCCCCACTAGGGTTTGGGTTTTTTTTTTTTTTCTCTCCTCTATATTTAGGAGATGGAAGGGACAATGTAGTCCCCCTAAATTAGGCCCCCAAACCCTCACCTAATAGGCAAGGCCAATAGACATTATCGCAACTTTTTCCCTTTTTTTTTTTTTTTTTTTCTTCATTCCCTCTCTCTCTCTCTCTCTCTCTCTCTCTCTCTCTCTCTCTCTCTCATTTTTCCTCCCTATCCGTTTCCTCCCATCCTCCTGTTTTCCCCATGTCCCCCGGAAAGAGAGTCTGCATGGGAACTAAACGAGGTCAACCAAGAGGAAGGCCTTGTGTAGGAATAGGTGAACACCTGGAACAACTATAGGTTGATAGATACATGAGATTTTAGGAGACCACAATAGTGTATATGTAGGTATGTCAGTTTATTTTGTTAATATATGATTTGTGTTGGAATGTATGATATTGAAAAATGTTTAATAAAAAGATTTTGGAAAAAAGAGATAAGCTCGAAAACATGGTAACAGAGCAGCGGATACAACAATCACTGTTTCGATTTTAAATCGGTGTATTTTTTCCCCAACAAAATTGTTTTGATAAAAACCCTGTGTAAATACAGTGTGACATAAAATATTACAACAACCGCCATTTTATTCTCTAGGGTCTCTAGAGAATATATATATATTTGGGGGTTCTAAGTAATTTTCTAGCAAAAAATACTGATTTTTAACTTGTAAGCAACAAGTGTCAGAATATGGCTTCGTCTTTAAGTGGTTAAACTGCCCTCATTTGCAGACCGAAGTTCATCCCTTTGATCTAAATGAACCAAATGATACAAAGTTTATTTTTATCTCTCAGGGCTGAGCAATGTTGTGATAAACTTTGCCATCTTTTTTTTTTTCTGAAAGCTCTGAGCAGAGAAAAGCTCTGCACTTGTTACATGAATTGTGGAAATGCCAGATTAAGATCGTGAGGGGGTTGAGATCACGATCGGTTTAAGATTAATTGTGCAGTTCTACACTATAGGAAACAATACTAGAGCTAAATTGGTGTGGTAAGAACCCTACACTTAAAGAACCTATTTGTAATCGTACTGCTACTACAAAAAGTACTGCTAACAGAACACAATTAGAAAATAAATATCAGGGGGAACGAGTCTGAGGCTCTCTTTTCAGATAACAAGCTTATGCTATTATGCAAATTAAAAACATGTTTCTTTAAAGCTAAGCTCAAGGACAACCAAATGTGCTCCCTTGAAGTGGGGTTGCACCTGCACTACAAAGGATAACTGCTTGTTTATATCTAGGGGGGCCAGGCACAGCCCTTACCTGGTCCTGCACTCTTACAGGCTCCTTTGTGCTGGTGTAGAGTCCATAGCCCTGCACTGGACATGGGGGAGTGTGGTCTTCCAGAGCAGCAGAGGATCAGGTGAATAAAAATGCTTTTAATTTCCATTAGACAGAAACAAGCAATTAACCCTTGCAGTGTGGATACAGGACTTTTTGTTTTCCCTCTGTTTTCACCTGCTGATCCTGCCAGTAACACACCTCTTGTATTAAGATGCCTACAGTCTGAATAGAGTAGCAGTGGAGACCCCTTTGTATAGCAACACTGTCAGTTTGGGGGAGGGGTGTTAGATGTACTAGCAGATTTAGATCACTAACAAAGTGAAGGCAAACTCCAGCTAACATTTATAGGGAGTTACAGTAACACTTTGAGGATAAAAGTTTTATCTAAGGAAATAAAAGCAGACCATTGTAAGAACCCCTGTCAGTGTTACATGGTCTGTCTCAATCCTCGATTCCGAACATGCATGCTTTTTTGCACAGCTCTCAAATTTTTGCTGTCGGCAGTTTAGCTCCCTCTGGGGGTGTTCGGGGGGGCCTCTTCTCCTCTCCTCTCATATCATATCATAAGTGTTTGCATCTATGTCCACCTTGGAACACTGTGTTAGGCTTTGTTCTGGGATATATGTTATGCTCTATACTTGATTTATCGAACTGTTTATTACATTACCTGCTCAGATGTGTGTGCCGTATCCCACCCATTCCACCAACTGACAGATTGTTGTACCATCCCGTTTACTGTTTTATTTGTTGTCTCGTACAACGAGACGAATGTCTTGCATGTGTACTTATGAATATGTTCCTTATGAAACCTTCAATAAAAAATTATTGAGTGGAAATTTTTGCTGTCGGAAATTCTGACAGAAAAAGTCAGACGGGGCCTACACACGGTCGGCATTTTCGACCAAAATAAAGCTCACATCAAAATTTTCTTGTCGGAGATTCCGACCGTGTGTACGCGGCATAACAGCTGCATCTGTAGGACAGATTGTTCTATTCAAATACAAAAGCCTTACTGGCAGGATCACCTGGTAAAAATAAAAGAAAGCCTGAAAAGATAATGTGACAGAACTCACTGTCACTGTGTGTTTTGGAAGAGGCTCTGGGCTCTCCTCCTACCCACACAGACTATGGCCCAGCAGAGAACGTGAAATTCGGAAGGCTATTTGCTATCTCCCACCACCTGGAGAAGATGCCACCTCCAGACATTTGCGTCCGTGGTTGCCAGTTCATCAGAACCGAGTGAACCCGGTATCTGTGTCTGGGCTCATGGAGTTGCTTTCGCCTACCTAAACCTATTGGCCCAGCCGGGCTAAATATATACTTTTATTCCACAAACAATGTTCTTTTAGCCGATAAAGGCATATACAAGATGACAGTATTCCCAAAGCGTGGGGCTACGAGACTTGGGGACAAAATGGCATTGAGATAATGTAATGCTACATTCCTTCTCCCCATCCCCCCCACTCTTGTTGCTGAGTTTAATTGTGTTTGGTCATGGCACCTAGACAAAGCAGGGGCTGCATGCTTATCATAATCCCTTCATGTGTTTCAACTGTAGTTGGGTTGTTTGAATATACAAGTGTTGAGTTTTCATTGGTTCTTCCTTGCCCCCTACCCCCTACCCCCTCTATGACAAGGCTAAGGGGATTGTACCTAACTGTGTTTAAAAGTGTATGTTTGGTACTTAATAAAGTGTTGACGCTCTGCATGTTTAACCCTTAACACCTGTGTGGCTTGACTTATGATTGAGGGGTTAAGGGCTGGTTATGGCGAGTCTGCAGGTGCGCTTGGAAGACAGGAGACACAGGTCTGGCTGGGGTTCCCATACGGGGTATCCGAGATTCATCACAGATAACTAATGCAGCCACCACATCTAAGAATTGGTGAACTGCGGTATATTAAATGTTTGGGTTTAATACCGCTTGAGGGACTCAAGAAATGCTTGAGAGCAACTTACCACCACTGGTGCTAGACGATGGGTCAACAGCCAAAACTGCAACTTTGTGTCCCTGCTCAGTAAGCATTTTCCCAATATATTCAATAAAAGTTGATTTTCCAGCTCCTGGGGGGCCAGACAGGCCTATATCAAATATTGGGGAAACAAAACAATTTTAGTCACCGAACAGTTCAATATGAAATGTAACAGTTTTTTTCATACCCTTCCTTCTACTCATGGAATCCAAGCCCTGCGTTTCTGCTTCTACAACAGCTAAAAAAATAGGGCTTGATTTACTAAAGGAAAATACACAGTTAATTTTTCAAGTGAAGCTGCACTCTGCAAGGGCATTTTCCCAGCAGCTTAGTGAATGTGGTGGCGGAAGAGGAGACTTGTAGTTCATTCATTCATTCATTCACAGAACTCTGAACGAATAATGCGGCTGCTGCCATGTCATTTTTTAACTGCGACAGTGGGTGCGTGAAGAAGATCCCAAGGGGGGTGGAGAGGTCAGCTGCTCCAGAGTAACATGTTACATCCTAAATATGGGTGTAACATGCAACCATGTTACACAAGGTGAACTTATCTCCTTTAAACGCTTCCAGACAGCCCCATGTACATTTACTGTGGCAGGGAGGCCGGGGTCTGCGCAAACTCACATACCTGCATGCGATTTAATGCCTGTGGTTTAGGGGGCACACCCACTCCCGCTGTGATTGGACGCAGTGGGAGGCAATCAGCATGTCCAGCAGCCGCAATGGCCGCTGCGACCCACTGATCATTCACAGGCAAGACGGATCAGTTGTGAGCCGATGCAAACAAAGCACACCGCTGATTTGTCGGAGGAAAAGTGAGAGATTGTGTTTTAGCTGAGCTGAATCGCAATCTCTCTTTTCCTCCAGTTTAAACACCCCCCCACAGTTCGAAACACCTCTTAGGGAACACATTTCCTTGATTACCCCCTCGTGTTAACACCTTCCCTGTCATTGCCATTTATACAGTGATCAGTGCATTTTTACAGCACTGATAACTGTACAGTAATACCGTGGATTACGAGCATAATTCGTTCCAGAAGAATGCTTGTAATCCAAAGCACTCGTATATAAAAGTAAGTTTCCCCATAGGAAATAATGAAAACTCAGATCCACAGCCACTGCTCATCTATGCAGTACCGCAATGTGGCCAAAGACACTCGGAGATGCTCAGACCACTTGGGAACGGAGTGTCTCAGAGTGTCACCGGCATCCCTGCACCTCTGGTCAAATGCCGTACTGCACACCCCAGCAGTTTGAATCCTGCTCGTCTTGTGAGACAGCGCTCGCAAAGCGAGTCAGGATTTTATAATTTTTTTTTAAAGACTGCTCATATTGCGAAACGCTCATCAACCGCATTACTCGCAATCCGAGATTCCACTGTTTTGGTGTCACTGGTCACCAAAAAGTGTCACTTTGGGTCAGCGTTGTCTGCCGCAATGTCACAGTCCTGCAAAAAATAAAATAAATAAAAGCCCCTAAATCTATCCTATAGTTTGTAGACGCTATAAAACTTTTGCGCAAACCAATAAATATATGCTAGACCTTTCATTCTAATAAACATATTTTTTACTCTGGTAATGCACCAGGGGTTTGCTCCTTACTTTTTTTTTTTTTTAAGGAAGAACCATGTTCGCAGAATTTTTCCAGTTCCTATGGAAGTAATCAAGTGTCTTTACAGCTTCCCGATTTAACTTCTACCAGAAAGCTGACAGATTTTGCAGATTACCAATACTTAAAGTGGTTCTAAAGTCTCAGGGCCAGATTCACAGAGCAATTACGCCTGTCTAACTGGTGTTAGACAGGAGTAATTTCAAATTTTGCGCGCCGTATCACTAGTTTGAATCCTCAAACCATGATACGGCGGCTTCGGGCTTCGATCCGAGAGGCTTACGTCTTCGTAAGCCTTCGGATCTACGCTGCCATCTATTTGCGGCCGCTGGGAGGAGTTCGCGTCGTTTTGATGCGTCGGTATATGCAAATGTTTTTTTACGGCGATTCCCGAAGATACGAGTGGTCGTCGCAATCACTTTCGTCTATTTTTGTGTACGTAATGTTAGAGCAGCTTTTTGCTGCTCTAACGTTACGTAGCCCATGTTAAGTATGGCCGTCGTTCCCGCTTCGAATTTATTTAATTTTTTTTTTGTTTACGTAACTCGTTCGGGACTAGGATCTCCCGTAAACGACGCTACCTAAACAACGAATGACGTCACAACGTGATTTCGCGCAATGCACGGCGGGAAATTTGCGAACGGAGCATGCGCAGATCGATCGCCGCGGGAACGCGCCTAATTTAAATGATTCACGCCCCCTACTCGTCTATATGGATTGCGACGGGAGAAATACACTACGCCGCCGTCGTTTACTGGACAAAATCTACCTGAATTCCACGTAGAGCCAGGTAAAAAACGGCGGCGTAGTGTATTTCTGATACGCTACGATAATCCATTTCTATGTGAATCTGCCCCTCAATGTTTTATTACCTTTTTTTTTTTTTTTTTAAGTCAGCAGCTATAAATACTACAGCTGCTGACTTTTAAAATAAGGACACTTACCTGTCCAGGGTACCCGCGATGTTGGCACCCAAAGCCAATCTACCCCTCGGCTTTCGGGTGCTACTGCCGCCATCTTTGGTAAGGGAATCAGGAAGTATAGCTTTGTGACTTCACTTCCTGGTTCGCACTGCGCGATCACACTGCTCCCAGAAGACAGCGGGGGGGGCAAAAGGTGCCAGAAGTGGCGTAGATACCAGCGGATGGCTCGAGTATCTATGCCCGGAAGTGGGAGAAAAATACCTGTATTAGGCAGGGATCTGCCCCCCCCCCCCCTGAAAGGTGCCAAATGTGACACCGGAGGGGGGGGGGGGTTGTAGGGATCCGAAAAGCAGAAAATAGGATTTTTGTACTCACTGTAAAATCCATTTCTCTGAGTTCATGGACGGACACAGCAGTATCTTGACCTTAGAGTATTATCCTTCTTTCTAGGAGATTTGACTAGGCAGAAAAACAGCATGTGAAGTGTTAAACACTCCACACAGTACAGTACCTCCCAGGGGGCGGTTCCCCCGGGTACATCCCCGACTCTCTGCTGCCTCAGTTCGTAATCAAGCAGTACAAACAAAGGAGGGGTGGGTGCTGTGTCCGTCCATGAACTCAGAGAAATGGATTTTACGGCGAGTATAAAAATCCTATTTTCTCTTCCGTTCATGGACGGACACTGCAGCATCTTGACCTTAGGGACGTCCCCAAGCAGTGTCAAGAAAAAAAAAAAAAAATCGAGGGGTGGGGAAAAACACAGCAAACCAACTTCACCCCAAACAAACCAGAGCTCCTCAATGGAGGAACTTCAACCTTGAACAGCAGCCTGCAAGACTCAGGCTCCCCTCAATTTAGGTGTGTACAAGGTATATCTGTTCACCCTACCTGTAGGGGCTTTTAAAAACGCTGCCTATGGATAATTTAATGTAACTTTAGTTTGTCGTCATTCCACAGGCATATGCAATTTTAAAGCATGACATGTTTGGTATCCATTTCCTTGGTCCAACCACTTTAATACAGGCCACTTTCACCTTCTTACTGCCCAGGCCAATTTTCAGCTTTTGTTGCTGTCGCACATTGAATGACAATTGCACAGTCATGCAAAACTTTTTGAGACATATAGAGCTTTAATTTGGGTTTTTGATTTTTTGCTAAACAAACAAAAGACGATCCTAATTTTTTTATATACTGTGGAGACCACATAGAGTGCATATGGCTACTCTGTTATCCACCCCTGTTGAAGAACATATAGTATGGCGGAGACAACCCTCTTATATAGATCTTCATATAGGTCTTGCATATGGTCATATTACAACTTGGACAAAGTAGAAATACTTTAAATGAGCATTCTTTAAAGATTTTCAATTCATGCTGTCAGGTAAAATTAATGGATGTCACGTACAACTCTAATTTTGCAGGTCCAGATATGGACCAGCCATGGCATAGCTCATGGCTGGTGATGGTTAATGCGCCCATTGCTGAGACCCATGTTCTCTGAGGTCCTCATAGTAAAAATGTAAAGTAGAGGAAACGCATATTCAAATCTGCAGGCATGCTATATGAGATGGTCAGACATTGCAGACGCTGCAGGAAATGGTCAGAGGCTGCAGACACGCTGCAGGAAATGGACAGAGGCTGCAGACACGCTGCAGGAAATGGACAGAGGCTGCAGACACGCTGCAGGAAATGGACAGAGGCTGCAGACACGCTGCAGGAAATGGACAGAGGCTGCAGACACGCTGCAGGAAATGGACAGAGGCTGCAGACACGCTGCAGGAAATGGACAGAGGCTGCAGACACGCTGCAGGAAATGGACAGAGGCTGCAGACACGCTACAGGGCACGGCCAGGGACTGCAGACACGCTACAAGGCACGGCCAGGGACTGAAGACATGCTACAGGACACGGCCAGGGACTGAAGACATGCTACAGGCCACGGCCAGGGACTGAAGACATGCTACAGGCCACGGCCAGGGACTGAAGACATGCTACAGGACACGGCCAGGGACTGAAGACATGCTACAGGACACGGCCAGGGACTGAAGACATGCTACAGGACACGGCCAGGGACTGAAGACATGCTACAGGTCACGGCCAGGGACTGAAGACATGCTACAGGTCACGGCCAGGGACTGAAGACATGCTACAGGTCACGGCCAGGGACTGAAGACATGCTACAGGTCACGGCCAGGGACTGAAGACATGCTACAGGTCACGGGCAGGGACTATACAGTAAACTGTAGTAGACTGCAGGCATACAACAAGAGCTGGACACAGAAAACAGACAAGCTATAGTAAATGGCCAGAGACAGCAAACATATTACAGGAAAAATATCCTGCGGGCATAGACATAGGAGATAGTCAGAGACTGCATACATGCTTCAGTAGATGGTCAGAGACTGCAGATGTTTGACAGATGTGGCTGGAGACATGCTGCAGGACAGTCAGAGCCAAGGGACAAATTGTATAAGAAGGCTAGAAATCCCTGTTATTACAGTGTATTTTAAATGAGTGCTCCCACTATTGACCGCTGGACTCAAGGGTTGTACAAAATTTCTAAAAGGTTGCACATGAGACTCGAGCAGGAGGTTGGGCATCAGGGAGCGCCCAGAGGCGATTTAGTTCGCATGTGCCGCGCTATATGAGTTTTCATTCATTAATTCATTCAGGGATCTAAACATTTCGCCCTTCAGATTGCGTGTACCCCTTTTTGCTAGTAAAGTTAAAAATCAAGTTCTCCTTCAAATAAAAACAAGAAGCTGACATGATGGCATTGGACACTGTAAGCATGGAATACAAAACTGACCTATTCTAAACGCTAGAGGTTTTCCGTTATTTAGGTGCTCCTTTTCTCGGTGATGACTTAGTACCTTCTGCAGCAGTACTTGAGCAATTTGCCTTTTTCTCATATGTGTAGATTCTATCAGTGTTATGGCTTCTGCCAAGCAAGCTCGATGCCCTTCCACCAAACCCTCATAAATTCTATTTAGCAGTCGCTCTTCTTTTTTTGCTAGAGTCTGAATTTCGTGCTGGGTCAGCGCTGCGATACACAAGTTCCTTCTGTTACTAGGCATAGAGTCCATCTTTCTTGATGTAAAAGTAATCATTTCTGTGCTTGTGTATGGAAGTTTGTAGCAGCGCAGAATTTCTATGAAAAATGGTGGAAACTGTGCATGCTACATTCCGTAGCTGGAAAATTGGAAATGTTTGCATGTTTCCAACAGAGACTGTCACCACATCAGATTGTGAAGAATAAGAAAAGGGAAATGGGTTTGATGATAGCTAAACTGGAGGCTTGCTGGTGTATTCTTCAATAGGCAAACATGTTGTAAAGTATTTTCTAAAAAAATAAATAATACAAGTTACTTTTACAGTGAAGGAAAACAAGCCAGACTTAACTATATAGGGCAGTGGTCTCCAAACTGTGGCCCTTTGCTTGTCTATACCTGGCCCTTGGTGCATTAGTCCCCCTACTGTAGTAAGCAGCAGTGAGGAGAGTTCCTGCCAATTGGGCACTATTCCTCCTACTAACACCAATGATGGGGCTCTATTCCTCCCACTGATATCAACAATGGGGCACTATTCTTTTCACTGACACCAACGATTGGGCACTATCCCCCCCCCCCCACTGACACCAACTATGGAGCACTATTCCTCTCACTGATACCAACGATTGGGCACTATCCCCCCCCCCCCCACTGACACCAACTATGGAGCACTATTCCTCTCACTGATACCAACGATGCGGCACTATTCCTCTCACTGACACCAACGATTGGGCACTATTCCCCCCCCCCCCCACTGACACCAACGATGTAGCACTATTCCTCTCACTGATACCAACGATGCGGCACTATTCCCCCCCCACTGAAACCAACGATGGGGCACTATTCCTCCCACCGATACCAACCATTGAGGACTATTCTTCCCACCGATACCAAACATTGGGCACTATTCCTCCTACTGATACCAACCATTGGGCACTTTTCCCCCCACCGCTACCAACCATTGAGCACTATTCTTCCCACTGAAACCAATAATTGGGTACTATTTCTCCCACGGAAACCAACAATTGGGCACTATTCCCCCCACTGATACCAAGGACTGGGCACTATTCTTCCCACTGAAACCAATAATTGGGCACTATTCCTTCAACTGTAACTTGTTTACATTGTTACATTGATCCAGCTTGGACCAATGTATATATGTAGATACTAGGGTTGCCACCTCATCCCTTTAAACCCGAACACATATTAATTACACAGGTTCTGTGGCTGATTGGGGGGGGGGATTAAACTCACTTAGTGTCTTACCTGCATTAAATTAGCCTCAGAACCTGTGTAATTCATATGTGTTTGGGTTGAAAGGGATGAGATGGCGAGTATTTATGGTTTATCAAACCTAGTAATATACCATACCTGCCCGATGTCCCTGGAAGTGGGAAATCAATGTAGAAATCACCACTATTCTAGTGATCGCCACTTGCTGAGTGGCTATCCTGCTGCATTCTGCCCACATAGGGCTGCCAACTTTTCTTCAAGTCAAACCCAAACACGACATTTATATTTTGCTATTCAATAACATTTCTAATCATATGAAATTGTACACTGTAAGGGGGGACTTTGATGACTCTGGTGTAAGGGAGAACTCTGGGGCCTCTAACATAAGGGATGCTCTGGGAACCCTGTTATAAGGGGGAGCTCTGATGTACGGAGGGGACTCTGATGTAAGGGGGGAACACTGTAGCTTCTGGTGTAAAGGGGAACTCTTATGTAAGGAGTGCTCTGAGAACCCAAATTTGCCTTACTGTACTTACTCAGAGGCAGGAGAGAGAAGGGGAGGGACTTCAGTCACAGACAGGGAAGGCTGGTGAGCTCACTTATCCCCTGGCAGTCAGCATCTCTTATCCAGATGTATCTGAGTCTGCTGGAATTTTCATTTCTAGCCCCTTCTTTCCTTTTCTGAGGAAAAGCGCCAGGGATTGGAGTGTGGGCAGACACAGAAGGGTAGGGGTGGGAGGAAGAGAAGCAGATTGAGCCCTCTCTCCTCTCCCGTCTGTTTGGGGTAATTGTCAGGTAAGTGCTAACTTTGAGCAGTATGAGAGAGAATGTAACAGATACTCTTGGCTTAGGCAACTGCAGCCATCAAGCCTAATAATGGGAATTTATAGTCTGGTCTAAATAATGTGTCCAGGTTGGAGGCAGTTTGAAACCTGGACGCATGATTCCAAACCCAAACTGTCCGGGTGAATCCTGGACAGGTGGCAACCCTATGCCCACAGGAGGTCAGCTGCTCAGCACAGGCACCAATCAGAGAATCCTTTGCATCTCCTGAATGAATGCACAGTGTTTTGTGATTGAAGCGGGTGGAGAGGTGGGGTGGTGATGCTGCCGACATTAAGGAGCATACGTTCTCCAAAATAAATAACATTTTAGTATTTAGTATTATTTAGATACTCTTTATTTACCCTTATAAGAGTTACCTATGATTCTGTATCAGTCATTTATTTTATGGTAGTCTGTAGTTCCTGAATGACCTGGATGTCTTCTATTACTTGCCCAGAATAACTGGTCTCTCTTTATATGTAGGTGGCTCTGTGTTATCATTCTATTCCCTCTCCTCTTTACACAGCAACGTGACAATACCGTCTCAGTATTTCCCTTCCCTTCCACCGAAGTGTAAATCTTTTAGCTATGTCTTTCATACCTCTCTGAACACCACTTCCTGCTCTTGAGTCCCAAGCCTCGATCTCACTGGCAGCCTTCACAATTCAAGCCTCGATTTCACTAGCAGCTCTCATATTCCAAGCCTCGTTTTGGTTCTCTCAGCTTCCAGGCTACTAGCTACTACACGTTGTCTGTATATCTTTAGTCACATGACTGCAGAGCGGCAAGAGAACATGCTGTGGGCGTTAGAAGGGATCTTTTCCTCCTACAGTCTACTTTAAAACTTTATTAAGATATACAGTTTACACTGCCATTCCTCACATTACTTCTTGATGCTTACACGACTTAAAGTGACTTAACTCTGTTTTTAAAAGAAAACATTATATTGAAGTATGTATTTTTAAAGTAGTTCTAAAGCCTTAAAGGCATTTTATGCATTAAAGCATTTGTTACCCCCAACATTTCATATTCCTGATGTGTTAAATCCCCGGTGTTCCTGCCAATCCCTCTGCTCTACTATTAAAAACTGACAACACTAAGCTGGAGAACACACCATGGTCAGCTCCATAGGTGTGCGCAGCCTTTGGCATTAGGGTGTGCACCCCAAAGCTCAAACACACTCTACCGATCACTCACTATGTTCATTCAGAAAGGGAAGGGGCCAGAAAATTGCATATTTACTGGCCCCTTTCCTCACTCATCCTAAAACATCCACAGCAACAACCGGATGAAGAGGAGGGAAGCCGGCAGTACTGTGGGGGGAAGGTCAGTAGGGGAAATCTGTTCTGTACAGGGTGATTAGGGTGTGCCTGGGCACACCTGGCACACCCTGTGCGCACACCTATGGTCAGCTCTCTAGCTATGCTGGGAACTTAGTGTGCCCTCCTCCAATGATCAGACATAGGGAATGTTATTACTTTAAAAAAAAGGGGGGGGGGTATTTATAATGTATTTTTACATCTATACAAAAATGTTTAGCCTTTCATTTCTATTTTAACCACTTGCTTACTGGGCACATATACCCCCCTCCTGCCCAGGTGAAATTTCAGCTTCCGGCACTGCGTCGCTTTAACTGACAATTGCGCGGTCGTGCGACCTGGCTCCCAAACAAAATTGACGTACTTTTTTCCCCACAAGTAGAGCTTTCTTTTGGTGGTATTTGATCGCCTGTGCGGTTTTTATTTTTTGCGCTATAAACAAAAAAGAGCGACAATTTTGAAAAAAAAAATACAATATTTTTTACTTGTTGCTATAATAAATATCCCAATTTAAAAAAAAACAAAACATTTTTTTTTTCTCAGTTTAGGGCGATACGTATTCTTCTAAAAAAAAATCGCAATAAGCGACTGGTTTGCGCAAAATTTATAGCGCTTACAAAATAGGGGACAGAATTTTTTTTTTTTTTCCTAGAAATGGCGGCGATCTTGGATTTTTATTGGTACTGCGACGTTATGGCGGACACATCGGACACTTTTGACACATTTTTGGCGCCATTCACATTTATACTGCGATCAGTGCTATAAATATGCACTAATTACTGTATAAATGTGACTGGCATTGAAGGGGTTAACACTAGGGGCTGAGGAAGGGGTTAAATGTATCCTAGGTGTGTTCTAACTGTGGGGGGAGGGGGGTGACTGATCTGTGTCCCTATGTACAAGGAACACAGATCGGTCTCCTCCTCTCCAGAGACAGGACGCTGTGTCTGTGTAAAACGGCAATGAGAGATGATCTCACAGATCATCTCTCATTCGCCGCACAGATCCCATCGCAAACGGCCACTCTGATTGGCCATTCGCCGAGCTCTGTGATTGGCTGTGTCCAAGGGACACGGCCAACACAGAGCTTCCCCGCAGCGCGCTCTGGAGCGCGCGCTGGGAACGCCCAAAGGGGCGGCCGTCTTTTGACGGCAAGTTGGATATTCAGACCCGCGCTGTAGCTGTCATTTGGCTATAGCGCGGGTCTGAAGTGGTTAACTAAATAGGTTGTAAGGTGATCGTTTACGTGAAAACCCTTTCTGTGCTGCAGTTCCCCCAACCACCCCCCCCCCCTCCTCCCCATTTCCTTACCTGAGCCCAATCCGATTCAGCGATGTGCATGAGCACAGTGTCTCCAGCCACAGTCTCTCTCCTCATTGGTAGTGATTGGCCCCTGCTGCTGTCAGTCAAATCTGGTGACATGGGGGGCTGTCGGTGTCAATGTACAGCAGCAGCAGGACTCAGAAATTAGCCTGCAAAGCGGATTTCTGTGGGGATCCCAAAAGCAGAGGTTCGGGGACGCTCTGTGCAAAACTATTACACAGAGCAGGTAAGTATAACATGTTTCTTGTTTTTAGTAAAAAAAAAAAAAAACAAAGCTCTATAACCACTTTAAGAAAAGTTGTTCTCAGCCTCCTCCATATCTCTAAGTTCCTTCTTTCTTTATTTTGCTGATGTGATTTTATTTCTTCAGGGAGGGTGGCTACATTCTTTTCCCCATGGGTACACTGTATGCAGGTTCCTGGCCACCCTGTTGCTCACTCTAGAAATGGACTAGGGACTATAGGACGTGTAGTGTGTACAGGGCAGTGCATATGACTGCAACTAACTTGCACTGCTTGTTCCAAACATATGGAAGTGAGGGGGGGAAAGGAGACATTTGGGAACTCACAGAAGACATTACAAAGAAGCAGAAAAAAAACAGTAAGAATTAACAATCTAATAAGGAATAGATTGCAGGGACATTAAAGTGCAGCTAAACGTACCTTTTCTTCAGCGGTCTCCGTACCTCACCAGCGCCTTCTTCTGTGTGCCCGTCTTCATTGGCCGGCACCGGATTAGGTTACTCCTGCACAGCATTCCATCATCTTGGAACACAGGGGATGTGCCAGCAATGTAAAATGAGCTGCGCATGCGCAGCTCAGTTTAGATGCCAGAGAATGCTGCGAGCAGGCAGGTAGGTAGGTGTGTCCTCTGCATTAAACAACCTGCCTGCTCAAAGTTTGTGACGGCGGAACTGTATTTCTTCTTTAAGTAGTGGACATGTATGGAATATTTTTGGAGAAAAAGGGTATCACTGCATGTTACTTTAAAGTATATCTAAATCCACAACTTGTTCTTTATCTTTGGATAGAGTGGGGAAAGACTGGACCTCCTGTCAGGTTTTACTGTCATTGGAGGCTCAGTAGGGGGACCAGATGTCGCCAGTTTTCAGTATTTTTGTGTCCTTCCTGACTGAAATGACTGCACAGTGCTCCCTCCACCCCGCAGTCAGCTGCTTCCCCTCCTCAACCAGCTGACAGCACGCTCTCTGGTGCTCCCCAGTATAAGACCTTAGTGGCACATGCCATATAAGCCTCACAGGAGACCTATACTGACTCTGCTCTCCTTGCCTGCATTGCCCCCACTGGGCCTTGTTGTGACTAGCCGCCTCTTCCTGTTGTGATTTCCCTTTCTTGTGACCTCCCTTAACACATCCCACAACTGACCCTTCCACCTGCCTCTCCTTCTAATACCTGACCTGTCCACCTACCTCCGCATACCTTACCCATCCACCTACCTTCCTATGTAATATCTTACCTCTCCACCTACCTTCACATATTCGACCTGTTCACCTACCTCCTCATACCTGTTCGATCCATGGTGAGCCCACAGGGGGGCCACAAGTACACATCATCAGGGCTTTTTTTTCTCAGACAATGGGTGCAGGAACTCCCCTTTTCCGAGTCACCCCTTTTCTCCGCCCCTACCCACCTTCGAGCACCGTCCCTTGCTTCCATCCCCTACCCACCTCCCAGTTCCGCCCCTTTTAGACAATACAGAACCAAGTATCATTTTGGGGTGCTAAGTAATTTGTATGGAATTTGGTGATGATATCAAGAAAAGCAGTAAAATAGATCCCCTTCAGCCAGCAACAATAGATCCCCCTAAGAATATACCACCCACCATAAAATTTCCCCCCAGCAATAAGAGATCTCCGCACAGCCAGCATTATTAGGGTCAAAGCAGAGAGGTGAGAGTCCATCTTACACTGGTGGAGGATATTCTTTGGTGTTCCTTTTCACTTTCCACTCTGGAAATCGTTTAAGGCTGTGGATTCATTGCTTTATGGACTTCCTTGCACATGGACACTATTTTCAAATAATTTATATTTTTATAAGTATATTTATTGTCACCATTATTATTATTATTATTGTTTTTAGTTTGCGCCGCACTCTTTTTATTTCAGCATTATTAGACTCTCTGGCAGCCATCATTAATAGACCCCCCTCCCCCAACAGTAGATCTCCTTCAACTGACCCCCCCAGAAACAAAAGACCCACACCCAGCAACAATAGGTCCCCCACCAGCAACAATAGACCTCCTCAGCAGCAATAGACAGTATGCAAAAATAGAACCCCCAGGATTTAGCATCAATACACTGCAGCACACCCCAGCACCCCTTACGATTATATACAGTCAGTCCAGGAGGTGCCGGAACTGCGTTCCCCTTTTATAGCACACACAGGCCCATAGAGTCGGACCCAAAAAAACCAAGAAGTGTGGTTAACCCCTAACTTCCCAGCTGGGGCAGCAGTTACCTCTACCTTCTTTCAATATTAAGTTGCACTAAACATTTAAATATAATAAATGTGCTGTAAACAAAATTATACTAAACTTTCATAAAGTGACTCAGTGCAAATATATGATGGTTGATTATCACATCAATTTGCATTTCAAATAGTCCTTTATATTGAAGATGAATTATCAAAAAGTGAAACTGACACACGGTAGGAAAGATATAGCTTCCGCCTTCACACACACTGCCGCTTACCGACTCCAGGTGATCTCTTATTACAGGAGATCACACGCACTTGTGGCCTAATACCCAGCCTGGGCCTTGAAGATACCAAGCAATGGTTCTAGGCTTACCTGTTAATTTTTCCCGCAACTCTCAACATTATAGCTGCTTGGGGGTGGAGTGAATCTCCTCAGTGGAACTCCAGAGACAGAAAGCTTGGGAGAGCAGGATGGGCTGAACCCCGGTAGCATGCAAAATCCCTCCTACTCCACACTGTCCCTACTCTGCATGTCTCTGTTAGATTAGCAATAGCCCCTTACAGGCTAAAAACTATCAGTCCCTCTAGAAAGTAGCACAATGTGTTGGGAACTGTATCCTGGAGTACCTCCAACTCCCCTGTAGACACTGGTCCCAGCTCTATAACTGCAGAAAATGCTAGACCACCTGGCTGCCTTATCACCAGCCCACCTGGCTGCTTCTATTCACCAGTCAACCCTACTGACACTCTGGAGATCTTCCAGGGCAAGGTTTAAAGAAGACCTAAGTACACTGCTGTCTTCAAGAGAGACCTGCTACATGTGGCAGTCTCTCTCCTTGTAAGTCCCTGCACCATGCTGTTGAACTCACATTGTCCTTTCTTTGCTCACCGCTGCTTTTCTGGAAAGCCTCTAGCCATTCCAGCACCTGAGCACACCATCCAGACTAGGGGATTTGCCTCAAGGGCCACCAACAACCTTCTGAGCACTGCATCTACATCTTCCACCCAACTCCCTGCCCAGCATGACTTATGTCTATTTAAGGGCTTTCCTAGTCCCCTGCCAGACCCACCTCCTAGAGATTGGCTAAGGGCTCCTTAATTATGCAGGGCAACCCTCTTAGCCTCTGCCCTCTAGTTCCAGTACATTCTCCAACTTTCCAGAACCGGGGGGGGGGGCACCAGAGAGCTGTCTGTATGAGTCATACAGGGTTCCCTGATCTCTGGGAACCCTGACCCAATTACAGACTCACATGGTTTAACCATATATAAGAATATGCTTTTATCCACTCTAGACTACACATTAGAGGGTGCTACGATAATAATAATTAAAGCTTATTCCCCCCCCCCCTTTAAAATAACAAACATGTTATACTTAACTGCTCTGTGCAATGTTTTTTTTACAGAGCAGCCCCGATCCTATTCTTCTGGGGTCTCCTGCCGGCGCTCCTGGCTCGTCATCTTCAACGAGTGGAAATGGGGGGGGGGGGGGTTTAGTAGCTAAAACTGCAATGTTTATCCTCATGACATCACAGAAAGCACCCCCATGGTTAACAGAGGATAAAATCAAAAACAGGCTTGAAAAACCTAACATAAATAAGTCACTGGACCAGATGGCTTGCACCCGAGGGTCCTTAAGGAGCTCAGTCAAGTAATTGCCAGACCGTCGTTCCTAATTTTTATGAACAGTCTACTGACTGGTATGGTACCAGCTGATTGGAGAAAGGTTAAAGTTATGTAAGTGGATTTTTTTTTTTTGATGGCACAATGTATAAGATTTCCTATCATCTGTGCCCAGTCTTGCCACACAGAGTTAATCCAGAGTTTTCAAAAGGAGATGGACAGCCGCACTCCAAAGGACTTCAGAAGTCATGTTTATTGTTAAAAATTGAGGACATACATCACAAAACCACAACCAAAAATGGGGACAGCCGACGTGTTTCACACTTAACTAGTGCTAAATCAATGATTAAGCACTAGTTAAGTGTGAAACGCGTCGGCTGTCCCCATTTTTGGCTGTGGTTTTGTGATGTATGTCCTCAATTTTTACCAATAAAGACGACTTCTCAAGTCCTTTGGAGTGCGGCTGTCCATCTCCTTTTGAAAACTCTACATTGCCTAGTGCATTGCCAGCACCTTGGTTTCCTGGGAGGTTCCTTAATAGTCCACAAGACCCACCTGGAGCGGTGACTCTGTTTCCTGTCTACAGAGTTAATCCAGCTCTGAGCAATCCTCTTATTGTTCAGTGAAATAAAATGCACTTACAGAGAAAAACCTTAGTACGTTCCGCCCCCTTGCTGTGAGTGACAGGTTATTTACATATCTCAAGAACTAACCTGGAGACAGGCATTATTTTTTAATTCCCACACCACTCCTTTTCTGAAGTCATGTGGTTACTTTTCTGTATTTTGACTGGATGTTAGTGATTATAGCAGAATTTAGTGTAAGGAATACACAGGAAAAAATGCATGTTGACAAGGGGAGTGCAGAGGAGGGCGGGGAGTCGACTGACATCACGACTCCACTCACAGAGCTCCAGACAACAGATCCACCCACAGAATCTGCAGTTTTTCAGTTCTTATAACAGACAGAGGGGAGACATTTGACAGGTAAGGATATATGCAGGAGGCATGTATATCCTTATAGATCAGCACTATGGCAGTAGTTTAGAAAGGATGAGAGTGGGTTTACATCCACTTTAATGTAGCACCAATCTTTAAAAAAAATTACCAAGATATATCCCTGGGAACTACAGACCAGTTAGCCTAACATCAATAGTATGCAAGCTCTTGGAAGGGATGATAAGGGACCATATACAAGATTTTATTAATGAAAATTACATCATTAGCAGTAATCACCATGGGTTCAGAAAAAAATCATTCTTGCCAAACAAATCTATTAACCTTCTATGAGGAGGTGAGCTGCCATGTAGATAAAGGATGGACCAAAGGGTGAGTACCTGGATTGAAAACTGGCTACAAGGGTGAGTTCAGAGGGAGGTGATAAATGGGGAGTAGTCAGAATTTTCCAATGTGGAAAGTGGGGTCCCTCAGGGTTCTGTCCTGGGACCAATTCTATTTAATTTGTTCATAAATGATCTGGAGGATGGGTATAAATAGCTGTCTCAGTATTTGCAGACGATGCTAAGCAGGGCAATAGCTTCTCTGCAGGATGTGGAAACCTTGCCAGAAGATCTGAACAAATTATTGGGGTGGGCAACTACATGGCAAATGAGGTTCAATGAAGAAAAATGTAAAATAATGCACTTTGGTGGCAAAAACATGAATGCAATCTACTCACTAGTAGAACATCTGGGGGAATCTAGGCTGGAAAAGGACCTTGGGGTCCTAGTAGATGACAGGCATTAAAAAGAGAATTAACTCCAGAGATAAAACTACAATTCTCCCACGCTACAAGACTCTGGACTGGCCTCACCTGGAGTATGCTGTCCATTTCTGGGCACCAGTCCTTGGAAAGGATGTATTGAAAATAGAGCGAGTACAAAGAAAGGCCAACAAAGCTAATAAAGGGTCGGGAGAATCTTAGTAATGAGGAAAGATTACAAGCACTGAACTTATTCTCTCTGGAGAAGATGCTTGAGAGGTGGATATGATTTCAACGTACAAATACCGTACTGGTACCCCCACAATAGGGATAAAACTTTTCCGCAAAAGTGCATTTATAAAGACTTGTGCCCATTCACTAAAATTAGAAGAGAAGCGATTTAACTGGAAACTGCGTAGAGGGTTATTTACAGTAATGCCACGTACACACGGTCGTTTTTTGCGATGAAAAAAACGTTGTTTTTTAAAACGTCATTTAAATTGATCGTGTGTGGGCAAAACGTTGTTTTTTGTCTTAAAAAAAACGACCAAAAAAAAATTCCAACATGCTTGAATTTTTTGTGTCGTTTTTAAAAAAAGTCGTTTTTTGTTTCACAAAAAGTCACCGTGTGTAGCAAAAACGTCGTTTAAAACAACGTTTTTCAACCTGCGCATGCCCAGAAGCTAGTTATGAAGCGAGCTTCAATGGAAAAGAGTGGTGAACGTAACCTCGCTTTTTGTGAAAAAAACGATGGTGTGTATGCAACATCGTCTTTGAAAAGTGACGTTTCAAAAACGTCGTTTTTTACTTCACAGAAAACGACCGTGTGTATGCGGCATAAGAGCGGTATGAATGTGGAATTCTCTTCAACGGGGAGTAGTTTCAGCAGGGAGCATCGATAATTAAAAAAAAACTATTAGACATGCACCCTAACAACAGCAACTTACAGGGATATACAATAAATTATTGATATAAAAGCGCACCCACACGTTGGACTTGATGGACTTGTGTCTTTTTTCAACCTTACCAACTATGTAACTATGAGTGCCCCCATAGGAAGCCTCTTTATATTGGGCACTTGTGTGTTCATTGACACAGACAGTGTGGCTCAGGCCCCGCCTTCTTCATCACAGAATTTGATTGACAGCAGTGGGAGCCAATGGGGGGGGGTTGGAGGCACACATACCTAAAGGGGTTGTAAAGGTAAAACATTTTTCCCCTAAATAGCTTCCTTTACCTTAGTGCAGTCCTCCTTCCATTTTGCTTTTAAATGTCCTTATTTCTTCTGAGAAATACTCACTTCCTGTTCTTCTGTCTGTAACTACACACAGTAATGCAAGGCTTTCTCCCTCTTGAGGGCGGGAGGGGGTGAGGAGGAGTGTTAGGACGCCCACTAACACACAGCTCCTTTATCTGCAAAGTAGATAGCATCCTGACCCTCTTGCTCGCCCCTCCCCCTCAAGAGGCTTTCTCCACACAAGGGAGGAAGTGTCGCATTACAGTGTGTAGTTACAGACAGAAGAACAGGTAGTGAGTATTTCTCAGAAGAAATAAGGACATTTAAAAGTAAAATCGAAGGATGAGGTATGTGAAGGAGGACTGCAGTAAGGTAAAGGAAGCTATTTAGGGGGGAAAAAATTACCTTTACAACCCCTTTAAATGCTAGCTTTAGACCCTTAACAAACATTTATTATATTACAGTGTACCAATTCTTTGATGTGATGGCTGATGTTTCCCTCTTTTTTTAGTCTTTCTTTCCTTTAATTTCATCTGGTGATCCTGCCAGTAAATCTGGTTTTGAGCAGAACAAGCTCTCTTGCAAATGTAGCAGTTAAGAGTGTTGAGACAAACCATTTACCAGGGGTGCTTAAAATGATCAGTGGCAGCAGTGCCCCCTTACCACATGATCAGCTGTCAGCAAAAATACAGCTGATCACATGATGTAAACAGTAGCCGGTAATCTGCTCCCCCCCCCCCCCCACGCTCACAGCTGATCACGTGATGTAAACATCGGTCACAGACATGGAGAGCTACTGCCGCCTCATCAGTGCCACCTATCAGTGCCTCATCATCAGTGCTGCCTATCAGTGCCGCCTATCAATGCTAACCTATCAGTGCCACTTATCAGTGCCCATCACTGAAAACTATTAGTGTTCATCAGAGCAGCCTATCACTGCCCATCAGTACAGCCTCATCAGTGAAGGAGAAAATTTGCAAAATTGTATAACAAACTATGATTTTTTTTTTTCAAAATTACCGGTCTTTTTTTGTTTAGCAAATAATAAAAAAAAACAGTGGTGATTAAATACCACCAAAAGAAAGCTCTATTTGTGTAAAAAAAAATATAAAAAATGTCACATGGGTACAGTGTTGCATGACCGCGCAATTGTCATTTAAAGAGTGACAACGTTGAAAGCTGAAAATTGGCCTGGGCAGGAAGGGGGTTTAAGTGCCCAGTAAGCAAGTGGTTAATCCAGAGTGTGGGCACTCTAATACAGGAGGTGTGCTACTGGTCAGATCACCAGGTGAAAGAGGAAAAATCCTAAAAGACAACAACTAATGCAGCTGCCACATCTAAGGATTGGTAAGCTACAGTATATTAAATGTTTTATTTTGGGTTCATTACTGCTTTAAGGAGCATTTTCTGGGTATAAATCTTCATGTGTCGTGTTTTTACGGGCCAGGGGATAATTGCACTCAGAAGTCTGCAACTTTCAGGACATTTGCTTTAACCACCAAGAGAGGACCCTTAAAACTAGGTGTCTCCAGAGTTTTTCAGTTGAGTTGACAATAATGGCTGCCCCATGATGACAGAATAATTAAGAAGCATCGAGAGAGGTGAAGACCGCACAGATTTAAAGAACAAATATATATAGAAGACATTGGGCCAGATTCAGGTAGCCCGGTTTAAAATTACGCGGGCGTAACGTAGCTCTCATACGCTACGCCGCCGTAAATTAGCGAAGGCAAATGCTGTATTCACCAAGCTAAGTTACGGCGGCGTAGCGTAAATGGGCCTGGCGGGTAATTCAAATGTGAATGAGGTGGGCGTGTTTTATGGAAATGTGTTGTGACCCCACGTTTTTTTACGTTTTTTTTAACTGCACCTGCGCCGACCGTGGACGTATCCCAGTGCGCATGCTCCAAATTATGACGCTACGACGCATTGTTTTCGACGTGAACGTAATTTACGTAAATCCCCATTCACAGACGAGTTACGCAAACGACGTAAAATCTGACAAAAACGACGAGGTCCCGACATCCATACTTAACATAGGATGCGCCATCTTTTTGGTGGTTTATCTTTACGCCAGAAAACACCTTACGTAAACGGCGTAAATTCACTGCATCGGCCGGGCGTACGTTCGTGAATAGGCGTATCTTGCCGAGTTACATATTCTAGGCGTAAATCAGCGGGAACGCCCCTAGCGGCCATCTTAAAAATGCAGTTAAGATAATACAATTACGCCGCTCGTATCTTAGCTCAATCCCGGCGTATCTTGTTTTCTGAATACAGAAAAAAGATACGCCGGCGCATCTAAGAAGTTACACGGCTTATCTAGAGATAAGCCGCGTAACTTCTTACTGAATCTGGCCCACTGTATTTACAATTGTATTGCAGGTCCATTGGTACACCACCTTCCTTTCCAGCAAAGGACCTCACTAATCCTCTTGAATTTTGTGAGTCTAGTAGTCAAAAATGCCCAGTGTTAATTTAGTTGACTAAAATATTTTGCTTAACTAAATTAATACTATTTTAGTCTACTAAAATACGACTAAAACTAAAACAATTCAGATGCCTAAAATACGACTAAAACTAAAATGCGACTGTTGCGGAGTGCACTATTAATATCCACGATCTCCGCTGGTATCCAGGGTAAATCCACAGTCAGCGCCGAAAAGTATGGCAATGTCCCAAATCTCCCCAGTAACCAAACGACACACAGCTCTGAGAGTCAACTGTCAACAACAACTCTTTATTAACGGGCTTCTATATTTATACAATTCCCCATGCAAGGGGCTTCCAGACAGATTTAGCAGGGGTAATACAGAGTGGACCACATGGGGAACTTAACATTCTGGATATTTCTCCCATCAGGTATTGCTGCGGAATGAACGGTCGGTAGATAGCTGGGGTCTGGGGTTATGTGTTGTGAGAATACCGCTCAGATCCCAGCTAAACCACCGACGCTGCCCGAAATACCCTTAACCATCGAATTCGGTTTAAAACTACCGAACACCGATGGGCAACATAACGTGCTGTAAGCAGAACTCCTGACTGCTCTGGAAGTTCAGTGGCGTTCGTTCCGTCGAGTAGCGTTTTTTTCTATTCCAGGCACTCGACGACCAAACGCCGCCGAAGCGACAAAGGATCCAAGACGGCCGACCGCCGTGTGATTGGTAGTCGAACGACGGCCTTCCAGGAGAGCCTTAAGTACCGAGCGCCACACGTCCCTTAATGTGCGGTCTTTCAGGGGAGTCCGGATAATCGCGGTTCGGGAAATGAAGTACCCGAACGCCAGAGGCTTACGGCTGCTAGCGTATGATGCGTATTGCATATAGTAGAAGTAAAGGAATGTCCACGACAGGTGCTCTTTGCAGTGCTCTTTATTACCCAGTCGGGTAAAAAGAGTAAACTTATGGTGAGGAAAATAAAGTTAAAGAAGAATGGAGGATAGCAGATTCAGGCGTGATAATAGGAAACAGTCTTGCTCCCAAACGTAACCCTTTTTTGTGCCACTCCCGTGGGAGTGGGTTTAGCGTACCCGGACAGGCTTCTCTCACTAACCTGGCAGCCGGAGTATCACTCGGACAATTGTAGGATAAAGTCTCTGCCACAGACCCTCCTTAGTGAACTTGAGTCTATGCCACAAACCCCCCTCAGTGAGCCTCAGAAAGACACCTCTGCCACAGGCCCTCCCTGAATTGAATTCTTGGAGGTATGCCTCCTTAGATGAGTTCTTGTTGGCAGTAGTTTTTAGACATTAATGGCTGTGTGTTGAGTTATTTTGAGGGCACAGCAAATTTACACTGTTATACAAGCTGTACACCAACTACATTGTAGCAAAGTGTAATTTCTCAAAATGTGAGGGGTGTACTCATTTTTGTGAGATACTGTGTGGTGCTTCTCTGGGCTCTCCCGTGCCATCGGGGGCCCGGAGAACAAATCGGCCAGCCCCGGATGAGGAGGGTAGAGATTTCCAGTGACCAGATGATCACCGGTCATCTCTATGACCGTCAGAGGCCCGGGCGTGACGTTATGATGTCACGCCAAGGTACCCGGAAGTAAACAAAGCCACAATCGTGGCTGAAAGCATGAGATCGGTGAATTTTTTTCCCGATCTCATGCTTTCCAGCCTGGAGGAGGGATGTGGGGTATTATTAACCCCACATCTCTCCATAAAGAGGACCTGTGAGTGAGTGAGTGAAAAACTTATAAAGCGCAACACATGCGAACTGAATCGCCTCTGGGCGCTGTTTCCATTCCTTCGGTAAGGAAACCACCTGACCTCAGAAGAGATGAGTTTTAATCTTTCTTCTGAAGGCCAAGTGGTCCGACTCCAGTCAAATGGTGGTTGGTAGTGCATTCCACAGCCGAGGTCCCTGGACAGCAAATCTCCGAACTCCTTTGGATTTGTATCTTGCTTTGGGTATTTGCAGTAGGTTTTGATTTGTCAATCGCAGAATGCGATTTGGGTTATGGGCTTTTATTTTTTCGCATAGATATTGGGGGGCGTTTCCTTGAATATGCTTATGCATTAGGCAGAGTGCCTTAAAAGTGATTCAATCTTTTACTGGCAACCAATGAAGGGATCTCAGCGAAGGTTGAGATTGATTCCCATGTTTTTTTTGCCAGTCACTAATCGAGCAGCCGTATTTTGAACGACTTGCAGATGAGTGATTTGGTATTTGGGGAGTCCTAGATAGAGGGCATTTGCGTAGTCAAGTCTGGAATTGATGATTGTTCCCACCACGACCGCAATGTCCTTTTTAGGGATAAAGGGGGTGAGTCGGCATAGTAGGCCCAGCAGATGATGGGATCCGCTGACTACAGACCCTATTTGTGCATCCATTGTCATGTAGGAGTCGAAAATGACTCAGAGACTTTTGACTTTGGTACTAGGGGGTGATAGTTTTACCCAGAATGGGCGGGGGGGGGGGGCCAAGTTGACATGGGGTGACTTTTTCGGTTTGCGTGAAACAGGAGAAGTTCTGTTTTCGAACCATTAATTTTAAGATAACTGGATGTCATCCAATTATCTATTAGAGTGAGGGCTCTTTCTAGTCCAAGAGAGTGATCCTTTTTGTTACTGATGCGGAGATACAGTTGAGTGTTGCCTGCATAGGAGTGGTAGAGTAGCTTCTGGCTGCTGATGATTTCAAAGAGGGGGCGGAGATAGATATTGAACAGTACCGGTGACAAGGGAGATCCCTGAGGGACTCCGCATGATATCGTACGCTTTTCAGAAGTGAAAGATCCCAGTTTCACTGTTTGTGATCGGTTTTCCAAGAAGGAGGAGAACCAGGGTAAATCATCTACTCGACTCTGGCCACTTCGGCTAGCCTAGCGAGTAGTAGTCCGTGGTCTACCGTGTCAATGGCCGCATTTAGGTCCAACAGGATCAGGAGAGAAGATTCTTCATCTGCGGCCTCTAGAGCGTCATCCCATATTTTGAGCAGCGCTGTTTCAGTTCCGTGACCCGGACAGAAGCCTGATTGAAACGTATCGAGTAATTTTTGGGTTTCTAAATGCAGTTGCAGCTGTTGTACAACTTCTTTCTCCATTATCTTGGAGAAAACATTTAGACCTGTTATGGGCCTCCTGTTTGGGTCTTTGGGGTCAAGGGTGTTTTTTTTTAGAATTGGTTTTATTGTACCTTGTTTCAGCAAGGTGGGCACCATGCCCTCCTTGAATGATTGATTTATGAGCTGTGTGATAGCTGGTGCCAGTATATCAGCACTTTCTTTCAGCAGTTTAGTGGGAATGATGTCATTGGGTGCTGTGCTGTTGTGCAGATTCCCAATGATGTTTTTAGTGGCAGTGATGGTGATGGGTTTTAGGGTGAATTTTGGTGATTGCGGCGGGTATATGATGGTATTTGTTTTGGGATTAGGGGAGGGATTCGTGACGATTCCTTTTTGCTCAATACTTTCACGGATTCTTTGAATTTTTTTAATGAAATAATCCGATAGTTCATTGCAAAATTCTTGTGAATCAGAATTGGGGGCCTCTAAACAAGCTGGATTCATCTTCTGCGAAACCAGCTTGAAGAGTTTGCGAGGGCGGTTTAGGGCATTTGCGATGATGTTGGAGAAGTGATTTTTTTTTGGCTATAAAGACTTCTTTGTTATTGTCTTGTAAATGGTATGGTTTTTATCTGAAGAGCTCCTTTTCCACGCAGCTTCTGTTCTTCTACGCTCTTGCTTTAGCAACAGGAAACCTGCGTGTCTGTTAGAGAACCATTTGGCCTTCAGAAGAAAGATCAAAACTCATCTCTTTTGATCTCAATAAAGACAGGAACAAAGAGCGCCCAGAGGCGATTTGGTTCGCATGCGCTGCGCTATATAGGTTCCTCACTCACTCAACCCTTACCAAGTCACATGGGGGCTGGGGTGGGATCTGGGGGTTCCCTTTGTTAAAGGGGGCTTCCAAATTCCGATAAGCCCCCCGCCCACAGACCCCCACAACCACCGGGCAAGGGTTGTGGATATTAAGGCCCTTGTCCCCATTAACATGGGGAGACACCTGTTGCACACTATTGCGATTACAAACGCCCCTGTCCCGAGTAGCTCGCACTCAGAAGTGCACGCAAGTCCCACCCACTGATGTAAACACTGTTCAAACACCACATGTGAGGTATCGCCGCGTGTGTTAGAGCGAGAGCAATAATTATAGCAATGGACCTCCTCTGTAAAGCCGCGTACACACGGCCGTTTTTCATGACGAGAAAAATGCCATTAACTAGAGTTTGTAATGGAGATAGCACATTTGTCACGCTGTAACAGACCGAAAAGCATGAAGACTGAAAAGCGCGAATCGTCTCTCACCAAACTTTTACTAACACGAAATCAGCAAAAGCAGACCAAAGAGTGGCACCATCTGAATGGAACTTCCCCTTTAAAGTGCAATCGTACGTGTTGTACGTCACCGCGCTTTGCTCTAGCATTTTTTTTTTCACGATCGTGTGTATGCAAGGCAGGTTTGACAAAAATCACGTCAAGAAAAACATTGTTTTTTCTAGGTCATTAAAAACGGTGTACATGGCATAACTCTCTAAACTGGTAACCTGTAAAAAAAAAAAAAAAAAAAAATTAAAGCATCGCCTATGGGGATTTTTAAGTACCGAAGTTTGTCGCCATTCCATGCGCGCAATTTTAAAGCGTAAAAAGTTAGATATCTATTCTGTGTAACATCATGTTTCACATACAACAAAATTGGGCTTACCTTTACACCCAGCAGTATACTGGTCACTAAAGGCTGAATCCCCTACAAAATATACCTATAATTTACCTTCCTGCAAAGGACCATGCAAAAAATTAGAACTCTTTTTTTTTTATTATTATACTTTTACGCTGTTGAGGCATTCCAGCCCAAGACAAAATTGTTTACATACAAGGCCAAATCTTAATTTTTGCCCATGTCCTAATTTAGTCTAAAACTTGTCTGAATATTAATGAAGGTAATTGGCGCCAACAAATAAATGCATCCATGTGAGACCATACATTTTTCATGCGACAACCCTTAACTGTGCTGGTTGAAAAAATATAGGCATAAAACCAATTTTAAATGAAGTGACTTAAGCCCTGTGCAGTTGCAATAAAAAGTATGTGAGACTTTCAGAAGCAGAGTGGTCATTGTGACTCAACATTACCCACATTTATTTTAACAGGCCTAAGGGCATAACTGCTAGAGTAATCAAGGGGCAAGCCACAGACGATTGTCAGGACAATCATCCTTTGTTTCAAGGGTTTCCTGTTCGAAGAGATCCAGGATATAAACCTATCCAGTACAACTAAAGAAAGCACACAGAGCAGCAAACAGTTGCATTTTATTCATGGACAAGCATGTATGTTTAAGCCAGTTTTTCCAAGTTGACTATTTTTTAAAGCAATGAATGCTGTGAAAATGGAGGCAGACATCACCGTCCTCTACTAGTCCACTGGCTGTTCTGCTGATTCAGTGGCTTCAATTCTTTTTAAATTATTGATCTGAAGAAGTTCTGACTCCACTGTATACACGCATTGTTTTAGGTCTTTGACCGGAAAATGTTGACTCCAGAGACCGCTAGAGAGTTAGCATTTTCAGAAGGTTGTCAGCAATGGTAGCCACCATATTTCTCAGTTGTCTCACTGCCAGTTTTAATCTACAAAAAAACCCACACAACACCTTGCACAATAAACGTGGTGGTGGCACAGCCCCATTCAGTGCTACCCACCAAACGCAACAGTAGAGTTAAAGAGGAATTAAACGCTGCCTTTTTCTTGCTGACCTGCAAAGGAAAGGCATAATGTGCTAGTGTGCATCGCATACTAGCACATTATGTGAAACGTACCAGCAAATAAGCCCTTGTCACTGCTTAAGGCAGCATCCATCTTAACCCATCTTCCTTCTGGGTCCGCGGGCTCTGGCTGTGTGACTGGCCGGAGCCGCGTGATGGGACTCCCACAAAAGAGCGCATCGGTCACGGCACAGGGCTTTGAAGAAACGGCACAGGTGACCATTCAGAGTGCATGTGCTGATGATGCCATCGGTGGTGTATACAGTAAATATCTCCTACACGGTGCAAGTTTAGGAGAAATTTACAGTACCTTTAGGTAAGCCTTACTATAGGCTTACTTATAGGTACAAACAATCCAGGAAAGTTTACTTCCTCTTTAACAGTTTACTTATGTTTTTATTTCCTCCCAACCGCAAGTGTAAATGAGGCCTGAGGCTTTATGCACATTAATTTCTTGTAAATGCGGTTTATCTTGACAGGTTTTTGAGGCCAGAACTACTGTTCTTACTTGATTTTAGGGAGACAACAGCCCATAAACTCCCCTACTGATAAACTGCTAAAAACGTCCATGTGTGCATGGACACATAGGGCCAGATTCAGGTAGATGAGAGTATCTTTCCTCTGGAGTAACGCTTCTCATTTACGTTACTCTGAAGACCCTTTCAGCGCAAGTCCTGTAATTCACATAGCAGTTGCGCGTAAACTTGCGCCAGAGTAACGATAATGCGCTGGCGTAACCCGACGCAAGGGGAAGTGGGTGTGATCATATGTAAATGATGGGCGGAGCCCAGCGCAGAGGCTTACGTTCAGCGCATCATCCAGGGAGCATGCGCAGTGAGTGCGGCTCCACTCGCCCCCCTTGTGCGCATGCTCACAACTTCCGTCGGCACCACTTCCCGGGAAACGTCAGCGCAATGCCTTCCGTTGGGCGTTTAAATGCGCCCGTAGAAGCGCCATTCCGGCACTAAAGTATATCCTGCTCCCCCTCCCCGCAGTGATGTTACTTTTGTTCTGAGATGGCTGCTCCCGTTCCCCGCAAACACAAAGGAGAAGGCTGAACTTTAATGGCCAGGAGCTGACAGCCGTCATCTCGGCTATGGAGACCTATGATGTCTTCCTCCATGGCTGTAAAATTTGACAGACAAGCATGGACAGAGGTGTTGTCCTGCAAGTGGGGGTGCTCAGCTAGCTCTTATCGTCGGTAACGCTGCTGTAGCTGCTCTCCTGCTGACCTGTGACCGTCTGGAGTAAAGATAAAGCAGCCTTTTGTAGAAATAACTTTGCGCCGGACGGACGAGATACGCGCGGCGCATGTAGCCAGCGTATGGTGCTAATCCGTTCGTGAATTGGGAAAAATCCCTCATTTGCATATTTGCAGGGGAAATCAATAGGCGCGACTGATGCGCCCAGCGAAATTAACCGCTGACGATACTCTGGCGTCGGAACGTTCCGCCGGTCGCAAATGACCCGTTATTGGGCGCATCTAGTTTGGTGGGTACGGGCACATAGAAACGACGGCGCATCATCACAGTTACGCGGCGCATATCGAAATACTCCAGCGCAAGTGTTCCTGAATCTGGCCCATAGGATAACAGAGGGGGGTTTAACCACTTTAGCCCGGGAAGGTTTTCCTCACTTAATGACCATGCCATTTTTGCAAGATGACACTGTCATTTTAAACAATAATTGTCCAGGTGTGCAACACTGTAGCCAAATAAGTTTGATGTCCTTTTTTTCCCCCCCACAAATAGATCTTTCTTTTGGTGGTATTTGATCACCTCTGTGGTTTTTATTTTTTGTGCTGTAAACAAAAAAAGACCAACAATTAAAAAAATATATATATATTTTTAACTTTTTTACTATAACACATATCCATGGAAAAAAAGAAATGTTCCTGGACTGCCGCACTCTGATGAAATGGTTGTGGCCAAAAAGCTCAATTTTGGTCTCATGACTCCAAATGACTTTGTGCCAGAAGGTTTGTTTCTGTGCCTTGGTGTATTGTAAGCGGGATACTTTGTGGCATTTGCGTAGTAATGGCTTTCTTCTGGTGACTCGACCTTGCAGCCCATCTTTCTTTAAGTGCCTCCTTATTGTGCATCTTGAAACAGCCACCCAACATATATTTCACCTGAAGTTATTTGTGGCTTTCTTTGCATCCTAAACAATTTTCCTGGCAGTTGTGGCAGAAATATTAGTTGGTCTACCTGACCATGGTTTGGTTTCTACAGAACCCCTAATTTTCCACTTCTTGATTAGAGTTTGAACACTGCTGATTGGCATTCTCAATTTCTTGGATTTGAACATCCCTTTCCTGTTTTATACAGTTCAACTACCTTTTCCTGCAGATCTTTTGACAATTCTTTTGCTTTCCCCATGACTCAGAATCCAGAAACATCAGTACATCACTGGATGAAAGATGCAAGGGTCTGTCAGGAGTCCAGAAACTCATTGACCTTTTATACACACACTAATTACAAGAAAACAGATCATAGGCGAGGATGGTTACCTTTAATAGCCATTCAAACCCCTTTGTGTCAACTTGTGTGCATGTTATCAGGCCAAAATCACCAGGTTATGTAAACTTTTGATCAGGGTCATTTGGGTAGTTTCTGTTGCAATTATGATTTAAATAGAGTAAAAACAGTTGATTGATAATAAATGGCTTCAGCCAAACACTAACCATGAATGAAAGAAAAGTCTGTTATTCATATTCTCTGAAAAATGACCAAGAAATCAAATTCTGGCAGGGTATGTAACCTGATGAGCACATCTATCTATCTGTCTATCTATCTATAAAAAAAAACTATTCATCAATTTAGGCCAATATGTATTCTGCTACATATTTGATTGAAAAAAAAAAATCTCAAGCTTATATTGATTGGTTTGCAAAAAAGGCATAGTTATCCCCAAAATAGGGGATAGATTTATGGCATTTTAATTATAATTTTTTTTTACTAGTAATGGCAGTGATCAGCGGTAGACAGATTGGACACTTTTTCGGGACCAGTGACATTACAGTGATCAGAGCAAAAAATTTCCACTGATCACTGTATAAATGACACTAGCAGGGAAGGGGGGGGGTTAACAATAGGGGGCGATCAGGGGGTCAAGTGTTCCTTAAGGTGTTTCTAATTGTGGGGGGAGTGGACTGACTGGGAGTACAGAGAAGTCAATAAAGCAGGTCCCACTTAGGCCTCTATACCACGTCTGATGGATTCTGCCGAGGGTACAGGATAGCTAGAAAGTCCATTGTGACCTTAAACTGGAATTAAACCTCCTATCATTTGCAAGCCAAGGAATCTGCCATATTGGCCTCTGTTTAACCACTTCAATATCAGGCACTTGCACCCCTTCCTGCCCAGGACAATTTTCAGCTTTCAGCACTGTCACACTTTGAATGACAATTGCATGGCAATGTAACACTGTACCAAAACTAAATTTTTATTTTCTTCCCACAAATAGAGCTTTCTTTTTGTGGTATTTGAGGTGCTGTGGTTTTTATTTATTGCTAAACAAACTAAAAAAAAGACAAAAAAAAAAAAAAGTTTTTTTTAATTTGTCATAAAATTTTATTTTCCCCTTCACTAACGGGCACTCATGAGTTGGCACTGATTTGTAGCATTGGTAGGCACTGATGAGGTATTGAGAGGTGTTACTGCTGGGCAGTGATTGGCACTGTGGTGGGCAGTGATCGCATACATTATTGGGTGAGGTGATTTATACATTGGAGGGGGCTGTGCTGATAATCAAAGTGCCCATTATCAGCACAGACCCCCAGAACCCCCCCCCCCCCCGATCGGCGGCTCTGCCTGTGAGCGTGAACCGAGAAATGCAGTTTACTGGCACTTCCTGGTTCACGCAATGATCAGCTGTGATTGGTTGCAGCTGATCACAAGGTAAGAATCCTCTGACAGAGGCTTCTTATCACAATTGGAGATGCGGGGTGTCAGACTGACACGCCACATTTGTGATCACCGCGATGCGGGAGCGTGCGGGCATGTTTTTTTTTTTTTTTTTAAAGCCAGCAGTCTTATCAAAGACAATTACCTGTCCTACTCGCCCGCGCTGATGGCCCCCCTGATGCCGATCCCTCGATCGGTTCAGGTCCCGCGCCAACATCCACACTTACGGCTTCACTGCCCGTTTCCTACTGCGCATGCGAGAGTCTCGCGCCAACTTGGGAATGGGCAGCTGCTCTCTGGGATTACACACAGTTCCCAGAAAGCAGCGCACCCCATTCATTAGAAGAGGATGCAGAAAGAGACCACGGTTACGATGAAGGCAGATTATGGACTTCCGCATAGCAACAGGTATTTCGGGCAAGTATAAAAAAAAAAAAAAAAGTTTTTCTTTAGGATTTTTTCCCTGGGTGGAACTCACTTTAAATTGATGAGTTTACTTCCGCTTTAAGACCCATTTCACACTGAAGGCATTTTATTGCAAAAAAATAGCACCTGTAAAAGCACCTGAAGACTGCCTCCCATGCCGCCCCAGTGCTTTCACATTGGGGGTGCGCAAGCAGCATCTTTGGGCGGTTTGGCGGCACTGTATACAGCATTCCTAAACCTCCCATACCCATTGGAATGAATGGGCAGCACTTCAGAAGCGCAGCAAAACGGCACTTTTAACCCTTTCTTCTGCGGCTAGTGGGCGTTAAAAGCACCCCACTAGCGGCTGAAAAATACCACTAAAATGAGCAGTGCTTTACTGCCAAAGCGGCCATGGCTCCGTGTGAAAGCAGCCCATAAGCTAGAAAAACTTTCCATCACCACACAAGCCTGTTGGTTACATAAGTAATGGCAGCCTTAGCCTGACTGTCTAAGCCATGTACCTCCCAAAAGTTGGGGGCAGTGGCTTAGATGGAGTGAAGACTGAGGCTGCCATTGCTCGTATAACAGACTGGCTTGTATGGTGGTGAGCGGTGATGGAACATTTTTCTAGCTTACAGATTTTTTTTTTTCTCCAAATACATTTTAATCCGTGGGCCTATTCACATTTAAGTTTTTGTCCCCGAGGCACTTTCAATTAACCACTTAAGGACCGCCTCCTGCACATATATGTCGGCAGAATGGCACGGCTGGGCACAAGCACGTACAGATACGTCCTCTAAGTGCCCAGCCGTAGGGCGCGCACCCACGACCCGGTCCGAAGGGCTGCGGGACCCGATTGCCGATGGAGTCCCGCGATCAGTCCCGGAGCTGAAGAACAGGGAAAGCTGTGTGTAAACACAGCTTCCCCTGTTCTTCACTGTGGCGCCGTCATCGATCGTGTGTTCCCCAATATAGGGAATCACAATCAATGAGGTCACACCTACAGCCACACCCCCCTACAGTTAGAAACACAGATGAAACAAAACAGGCAGGAAACATTTAGGAACACCTGGCAGCTATAGAACATCTTCATATACTCAGCTGAAGGTCAAGCGTTGAGAGAGCCAATTACTGATGTGTAAACATACACTCCCTATCCCCTTTTTTTTCTCTCTCCTCTTCCCTCCCCCTCTATCTCTCTCCCTTTACTCCTTGACTAATGACCACCTTTTCTTCCTTCCTTCTCTTTCCCCGAAAAAAAAAAGGGGTCTGGGCACAGGGGCCCGACAATCTGCCTGACATGCGTATCCTCTTGAGGGGGGGGGGGGTTCTGTTTCTTTATTACTCTTCATCTCATACCCCTGACAAAAGTAGCGGTTAGACAACCTTTGAATGGCATAAGGCGACACCCTACCATCATGTTGTATATTGATATTGCCCATTGTGAAGTATTCAGCCGCCAAAGTGTTGTTTTTTTTAATACCACCTCATCCATTGTGTACTGTAACTGGAGTATTGCCTTGTTATACACATTCTTTGTACTGTTTTGGCCACCTGGGCCTTGGCCCTGTTATATAAAAAAAAAAGCACAGATGAAGTCACTTAACCCCTTCAGCGGCCTTGTGGTTAACTCCCAAACTGCAATTGTCATTTTCACAGTAAACAATGCATTTTTAATGCATTTTTTGCTGTGAAAATGAGAATGGTCCCAAAATGTGTCAAAATTGTCCGCCATAATGTTGCAGTCATGAAAAAAATCGCTGATCGCCGCCATTAGTACTGATTTTTATTTTTTTTTATAACAATGCAATAAAACTATCCCCTATTTTGTAAACGCTATAAATTTTGCACAAACCAATCGATATGAACTTATTGCGATTTTTTTTTTACCAAAAATTGGTAAAAAAAAAGTTGATGTTTTTGGGGGATAGTTATTATAGCAAAAAGTAAATATTGCATTTTTTTCAAAATTGTCGCTCTATTTTTATTTATAGCGCAAAAAATAAAAACTGCAGAGGTGATCAAATGGCACCAAAAAAAGCTCCATTTGTGGGAAAAAAAGGACACCAATTTTGTTTGGGAGCCACGTCGCACGACCGCACAATTGTCAGTTAAAGCGACGCAGTGCCCAATCGCAAAAACTGGCCAGGTCCTTTACCTGTCTAAAGGTTCGGGTCTTAAGTGGTTAAAATCTACAAAACATAAATTTACAATCAACATGCATCACACTGCATTTTGTACTGAATGTCAATAGGTGTCATTAACGCACAACAAAAAAATGCATCTTTATTGATATGCATTTTAAAAGAACGGCAGCAAGACGTGGTACGCGCTCTGCGGGTGTACCTGTCGGCCACGGCTCAGTTTCGGAGGTCTGACTCACTTTTTATGTCAGGGTTCTGTCCACAAAAGGGCCTGGCGGTCTCGTCTGCTACCATTTCTCGGTGGATCAGACAGTCATACAGACCTATGCTCTTAAGGGGCGAGCGCTCCCCTTTCCGGTCACGGCACATTCGAACAGGGCGATTGGTGCTTCCTGGGCTTTCCCGACATCAAGCGTCTGTCACACAGGTGTGCAAAGCGGCGACTTGGTCATCTGTTCACACTTTTATTCCAAATTTTACAAGGTTGATGTGAGTGCATCTTCGGATGCTTCCTTCGGCCGCAAGGTTTTGCCAGCGGCTGTTTAAAGTTGCATCTCCTCCGTTGAGGAGCTCTGCTTGTTTGGGGTGAAGTTGTGTTTTTTAACCGATACCGTTCCCACTCCTCGTTTTTGACACTGCTTGGGGTGACGTCCCACTTGTCAAGACTTAAAGAGGCTGTGTCCGTCTATGGACGATAAGAGAAAATAGGATTTTTTTTGTACTCGCCGTAAAATCCTTTTCTCTGTCGTCCATGGACTCGCACAGCCCCCACCCCTCCTTTTTAGGTTTGTACTGCTTGTTTTGAACTGTGGCTGCATGCTACAGGGAGGTGGCTACAGGTTATGTGTAATAAAATGGAATGACACAGGGAAAGAGTATTGAACACAAAGGGAGATGAAGAAAAGAAGTTGCAAAAAAGCATGGAAAGCCAAGACACCAGCTGAAATCTATTAGTAATTAGAAAGCAAGCCTGCCCCTTGTCAGTGCAAATTATCAGCTGGTTCAGTCTCAACTGATTGCCTATATAAAAAAAAAAATGGATTTTTTGTACTCGGCGTAAAAAAAAAATTCTGTCCATGGACGGACACAGCCTCTTCGAGTCTTGACAAGTGGGTTATGTTCCATTTTACAGGAGAGGACTATTCAGAAACATGTTAGATATTCAGATACATTTTATTTTAAGAGAGTTGAACAGCCCCATCCAGGGGGCGGTCCCTCCGGACATAACCCACCTCCCTGTAGCATGCAGCCACAGTTCAAAACAAGCAGTACAAACCTAAAAAGGAGGGGTGGGGGCTGTGCGAGTCCATGGACGACAGAGAAAAGGATTTTACGGCGAGTACAAAAAAAATCCTATTTTCTCTTATCGTCCATAGACGGACACAGCCTCTTTAAGTCTTGACAAGTGGGACGTCACCCCAAGCAGTGTCAAAAACGAGGAGTGGGAACGGTATCAGTTAAAAAACACAACTTCACCCCAAACAAGCAGAGCGGCCGAAGGAAGCATCCGAAGATGCACTCACATCAACCTTGTAAAATTTGGAATAAAAGTGTGAACAGATGACCAAGTCGCCGCTTTGCACACCTGTGTGACAGACGCTTGATGTCGGGAAAGCCCAGGAAGCACCAATCGCCCTGTTCGAATGTGCCGTGACCGGAAAGGGGAGCGCTCGCCCCTTAAGAGCATAGGTCTGTATGACTGTCTGATCCACCGAGAAATGGTAGCAGACGAGACCGCCAGGCCCTTTTGTGGACAGAACCCTGACATAAAAAGTGAGTCAGACCTCCGAAACTGAGCCGTGGCCGACAGGTACACCCGCAGAGCGCGTACCACGTCTAAGGAATGAAGCGCAACCTCCTTAGGATGCATCGGCTGAGGCCACAAGGATGGAAGTACGATTTCCTCATTAAGGTGAAATGACGAAACCACCTTTGGAAGAAAGGAAGGTCACGGACGCAACACCGCTTTATTCTTATGGAGGACCAAGTATGGCGACTTGCAGGACAAGGCCGTCAACTCAGAAACCCGCCTGACAGAAGTAATGGCCACCAAAAAGGCCACATTTTGAGATGTGTCAGGAGAGAGATCCGTCTTCAAAGGGAGGTTTCTGAAGAACCGAGAGCACCAGCTTTAAATCCCAAGGAGGTAGAGGTGGTCCAAGAGGGGGAAGTATATGACGAACCCCCTGCACAAAGGTACCCACCAGAGAATGGGCCATCAAAAGCCACTGAAAGAACACAGAAAAGGCTGAAATCTGTCCCTTAATGGTGCTTAAGGCAAGTTTCTGATCCACTCCACGCTGTAAAAACAGCAGGATCCTGGACACCAACTCATCTGTTCATACAGATGTAGGCCTTCCAGGTGCGATGGTAGATCTTCCTAGAAGAAGACTTCCGTGCCATCAAGATGGTTGAGATGACCGAGTCGGAAAGACATCGGTCCCTTAGAATCTGGCTTTCAATAGCCATGCCATTAAAGCAAGCGACTAAAGCAGGATGGAGTATGGGACCTTGAGACAAAAAGGTCCTCCCGCATTGGCATCCGCCAACAAGCACACGAGATTGGCGTACCAAGGACGCCGGGGCCAAGCCAGAGCGATTAGAATCATCGGGATCCCCTCGGAATCTCCGCAGAGTGGAGACCGAGGAACTAACTTCACGGGGGAAAAGGCATAAATTAACAGATACCAAACCCACTGAGCTACAAACGCATCCGCCCAAGGATCTCGGGACCTGGCCACGAACCTCAAGACCTTGCGGTTGAGACGAGAGGCCAGGAGATCCACGTCCATTGTGCCTCACCTCCGGATGCAATGACCATTCCCTCTGGTCCAGCACCTGGTGACTTGGGTAGACTGCCTGCCAGTTTTCTACACCTGGAATGTAGACTGCCGGTACTCTTTGTTTTGCCCACCTTAGGATGTGAGCGACTTCAGACGCTGCAGCCGAGTTCCCCACTGATGGTTGACATAAGCTGCCACGGCATTGCCTGACTGGATCCTGATCAGGTGACCTTGCAACAACCTCAACCATGAGAAGAGGCATAGTCTGATCGCCCAAAGTTCCAGGACATTGATCAGCAGATGGAATTCCTCTACAGTCCAGAGACCCTGGACCAACTGCACTCTTCCCCCCCCCCCCCACTAGCCCGTGAGGCTGGCATCCGTCGTAATCACCGTCCACTGGAAGGGAAGGAACTACTTCCCGGACCGAAGAGCCGGGGGATCTCAGCCACCAATTCAGAGAGACCCTGACTAGGTGGCTGACCTGAATCTGGCGATCCAGAGACAATGGAGATTGTTTCATTTGAACAGGATCTTCTGAAATACTCGTGTCCAGAATCAACCCAAGATATTCCAAGCGCAGGACCGACTTCTGAACGTTCAATACCCACCCAAATTCTTGGAGGCTCTGGCTGGCTATAGACATTATCCTCCAATTCTGAGCCAGAAGCTCTCAGAAGATCGTCTAAGTAGCCCACAATGGCAATGCCTTGCTTTTTCAGCAAAGTTAGGATCGGTGCCAGCACTTTGGTGAAAACTCTTGATGCCAGTCCAAAAAGAAGGGCCACAAATTGATAGTGGTATTCACCTATCGCAAAGCACAGAAACCTCTGGTGACTTGCGCAAATTGGGACATGCAAGTACGTGTCCTTATTGTCCAAGGATGCCAGAAAGTCCCCCGGATGAAGCACAGCTACTACCGAAGGAATGGATTCCATGCGGAACTTACTTTCACAAAGGCATTTAGGGCCTTGAGGTCCAGGATTGGATTGACCCTGTCCTCTTCCGAGACCACCAACAGATTCGAATAAAATCCCTGAAACCCCTCGCTCTGCGAAACAGGTAAAATTACCCCGCAGCTTAGCAAGTCCTGTACTGCCCCCAACAGGGCAGCCCAACGAGCCGGGAGGAGAGGGAGACTTGGGGGATAGCATCTGCTCGGGGGATAGCATCTGCTCGGGGGATAGCATCTGCTCGGGGGATAGCATCTGCTCGGGGGATAGCATCTGCTCGGGGGATAGCATCTGCTCGGGGGATAGTTTCTTTGCTATCCCCCGAACAGATGCTATCTTGTACCCCAAAGAAACCACCTTGCAGACATTTGTCGTAGAGCAGAGGTCCAAGTCGTGAACCTGCAAAGCCGTCCCCCCACCCATGAGTCGGGCGGGGGCAGGACTTCATGCAGTGGTGGGTTTGGGTGACAGCTTGTTCGGCTTGCGCCCCCAGGGACATTTCTGTTCCCCAGCTAAACCTTTGTTGGCCTGGGAGGGTTTACCCGCAGACCCTGACTGACGAGAATATCGCTTCTGCGTGGGAAAGGAAGGACCCAGCTTATGGCGGGGCTTCCTTCCCCTTGGAGGACTGAGGGAGGAGTGTGCTCTTCCCTCCAGTGACATCCTTGAGGTCATCCAGCGAGGAACCAAAAATCCTCCCGCATTTGAAGGGTAAATGCGCCAGAATCAACGTCCAAAATCAATCCCAGATATTCCAAGCGCCAAGTCAGAACCAGGACCGACTTCTGAACATTCAATACCCACTCAAATTCTTGGAGAGTCTGGCTGGCTATAGACACATCCGCCTCTAATTCTGAGCCGGAAGCTGCTCTCAGAAGATTGTCTAAGTAGCCCACGATGGCAATGCCTTGCTGTCTGAAGGGTAAATCTGCCAGGGCTTTAGAGGCCTGGTCAGCAGACCAGCAGTTCAATCAGAGAAGGCGGCATAAAACCACAGCCGAAACAGAAGCTCTGGATATCAAGGGTGCTGCATCCAGTGAAGCATCAGACATATACAAGGCCCTGGACCAGCTGGTCCACCAGCTTAATAACTGAGGGAGTTGGTGCTCCTCCAGTCTGGTGCAAAATTTTTGCCCATTCAGCGAGTGTCTGAGACACCAGGGTAGTGGCCACAATAGGCCGCAAGGCAGACCCCAGCATGTTAAACATGGAATGGGTCAGTGCTTCGGACCTTCCATCAGTCTGATCCTCAAAAGCAGGGGTTCACTCAATAGGGAGAGTGGTTACCTTATTTAATCGGGCAACCGGAGGGTCCACCAGCGGAGGAGGAGCCCACTTTTTTTTTTTAAAAGGCTCTCCTCAAAAGGGGTACCAAACCGCCAGGCGGTGAGGGACTACAAATGCCTTCTGCGGCTATTCCCATTCCGCATCAATTAATTTATCAAAGAAGGGCACAAAAGGACAAACCATCACAGAACGGTCTAATTTGTGTGATCCAAAAAAGACAGCCCTCAGCTGCACTATCCAGCTTAAGGGAGTCCCTTACAGCATTGATAAGCGCACTAAGTGCCTTGTCATGCACCGACCCAAGTAAGGGGTTTTCCTCACAAGGAAGGTCCTGGGGTACACATCTTCAGATAAAACAGAACCAGGGACCTGAGCCGCTGCCAGGTCCTGGTCTGATTCAGAGCATTCCCCAGGGGATAGCACACGTCGCTTCCACCCTGGCAACAAATGTTTTCAGGACTGCTGATAAAGTGTTTATAGGAACCGCAGAAGCACCAGCTGCCACCTCTGTCCTGTTTGGGGAACAACAAGATACCGACTCCATTACATAAGCTCCCAGGGCCCTATTTAGACTTAAACAAAAAACCCACCCTCCTGCTGCGCTGACCGGGGGGTTATCCAGGGGACTCACCACCACAGGAGGAGACTGCACAGTGCCGCTGCCCGCCCTCAGTACACAGTGTGTGTGAAAGGAAGAAAAACTGAGGTAAACTAAGGCAATTCGTGAGGAGACCTGTGCTGCGTGCTGTAAAAACCAGCATTAGAGGCCAAAGACTCTGCCAAGATGGCTGTAAAATTCTGCATATAGAGCCGGACACAGCCACAGGAAAAAGGCCAACCGCAATAGTAATCTGGGCCATAGCACAGCTACAACAAAATGTCCGCCAATGGGATTTTCAATAGAAGCTGAAAATCACCTAACAAACTGCGCCGGCGCCACCAAAATGGCGGCGAAACCCATCATTTAAACAGGGAAAGCCGAAAGAGGCTAAACAGTGGCCAAAACTTCTATTTGAAAAAGACCCCCAGCATAAAAAATGTAATGCAGCAGAGGGAAGGGCGGATAGGAGGAACCCCAGGAATGCTTATTTAAGTCCCTCCCATTTAAGCGGGAGGGACTGTACTTGCACGTCCACGCGAGGACTCGCTCACGCATACATATATACATATATACACACACACACACACGTTTTAATTTTAAAGATGGATATCTTGGTAACGGCAGCAGCTGCTGCCACAACCGAGGTATCCATCTTTAGTGCGCAGGGTCCTTTAAACGATAACGGCAGTCTCCGTGGCGGATTCCCGTTATCAGTGGCGGGAGAGGTAGCCCCCTCCCGCGCCCTCCGCCGCTTACCGTCGGTAGCGGCGGAGGCGATCAGGTCCGTTCGGCAGCTCACTGGGGATGCGAGTGAGTGAAAAATGTCCCTCACCCGTCCCCATAGCTCTGCTGGGCGGAAGTGACGTCAAAACCTCAGTCCCGCCCAACGTCTTAAACATTTTTTTTGTTTACCTATTTTTCAAATTACATTTATTTTTAATTTTTTTGCTTTTAAGTCTAAATATGAGATCTGAGGTCTTTTTGACCCAAGATCTCATATTTAAGAGGACCTGTCATGCTTTTTTCTATTACAAGGGATGTTTACATTCATTGTAATAGTAATAAAAAAAGTTATCAAATTTTTTATTTATTTTTTCAGTGTAAAAAATAATAAAATAAAATTAAATAATAAAAACATTTTTTTAAAGTGCCCCGTCCCGACGAGCTCGCGCGCAGAAGCGAACGCATATGCGAGTAGCGCCTGCATATGAAAACTGTGTTCAAACCAGATAAGTGAGGTATCGCCGCGATCATTAGAGCGAGAGTAATAATTCTAGCCCTCCTCTAACTCAAAAGATGCAACCTATAGAATTTTTTAAACGTCGCCTATCGAGATTTTTAAGGGTAAACGTTTGACGCCATGCCATGAGCGAGCGCAGTTTTTAAGCGTGAAATATTGGGTATCATTTTACTCGGCGTAACATTATCTTTCACAATATATAAAAAAAAAAACTGGGCCAAATTTTTCCAGAAAAAGTGCGCTTGTAAGACTGCTGCGCAAATACGGTGTGACAAAGTATTGCAATGACCACTATTTTATTCTCTAGGGTGTTAAATATATAATGTTTGGGGGTTTGAAGTAATTTTCTAGCAGAAAAAACTGTTTTAGTCTTGCAAACACCAAATCAAGGTCCTTAAGTGGTTAAGGGGCTAAAATATTCAAAAATGGAAATGCTGCACATTAGACAAGTTATTTAAAAAAAAAAAAAAACCCTGTATCAAGTTTTGTATTTGACCTCATGCTTTGGGAAAATAAAAAAATATATTAATGCCTACAGCACTTAAAATATCCTTAAGACGGACGGTGTGAGTGTAGAACAGGCCACTCTGGTGTAATCTGTAACCCAGGCATGACTTATCAGTATACCTGCCAGATAGATGGCTTTTTTCCCCATGTGTACAATTGTGTTGCTAGCTGCGATTGGTCACTGATCACAGATACTCTTTACAATGCAAATATATCACCCTTGTTTCCTGCTCCCAAAATTTTAATTGTATTGGTGAAGTAAACCACAAATTTCATATAGGTAAGCAATAATGACTGTTTATTTAAATTCTAGTAAACACCATCCACTAGATTTGGAATAAAAGTACTTTCGCGAAGTACTACAGCTTAACTGTGAATATAAAAGGAAAACAAAAATAGTACAAAAAGTAACATCATAAAAAAAGGGAAAAAGAATAAGTCTGTAAGTGAGTAAACCTTGGATTTTTAAATGTCCGCTGTAAGCTCAGCAGAAGTGTTTTTCAGCTGTCCATTACTAAAGGAGGTGCAATATTTTAGTATTTTTTTTAACCATTGCTTTCTCCTACACTAGCAGTTAAAGCCAAGGTCTAGGACACTGCAGTAGTGTTACAATACAGAAAGGTGGGTCAAAACTGCAAGACCCTCCAAAAAGACAGTAAAGCACGTTAGCTAGGCTATTCATGAAAAGATGAAAGGAACCAGGGCTGGTTACCGCCAAGAGAAAAAAATGCTTGCACTTCATTTAATCAGTTGTATATACCTACCTGTGGCACCCAACTGACCGCATAAAGTTAAAAAAGAAAGCAAGAGGTGCATTACAAAACACAGCAAATGTTAAAAAAGGCCTTCAAAGCTGTGCTCACATTTTTAAACAATTTAGACCATGGAACCTTCAAAATCTCACCTAGTCCATCCTAACTATATTTTATGCTTCGTAAAAGGGTGGGGGCATGGTTATTAAAAATCTGTACAAACAGCAAGGAGCTTCTCCTAACATCCTGATGGACAATGCACATTTAAGTGACACATTATTCCCCCCCCCCCCCCCATGTACAACTACTACTAAAATGTATTTTAACATAGCTGAAATACAATGGCGCAGTTCAATATGGGGGGGTATATCAAGTGCTGAGAATGTTGCCAACCTAGAACAGCAAAGTTTGGGCTAGATCTCATCTACTATACAGCCACAACGAAATCTGCTTTAGTTAATACTTTACACAGCATGGTTTAAATTACAATGCTATACTGTTATATCCAAAAAAAAGAAAAGGAAAAAAAAAAAAAGAAAAGGAAAAAAAAAGAAAAAGAATTAGCTGCTGTGAAAATTGAGCCACATCTCAAAGTAGCGACCCTCTACCCCTCTTGCGCTGAGTTGGTCACAAACATCAAGTAATAGAGGCTCCCAAACTGTATACGAAAAAGAAAAAAACTGTCCCCTCCTTTGCCAGTATGTGTCTGATGCATACATCCTTCAAGTACATGCACGGCTCCATAGCATCCAGAAATGTCCAGTTCCAATTAAGACACAGATGAGATTGGGTTATGGGGGGAGCCCATCTGAGTAAGTACTTTATCCAGCCACTGAAGAGGGCCATGCAGGTGAATCTCGATCCAGCAGGGGGTGCTAGTAACATCCTGGCGATGATACTCTGCTCCCCACCCCTAAAAGTAGAAAAAAAAAAAAAAAAAGTCATTGGTCAGATCAGGTAACCAAATAAAGACAGTTATCCAACAGAACTACAAGAGTGCAGAAAATAAAAGGAAACTTTGAAGCTTAAAAACAGTAGGCACTAGAACATTAAGATGGGAACTCAACAGTGACAAGATAATTTACATGGCTTGTTTGTTTGCGTCTGAGCTGCTTTTCTTTCCAACAAAAGTCAATGTAAATGCAAAATCAACCCAAAGTGGATTGCCACAACCTATATGTAAAACTTAATGCAACGCAAACAATATAATGCATCATAGCTTACTTTAGAAGTGGTGTTTTTTGTTGAGATTTCCCCTTGTGATCCTGCCAGTAACAATGATCACACACTATGCTGTTTTGATGAAGGTACAACATAACCCTAAAACACTTCCCCCTTCTCCATAACATAGGAGGGGAGAGGTTCTGTAGTCCACAAAACTGGGAACAATGCCAACTGATAACCAAGCAGAAAAAGCAGAGTACAGAAAGTCATCAGCTCACTGGCAGGATTTTTCAAATGGCGTAAAAAAGATCAAAAAGGAGTACACCAAGGTTCATTGTTAGGTTTTACATAAACTTTAGGATAACTGAGCAAAATAAAAAAGCAACTGAAATGGAAATCAAAGCATTTCAGAAGCACCTTTAAAGTGGTTGTAAACCCACTTTTACACTTTTACCTACAGGTAAGCCTATAATAAGGCCTATAATAAGGCTTACCTGTAGGTATAAAGAATATCTCCTAAACCTGTACGGTTTAGGAGATATTCCACTCGCAATGCACCTCTGATTGTAGCGGCGCATGCACAGGGGGGAATCCATGTCGAAAGGACCGGCATCCGCCGTACCCTGCCGATTTGAAATCTCCCGCGTGCGGGAGTGACGTTATCGCCGCTCCAGCCAATCACAGCGCTGGAGCAGCGATACCCGGAAGACACGCCGAGTCAAAATGACATCTCGCTCGGCGTGGACCATGTAAGTTTTACTTTCCTCGTTCAGAGGTTAAGTATTTCATAATGAGCCATTATGCGGTGCATACTAGATGTCTTGACTTGCAGGTTTAAAAAATAAATAAAAATATGCGGTTTACAACCGCTTTAAGCTCACTGCATTTCACAGCTGAAACCCATTTACCAAAACCAACAGTGCTTTCTTCTAGACACACCCCTATCCTAAGGGATCTTTAATGTCTTGGGCCTCGTTCACAAAGAAAACCAATGTTCTCCAGGTTTCCTGTTCATACCACAACACTGGTATTTGCAGATTTTATTCTGCGCAGAAATCTGCATTGTGTATGCAGTTTACTGTGCACAAAAAAACTGCCATGACCTCAACCTTGTGGTGTGAACAGGGCACATTAGAGAACAAATTATTTTCTTTGTTCCCCTGCAGAGAATTTATGTTCCATATCCCTGTGTTTTTTTCTGCAAACGGATATGACAGCAGCGTTATGGTGCGAGTAGGGAACAAACAATTATTTTGTGTCCTTGTAGAGTTATGTGAAGGGGCAGAGGGTACTACGGTGGCACACTGTTCTTCATGCTATCTTTTTATTGGGAAAGCGATTTTTTGTTTGATTAAAAAGGGAGCAGTCTCATCTCCATGTGGTCCAGGTAGTTGGAAAACCTGAAAGGTCGCCTACCCCTGCCTTAGGGTATATCATTCGATTACCCAGCCTCCGCGCTGGCCCAGTGAGGCACTGCTTTTGTATGGCTTACTGCCAAAAGTCTACACAGATTTGGAAGCTCATTTAGAAGAGGACATGCAACTAGCATTTTAGAAATACTTTCTAAACTTTTCTGCTCCAAATAAAAGGGTTGTAGCGGATACTCCATTTCCTCTAACCAATCCTCCCATTTAGCAGTCAGCCTGGGAAAAGACATGCTGGCACAAATTTCCCTAGCACAGAGAAAATCAAGACTAATGAGGTTTGCCAAAATCCTTCCAATGCATATTAAGTGACTAAAGGCGGCAGTTTTTATTTCTGCAAAATTAGAATTTAACGTTAAGGTTAGAATCGAACATATAAAAAAAAAAGAAAAAAAAAAAGAAGTTTTACAGGTTTTTACTTGATTCAGAATAACTTGCCTTAACAAAGCTCATTCGAATAGTGCACATCTTAGTAAGTTCGTAGACCGTCTCAAATCCATGATTTACCGACTGGGCCAGAAGCTGAGCAAACTCTTGGTTGTTGAAGATCTTCAAGCTGCATCCGCTAGGAATCTTGCATACAGTTGTAGGATGAAAGCCATGATGGTAATTGCAATTTCGACTCTGAACAAAGATGCTGCTATCACTCAAGCACTCTGCGTACACTTCACCTCCAACATAGTACAAATGGACACCTAGAAGATGGAGCAATTTTTCAAATTTTCATACCGCACCACAGAAGATGATCTATAATATCAGTTGCTGAACAATAGACATCCAAGAAAAAAAAATACAGTCGAGTAGAGGAACAAACAAATACAACATAAGTAAAAGTCATTCCTATATAAGTGAACCTCCCCATGTTTCTAAAGAGAAGCAGCTCACTTGCCTTTTTTCAATGTGCTACGAATATGAAACCGTTTATTCAACTTGGCTCTTTCACATCTGCTCAGATCTGTTAAATCTAAGCAGACACCACAGTACCATACTGCAACCGGTCTCTCTTCCACTGGGCAAATAAGGAGCCACATATCTCTAAGTATAAGAGGATATGAGGATTTGAACTATAAGATGGATCCCTTTACAGTGTACCAGTGATCCCTGGATATACCGATTGGAAAGACTGAGTCCATCAAACACCAACAAAATAGGGCCTTGGATGGTTACACCCTCCATAGGTTACAATTTTCTGCAAAAGCCGAGATACGCTGCAGTTAAATTTAGTGGCTTAACGTATTATATACACAAAGTCTACCATGACATATGGGAACATTCTGGTCCGTGACACCTCGACCTGCATGTGTGTGGCTCTGACGGATAATTTACGCTTCACCTTTTGTGCAATTGTCTATTGTTGGTGGAAGGTTTAAGTCACAGCTCTGGAAGCTTTAAGCCTGTATAGTCCCTGAAGAAACTACATCGTTTTTGAAATGCGTTAGACGCTCTATTGGTTGACAGCTCTCAGGCTTCCTATTCAGCTAGCTACATACATACATACATTCCCCCAATCTATGCATTTTTTTTTATCATAGTCAACTTTTTGTCATCTATATCCATTTATCCAATCATTTATACATTTGAATAAATTTGTAAATTTTATATAAAATGACTGTCAGTGGTCCATTTAAAATCCCACACTGCAGCGGCTATTAGGGTTGTCCCGATACCAGTATCGGTACCGACTCCCGCAAATACCCCCGATACCTAAATAGAATACTCCCCCCAGACCCCCTCCTCGTCGCACGGATACGTGCATAGACACTCCCCCCTTGCTCGCGATTGGACGGATCCGTCCAATCGCATGTCTATACATGGCGCCGCTGGTATTACAAGTTTACCAACGAAAAACTTGTAATGCCTGCTGTGTTGCACAGGGATTAACCCGGCAGCGGCGGAGGTTTTGGGGGGGGGGACATGGCTGCAATATGTGGGGGGACATGACATGGCTGCAATATGTGGGGGGATGGCTGCAATTGTGGGGGACGTGACATGGCTGCAATATGTGGGGGGACATGACATGGCTGCAATATGTGGGGGGACGTGACATGGCTGCAATATGTGGGGGGACGTGACATGGCTGCAATATGTGGGGGGACGTGACATGGCTGCAATATGTGGGGGGACGTGACATGGCTGCAATATGTGGGGGGACGTGACATGGCTGCAATATGTGGGGGGACGTGACATGGCTGCAATATGTGGGGGGACGTGACATGGCTGCAATATGTGGGGGGACGTGACATGGCTGCAATATGTGGGGGGACGTGACATGGCTGCAATATGTGGGGGGACGTGACATGGCTGCAATATGTGGGGGGACGTGACATGGCTGCAATATGTGGGGGGACGTGACATGGCTGCAATATGTGGGGGGATGACATGTGGGGGGACGTGACATGGCTGCAATATGTGGGGGGACGTGACATGGCTGCAATATGTGGGGGGACGTGACATGGCTGCAATATGTGGGGGGACGTGACATGGCTGCAATATGTGGGGGGACGTGACATGGCTGCAATATGTGGGGGACGTGACATGGCTGCAATATGTGGGGGACGTGACATGGCTGCAAAATGTGGGGGACGTGACATGGCTGCAATATGTGGGGGACGTGACATGGCTGCAATATGTGGGGGACGTGACATGGCTGCAATATGTGGGGGACGTGACATGGCTGCAATATGTGGGGGACGTGACATGGCTGCAATATGTGGGGGACGTGACATGGCTGCAATATGTGGGGGACGTGACATGGCTGCAATATGTGGGGGACGTGACATGGCTGCAATATGTGGGGGACGTGACATGGCTGCAATATGTGGGGGACGTGACATGGCTGCAATATGTGGGGGACGTGACATGGCTGCAATATGTGGGGGACGTGACATGGCTGCAATATGTGGGGGACGTGACATGGCTGCAATATGTGGGGGACGTGACATGGCTGCAATATGTGGGGGACGTGACATGGCTGCAATATGTGGGGGACATGACATGGCTGCAATATGTGGGGGACATGACATGGCTGCAATATGTGGGGGACATGACATGGCTGCAATATGTGGGGGACATGACATGGCTGCAATATGTGGGGGACATGACATGGCTGCAATATGTGGGGGACACGTTTAAAAAAAAGTATCGGTATTGGTGACTACTTGAAAAAAAGTATCGGTACTTGTACTCTGTCCTAAAAAAGTGGTATCGGGACAACCCTAGCGGCTATGGTCACATTTTTGACCATTGGACAATAAAATAAAAGCCCAATGAACCTAAATTTAAGCTTGCTTCATAAATGGATGCAAATGTTAAAACCCATCAAAACACTACTTCTAAAATAAAGATCTGATTAAGGGGAGAGATTTTCCTTTCACACCTGACTTCCTGTCTAATGCTGCCATACACGTGTCGCATTTTCTTTAGAAAATCTTAGCCAAGAATTTTTGTTCGTATTTTGCACCATTAGTGGGCAACAGCTGATTTTCGAGAGGCCATCGAATTTTAATAATCCAACTCGTATATTTGATTTTTTTTCTAATAAATCCATAGAGAATCGTGCAAGACATTTAAAGCTGAGGTTCACCCTCAAAACAAAGTTTACAGGATTCCTAGCTTTCACCCGATTTGATGATAGTGTTGAATTTTTTTTTCTATGATGCTTCCTTACCTCTCATCTCCTCCACTTCCTGGTTTTCATTCCTGCGGGGAATGGGCGTGTCGCTCTATTCCCCGACCACTCGGTGCATTGTGGGAGCATTTTGTGTATTATCCTAGGAGTGACGTGCAGGCCAATCACAGCACATCATCTCCAATAGCTGGGCGAGTATTCTCGCGCTAGCTGGGCTGTCACGTGACGCGGGTCACATGACTCGCAAATCGCGTTCTGAGCTTAGCTGATAAACAAGCACTATTAGAATTATCACAGTGGGGCGTGTCCTTTAAGGACGCCGCCGGTCGTTGTGATAGTAACCACGCAGTGTTGACGGTCCCCGCCGACACTGCGCATGCGCGGGATTACGCAGTGAATGCTGGGAGATCAGCATTTGCTGCATCCTGGAAGAAACAGCAGGAGGGATTCAGAGCGCCCACGAAGATGGCAATGTCCATCGCTAGATTATATAAAATATTCTTTGGTCGGAAAAGAGCATCCTGACGCCTAATGAAAGGGGACATGTGAGTAACAAAAATACTATAGCAAATGCAGCGGATTAGTGTTGAAAAAAAAAAAATTGTTTGCCCACAGAACCTCCGCTTTAATCTAAGAATGTGCAAGAAGAGGATTCACAAAAAAAGAAAAGAAGATTCCCAGACACGAAAATTCTTTTCTGTAGGAACGCGAGGTAAAATTGAAGGTTTGGTCGGTCAAATTTCAAAATCAATGGTAGCACCAACGGATCACAAAAACGCACAAACGTTTTGATTTTCAAAAGAAAGTTATTTCGAAATTCGACCTGTGTATGGCCAGCATTACAATCAATACTTAAAAAACTGCAGAGGATGTACCCTTGTAGGTAAAACTAAGGCTGTAACTAACGAATATTTTCGTAATCGATTAGTAGGCCAATTATTGTTTCGATTACTCGATTGGATAATAACCCTAACAAAAAGTGTGGTATATAATTTAGTCAATAAGTGAAATGAAAAAAAAAAAAAAAAAAAAGGCAATTTACCCACTAACTATATGGTTAAGGAGCAACATCTCAAATCTACTCTGAGATTAACAGATGTATTAGAAGTTGAATCTAGTAAATATCACTCGGGTCAAAATATACACGCACAGTATAGTGTGCGAGTGTGAGTGTGCACATACACACTTTTTTAAATAAAATACATTTGATTTTTTTTTTTTAATCATTGGTGGGGTCAAATCAGTGTTAGTTTTTGACCACATTAACCACTTAAGACCCGGACCTTTAGGTAGCTGAAGGACCTGACCAGTTTTTGCGATTCGGCACTGTCGCTTTAGCCGACAATTGCGCGGTCGTGATTTTATCTGAATATTCTGGTCTGAAAAGCGATACGTGTAAAGCCAGCATAAGGCTTGAACTAAGTAGTTTGATTTTGAGCCATTTCTACAGTGCTTTTTGCTGTGGATTTTCCATTCACGACTTTGGCTTTTTTGGCCAATTTGTTGTTGGGCAGATTAAAAGATGCAAAATCGCTGCAAAATCACAACATGCTTTGCTGCAGCTTCTCCATTCAAATTTACTGAATCAAAAAAAAAGCAGGTGTGCATTGAATAAAGTCCTTGACCCTTTCCAAATACGCAGCGGCTGAAAAAAAACAGATGTGAATGTATCCCATAGTAAACCATGTTAAATGAACTGTAGTACGTTTCTGCAAAAAAGACCCAAAATACGCATTGGTGAGAACCAGGCTAAGGTCCCTTTCACACGTGTACGACTTCAAAGTCGCGCAATTTTACCACAATTTCACGGCCGCGATTTCAATGCATGCCTGTGTAAGTGGCATCAAAATCAGACCAAAGTAGTGCAAGGACTACTTTGAAGTCGGCACTACTTAAAATCGTGCCAGTATGAATGGTAGTCATTGAAAATCATTAAGAATGACTTGTCATACGATTTTGCAGCCCAAAATCGTGAGACAAGTCGTATAAGTGAATTTTTTTTTTTAATAAGAGCAGATAATCCCTACTATAAGGGGTTCATTTATACTGTGACACAGTAAAAGTAATCTATATTACATTTAACACACAAAAGTAGGATATATGCCTTCAGAGTGCCCCAATAGCAAGCCACATAGCTAGGTAAAAAACTTCTGTTTTTAGAACCACTCACTTCCTGCCCAAGACTACATGTCCCATGAGGCATTGCTCCTCACACATTCTCTGGTGTAACGTCATACTCCGCTCCCCATCACAGAATGCTACGGAAGTGCTGTGGCAAGCAACTGCGCATGCGCGATGCGTTGCAAATGCATCTGCGATGCGTTCCAAGGCATTTACGACAGTGCACACCAGCGACACCTCGTTCGGCATCCAGGCTCTTTCCTTAACATCCCCGTGGATTGGAGGATGTTAAAAAAGAGCCAGGAGGCCGAGCAAAGCAAGGACGCGAGGCCGACTGGCTACTTTCCTCTAAGTCCACGTCGCCCTGAATGACGGCTTCGCTGGTGTGCAGTGTCGTAAATCCATTGGAACGCATCGCAGATGAGTTTGGAACGCATGCGCAGTTGCCCGCCACAGCACTTCCGTAGCATTCTGTGATGGTGAGCCGAATATGTCGCGTCACCGGCACTTACTGACATGTATGGATGGACGAACGGTGTACTGAGCTGTATGTGTGCTACACTGTATTAACTGATATGTAAACAAATAATGCATTCTGTATGCAGGACAATCAATACTTGTCAACTATTTTCATAATCTGTTTCAGACCTAGGAAAACCCAACTGAAGATTCAGGCAGGATGGGGAATGTTAGACTTTTGTACATTTGTTCTTATTATGGGCATAGGTTCCTTTCCTGCACCCACTCTCAGAATCCAAGAGGTCTCTTTATACCAAGTTCTTTTTATTTAGTGGAACTTATGACATCTGCCCATGTGGATTCTGGTCGATCAATGTGGTTTTTTTGTGTTCTACTGTACACCTCGGTAGATATTTTTATACTTTTGTAGATTTACCTTTGCACTGAAATGGACCATACGTAGGATTTTATGAAAAAAGTATTTTCTCTTGCAATCCTCTAAATAAAAAATAAATAGATCCCAACTGAATAATAAAATGCTGTTTAAAGTCTTTCTATTCTATACTTTATTATATATTGTATATCCTGCAGCCTCAAAGCCAGCAACTGCTGCATGTCATTTCCAATAGCAGGTTTCCTGATGGCGACAACCATGCACCATGCCTGTGGTTAAAGTGGCCATTGAAGTTCACATCAGAAGCATGCGAGACACAGTGACAACATAAAAATGTTTCGCAAGACAGGAACAGAGCATTGTCCCCCTATAACAAGTGCCTGAACAAGGAGTATAATGTACTTTAACGAAAGCTGCATACACACAGAAGCTAAAAACAAAAAAGCTATAAAAACGCCAGTAGCTTTGTAGGGAGTCTTTCAACGTTTAGCGTTTATTGGCATTTTTCAGTGTAGCGTTTTTTCCCCCATGGATAAAAAAAAAAAAAAAAAAAAAAAAAGGGTACTTTGAACGCAAATTTCGGGGCGTTCAGAAAAAAGCCAATAAACTCCAAAGCTCACCAACACTAAAAAAACGCCCATGTGTGCATGGGCACATAGGCTAACAGAGTTCAGTTTATGGGCTTTTTAAAGAAAAAAAAAAAGCCAATAAACTGCAGTTTATCAGCTTCTGTGTGCATGGAGCTCTAAAGGATTGTGTTTACACATCAACTGGCAGCTGTTTAAGTACATTAGTATCTGGCTCCTGGGATGTTCATGCAAGTTTTAGATTTCATTTAGGTTAGGCAGATGGAGAGCGAAACCAAAATATTGGTAGTATTTGCAATGTAATTCTTTAGGTAGGTTTACCTTTCCCAATATGCCGCCTGGTGTTCTCGATAGTGGAGTTGCGGTTGACGTTGGACAAGAGCCCAAGGCAAAATCTGTTCCTGTTGTTGGAAGGATCGGTGAAACCATCCACCAACACACTTGTGGAGGAGGCATGGAACGCCTCTCCTACTCGATTGTTCAGCTCATAATAGACAATAGAACACCAGTGTTTTGGCTCCTCATAAGCAACAGCTTGAACATCTGCAACAAAGATATGGTTATAATCATTTGGCATGGGAACCAATTAAAACTTATAGCATAATCGGCATGCTCGCCGAGTCTGCAATTTTAACATTTTAAATCCAGAATGAGAGGCATCGGTTATTTTCACACTAATAAGTGTATAAAGCAGTTGAACACATTTTCTGCACATTAAAAAACAGCAAGACTGACATTTAAGATTGTTCCATTAGAATAGGTAGCAGAGATTTAAAAAAACCAGCGATATATTTTGCATATGTAGTATGTAATGATTTGAAAGATACTCAAAGAAGAAATGAAAATGCTTGTCAAAGGCAGTTTTCTGCTCCATCATCAGTTCTCTGGGGCCAACAATGATTAACGAAGAAATACACATGCTGGATATTTTTTACACCGTTTTTCAAAGCTTTTTTCCCCCCCTGCAATGATCATCAAAATATACTACAGGAAATTGCACAGATCTGAACAAAAACGGATCTGTTTTTTTATTTAGGGCTCTTTCACAGGTCCGTTCCGTTCGTCCGTTTTTTGGACGTCCGGTAACGGACCTCAATGCTTCCCGATGATGCATCCGCTAACGTACGCCAGATCCGCATCCGTTTTTTCGGACGGAAGAATGTCCTATTTTTCTTCAGAAAAACTTGACAGACGGTCCGTTTCCATCCGATTCCCCATAGGGGAAAGTGGAGGAAAGACAGGGCGGTCCCTGCACAGTGTGCGGGGACCACCCTGTCTGCCCGACAGCTCAGCGGAGACCCCCGCCCGCTGAGCCGACGGACACACGGAGCGGACCGAAAAACGGACCGCACGTGTGAAAGGACCCTTACTGTTATTGAAAGTTTTGTTTGTATAAAAAACACAAAGTGTCAAGACGCAAAAACAGACGGAGAAAACACATAATAAAATTATTAAACAAAAAAAAGTGTGTACTGGTACCTCAAAAACGAAAATATGCATTTATACCCCAAGAAAGGAACAAATGTTGTAGGACAGAACTTAAAGCTGGGTACACACCAGATGGAGCCGCTGTGCCAACCATGATAGGTAGCTCCAGCGATCTCCCGCACTGGGCTGTTGTGTTTTGACAGGGTCAGTGCTCTTGGCTGACTTCTGTCGGACAAAACTACAAGCACACGGGCCAAATGTCTGCCCGTTTTAAACCGGCCATGGTCTTTCGACATTCTGCCCGTGTGTACAAGACTTAGGGGGCGCAGAGCCGGGTATGGATTACATGGTACCATATGGTCTGAGGCAATAGAAGGATAACAAGACACTGTTGCCATCAACATAAAATATGGAAATAAGGATTGGATGGTTAGTAGTGAAAGTGGCAGATGAGGGCTATCCATCATCCCGACCAACTGGGCAGCAGAAAATTCTGGGTACAAAACACAGTAGAGAGCCAGTAGAGAGGCTGGGGGGGGGGGGGGGGGTTCACGACCTAGAGGTCGTATTCAGCAAGGGGTAGGGGAGCAGGCATTGACATCTACTGGGCTAATGTCTTAAATCTCACGGTTTTATTGCGCTTCCGGAAGACATCACCATATTGCTTCAGGTCTAAGCATCTTCAACATAAGTCGCTGCAGCTTTTATGCCTGCCCCTCCCCAATCACAGAAGCCTCTGTATTATGTGAACTTGTTCACAAAATGCAAAGGCTTCTCTGGCTGGGCAGCAGAGGGGAGGGTGGCATAGCTGCTCTTTCACAGCTGAGTGTCAGTGTATTCCTGGCAGAGCCATAAACCTGTCAGCTATAGATAGAGATTAGTTTGGGAGATGTCAGACCTCCTTGGACTTGACTCAGCGAGCCTTCAACTTTTACAAAATGGCTGAATTTCTGGAATTAAGATTTAACTATACCATTGAAAGTGCTTTGGATATAGCAAATTTTATGTCCAAAAAAAAAACAGTTGATCCTGCCAGAAATGTAATCAGTTTGTTCTTGGCAATATCTAGACCAGGAAAGGGGAAAAAAATAAATAAATCTATTTTTCTGAAGATGGGGGGGAGGTGTCCTGTAGCCCTGTCGTAGGGCAACATTGTGTCTCCTCCATAGATATAGCATAAGCGAGTAGGCACCCTAGAAAATTCAAGTTAGACTTCTGGAAAACAAGTTACCTGGAAGTCTAAGGACAGTAGCTTGAGAGATAGCGAGGGGGGGTTAAATACAATTGCTGGGCAGATCATAGAAACTTGCCAAGAGTGTGGTCTATGCCCATCATATCCAGCTCTTTCCAGTCAGAACCTGCACTAACTTCCATCAATTAAAAATTACTCCATGAATGAGAGAACAGGTGTATGAAGGCCTTTTTCATCTATGGAAACTACAGTACATAGTCTATGAATGGGGGGGATAGAAGAAAACGGGCAGCATATTTGGCACCCGTGACAAGAGACTATGGCAGGTCCAGCAGCTTTAATACCCCCGCTGCAACAGACAAGTACCGCTGCATGGGCATTGGAGGGATGGAACTTTTCAACTAAGACAATGGCCTCCAGCACAAGGAAAAATTCTCACTGAACAAAAAATAAAAATAAACTTAAGCGGTTGTATACCCTGTTTTTTTTTTCCTTTTACACCTGTAACGTAAAAGCCATAATGAGCTAGTATTAGCTTCACCTTAAAATGAGGTGAAGAGAACTTACCTGGTCTACGCCAAGCGAGATGTCATCTTGCTCCGGCGTGTCTTCCGGGTATCGCTTCTCCAGCGCGGTGATTGGCTAGAGCGGCATGCGCGTGGGAGACTTCAATTCAGCAAGGTCCGGCGGCTGCCGGTCCTTTAGCCGAGGATCCCCGCTGCGCATGTGCCGCTGAAATCAGCGGCGCATTGCGGGGGAAATATCTCCTAAACCGTATAGGTTTAGGAGATATTCTTTATACCTACAGGTAAGCCTTATTATAGGCTCATCTGTAGGTAAAAGTGAAAAGTGAGGTATACAACCACTTTAAGCCTTAAAATAATGGAAAGAGCCTAAAAAAGAACCAATGCAGCCACCATGGTTAGGAACGGACAAGTTTCCCTGCAATAAACATTTTTTCAAGATTATATTCATTGTGTAAGGGAAGAAGCTACCGAGGCACATCAAAACGTACACCTCTATTTTGCAGTATCTTGGAGCACCCTACTGCCAGTATAATTAAAAAGTCTCCCTATTAAAGGGTTATTTCACACATCAAGATACCAGTAACCATCAAGGCTACAGCTTTCTCAAACTTTGTAAGATATGCTGCCAGCTGGCAATTCTTCTGGGATGAATCATCCCTCTCTCACAGATTTCTCGCACAACTTCCTTACGTTTGCTATAAGTCATGCAGAGCAGGTGCGATGTGTCTCTGTTCCCAGCAAAGGCCAACAATGGAAATCACCCAATTCTACCGACAGGATGCAGCTTGTTAAATTAAATCTCACAGGACCAACAAATCTCCAGCAGAATAGGCTGCTGAACAGTTGAAATGGGATTTAAGTTAACTGTTCAGCACAGTGATATTTGTTAAAAATGAAAGCAATTAGGAACCCGTTACAAAAACCAATACAGTCAAATAAGGCAACTAAAAGTAAAATTTGAATAGTGCCACTTTCATAAGCTTGGCACTCAAATTCTCCTCCTTCAGGAAACCCACTTCAGGTCTGACTTTGTCCCACAGCTCCCTCATAAGCACTACCCTACCTGGTATAGTACAAACCCGCTAGCTAAATCAAAAGGGGTCTCTATTGCATTCCATGCTTCTTTTACACTGACTGTTTTAGACTCCTATGTAGACCCTGCGGGGAGGATTATCTTTCTTAAATTGTCTTACAAGAATGTGATTTATACAGTTGCTAACGTATATTCTCCCAACCAGGACCAGCTGCAGTTCTCCTCCGTGACCTTCCGTCTACGGAGGTTCGGCACGACCAACATGATCCTGGGCGGTGATTTCAATGTGGCCTTGGTACACGTCAACCGGTAAGTCCTCGCACTCATTAGCTAGTCTGACCAAGCTACGCTCCATCCTCACTGACCTCTCCCTAGTAGATGTATGGAGAGTTTTACACCCCACGGATAGGAACTACACATACTACTCCCCTGCACATTCCTCCTACAGCAGACTGGACTACATACTCATCTCCCAATCCCTACTGTATCTCTCCCCTAATGCGTCCACCGGTCTCACGCTGTGGTTGGACCATGCCCCTATACACGTCACTTTGGGTAAGATTCCTTCACATAAGCCAAGGTCCTCCTGGAGACTTAATGACAATCTGCTCTCGGACCTAGCGTGCACTGAAGACATTACTCAGTCCATCTCACACTTTGTCTCTGACCATGCCCGGGACGACACAAACGCGCTTACTAAATGGGAGGCCCTTAGATGTGTCCTTAGGGGCAAGTTTATCCAACATGGGTCTAGGCTCAAAAAAGCTAGATCGGCAGACGTTGCACGTGCTATCGCATACCTCGAGGACTCCCATAAGCGCTTGCCGGATCCGGCCACACTGATTGATCTGGCCAACGCCAGGAGAGACCTCTTACAGATTTTCGCTGAACGCTCTTTGGTGGCCAGGGATAAGGGACGCTTTACGCATTATTCCCAGGCAAACAAATGTGGTCGGCTTCTGGTAAACACCCTGCAACCACGCCTAACTAGAAAACACATCCCCTTGATTATTTCTTCCAGCAAGGGCAAATTGCAGACTAACTCTGCTATTGCGGAAGAGTTACGCCAATACTATGCGGGCCTTTATGATCTCCCTCCCCAAGACGTCTGCGTCTCCCACGCACCCTATGGACTTTCCTGGTGACTTGTCCACATACATTAGAGACACGGCCCTCCCGACTGTCCCCGCCTCCTCCGCTGAGGAATTGGAATCCTCCCTCACGGTGGAGGACTTCCTCCTCACAATTAAAAGACTCAAAAACGGCAAGAGCCCTGGCCTTGATGGGTTTAACCCACGTTTTTATAAAACGTTTGCTCCTCAACTGGCCCCTCTCCTGGCGAAGGCTTTCAACGCCTTGGACGATGGGGCCTCCCCATCTTCTGCTCTCCTCTTAGCAGATAGCAGTCCTTCCTAAACCCAGTAAAGACCCATCTCATTGCTCTAATTATAGGCCCATATCACTTTTAAACATTGACCTGAAACTTTTTGCAAAAATTTTGGCTGACCGTCTTTCTCCCCTACTGCCGGATGTCATTCACGGGGACCAGGTAGGTTTTGTCCTTGGCCGTGAAGCCAGAGACAACACCACTAAAACAATACACCTCATAGCTTATGCCCAACGCCACCGGGTCCCTGCTTGCCTTCTTTCCTGCAATGCCGAGAAGTCATTTGATAGGGTGAGCTGGCCATTCCTACAATCCACCCTCACTCAAATAGGCTTAGGCCCTAGGATGCTTGCCCGCATTATGTCACTGTACTCCGTCCCTACTGCCACCGTCTTGGTCAACGGAATTCAATCTAGTACGTTACCCATTAAGAATGGCACCAGACAGGGGTGCCCCCTTTCCCCCCTCCTTTTTGCCCTTGTAATTGAGCATTTGGCCCAGGCCATCAGGGCAAACCCGAACATACACGGGATCCAAACGCCCTCTTCGCACTGTAAGCGGATGACCTACTACTATATGTCACCCAACCCCACACTAGTATTCCCTCCATTTTAGCTGACATTGACAGATTTGGTGGGCTGAGTAACTACAAACTAAATCTGTCTAAAACCGAAGCGCTTAACATATCCCTGCCGCTCCCTACCCTGGCCACCCTCCAATCCAATTTCTCCTTCCAATGGAAGGAGAAATCCATCTCATACCTTGGGACTGCTGTCCCTCATTGACTGTCGGACATTTTTGCCCTAAACTACAGCCCGCTCCTGGCCAGGCTTCGGCGCCTCACAGAGGCCCGTATGGCTCTGCCGGTGTCGTGGTTTGGTCGCATGAGCACGCTTAAAATGGATATACTGCCCAAGCTGTTGCATCTGTTCCAAGCACTCCCGATATCCCTTCCCTCAACTTTCTTTCGCACGGTGCGCTCCATGGCCATTCAGTTAGTGTGGAGACGTAGTCGACCTAGGCTGAAACACAAACTACTTTGCTATCCCGCCTTGAGTGGGGGAGCGGGTCTCTCCGATTTTGAACATTATCACGCGTCGGCGGTACTCTCCCGGATCCTGGAGTGGTTCCCCCACCCGCTGGGCAAAGTGGCAATGTGTGTGGAGCACGACATGTCCTTGGTGGACCCAAGGGCCCTACTTTGGGGCCATGCTTTGTCCCACAGAACCTTGGTGGGGCCATCCTCCCTTACTAGAGATGCTCTGGCAATATGGTACCGTAGAAGGGAGGCGTATGCCCTCTACGGATCCAAGCCCCTTGACCCCTCTCTTTGATAACCCAGACCTGCCGGAGGGGGAGGGACTGCACTCCTTGGCCGGCTATCTTAGACAGGACTGGCCTACGGCGCAAAAAACTTTGTTCACTCGTTTTCCTCGAAAGTGACTTGGCTCACACATCACCTGACGGCTTACTGCAAGACACTACATGGATCCAGACAGGTCCACAGACCACGGACAGGGTTTGAGCAACTTTGCTCCTTTTCCTCCCCCCAGAGGCACATGCTCTCCTTGATTTACAAAATGGTACTGGGTCATACACATAGCGCCCTCCATAAATATACATTGGCTTGGTCAGAGGAGCTGGGGAGAGATATCAGTGAGGCGGAGTGGCGTAAAGCCTTTTTTTTTTCACGCATAAATCCTCCATATCGAGCTATGCGCAGGGAAAAAATTATAAAGTATTATCGCGATGGTATCGTATCCCAACCACCCTCAGGATCATGTTCCCCTCGGCTCCGGACTCCTGCTGGAGATGCAACGCAGCCAAGGGTACGTATAGCCACATTTGGTGGGAATGCGATCAGATACGCCCGTTTTGGTCCCAAATCTTCTTGATTTATTCTGACCTTTATGGCGAACCGCTCACCCCCTCCCCATTTGTAGCCCTTCTCTCCATCCTCCCCGGAACCACCAAGTTCCAGAAGAAATCCCTTCTAAAATTCTGTGAGTGCTGGGCGGCAGTTGATTTCTAGACATTGGAGGTCGACCTCCCCCCCTTGATTACTGAATGGATAAACGAAATGAATAACATTATGCTTATGGAGGAAATGCAGGCTACTTTTATTTTTTTTTCTTCTGTCTCTGCCCCTGATCCCCTCTTTCTACTTCCTTCTTCTCATTTGCTTTTCTGGCCGCACCTTCGGCCACATCATGGTTTCAATATTGCACGATCCGATTGCTACACAGGACTACTTGCTTGCACACTTCATTTTTAGCACTCTACACCTAATTACATATTGTGATATTTTATACGAGTACACTGGTTAATTGACTTCACCGGATTACTTGATTCTCCACGGTCCCCTAGGCCCTGGACGCAGATGGATCCCATAGGGGCGTCCAGGCTGGGGGAGACCATTGAAGGCCAAAGTTGTACCCTGTATGAAGTGCAGTTTCCCGTGTCCTTATATTGCTGCATTGTCTTTATTGTTTTGTTCTTTTATTTCTGCCCTCCACGACAAGGATTGTTTCTGTTTTATGTTTTGTGAGATTGTGTCCGAGCCGCCCTATGTCAGGCCCTCGGTCACGCCATGGTATATTTGTTTATACTGTCTGAAAACTCAAATAAAACCTTTATTGAACCTAAAATTTGAATAGTGAGGGCACATATGACAACCTGGAAGGAGCTTGACTATGAAACACAGTGAGGTACAACAAGTTCTTGATTAAACTAGAACAAGTCTAAAACAACTAATCGAAAATTCTTATAAAAGGAGTGGTCAACTATTTTCATTATCGATTAGTTGGCCTGGCTGTTTAAAGCGGAGTTCCACCCAAAAGTGGAACTTCCGCTTAATCCACTCCTCGCCCCCTTACATGCCACATTTGGCATGTAGGGCCGAGGGCCGCTAAGGCGATACGTCATATCGCCTTTTAGCGGCCCCTCCTAATAAGCGATCGCCTGGGACACACGACAGGTCCCAGGCAGTCGCCTGTCCAATCAGAAAGCACAGCCCAATAATGCGGCCGAAGCCGAAAGCTGTCAAGGGCAGGTGCCCACAGTAGCAATGAGGACGCCGGCCGGAGAGAGTGGGGGAGGAGCGGAGCTCCGGCCGGCTGGAACGTGGAGCAGGCGAGTGCATGTTTACTAAAAGTCAGCAGCTGCTGGCTTTTAATTAACATAAAAAACATGCCTGAACACCCCTTTAAATATCAGGAAACAGTGCAGCACACATACAGCTCAGTACACAGTCCATACATGTCAGTAAGTGCCTGACAACTTGTGAATGTCTGAGGATTAATGCCTCAAGGGAAGTGTAGTCATGGGCAGAAAAAGAGAGATTTAAAGTTATTCTAATGGCGCAAGTTTACTTTATTGCATTCTATGTATTAAGGTAAAAAAAAAAACACACACTGACCAGCGCTCCCCCCCGGTATATTTACATAAGGCGTGGGGAACCTTTTTTCTGCCAAGGGTCATTTGGATTTTTGTAACATTCGGGGGCCGTACAAAATGATCAACTTAAAAATGCATGAGCCACCGACACGAATAGCGCGGGGGAGGGGAAAGAGGTTAACCACTTTAAGGCAGTTCTGCAGGTAAAAGGGGTCCAACCCAGTACTAGCAAGGTGTACCTAAGTGGCCCGTGAGTGTACATTTCTTTTATTCTGTGAATTGGGCATTTTGTTCCTTAACCACTTAAGACCCGGACCAATACGCTGGCAAATGACCCAAGGGGTTTTTGCGATTCGGCACTGTGTCGCTTTAACAGACAATTGCGCGGTCGTGCGACGTGGCTCCCAAACAAAATTTGCGTCCTTTTTTTCCCACAAATAGAGCTTTCTTTTGGTGGTATTTGATCACCTCTGCGGTTTTTATTTTTTGCGCTATAAACAAAAATAGAGCGACAATTTAAAAAAAAATGCAATATTTTTTACTTTTTGCTATAATAAATATCCCCCAAAAATATATAAAAAAAACTTTTTTTTTCCTCAGTTTAGGCCGATACGTATTCTTCTACATATTTTTGGTAAAAAAAATCGCAATAAGCATTTATCGGTTGGTTTTCGCAAAATTTATAGCGTTTACAAAATAAGGGATAGTTTTATTGCATTTTATTAATTATTTTTTTTTTACTACTGCGACAATATGGCGGACACTTCGGACAATTTTGACACATTTTTGGGACAATTGTCATTTTCACAGCAAAAAATGCATTTAAATTGCATGGTTTACTGTGGAAATGACAGTTGCAGTTTGGGAGTTAACCACAGGTGGCGCTGTAGGGAATGTGTGCCCTAATGTGTGTGTTTACAACTGTAGGGGGGTGTGGCTGTAGGTGTGACGTCATCGATCGCGTCCCCCTATTACAGGGATGACGCGATCGATGCTCCGGCCACAGAGAAGCACGGGGAAGCCGTGTGTACACACGGCTCTCCCCGTTCTTCCGCTCCAGGGACGGATCGCCGCACTGCAGCGGCGATCGGGTCCGCGAATCCCGCGGTCCCGGAGCTTCGGACCGGGTCGCGGGCGCGCGCCCGCGACCCACGGCTGGGTACTAAAACCAACGTATATATACGTTGATGTGCCCAGCCGTGCCATTCTGCCGACGTAAATGTGCAGTAGGCGGTCCTTAAGTGGTTAACCATATAAAGTGGTTGTTTATATTTACCACTGAATACAGATATTCAACAATACGGATATTCTTTAAATGTTACATATTAACTCAATGATACACCACATTTTTTTGTTTTATGTCCGATTAAATGAATCAGCCAACTATTTGATAATACAATTTAGGGCTCAACCATTTCTATCAGTCAAATTAAGTTCCAACATTAACCTGTTACTGTTCATGGTCTGGGCAAATCAACTATAGAGAAAAGTTTTTTTTTAAATCTGAAAGGATAGGGTTTGCATTTCTCACAGCAACCAATGTCAAAGCATGTTTTATTTAATTTTTTTAACTCGAAAAGTCATGAAAGGCGAATTTTTCTCTAGGCAATATTCTTTTTCACACCACATATTTTTCAATTGTGCACATGACTGCATGTTGCATGCTTAATCTTAGCCAGAAGGTGACGCATTTATTGTGCCGTCACACTCACAGCGGCCGGAAAAGGGTGAAAAGAGCTGCTACATCGGTGGTTCGACAGCACTTCCCTATTGATTTCAATGGGCAGGGGCGCTTTAGAAGCGATGTCATGGTTTGTAGTGTAATTGTATTGTGGTTTTTGGACAACTGTACTGATTAAATGAAAATCTTATGATCTAGCATCATGCAGGATGCGTTTGTCCGATCATATCGCGTTTGTCGTGAACAGCTCTCTAAAGCTCTGCACTAAAGATCAGATTATATTCCGATCGCGTCAAATGCAGTATTTTTGTCCGATTTTCAGATCATGTTTACCGGCCATTAGATGTCCACACTGGTTTTCTATTTTTGGGCTGCTTTTGCTTTGTTGATCTTGACAGTAACATTCTTCCTATCCTGACATTCACTGTAGCCGATTTATGGAGGAGCAGTGAGGACAGGACTACAGATTCACGCCTTTTTCATTATACAAGAGAGGTACTCTGTAGCTTACATTATCTAGTTGGGAAGGCCAATAACCTTGTTAGAGATTTCAGTTTAGCTCACAGGAAGTGAACAGGATGTTGAATTTCTGACAGATCAGAAATCATGATGAAGACTATGATTAAGATATGCAAAACTGTTCATTTTGGCTCCCCCGCCAAAAAAAAAAAAGTGTTGCCTTTAATTACAGCTTCTGAAATCTATATACTACTTATTGATCAGTGCAAGGTTTACATTTATTGCTTGGAATGTACCAACAGTAAATGGCTTCAAACATGGTTGGGATAAACAGATCTAGTCAGACCATAAATTTAACAGGGAAAAAAAATATGTAAAAACTACAAAAAAAAAAAAGGGGGGGGGGGGAGGGCAGACTTTGATTACTCAGCCTTTCGCAGACACCACTTTTCTAGGTTTCTATAAATGCCAGAACTGATGGAGCAAGGTAATCATGACTGTACTGTATTCTAGACAAAAGCATTTAAGCCTTGCAATGCACAGCAAAGGGTAGATTATTCCTGGAGTTTGGCTTTAAGTTATGATTCAATGGCACAACTCTGTGCATAATACTGACAGCTTTCTACAGTTAGGTACCCAAGCACATGACCCGTCATGCAATGCTGGGTGTTGAGTAGTGAAGTGAAGAAAGGGAAGTAGGAACAACTTTCGGGCCAAGAGAAAATTGTTCCCACGGGAACTACATAACAGGTTCTTAAAACAGAAAATGAAAACAGACAACTCTAAAAGTGCAACGTTAAAAGATAGGTGTCAAAGCCATCTATTAAAAAGTTACACTTTAAGCAAAAAGGTAGGGCAAAGGCTGTCCCGTGACAACAATGCTTGCATTCATGAAGCAACTAAAGTATGTCAATATGACAGTAGTGTTCTATAGCACCATTTTAATATTTTAAAAAAAGGATGCAAAGTTCCTGTGTCAGCAAAAAACTCAGAATGACAAAACTTCACATGAAAAATGTGAGACATTTCCTCTGGTTATTCAAGGCAAGTGGATACATTTCAGAAACTCTTCTGCTTAGATGTCGGGGAAGGGTGGCTGTACATAGTCCGAAATATGCAGCTTATTACATTACTTTTTAACAGTAAGCTTAAGGGTCTGTCAGAGCCTGGATTAACGGCTTACCCAGCCCCTTTCAGAATTAAGGAGAGCCAACTTTTTTTCCCAGCTTTCTCCTTTTAAGGGATTAGGCAAGTTTTGCATTAAAAAAACATCTCTATACAAACCCTAGTAAAACTCCACCCCATCAGAGAGAAAATATTATATAAAAAAGTATATATTCTGGAGCAATCTAGGTACTCAAACTGGGATAAAGTACCTGCTCGATTTATTTCTTGAGAGATGGGAGGCACCATCATGTTGGTTTCCATTTGCTGAGAGTTGTCCTGGGTCATCTGATCTTCAGGAGGCATATAAGCTGGAGGTGGGGTGTCCGCTGAAAGACATTTTAACAAGGAAACTACTTAATGCTGCAGATAAGTTCACCAAAATTCAACCAGTGTTTGAAGAATGGCAGTTGTAGCAAATGGTTGGGCAAAAAAAAAAAAGACTACATCAGTCTAGTACAGGCACAGAAACTCTGACCAACTGTCTTGCCATTTCCTTTACAGGACAATGTGTTTTTTCCATAAATTGCCTCTTTCGTTCTCCTGTGGCATGTCTTTAAGCCAGAGACGACCTTTTCAGTTTGTGGATTTATACTTCGGAAGCCGGCTCTTTAGGCACCCGTGCAAGCAAGCTCCTGGGTCGATGAAGAGCATGACCATAGACCAACAGTGCCTTGCAAGCCATTGCTCTATCGCCTCTCAGCAAGTTTACCGATGACAGCAACCAACTGCACCACTGCCCTCTGTATCTGTCCCCAAAAATTGTAATTTATGGTCAGATTGTGTCAGCAAAATTGCAAATCGCCGCGCTTACCAGCAAAAATAAATAAAAAAGTACCTAAATCCCTCTCGTTTGTAGATGCAATAACTTTTGCGAAAACCAATCAATATACATTTATGAAGAGTGTGTGTGCGTTATACACATATAAACAGATGAATACAATTATATAATCTTTTGGATATGCATTATAGGAAAACTATTTTTTACTAAGTGTTGGCCTTTTATTTATAGGGCAAAAAATAAAAACTGCAGAGGTGATCAAAAACCACCAAAAAAAAAAGCTCCATTTGTGGGTTAAAAAAAGGGGGGACGTCAATTTGGGTACAGTTTTGCACGACTGTGCAATGGTATGTTAAAGCGATGCAGTGCCGTACCGCAAAAAAAGGGATTTTTAAATACAGCTTACCTGTAAAATCCTTTTCTTGGAGTACATCACGGGACACAGAGCGGCATATTCATTACTATATGGGTTATATGGAGTACCTTCAGGTGTGGACACTGGCAATCTCAAACAAACAGGAAGTCCCTCCCTATATAACCCCCTCCCCTAGAGGGAGTCCCTCAGTTTTGTAGCAAGCAGTATGCCTCCCAAAATGTTCCCAAAAAGAGGGGTGGGAGCTCTGTGTCCCGTGATGTACTCCAAGAAAAGGATTTTACAGGTAAGCTGTATTTAAAAATCCCTTTTTCTTTCTCGTACATCACGGGACACAGAGCGGCATATTCATTACTATATGGGATGTCCGAAAGCAATGCTTTAATGAGGGGAGGGAGACATCTTCCAAAGAAGGATTTAATTTAGAGGTATACTCAAATACTAGTAAATCCAACTTAAACGAGAAATGTAAATCTCAAATCAAATCAAGGGAGCCCCCTCAGATCCTGAGGAGCTTGAATCGCGGCCTGTAGTACTGACTGCCCAAAGGCTGTATCCGCATTCCTTCTTACGTCCATTTGATAAAATTTTGTAAACATGTGGACTGACGACCACGTTGCTGCCTTGCATATTCGAGCCAGAGATCTGATGATGATGTGCTGCCCAGGAGGTGCCCATGGCCCTGGTAGAATGGGCCTTTGCCGACAAAGGAGGAGGCAACCTCTTCAAACCGCAGGCCTGAACGATTAATTGTTTAATCCATCTTGCGATGGTGGATCAAGCAGCTGCCTGACCCATCTTGGGCCCTTCCGGTAAAACGAACACCACATCTGTTTTCCGAACCTTCTCTGTAGCTTTAAGATAGGCCTTTATGGCCCTGACAATATCCAACGTATGCAGCAACCCCTCCTTTCTAGAGGTGGGTTTTGGAAGAAGGATGGAAGTACCACATCCTGGTTCAGGTGGAAACTGGATATAACCTTTGGTAGAAAGGAAGAATGAGGACGGAACCCCGCCCTATCCTTATGTAAAATGAGATATGGTTCCTTACAAGATAAGGCTGCCAATTCCGATACTCTCCTGGCCGAAACTATGGTGATCAGAAATACCGACTTTCTAGTCAGTAAAACCAAGGTACCTCAGCCAACGGCTCAAGGGGTTGTTTCTGTAGAGTTGACAGAACAAGATTTAAGTCCCATGGACAAAGTGGTGATTTGACCGGAGGATTAACACGTAAGACTCCCTGTACGAAGATCTTAACCAGCGAGTGGGCGGCCAGCGGCCTCTGAAACCACACTGATAAGGCTGAAATCTGTCCCTAGATCGTGCTTAATGTCAGGCCTTTATCCACTCCTAGCTGGAGGAAACGTAATACTCTATCAATGTTATACTTGCGGGAAACCCATCTCTTAGCCTCACACCAGCCTACGTAGGCCCTCCAAACCCTGTAACAAAATTACCCTGGAGGCCGGCTTTCTATCCTCAATGAGGGTAGGGATTACCTGCCTAGACAGACCTCTACCCCTGAGAATCAGGGATTCAGCCGCCAGGCCGTCAAATTTAGACGCCGTAATGCAGGGTGGAGGATCGGGCCTTGTGAGAGTAGGTCTGGCCCTAGAGGAAGAGTCCAAGGGCCTCCCGCTGCCAATTTCAGGACTAGTGAGTACCATGCCCTCCGGTACCAAGCTGGGGCTACCAGGATAACCAGCCTGTGGTATGATCCTGCGCCGCAGGCGGGGTAGTAACTGCAGTGGGGGAAATGCATATAGAAGTTATGATTGATGCCAAGGGCAAACCAACACATCGGTTCCGCAGGCCATAGGGTCCCTCGTTCGAGACATGAACCTGTCTAGCTTCTTGTTGAATCCTGATGCCATGACCTCCACGTCTGGCACTCCCCACTTCTGGCAGATTGTCTGAAAAAACTTGTGGATGCAGAGACCACTCCCCCGGCGACAGGGTTTGGCGACTTAGGAAGTACGCCTGCAGGTTGTCCACCTCGGAAATGAATGTCGCCGATATGCAGGGTACATAAACCTCTGCCCACCGAAAAACCAAGTTCCTCTCACTCTGAGTGGCTTGACTCTTGGGTTCCCCCTTGGTGGTTCACCTATATGCCACCGCTGTGGCCTTGTCTGATTGACTTCTCACCGAGGACCCCTGTAATCTGGATGTCTATGCCAGGAGGGCTAGCTGAGCCGCTCAGAACTCCCAGACCTTGATGGGCAGCTGCCTCTCCGCCTCTGCCCAAGTTCCTTGGCGAGTGAACTTGTTCAAGACCGCTCTCCAGCCTTCCAGACCACTGGGCAGAACCAAGCTGCTAGAATTGCTGCCTGTAGGACACGAGCGTGGAAGCGTGTGGTATTGCCTCGAACATGGCCATCGCATACATAGGCGAATAGTTGGCTCTTTTTTGCTTAGAACCAACTGAATCAATCTCTTGATAGCCTCGACCTTTACCAGGGGCAGGAACATCCATCTTCTGTTCTGTGTCTAATCTCGTGCCGAGATATTCCAACTGCTTTGTAGGTTGAAATGCTGATCTTTCCCCGGTTTAGGACTCAGCCGAACCTCTCGAGGTACTGAACCATGAGGGCTACTACGCATTCCACCAAGGAAGCGAGTGATCTTATGATTAAGAGGTCGTCCAGGTATGCTAGGACCGAGATCCCTTGGATCCTTTGGACTGACTAGAATAGGAGCTAGGACCTTCGTGAATACCCGGGGGCCGTAGCCAGCCCGAAGGGGGGCGCCACAAATTGGAAGTGACGCTGTATCACTGCGAAGCGTAAAAACAAAAATATTTGATGTGGCTGAAAGACCTGGTACATGAAGGTAACCCTCCTTTATGTCTATAGAAGCCCGATCCTTCTGGAGTGTGGCGGCTGCTGGCCAAACGGATTCTATCCGGAAAGAGCGAACCCTTAGGTAAGCATTTAAACCTTTTAGGTCCAAAATTGGTCTGACATTGCCGATGAGCCTTGGTATGACAAACAGATTGGAATAGAAACCTAGCCCCTGTTCTTGGGCTGGTACCTCTACCATTATGCCCTGGTAAAGCAGGTGATCCAATGCTGCCCGCATTGAGGCCTTCCTTGTGGAGGAAATTTTAAAAATTCTAATCTGTAGCCTGCGGCCACAGATGATCGGACCCCCTCTGTCGGGGACCGATCCCCAGAGGCCTGTCCTTGCCATCCATTGTTAAAAGTTTGATCGCGCAGGAGGACCGTACTGCCTGAAATTTGAGGGCCCTGGAACCGGGGGGAGCTGCCCCTTTTAAACGCAGGACCCCGGAACTTCCTTTGACTGGTAAAAGGGTACTTTTGCCACTTGAAACAGTCTGAATGTATTTATCCAGATCTTTCCATGGAAGGGCAAACCTGCCAGCAGTCTTTTACATGGGGCTCGGCCACCCAGTTCTTCAACCAAAAGAGCCTTCTCATATGCACTAAAAAATAGTGACAACGAGACGCCTGCTGGATGGAGTCTTTTTATAGCCTCTACCGCAAAGCACAGAGCTCTGGGAATATCCAATAACTCCTCTGCCTATCGGGCAGGGATGTCTAAGCATCTGTTTTGTCTGGTTCCTTAATGCCTGAAAAAAACTCCAATTGTAGCCACTGCTGGCTGTAGCCAGGGATGCTGGAAAAAGTGTCTAAACGTTTATCGACCGGGACCTTAAACATTTGTATGTTTCCCCTTAGGCCAGTTAATGATTTATTCACCCATGAGATGGCTGCGTCCACCGTTGGGAGCGCCCCCTTTCTTTAGAAAAATGTCTTTTCCATAGGGTAAATAACAGAAAACCTTCCAGGTGGTCTCCCATCCAGGCACTAACCAGGCCCTACCCTGCTTAGCCTCCGAGATCAGACGAGATCGGGCGCTTTCCGGGAGATGCGGCCTCAAGGACCTCACGGGTAGTTGAAAAGCAGTGCCCGAACCGGGACCTGAACCCTGGACCCTCAGATCAAAAGTCCGATGCTCTACCAACTGAGCCATCCGGGCCCCTTTTAAAGAGCACTTGGTCAGGGGAAAGAGTGCCTGCAAGCACAAATATTTCCTGGCAGACGTGCATAAAGACTACCCTCTCGTCAGCTTTAGGCGGCAGAAAAAATTCTGTCCGGTCGTCCCAATCCTGGAAAAAACCAATTCCTCTAACAGAGGATGGGCCAGAAAAGCTGCGTTGCTTAAAGGCGCTTTTAAAAGAACCCAAAGAGGATACCGCAGGAACCTGAGGCTCTGGAAATGGCAAATTGAATGCCAAGCGGACCATGTCTGTCAAAGACTGGACCCACAGACTCTCCGCCTGGGAGGCTGAAAACGATTCTACAGTGGTAGATCCTCTAGGTTCTGTCCCTTTTGGCGATGGGGATCTAGTCCGCTTCTTGCCAGAAAAAGAGCCAGCGATCATAGCTGTTAACCTCTTTTCTCTAGCCCCCCTAGGGTGACGGCTAGCATCTCCTCTGTGATAACACAGGGTTGGGCCGACCTGGGCCAGCCTCAGCACCAGACCCCCTTAATGGCTTATCCAGGGTGACCCCTATAGGAATAACCTGTGGGGAAAAGTATTGGCATATTATCAGAACCAGAGGAGGAACCCCTTTGTCTTTGCCTTTTCTCTTTTTTTTTTTTTTTTTTTTCTTTTTTTTTGATCCTGAACCCTTGGAAGCCATAATACAAAACCGAAGGACTCCGCTTACAACACCAGACTGTTATAGCCAGGAGTACAAAAAAATAAGGTTTAGGGGACAATAGGATCACTAATGCCCCAAAACCGGTGGGGCTCAGTATGTTTTCTTTTATATATTATTCACCACATACAGCCCCACCCCCAACATGTTTGCCAGCATTCAACCTGTTGCCAAGGGGATTTTGGCTTAACAAAAAGTATTGGAGCTGACTCCAGTATGTAGTACCCCTTCTCGCCACCGGGAGTCACTGTGCTGCCAGCTCTACGTCCTCTCTCTCCAGCTCAGCTCTGAACTGAGCTAAGAACGCGCCTGCTGTGTATAACAGCAATTAAAGGCACGCCCACTCTACACTGCAGTCACACTCCCCGCCCCCCCCCCCCCTCCCGAACGGCGCGAAAATTTTCTATATGCATGCGCGCGTGCACGCACGCGACTGTCGGGGGAGGAGAGCCCAGGAGGAGACGCACTCTGGAGCCCAGGACTGCAGGTTGGAGGACGCATCAGGCAGCAGATTTGAATCCCGGCAAGGTAAGGCTAACACAGGCCCCTAAGGAGTCCCTTTAGCCTAGAGACAGATCTTCTTTTTTTTTAAAGATCTTCAACCAGCGAGCAGCAGGTAGCTAGCAAACATACATAGATAGGTAGGGGGATCAAGTTATGGGGGGAAACATTTCAGGGCATCCTGTCTATCAGACATAGTGACCATGGTGCCAATGCAGAGCATACTCAGGCTACCCCCCTTAAGATCTCCCCTGGAGAGCCTGCTGTCGAACCAAGTCCCGCAGGCTCCCCTCTTACCTGCTCCATGCCGCAGGACGTTTTGCAAAACGGTCCAATCTTCTCCCATCTCCGTGGGTAGCGTAGTAGACCTTCAGGCCCTGGGGTCCTATGAAGGTACCCACTGTCCTGGACCTATATAGCACCCTGGCAAACAGGAACTTATGGTCTTTACAAACTCCAAGTCCTGGGCCCAGGGTCCAGCCCTCCAAAGAGGAGCATTATAGGCAAAACCCCACGGTTTGGGGCCCGGGTACTGTCCACTTTGGCACTGAGGCTCCTTGGACAGATCCGGTTAGCCTGCCCTTAATCCCAAGGATGTGGAGCAAAGCTATTCCGTGACCAACACCTAAGACACTGGCGAAAAAACTGAGGGACTCCCTCTAGGGGAGGGGGTTATATAGGGAGGGACTTCCTGTTTGTTTGAGATTGCCAGTGTCCACACCTGAAGGTACTCCATATAACCCATATAGTAATGAATATGCCGCTCTGTGTCCCGTGATGTACGAGAAAGAAAAAAGGCCTGGTCATTAACCACTTACAGACCCCTTCATGCCGATATACATCCACAGAATGGCACTGCTGGGCACATCAACGTACCTGTACGTTGCCCTTTAAGCCCAGCCGTGGGGTCGCGGGCACACGACCCGGACCGAAGCTCCGTGACCCACGGACCTGATCGCCGCTGGAGTCCGGCGATCGGCCCCCAGAGCTGAAGAACAGGGAGAGTTGTGTGCAAACACAGCTTCCCCATTCTTCACTGTGGCGCCGTCATCGATCTGTTCCCCTTTATAGGGAAACAAATAGATGACGCCACACGTCTTGCCCCGCCCCCCTACAGTTAGAAACACAAATTAGGTCACACATAACCCCTTCAGCGCCCGCCTTGTGGTTAACTCCCAAACTGCAATTGTAATTTTCACAGTAAACAATGCATTTTTAATGCTTTTTTGCTGTGAAAATGACAATGGTCATAAAAATGTGTCAAAATTGTCCCAAGTGTCCGCCATAATGTCGCAGTCACGAGGAAAAAAATAAAAGCTGATCACCACCATTAGTAGTAAAAAATAGTTAAAATGCAATAAAACTATGCCCGATTTTGTAAACGCTATAAATTTTGCGCAAACCAATCGATAAACGCTTATTGCGATTTTTTTTACCAAGAATAGCTAGAAGAATACGTATCAGCCTAAATGGAGGGAAAAAAAATTACATATTTTTGGGGGATATTTATTAGGGCAAAAAGTAAAAAATATTACTTTTCAAAATTGTCGCTCTATTTGTGTTTATAGCGCAAAAAAAAAAAAAAACGCAGAGGTGATCAAATACCACCAAAAGAAAGCTTTGTGGGGAAAAGGACGCCAATTTTGTTCCGGAGCCGCGTCGCACGACCACACAATTGTCAATTAAAGCGGCACAGTGCCGAATCGCAAAAACTGGCCAGGTCCTTTAGCTGCCTAAAGGTCCGGGTCTTAAGTGGTTAAGGGGGCAAATCCTTCTGGGTCTGAACTGGTTTTCACATGCAAGAAATACAGTGGCAATAAATAAAAATCTATGCGTTTTACACTTTTACTTCACGTACACTGTTTTACACTACTCAATGTAGGTCCAGTGAAACAAGCCAAAATACATAGTTTCTAAAATATTTCAGTCCCCACCAATATGCTGCGTTGGTGGTGTGTTCTTGGTGAAAATGGAACATACGGCATTTAAATGCAACATAATGCATGCTGAAACAAAACTCCAAAAGTAAATAAAAGAATGCATTTTGGCCTTTACTGAAAAAACCCTCCCACATCAATGCAGTATGTTGGAAAAAACAAAACAAAAAAAAACACGCAAGTTCAACATTTAGCATGCTGGAAGAGGTGCGAATACAGCCTTAAGACTGCCATCACACATATTCCATATACCCATTCATATTGCTTGTACCACTATGGCAGTTGAAAAGCTGTCAGCAACCAAAAAAAGCAAAACACATACCTGGAATCTGGAAGGGACTTCCTGGATCTGAACTTGCTGGAGAGTGGGGATAGGTACTGCTACTTCCAGGAGAATTTGGGTAACTGCTGTTGGGCGAGTGTGGAAAAGGGTGGCTGTTTGGCTGCTGGAAAGAATCTGGAAAAGTGGCGTTGTGTGGCATGTGGGGCTCACTGGGCTCCATGGTACGGAATTGAGCCAGAAGACTATGCTGTGAGTTGTACTCGCTGTGCCTTGGAACAAGGACTGGAGGAAGGACTACAAAAAAAAAAAAAAGAAAGAAAAAATAAATAAAATTTAACTGCACATAAATTAAGTGTAAACGTAAAATTCTCTGCAAACCACCAAATACACAGATGAAATGCAGAGGGAAGCCGTTTTTCCTGCCAAACATTTGTATTTGTCCATCCAGTTTGGGAATTTACACATTTTGTCACCCTGTTTTGCATGGTAGGTGACCCGATTCTCTCCGCTGTGGTTAATTAACACCCAGGTCGCCACTTTTCTAGTAGGCATTTAAAAAACATTCAAACTGAAGCCAAGTGAAAGGTTACCTCCATGCAAATCCTCATCACCAACTATTATGCCGCGTACACACGGTCATTTTTTGTCTTGTAAAAAACACGACGATTTTCAAACTTCATTTTAAAAAACTACGTTGCCTACACTATGGTTTTCTGAAAATGCTCTTGCAAAGCTTGGTTACGTACACCACGTTCGACGGCACTCTGTTCCATTGAAGCTCCCGTCTCATAACTTGCTGAGCTTGCGCAGGTTTAAAAATGTTTTAAACGTTTTGCCCACACGATCATTTTTTATGACACAAAAAACAACATTCTGAAAGGCATAAAAAATTCAAGCATGTTCGGAAAAAAATGGTCGTTTTTTTGAAGACATAAAACAACATTTTGCCCACACAATCATTTTAAATGACGTTTTTTAGAACGTTTAATTGCATCACAAAAAACGACCATGTGTATGCTGGATTAGGCCTTTTGTATGCTCAAAAAAAAGGTACAGCAACTTCATGCAAGCATTACATTTAAAATCCCAGTGCAGCAAACCTTTAACAAACAGCAGATCACATGGGACTATGTTTACAAGCTTTGGTTCATTATAAAGTTAACTGCACTAAGGCATTGAAATCAAAGCAGACACTGGAGGGAGGTGCCATGTTCCAAACAGGCTGTATGCAGTTAAACCCAAAGCTCTGCACACATTGTGGAAAAGCTAGTAGAGGGAATTTTGAGAAAGATCTTATTTACACAGTCTGCTGATGAAGTTTGACTTTGTGAGGTATGGAGAATACACCATGTTGCTCGGCCACCATAGACTCTGCAACCACAGGTACCAGTCAGCGTTGATCGGAGAATCAGTCCCATGATCCATTGGGGGTTATTTACAAAAGGCAAATCCACTTTGCACTGCAAGTGTGCACTTGGAAGTGCAGCCGCTGAAAATCTAAAGGGGAATATGCAAGGAAAATAAATGACAGCATTTTTGCTTGCAGACGAGTGGATAAAATCAGCAGAGCTTCCCCTCAGATCTACAGCAACTGCACTTTCAAGTACACTTGTAGTGCAGAGTGGCTTTCCCTTTAGTAAATCAACCCCATTGTGTTATTTTTTTTTGAACAGCCATGTGGGGGTTAGCAAAATATCATGGGTCTAACAAAAGGAAAAATGAATTCAGGACACAGATAACTAACTTTTGCTGCGGCCTCAGCTAGAGAGCGAATGAACAGGAATCATTCTGTACAAAGGCTCCCTAGTCAGTCACAACCTGAAGCACTGTTAACTCAGTAAATCGACATTAAGTAAGGCTCCATTCCCACCAGAAACAAGGGGCGAGGAGGACTGACAATATATGGGCCATGATAAGCCTACGGGTGACAATGTTCAAGGCTTTACTAGCCACCATCAGAGTATTTTCCGTTCTCCCCTGTAGCTTGTGTCACCAGAGCAGCCTAAAAAATGGGAACTATAATAAAGTACAACTAGAATAAAAGTTTTTTTTTTTTTTAAAGGGATTAATTTTGACATACCCCAATATGGAGGAGTCCCTCTTTACCATCACCAAAAGTAATAGAATCAAATTTGAGTCATAAATGAAGCAGGAATAGGAGGGCACATGTTCCAATGGTGACACCATTTCTTGTGACAACCAGGGGTTCGCACACTATTGGGGGGGGGGGGGGGGTCCTCGCCTTTTGTTTTGGCTTTGGGACAGGAAGGGGAGCAAAATCTCCCCCATGGGACACATGTCAATACTACAAACTCTTCTTACTCTATCGGAAATGAAAACCTTTAGTTCCACTTTAAAACACAGCTAGCACAAGCACCCAAGTATTGCTTCATATTACCATCTTAAAAATAAAAAATAAATAAAAACACTTTTAACTTGCTGATAAGAGCAAAGTGATAGCAGGGGGTGCCTGCATTATGCTCCATGCACACTGAAGCTGATAAACTGCAGTTTATTGGCGTTTTGGCTTTTTTTTTTTTAAAGCCCATAAACTAAACTTTTTTTTAGTGTTAATGAGCTTTGGAGTTTATTGGATTTTTTTCTGAACGCCCAAAATTTGCGTTCAAAAAGTGCCGTTTTTCGGCAAAACACCGAAAAACGCTCAAGAAACACAGAACACCGAAAACGCCATTTTTTTTTAATGTTTTTTTATCCATAAAAAAAAAAAAAAAAAAGTAAAAAAAAAAAATAAAAGCTGATAAAAGCAGATAAAAGCCATTGCAAAAACGCTAAAAACTTTGCAAGGCTCCCTGCAAAGCTACTGGCGTTTTTTTTATAGCTTTTATCAGCTTCAGTGTGCACGGAGCCTTACAAGCCTGGCATAAAATGTGAAATCTTGACAGAACATTTTAAATGTGTATGCCAACATTTAGCCAACTGGATTGGAATTTAGGCTTAAAACATATGTTTGACTTGATTTTTAAATTCCTAATTTATGGAAAAGGCACCTCACATAAGCAAATGAACAATGTACAACGGTAAGCAAAAGTCCTTAGTACCAAGTTACAAATCAACCAGCGACACCACACCCAGTCAAATGACAGTGTGCCACAAAATTGCTTTGAGTGGTACTGAGGGTAATTTTTAGCTGCAGTTATTACTATATTTAGGTTCTACACACACTTGCTTTCTTTTCATGCTTGCTTGTTTATACTGGCATAAATAAATCCTGTCTGGACAGTACGCAGAGACAAAACACATACGATTTGTAGTAGTGATATTGCCATCAAGGTGGTAAAAAAACTTCAGGGCAAAAACTAAAAAAGTAAAGCATTCATAAAGGACAAACACAATTGTTCACACATACACAAAAGGGAACAGTGCATCCAATGAACTACTGTATTTTGTTGTACCAGTGTTCTCCCCCACTTATATGATTTTTCTGTGCTGTATGCCGACACTAGTAGAGGTTTTGGCCCACTACAACTTGTGTAGGCCCCTTTCACACTGGGGCGGGAGGTTCGCTGAAGGTATAGCGGCACTATTTTTAGTGGAGCTATACCGTCGTAATTGTGGTGGTATTTGGCTGCTAGAGGTGCGGTTTTAACCCCCCGCTAGTGTCCGAAAAAGGGTTAATACTGCCCGCAATGCGCCTCTGCAGAGGCGTATTACCAAGGTGTTCCATCACTTTAAATGGGAAGGAGCGGTGGAGGAGTGGTAAACACACCGCTCCTTCACTGCTCCAAAGATTCTGCTAGCAGGACTTTTGGAGCGGTCCTGGTAGCGCACCGCTCCAGTGTGAAAGCCCACGTGCTTTCTCACGGAGACTGCAGGGCAGGAGTTTAGGCGCTATTTTAAAAAAAAACTCCTGTGAAAGGGGTCTTACTATAGGACAGAGATATGCAATTAGCGGTTCTCCAGCTGTTGCAAAACTAAAAGTCCCAGCATGCCTCTGGGTGTAATGCTTGTGGCTGTCAGAGTCCTGCTATGCCTCATGGGAACTGTAGTTCTGCAACAGCTGGGAGGTCTGCTAATTGCATAACCCTGCTATAGGACATGGTTTCTCCAACTTATGTTTAGTGCTAGTCATTCCCTGTTTCTTCCATGTTTCCTCAGCCAGTTTTAGTACTGCTCCAAGATGGGGCTTGGTAAAATCATTGTTTTCTTAAACTTCAAAAGGGTCTGGGGAAAAAAAAAAACAAGAAAAAAAAGTACCATGTACTGCTAGTAGCTGAAGCAAAAAATGCATTGGATGCAGCGTATTGAAGAGTAAGGCAGGTCATGGGTTGTGAAGAGTAAGGCAGGTCATGGGTTAAAAGAAAACTGCTCAATAACCCCATCAGAGTGTGTTATCACTGCTCCATTTCATTTTGACAGTGGAAGGCTTGCCAGCCATCAAAATATAAATGATCACCACTGGCAGCCATTGCCACCAGCAGTGGGGGTGGACACACACAACCTTGTCTGGCCAATACATTAACTTACAACCAGTCTGCCCATAGCTCGAATATTATTTGTCTGGTTCCTACTGAACAGGACACATTTTGATCAGTCTATAGTCAGCTTTAAGCGGCTTGTGGGTGGTGCTAAAAATCAGATGACCACTGTCCAGACTGGCAGTCTAGGGAGGTAGGTCAATGCATAGAGCAGAATTTGAAACAGGACAACCAGCATTCATATGCCGAAATGGTGGCCAGTCTGTGTCCCAAGAAAACATTCTACATAGAAGCTCAAGTGCTGTAAACAAAAAAGCAGCAACTGATCTAGGCCGACACTAGATTGACATCTCATGGTTTTCAATGCATAACTTTACTTAAGAATGCTCTACTGAAGACCTGGCGATCAGGCCAGCACTAGAGGAAACCTGCTCAAATCCCACAAATCTAAGCAGCCTACCACTGAAAGCCAAAGATGTCATATGACGGCCAGCTAGTGGTTAAAGCAGGGAGCTCTCCAATAGCACAGTCTGCAAATAAAAAAAAAAAATTTAGCCATTGACCCCCATCATGCCTCCTAGTTTCATATTTGACAGGCCCAATTCAGCAAGATATGACGAGATGGCACAACTGCTTGTCAAACTATCCCAAGCCACTCCATGCAGAGGCTCAACACACCCTTCATTAGTTTCTAATCGGAATCAATAGCGATTTTCCCTTACGGGCACAACAGTACTCCACTTCTGTTATCCCGCATATGGAGGTATTTCTCCATAGCAGCAGAAAGTGAAAGTGTAGCACACAACTACCTAAATTTGTCACATATGCCAAAAAGAAAAAGAAAAGCTGTTCCGTGGCTTTCATGATTTTAGGCACAAAACCTTCTAAAACAGCCATAAACATAATCCCCAGAAACATGTCGCAAATGCTTTATTGAATCATCCCCGGTGTACATAACCTTTCAGGCAAAACGCACTTGTATTTCTCATGTGATCCATAAAACTGAACACTAGATACAATTGTATATCCATGAACAGCTTCTATAATAAACGCTTATACAATGGATTCCTGTTGCTTGTATTGGTATATAAAAAGAAAAAAGTGCAGCCAAGTACTCTTCATCCAAACCATTAGAGACCACCCAAAGTGGTCAATACATAGCGATGAATAAAAGACGTTATAAAAACGTGTGCGCTGCAGACTGGTGTATAGTGCAGCTCGCCCGGGTGCCTATCCTGTTGGATGAACTGAAAAGTGTTTTGTACATGCAGTCACTACAGAGATGAGAGAGCAGAACGTGGGTGGGCAAGAACCAACGTGTGTTGGATGCTACAGATTCCTCCTTTTATACCTTCCCCACTTCTAATTTTAGACAAGGCCCACAATTTCATCTAACAGCTGATGTATAATTTGCTAATTATACACGTGGAACAGCCAGACTGCTACATAACCTTAACAGCTGAAAAGGAGGCGGCCATGAAAGTATGAAAATGGATGTTTGTATAGCTGCCCAGCATGGTGCCATATAACAGGTGCTAACGGACATGGAATTGGTATTATGCTGAAATAAGTTTTCTTGATCATGGTATAGAAATCCAACAGCTTCAGATTATTGAACATCCCTAATGGCAAGGCTGAAAACCGTTGTGAAACTTCAGGAACAAAAATGTTTGTTTCTGCAGCAGTTGAGACCTCATTCACACTGGCAATGACGTGCTTATGTGTGAATCAGGTATTCTTAATGCATAGGTTTTTTTCCCCAGGAGCATATTAGAAAAAAAAAAAAAAAAAGCAAGGGCAGGCCCTACATAGTTAACAGGCTTGTGTTGAAGCCCACTGCTATGCTGCCACACTTAGAGCCCATTCACACAGGGGCAACACGACTTCCAGCACAACTTTGGGAGGCAACTTGGACAGGACTCGAGTATGAATCATAAGGCAACTTACAAGGCAACTTCAAGTCGCCTCCAGGACAGTACAAGGCTTAAAAAAGGTTGGGCTCAGCATTGCACCCCAAGCCCACCCACTTGTAACAATAGCGAATATTAGCCATTGTCTTCCTGATTGGCCAGGAGGAGAAGGATGGATATGGTTGGCCGGTAGGAGAAGCAAAGGAAGCTGCGGATGGGAGAGAGCAGGCAGAGCTGGGGATTCTTACCAAGTTTGTTATTTTAAATGGTTTACTTTTTCCATTCTGTTAGTTATTTTTTACTTTTATTGTGGGGGGGGGGGGGGGGGGGGGGGGGGGGGGGGGAGATCTCAGTGTTCTAAAAAACAGACCCCAATATCTATTTGGCATAGAGAAAGGGACTGAAGATGGCCATTTTCTCTGTAGCACTTTACTTGAATGAATAAGGGAGATTCTCATTCAAATCAGAAAGTCTGATATTCATGGTTACTATGTATCAGCTGTCAATAGGAGGTCTAGGAGCGATCACTGTCTGCACCCGCTCTACTACAGGGGGGTGTGGGAAGCTTGAACACTCGTTTAAGCCCTTACTTCACCCCTGACGCATTTGAACACCCCCCCCCCCAGCAACATCTGAAGCCGGCAGGAGCGACATAGGAGGGATGCCAGCTAATGATGGTAGCTGCAGGGATCCAGTTGGGATACGGTAGGGCTATGGTCTACTCAGTCAATATAAAGTTCTCACAAAGACCCCAATGTATGAAAGCATATGCCTAGCACATTCATGAGAAAAAGTTGTCCCGGCTACCTGTAAAACCCCATGGCACAAATCTTCTCATTTTGCTTCTCAGTGCCATAGTCTGTGGTTGGACATGGTATACATGTTTAACTTGCACAGGCCATAGGAGGAAAAAAAAAGTCAATCATTCTGCCTAATTAAAATACTGATTCCTTTAAGCTTCACACAACTTTAAAGAGCTGAATAAACTTTTCTTCGTTTTTGAAACAAATCCAGCAGGCTTACACAGTAAAAGGGGGCTGCAATATACAGCTGTGACTTCATACCCTCCAACAGGCCTCCCAGCAGTTGTAGACAGATTTTATTGTGTGCCGAGCTTCCCTGAAATGTTTATATTATGTCTAGTTGTGTAAATTGGAGAAAATCCCAGAACAACCAAACTGTGTGCCGACTTCCAAGACTACGTTTACCACAACTATACATTGTGGCACACATGCAAATAAGTCATCATTTGCCCCGTTTGGCAGACTACATTTTATGGCAAAAAAAAAAGGACCCCCCCTCCTTTGGGGGTTAAATTTCCGAACACATTTTACATTCTCTAATCAGTGTTAAAGGATAGGTGTTCACATTCTGTAAAATGTTAGATTCATATCCAGGGTGTAATATGTTACAGCCTTTGCTCCCCCTGATCCCATTTTGATATCTTCTAGGATAGCTCTGAATTTCTGTTGGGATCAACAATTTTTTTTTTTTGTACTTATTGAATAGATAAACACTTTCAGACCAAAAGAGCACAAGCATTAATTGTTAGCGTAAAGTTAGAGTATGTATCACCTTATGTTCCCTGCAGAAGGGTTCTGTGTCAGTTACTCCGTAGTGTCAGAGGATCCAAGTACAGACAAGCAGATAGCATTTTCAGAAAGCAATCTGCAGTAGACCGTTTCTCAATACAAATTACTTTAATCAAAGAAAACACCTGGCAATGGCCTAAACCAGGGGTGCCCAACCTTTTTAAGAGTGAGGGCCACTTAAGCGACTTGGTAACTGATCGCGGGCCAAAATGAGCAGAGCGGGTGGATGGCATGTTAGGGTCTGCTCTGCATATGCAGAGTGGACATAAACAGCACACACTACTTTAGCGGATCGTGTTGGAGGTAGGACACAAGTCGGTTTATGTCTACCACTACGTGAAGGTGAATGGAGGGTCCAATTGGTTGGACTGTCCATGTGAAAGAGGCTCATGGTTGCTTTCACACCGATGCGCTGTAGTTTACCCACTCCGCAGGTGCAATGCAGTGTACCTTTGGCTTTCCTGCACTTTGCAATAGACTTATATTTTGCAGGTTTGGTGCACTTTCAGAAAAGCTCACCAAACTCGCAGGTAATAACAGAAGTCTATGGCTCAGTGCAGGTACCCCACAGGTAAACTAATCTGCACCTACGTATCCGTTTTAAAGCAGCCCAGTAACCACTGCAGAACAGATATACCCATATATACACTGATTTTAGTAATAAACTGACCTTTAATAACCGTATTCTATTCCAGAGCAGGGAGGTCGCGGGGCACATCAAAAGGCTCTGCGGGCCTCATGTGGCCCCCAGGCCATTGGTTGGGACACCCATGTCTAAACTTTGGCACCAAATATTTTTGCAGTCCGTGTTCCCAGTGAGAGGTCAGTATACTTGGCAACAGGAAGAAGAACTCTCTCCAACATGAGGGGAAAGACTTTGATGGTCAGGTGTCCCTATTGCAAGATTTCCCCATTACACCTGTTCCAGTGACAACCGATACATTTTGGGTTTTGTCCCTTTAGAGTACAGGACACAGGTAGAATACACCTGTACCTCCAGGTGATCAGAAACTGGCAAAACCGTTGGGCTGGTTCACACCAGATGCAGTCTGGTGCAATTTTAATCCATCCAAAAAGCATGCAATGCATTTCAGTGTATTCAATAGTACAACATGCTGCATTTCCTCCTCTATAGGGAACACATTTGGAATGTGGCAAAAATTTAAAAAAAAAGGCCAGAACAGAAACTTTGGCGTGAACACACTTAGACAAAACTCCTTGTAGCCTCCCCTATAACCTTACCCCACATCTAAGTCTCAGTTTTACAGAACGCAAGGGAGAGCAAACCAAAAATTGGAAGGAAAGGTGGCCTATGTCCCATCCTCCAAGATCTAGAATTCAGTGTCAACATTCCACAGGCAGCTTTTTCATACATTATGGACATCAAGCAAAGAATAGGATGGGCAACAAGGAAGCAAACAGAACTGTGCCAAAAAAGCACAAGGGTCAAGAGACCTAACTTCAGAGAGCTGATGCAAGTACGTTGCAAACAAAAGCTACATCAGCAGAAGACTGGACATCCGCCCGAAAAATGTTGAAAAAGTATAAACAGAAGACCAGGAGGTAGCTTTACACAACTGAACCGAGGAATGGTGCCAAAATACCCACAGATCTGGTGAAATGAGCGTGTAAAAGCCCAAGAGGAGATTACTCTATAAGAATGTAGGCTCTTGAAATCAGAGCCATCGGGCAATGATAGACTTCGAAGTAAGGAAACCGAGTAAGGTCCATAACACAGGACAAAGAATATATTCATCTGATTGGAGCAGTAGCCCTGAGGAAAGCCAGTTCAGAAACACATCTGGCAGGCATGATCGTGACCAAAAGAGGCTACTTTTCATGGGGATCATCTAGGGAGATATCCAGGTTCAATGGATGGTTTTTGCAGAGCAGAAACAAACAATTTGAGATACAAAAAAAAAGGTGCTGCAAGGGTGACTTGTTAGAGCCGGTGTATCGTCATACTCTGCTCCCAATCACAGACTGCTCCGGAAGTGCTGTGGAGGCCAACTGCTGATGCGTTCCAAGCGCATCTGCGATGCGTTTTAATGCATTTACGGCAGTGCACACCAGCAAAACCTCGTTCAACATCCAGGCTCTTTCCTTAACATCCCCATGGATTGGAGGATCTTAAAAAAAGAGCCAGGAGGCCGAGCGAGCCGTCCGAGCAAAGCGAGGACGTGAGGCCGACTGGCCACTTTCCCCTAAGTCCACGTCGCTCTGAATGACGGCGTCGCTGGTGTGCAGTGCCGTAAATGCATTGGAACGCATCGCAGATGTAATGTAGTTTGGGTACAATGTAGCATGACCGCGCAATTGTCATTCAAAGTGCAACAGCGTTGAAAGCTGAAAATTGGTCTAGGCGGGAAGGTGTAAAAGTGCCCTGTATGGAAGTGGTTAAAGTAGTATTGAACACAAAAAAGGGATTTTTAAATACAGCTTACCTGTAAAATCCTTTTCTTGGAGTACATCACGGGACACAGAGCGGCATATTCATTACTATATGGGTTATATGGAGTACCTTCAGGTGTGGACACTGGCAATCTCAAACAAACAGGAAGTCCCTCCCTATATAACCCCCTCCCCTAGAGGGAGTCCCTCAGTTTTGTAGCAAGCAGTATGCCTCCCAAAATGTTCCCAAAAAGAGGGGTGGGAGCTCTGTGTCCCGTGATGTACTCCAAGAAAAGGATTTTACAGGTAAGCTGTATTTAAAAATCCCTTTTTCTTTCTCGTACATCACGGGACACAGAGCGGCATATTCATTACTATATGGGATGTCCGAAAGCAATGCTTTAATGAGGGGAGGGAGACATCTTCCAAAGAAGGATTTAATTTAGAGGTATACTCAAATACTAGTAAATCCAACTTAAACGAGAAATGTAAATCTCAAATCAAATCAAGGGAGCCCCCTCAGATCCTGAGGAGCTTGAATCGCGGCCTGTAGTACTGACTGCCCAAAGGCTGTATCCGCATTCCTTCTTACGTCCATTTGATAAAATTTTGTAAACATGTGGACTGACGACCACGTTGCTGCCTTGCATATTCGAGCCATAGAGATCTGATGATGTGCTGCCCAGGAGGTGCCCATGGCCCTGGTAGAATGGGCCTTTGCCGACAAAGGAGGAGGCAACCTCTTCAAACCGCAGGCCTGAATGATTAACTGTTTAATCCATCTTGCGATGGTGGATCAATCAGCTGCCTGACCCATCTTGGGCCCTTCCGGTAAAACGAACACCACATCTGTTTTCCGAACCTTCTCTGTAGCTTTAAGATAGGCCTTTATGGCCCTGACAATATCCAACGTATGCAGCCACCCCTCCTTTCTAGAGGTGGGTTTTGGAAGAAGGATGGAAGTACCACATCCTGGTTCAGGTGGAAACTGGATATAACCTTTGGTAGAAAGGAAGGATGAGGACGGAAACCCGCCCTATCCTTATGTAAAATGAGATATGGTTCCTTACAAGATAAGGCTGCCAATTCCGATACTCTCCTGGCTGAAACTATGGCGATCAGAAATACCGACTTTCTAGTCAGTAAAACCAAAGGTACCTCAGCCAATGGCTCAAGGGGTTGTTTCTGTAGAGTTGACAGAACAAGATTTAAGTCCCATGGACAAAGTGGTGATTTGACCGGAGGATTAACACGTAAGACTCCCTGTACGAAGATCTTAACCAGCGAGTGGGCGGCCAGCGGCCTCTGAAACCACACTGATAAGGCTGAAATCTGTCCTTAGATCGTGCTTAATGCCAGGCCTTTATCCACTCCTAGCTGGAGAAAACTTAATACTCTATCAATGGTATACTTGCGGGAAAACCATCTTAGACTCACACCAGCCTACGTAGGCCCTCCAAACCCTGTAACAAATTACCCTGGATGCCGGCTTTCTAGCCTTAATGAGGGTAGGGATTACCTGCCTAGACAGACCTCTACCCCTGAGAATTAGGGATTCAGCCGCCAGGCCGTCAAATTTAGACGCCGTAATGCAGGGTGGAGGATCGGGCCTTGTGAGAGTAGGTCTGGCCCTAGAGGAAGAGTCCAAGGGCCTCCCGCTGCCAATTTCAGGACTAGTGAGTACCATGCCCTCCGGTACCAAGCTGGGGCTACCAGGATAACCAGCCTGTGGTATGATCCTGCGCCGCAGGCGGGGTAGTAACTGCAGTGGGGGAAATGCATATAGAAGTTATGATTGATGCCAAGGGCAAACACACACATCGGTTCCGCAGGCCATAGGGTCCCTCGTTCGAGACATGAACCTGTCTAGCTTCTTGTTGAATCCTGATGCCATGACCTCCACGTCTGGCACTCCCCACTTCTGGCAGATTGTCTGAAAAAACTTGTGGATGCAGAGACCACTCCCCCGGCGACAGGGTTTGGCGACTTAGGAAGTACGCCTGCAGGTTGTCCACCTCGGGAATGAATGTTGCCGATATGCAGGGTACATAAACCTCTGCCCACCGAAAAACCAAGCTCCTCTCACTCTGAGTGGCTTGACTCTTGGTTCCCCCTTGGTGGTTTACCTATATGCCACCGCTGTGGCCTTGTCTGAATGACTTCTCACCGAGGACCCCTGTAATCTGGATGTCTATGCCAGGAGGGCTAGCTGAGCCGCTCAGAACTCCCAGACCTTGATGGGCAGCTGCCTCTCTGCCTCTGCCCAAGTTCCTTGGCGAGTGAACTTGTTCAAGACCGCTCTCCAGCCTTCCAGACCACTGGGCAGAACCAAGCTGCTAGAATTGCTGCCTGTAGGACACGAGCGTGGAAGCGTGTGGTATTGCCTCGAACATGGCCATCGCATACATAGGCGAATAGTTGGCTCTTTTTTGCTTAGAACCAACTGAATCAATCTCTTGATAGCCTCGACCTTTACCAGGGGCAGGAACATCCATCTTCTGTTCTGTGTCTAATCTCGTGCCGAGATATTCCAACTGCTTTGTAGGTTGAAATGCTGATCTTTCCCCGGTTTAGGACTCAGCCGAACCTCTCGAGGTACTGAACCATGAGGGCTACTACGCATTCCACCAAGGAAGCGACTGATCTTATGATTAAGAGGTCGTCCAGGTATGCTAGGACCGAGATCCCTTGGATCCTTTGGACTGACTAGAATAGGAGCTAGGACCTTCGTGAATACCCGGGGGCCGTAGCCAGCCCGAAGGGGGGCGCCACAAATTGGAAGTGACGCTGTATCACTGCGAAGCGTAAAAACAAAAATATTTGATGTGGCTGAAAGACCTGGTACATGAAGGTAACCCTCCTTTATGTCTATAGAAGCCCGATCCTTCTGGAGTGTGGCGGCTGCTGGCCAAACGGATTCTATCCGGAAAGAGCGAACCCTTAGGTAAGCATTTAAACCTTTTAGGTCCAAAATTGGTCTGACATTGCCGATGAGCCTTGGTATGACAAACAGATTGGAATAGAAACCTAGCCCCTGTTCTTGGGCTGGTACCTCTACCCTTATGCCCTGGTAAAGCAGGTGATCCAATGCTGCCCGCATTGAGGCCTTCCTTGTGGAGGAAATTTTAGAAATTCTAATCTGTAGCCTGCGGCCACAGATGATCGGACCTCTTCTGTCGGGGACCGATCCCCAGAGGCCTGTCCTTGCGATCCATTGTTAAAAGTTTGATCGCGCAGGAGGCCGAACTGCCTGAAGTTTGAGGGCCCTGGAAACGGGGGGAGCTGCCCCTTTTAAACGCAGGACCCCGGAACTTCCTTTGACTGGTAAAAGGGTACTTTTGCCACTTGAAACAGTCTGAATGTATTTATCCAGATCTTTCCATGGAAGGGCAAACCTGCCAGCAGTCTTTTACATGGGGCTCGGCCGCCCAGTTCTTCAACCAAAAGAGCCTTCTCATATGCACTAAAAATAGTGACAACGAGACGCCTGCTGGATGGAGTCTTTTTATAGCCTCTACCGCAAAGCACAGAGCTCTGGGAATATCCAATAACTCCTCTGCCTATCGGGCAGGGATGTCTAAGCATCTGTTTTGTCTGGTTCCTTAATGCCTGAAAAAAACTCCAATTGTAGCCACTGCTGGCTGTAGCCAGGGATGCTGGAAAAAGTGTCTCTAAACGTTTATCGACCGGGACCTTAAACATTTGTATGTTTCCCCTTAGGCCAGTTAATGATTTATTCACCCATGAGATGGCTGCGTCCACCGTTGGGAGCGCCCCCTTTCTTTAGAAAAATGTCTTTTCCATAGGGTAAATAACAGAAAACCTTCCAGGTGGTCTCCCATCCAGGCACTAACCAGGCCCTACCCTGCTTAGCCTCCGAGATCAGACGAGATCGGGCGCTTTCCGGGAGATGCGGCCTCAAGGACCTCACGGGTAGTTGAAAAGCAGTGCCCGAACCGGGACCTGAACCCTGGACCCTCAGATCAAAAGTCCGATGCTCTACCAACTGAGCCATCCGGGCCCCTTTTAAAGAGCACTTGGTCAGGGGAAAGAGTGCCTGCAAGCACAAATATTTCCTGGCAGACGTGCATAAAGACTACCCTCTCGTCAGCTTTAGGCGGCGGAAAAAATTCTGTCCGGTCGTCCCAATCCTGGAAAAACCAATTCCTCTAACAGAGGATGGGCCAGAAAAGCTGCGTAGCTTAAAGGCGCTTTTAAAAGAACCCAAAGAGGATACCGCAGGAACCTGAGGCTCTGGAAATGGCAAATTGAATGCCAAGCGGGCCATGTCTGTCAAAGACTGGACCCACAGACTCTCCGCCTGGGAGGCTGAAAACGATTCTACAGTGATAGATCCTCTAGGTTCTGTCCCTTTTGGCGATGGGGATCTAGTCCGCTTCTTGCCAGAAAAAGAGCCAGCGATCATAGCTGTTAACCTCTTTTCTCTAGCCCCCCTAGGGTGACGGCTAGCATCTCCTCTGTGATAACACAGGGTTGGGCCGACCTGGGCCAGCCTCAGCACCAGACCCCCTTAATGGCTTATCCAGGGTGACCCCTATAGGAATAACCTGTGGGGAAAGTATTGGCATATTATCAGAACCAGAGGAGGAACCCCTTTGTCTTTGCCTTTTCTCTTTATTTTTTTTTATTTTTTTGATCCTGAACCCTTGGAAGCCATAATACAAAACCGAAGGACTCCGCTTACAACAACAGACTGTTATAGCCAGGAGTACAAAAAAGTACCAGTTACTTACCGGTAGCTGGATTTCTACGATGTCTTACAGGACGGCACTGTGAGAGTAGACTGGCTCACCTGACAGGAAACACAATCAAAAATGAAGTTTAAAAGGCCCCACCCCTCCCGTGTGCCTCAGTTTAAGATAAGTAACCGCTCTTTAGAACACGGTATAAACAGAGACTAAGAAAAAAAGGAGGAATATAGATAGAAGTAAAAAGGGAGGGAAGTAGGCCTGCCGTCCTGTAAGACATCGTAGAAATCCAGCTACCGGTAAGTAACTGGTACTTTCTCCCTCGTCTTCCAGGACGGCACTGTGAGAGAGAAGCAAGTAATCTTCAGGCCTACCTTAGGGTGGGACCACCGTCTGTAAGACCTTCCTACCAAAACTCAGGTCTTGAGGAGACAGTAGTTCGACTCTATAATGTCTGATGAACGTATTCCGGCTGGACCAGGTTGCCGCTCTACAGATCTGTTCTATGGAAGCTCCTGCCCTTTCTGCCCAGGAGGTTGCCAGAGAACGCGTGGAATGAGCCTTAATAACAGGAAGTGGTTTACCTGCCTGTGTGTATGACAAAGAGATAGCCTGCCTAATCCATCTGGAGATGGAAGCCTTAGTTGCCTGTTGGCCCTTTTTCTGGCCTGAAAAATTAACTAAAAGGTGAGGGGAAGATCTGAACTCTCTAACCCTCTCTAGGTAAACTAAAAGGCAGCGTCTTACGTCCAGACAATGGAAAGTGGTTTCCTTTTCATTGCTGGGATTTGCGCAAAAAGAAGGAAGTATAACTTCCTGAGACCTATGGAACCTGGTTGCCACCTTGGGAAGGTACAGAGGATCCTGAGTCAAAATAACCCTATCTTCAAAAACCCGCAGAAAGGGTTCTTTGATAGAAAAAACCTGCAAGTCTCCAACTCTCTTGGCAGACGTAATGGCTAACAAAAAAGTAAATTTAATCGTCAGAAATTTTATAGAAATGCTGTCTATAGGCTCAAATGGTGCCTTAGTCAGCTGTTCCAGGACCAGGGGGAGGTCCCATGAGGGAACCCTGGAAACCTGCATAGGAGAAAGTCTGTCCCTGGCTGTCAGGAACCTCTTGATGAGGGGTTCCGCTGAGAGGCTCTTCTCCAAAAAATATGATAAAGCTGCCACCTGGACTCTTAGAGTTCTAGTAGCTAAGCCTAATTCCACGCCATCCTGAAGAAACTCCAGGATGTCGGGAGTCTTGGGAGAAGAGATCCGCTTAGCGGTGCACCAACGCCAAAAGACTGTCCAGACCTTTGTGTAGATGTGTCTGGTGACTTTCTTGTGGCTGGATAGTAGGGTATCTATGACTCTATCCGAGCAGCCCTTCTGTTGCAAGTTCCGCCTTTCAATAGCCATGCCGTCAGGCTGAAGAAACCTGGGTTCGTATGAAAGATCGGCCCTTGCCGCAGGAGATCCGCCCGGAGAGGCAGGGGAAGCGGGGGGGCTAGAGACCAGAGCTTCAGAATGGGAAACCAGGATCTCCGGGGCCACCAAGGAGCGATTACAATTAATTTTGTCTCCGCGGAGGCCAGCTTTTGTAAGATCCTGGGGATCAGATTCAGCGGGGGAAAAGCGTAAGCCAGACGGAAATCCCAGTTCTGGGCCAGCGCATCCACCCCCTGGGAACCCGGTCCCTGTACCAGGGAAAAGAATTTGTTCACCTTTCTGTTTTTCCTGCAGGAAAAAAGATCTATGTCCGGAACCCCGAACCGCCGACAGATCCAGTCGAAGGTTTTTTTGGCATAATTCCCACTCTCCCTGACAAACGGGTTGACGACTCAGAAAGTCGGCCTCCAAATTGGTGGCTCCTCTTATGTGGATTGCCTGAATAGAGGGTACCCTCTGTTCCGCCCAACCCAGGATCTCCAGGGAGAGTGTCAGGAGGGACTGGGACCTGGTGCCCCCCTGTCTGTTGAGAAAGGCGACTGTTGTAGCATTGTCGGAAAGGACCAGGACATCCTTGTCCTGAATTCTTCCTTCGAACGCCCTCAGAGCTTCTCCCACTGCCAGTAGTTCTCGATAGTTGGAGGAGGTCCGCCTTTGATGATGATCCCAGGATCCCTGAGCCCGTAGTTCTTGTACATGGGCTCCCCAACCCCAAGCACTGGCGTCCGTAGTGACCTTCAGTGGATCGGTCTGACTCCACGGACGGCCCTTCAAGAGGTTTTGGTGGTGGAGCCACCACTCTAGGGAGTCCTTGACTAGGATCGGAACCCTGACCCGGGAATCGAGAGTGTCCTCCTTTCCGTTCCAGGCGGAGAGGAGGAACCTCTGAAGTGGTCTTGTGTGTAGTTGGGCCCAGGGGACCGCTGGAATGCAAGCGGTCATCTGACCCAACAGCTTCATGATCTCTCTGAGGGAGGGATTTTCTGCAGCCACTAAAGACCCGATCGTCGTCACAAGTCTCTGGAACTTCTCTTGGGGAAGAAAAAGTTTCTTCTCTCGGGAATCTATGATAACCCCCAGGTATACCTTCCGCTGATCCGGCAGAAGGGAGGACTTTTGCTTGTTGATTATCCAACCAAGCGTCTCCAGAGTGGTCATGACGACGGTCAGGTCCGAAAGGAGCTGATCCTGACTTGGGCTGAAAAGCAGGAGATCGTCTAAATAGGGGATGAGGGAGATCCCCTTCAGATGTAGATGAGCCATTACCTCCGCCAGGATCTTCGTAAATACCCTTGGGCTGGAGGCCAGACCAAAAGGGAGGGCAGCAAACTGCCAGTGCTGAATTCCCTGTGCGGAGGCGAGGGCAAATCTCAGAAACCTCTGATGTCCCGAAAAAATCGGGACATGCAGGTAGGCGTCTCTCAAATCTATGGTTGCCATAAAGACGCCCTCTAACAAAAGACTCCTGAGGCTGTGAACGCTTTCCATCCGGAATCTTTTGTAGAGGAGATGGGAGTTCAGAGGTCTCAGATTGATTATCAGTCTGAACTTGCCGTCCGGTTTGGGAACCACAAAAATGTGGGAGTATACTCCCTGACCTTGTTGGTCTGGTGGGACTGGGATTATGACCCCCTGTTCCGCCAGACTTGTAATATTCTGGGAGAGGCCTACAGCTTTGCTGGAGTCCCTTGGGAGGTGGGTGAGGAGAAAGGCCGGGGGGGGGGAGCTCTCTGAACTCTAAGTGGTAACCCTCCCTGATTATCTGCAGGACATGGGGACTCTGGGTTATGTTCTCCCAGGCTGGAAGAAACCTGGCGAGCCTGCCCCCCACCTTCCCGTCACTTGGTGTCCTTTCCGGATGGTTTGGGATTGGTAAAAAGGATCCCCCCCTTTGGTCTATCTTTACCAAAGGGCCAACGACGACTGGTGGATTGTCCTTTGTCCGGGGCCGGAATCTTTCTCTGGCTGGGACGAAAGGACCGCTTCCTACTCTGCCTAGGTTTTGAAGGGAACTTATTCCCCTTCTCAGAAGACCTGGACAAAGCCTGATCTAAGGCTTCCCCAAACAAGAGGGAACCCTTGAAGGGGAGAGCACATAGGCGGCGTTTTGAAGCAAGATCACCCCTCCAAGTCTTTAGCCAGACGGCCCTCCTAGAGGCATTAATAAGTGCCCCAGTTTTGGCTGAGGCGCGAATGGTTTCTACCGCTGCGTCTGCCAGGTAGGCCACTGCCCCGCTAATAAGTTGGAGGGAATCTCGTATCTCCTTAGTCTTGGAAGAATTGGGGATATGGTCTAGAAGCTTAGAAGTCCAGGCGTCGGCATTTCTTGCCACGCAGGCTGAGGCCAATGCAGGACCAAGGGAGGCTGCATTGGCTTCCCAAGCTCTACGGAGAGAAGTGTCGGTACACCTATCCATGGCATCCTTTTAACTGCCTGAGTCCTCAAAGGAAAGGTCTGACTGTTTTGAGACCTGTGCCAAGGAGGCATCAAGCTTAGGGACCTTAAAAAAGGTGTCTACTATCTCCGTCTTAAAGGGACAGCGGCGTTTCCAAGTTTTGAAACTAGGTAAGCTCTTTTCAGGTTCTGCCCACTCCCTGAGGATAATGTCCTTTAGTGACTGATGGACCGGGATGGTCATGGTTTGAGGTTTTATTAAACCCCTGTACATCCTGTCCTGGGCTGAGACCTGCTCTGCTGGTTCTTGAATGTGCTCTGTAGCATAGACAGCTGCTAAAAGACCCTCCATATCATCAGTAGGAAACATATATTTTCCTGTCCTGGTATCCTCCTCCTCCTCTGCCTGGCTATCAACCAGGGATTCACTACGTAAGGCTAACTCGGACTCCTCAGAATCCGAGGGGTACATTCTACGAGCTTGTAGTGGTACAAACAGACGAGAGGTTGAAGAGGATTCCTGGGAGGAGGGGCCCGGAACCGGAGAATCAATGTTCTTTCTACTTAGGGAAGATTGAAACTCCTTTAGGGTAGATAGCATTTCGGTCTGAACCGAAAGAAATTGCTTCATGATCTGTGAGGTTTCCTTCCCTGTAAGCTTACAGATGCACTTAGAACAAAATGGCTTGTTATGCTCAACTGGTAATTTGTCATTGCAATTGCCACATCTCCTAACACGTTTAGGAGGCTTAGCCACTCTGCTGGCCTCCCCCTGGGCAATAGGGTCTTCACCTAATCAGGGAGAAACATATGCCCATTAGCCTTCACCTCTCAGGATTAGAGGGAGGGGGGAGGGAGGGGGGGGGGGGGGGGGGGGGAGGGAACAACCACAAACCCCCTATGAAACAGGAAAGACTCACCCTTGGTGGTTTCCTCTGCAGCCATAGGAAAACGACGGTCCTCCTCCATAGTCGCGTGTGCCAAGGAGAGGTCTTCCATGGATACGCTCTGAGACCGCCAGGCCCCTCTATCTCCCTGGCTGCTTTATCGTGTGCCCCGATCGCCTGCAGCGTCTGTCCGGTGGGGGCCGCCATCTTTGCCGCGCGGGAGCGGAGAGGAATGACGTCACGGCGCCGTGCGCGTCATCAACAGGCGCCCGGATGCTAATGGCGCCGCTCGGAGCGGCGCCTAACCACCCGCCATGCGGTCCGGCGAACCCCCGGATGGAGCCAGCGAAAAGGGGGAGGCCTTCGCCCAACCTCCAAGGTAGGGACCAGGCGGGGGGGGGAGAGAGGATGTGGCCTCTTCGGAGCACTGGAGAGCCCTGCCCTCCTAGGAGGCTCCGGCGTCCAGGGGAGTCTGTGACTTCTCCTGTTCCCCCCTGGACTAAGATGAAGGGGAAACCCCCCGGGGGGTAGCAAGCTACACCGGACCCAACGGCACCCAGTACCTGCGGTCCGGGCTCCGGGGGGGGGGGACCACCAGCCCCAGGCTTTAGGTCATAAGAAAAAAATAAACGTTTCGCTGAAAGGGAAACACAATCAGAACTGAGGCACACGGGAGGGGTGGGGCCTTTTAAACTTCATTTTTGATTGTGTTTCCTGTCAGGTGAGCCAGTCTACTCTCACAGTGCCGTCCTGGAAGACGAGGGAGAAAATAAGGTTTAGGGGACAATAGGATCACTAATGCCCCAAAACCGGTGGGGCTCAGTATGTTTTCTTTTATATATTATTCACCACATACAGCCCCACCCCAACATGTTTGCCAGCATTCAACCTGTTGCCAAGGGGATTTTGGCTTAACAAAAAGTATTGGAGCTGACTCCAGTATGTAGTACCCCTTCTCGCCACCGGGAGTCACTGTGCTGCCAGCTCTACGTCCTCTCTCTCTCTCCAGCTCAGCTCTGAACTGAGCTAAGAACGCGCCTGCTGTGTATAACAGCAATTAAAGGCACGCCCACTCTACACTGCAGTCACACTCCCCGACTGTCGGGGGAGGAGAGCCCAGGAGGAGACGCACTCTGGAGCCCAGGAATGCAGGTTGGAGGACGCATCAGGCGGCAGATTTGAATCCCGGCAAGGTAAGGCTAACACAGGCCCCTAAGGAGTCCCTTTAGCCTAGAGACAGATCTTTTTTTTTTTTTTTTTAAAAGATCTTCAACCAGCGAGCAGCAGGTAGCTAGCAAACATACATAGATAGGTAGGGGGATCAAGTTATGGGGGGAAACATTTCAGGGCATCCTGTCTATCAGACATAGTGACCATGGTGCCAATGCAGAGCATACTCAGGCTACCCCCCTTAAGATCTCCCCTGGAGAGCCTGCTGTCGAACCAAGTCCCGCAGGCTCCCCTCTTACCTGCTCCATGCCGCAGGACGTTTTGCAAAACGGTCCAATCTTCTCCCATCTCCGTGGGTAGCGTAGTAGACCTTTAGGCCCTGGGGTCCTATGAAGGTACCCACTGTCCTGGACCTATATAGCACCCTGGCAAACAGGAACTTATGGTCTTTACAAACTCCAAGTCCTGGGCCCAGGGTCCAGCCCTCCAAAGAGGAGCATTATAGGCAAAACCCCACGGTTTGGGGCCCGGGTACTGTCCACTTTGGCACTGAGGCTCCTTGGACAGATCCGGTTAGCCCGCCCTTAATCCCAAGGATGTGGAGCAAAGCTATTCCGTGACCAACACCTAAGACACTGGCGAAAAAAACTGAGGGACTCCCTCTAGGGGAGGGGGTTATATAGGGAGGGACTTCCTGTTTGTTTGAGATTGCCAGTGTCCACACCTGAAGGTACTCCATATAACCCATATAGTAATGAATATGCCGCTCTGTGTCCCGTGATGTACGAGAAAGAAAATGTATTTTAGTTTATCATATCATTAGAAATGGCTAGTAACAACGCCTGTATTAGAGTGCCTCAATTTTGGATGGAAGAGCACAAGGGCAATGTCAGTCTGGGAGAAGGAGAGTAGAAGGCTTCATTGTACACTGCCGTTTGCCTAGCTCTTTCAAACACCTTTTCTCCTGGCAGAGGAAAGCAGCGTTAAATGGTTTTGAAGCCTGTTTTGCCAATACGTCCATTTTATTGGCCAGAACATTAAAATAAATGCTCAAGCTCTAACTGAGCCTAGGGTCTGCCTCCTTTGAGCATTAGATCCGTATAGGAGCAGAACCCCAAGTGTCAGCAGCATATGTCCCAATTTTAGGTTTCCCACTCGAGAATCCAATGCTGGAGCCGAGACGGTAGAAAGAAATAGAAAGAAAAGGAGTGACACCATAAATTGTCAGGGAGGGACAGCGTAAATCTTTTAGTGGTTTTCTTGTTTTTACAGAGCTTGGGGGGGGGGGGGCTTATTACTGGGTTTACCCTCACACAGTCACAGAATTTTGTGATTACATGGAAAAAGCCTTTGATAGCCAAGTGGTACATCACTTGTATTTTAAATTAAATCTACTCTAACCAAAGACCATGTTCAAACAGTACTGAAAAGAGCAAGTAATGTCAAAGAAGAGGCAGAGCCAGCTGGGAGGATGCACAGTTGGGAAACTCTCATAGACAAGAGACAATGTAAGAGGAAGGAAGGGCAAGGGAGGAGGTTCAACACTAAAGAAATACAACTAAAAAGGCTATAAAAAGGTGTTTAGTCTTATGGGAGGGAACACGTGCACAGGATTCAAAATCAGTTTACAAGCAAGTTTAGAAAACACACACACACACACACACACTAAAAACCTTGGATGGCGAGCATAATTTGTTCTGGAAGCATGCTTGAAATCCAAAATGCTTGTATATCAAAGCAAAAGTTATAAAAAAAGGTTTGCTTGTCTTACAAAAAACGCTCTCAAACCAAGTTGCTGCTTCCAGTCTTTGATACATGGCAGTGATGTATTGGTGCCTGTTCCAAATCAGCCATCAAGCACCATTAGCTCAGATTTTTTTACCAAGGGGCGAAGTAGGAACTTCAGATCTCTGCCCATGCAAATTCTAATATTGCTCCAACTTTCTTCAAATCCTCTCCAAAGTACTATCTACCACACCTTTTCCAAGTGCAAGCTGACTCGCCAATCAATGCTGGTTATAGCGTTCTTGCCCACAGTCAAATGCATCAAACAGAGCTGGCAGCTGCCATTATGGATTTTACAACCAGTATATGGAGTTGGTCTATGAACAATAAGGCCCCTTTCACACGGGGCGGAACAGTAATGACCCGCCTCGGTATGCTCTGCGGGGATCGCTCCGTAGATCCCCGCTGAGCCGTCAGATGACAGGGTGGTCCCCGCACACTGTGCAGGGACCGCCCTGTCTTTTCTCCACTCTCCCCTATTAGGGGGGGGGGGGAAATCGGATGAACACGGTCAGTGTTCATCCGATCCAATGACTGAAGAAAATAGGATGACCTGTCTTCGGATCTTTGCGGAGGCGGGTGATTACAGGTGTCGGCGGATGTTCACCCGCAATCATACAGGGACCAATGTGTGTCCCTATTTCATCTGCAAACGAATGATGAAAAAGCGGACATACGTGTGAAAGAGGCCTAAAAATAAATTCCCTGGATTCCCACAGCTGAAAGTACTAGAAGCAAAATGGAGGCCCTAAAGAACAGCTGCTCTCTGAATAAGGAGCCTCCTAAAGCAAACCACCACTTACACGGATACAGTGCTCAGCATATTCACTGCCTGACCTAGCATCAATTGCCATAAAATTAAGCCACCTTGTTGTAGGTAGACCACGAATCCCAGGTCTCCTCCATTATGCAATGCTGAAGGTGCATTATCCAACCAGGAGAGAAAAATAAAACCAAATGTGATCACAACTTTTCATCTAGGCATAATCTTTGAATCAGTTTTATAGGAAAGGAGTCCCATCTCGTCAATGCCCTTGTCTCCTTATCTTTTCAAATAGCTAGCACCATCATTTTTAAGTATATGTCCAGGATCAGCTAATGCTTTGTGCCATGGTCAGGTAAATCTGGATTTTCAAATATATGTCACACAGCCCAATCCACCCCCTCCCCCTTTTCTTTTTGCTGCCTCTTGAGTTGCAGCGTGCTACAAACAGGTACAGGCAGTCCCTGGGTTACAAACAAGATAGGGTCTGTAGGTTTGTTCTTAAAGTGTTTGTGAAGCCAATATCTCCCCCCCCCCCCCCCATAGCTCCCTCTGATATATAGAGCTAAACTCCCAGTGCATGCAATTTCTAAAAATATGCGGTATAAATACTCTCCCAATGCGATGGCTGCTGGGGGAGGTGCTGGGAAACCCGTGCTGACCTCAGCCGAGACGAGAAGAGGAGTAGACTGGTGGGACAGTCATGTGAGCGTTTTACGGCACTCTCAAATAAGCTATACCACATATTTTTGGGGCGCTTCCTTTTATGTATCAGAGGTAACTGTAGAAGGAAAACGCTGTAATTTTTAGTGCAGGAGGGGAGGATCAGGGGAAACGACAGGCAGAGAGGCACATGGAAAAGGAGAGCAGTGGCCGATGGAGGCACGTCCTCCGACCACGGTGTCAAGGCTTGCCCCGATTATCATGGTCAGTTTACAGATGGAAGGGCAGGATCAACCAGGTAATACAGGGGTCCAAATGACACAGCACAAGCACTGCGCTGTATAACATGCTTTAAGGCAGGGGTGCCCAACCAGTGGCCCGCGGAGCCATATGTGGCGGCCCTTGATCTCCTCATATGGGATAGCAGGTTGCCAAACCGCCATGCCACAGCATCAATGTTGTGAACGAAGCAGGTGGTAGAGGAAGCAAGCAACTGAAGCAGATCCCCATCAGGCGATGCTTCCTGTACAGCACCGACTCTTGCCACAGGCAGGGTCTACAGCAAAGTGCAGATAACCCACAGATGCACTGCATCCTCAGTGTGGGCAAACCGGAGGTTAGTGTGAAAAATCAGTCTTAGGCCCTTTTCACGCGATCAGCCCAAACCAATCGGACCCTCCATTTACCTGTACAGAGCAGCAGATGTAGAGGAGACTTGTCAGTGTAAGTCCGCCTACCTCCAATCACAATTTTTTATCCCCTTCCATCTGGGCAGATTGGAGGGCCTATAGAGTAGCCGTGACCTTTCATCTGCAAGGTCATTGTGTCCCATGACCGGTTACCAAGTCGCTTAAGTGGTCCTCACTCTTCAAAAGATTGGGCACCCCTGCTTTAAGGGAACAGGATCATTTTTTTCTTAAAGCGGAGTTCCACCCAAAAGTGGAACTTCCGGCTTAATCCACTCCTCGCCCCCTTACATGCCACATTTGGCATGTAATTTTTTTGCCACCGAGGGGCTGCTAAGGCGATACGTCAGATCGCCTTTTGGTTGCCCCTCCCTGTAGGCGATCGCCTGTCCAATAGGATGGCGCCGCTCGCGCATGCGGCCATGAAGCCGAAAGCTGTCACGGCCGGGTGCCCACACTTAGAATGAAGACACCGACCAGAGAGGAGTGGAGCCCCGGCCAACATGTCACTGGAACGTGGAGCAGGCGAGTGTTTATTAAAAGCCAGCAGCTACACTTTTTGTAGCTGCTGACTTTTAACATTAAAAATGCCTAGAACTCCCCTTTAACAAACACATGAAGTAAAATTTGAAGCGGGAACAGGTACATTTTGGTTGGTTTTCAGGATAGGGAAGGGTCATCAGCCCTGTAATGTTTGTTTTGCTGTCTGTGCTCCTGTTCAGAAGCTTTCACCTCACTTTGTCCCTATGACAATTGGATTTTGAAATGTTGGGTTGTTGTGGAAACCAAGATTGGTGATAAAGATTCAGGGGAGAAAAGTTTCCCCATGATAAGTTACAGGATTTTCCCTTCCTAAGGGTAGAATTCAATTCCCTTCCTGTGGTCTCCATTTGTAAAAAAAAGGAGTCATTTGTAAATCAGATCGTTGTAACCTGGGGACTGCCTGTAGTATTATAAAGATTATCTGTATATCCACTCATTCATGAAAGTGCATGTACGAATGTAAATAGTCTATCATGTGCTGTTTGAAATGAAAGTTCTAGACTGAGTGGAGAGGAATGAGAACTGACAGATTTGTATTGCAACATGCACATACAGTGTCTTGCGAAAGTATTCGGCCCCCTTGAACTTTGCGACCTTTTGCCGCATTTCATGCTTCAAAGATATAAAACAAATTTTTTGTGAAGAATCAACAAGTGGGACACAATCATGAAGCGGAACAAAATGTATTGGATATTTGAAACTTAAACAAAATTTGGGCGTGCAAAATTATTCATCCCCCTTAAGTTAATACTTTGTAGCGCCACCTTTTGCTGTGATTACAGCTGCAAGTCGCTTGGGGTATGTGTCAGTTTTGCACATCGAGAGACTGAAATTTTTGCCCATTCCTCCTTGCAAAACAGCTCGAGCTCAGTGAGGTTGGATGGAGAGCGTTTGTGAACAGCAGTTTTCAGTTCTTTCCACAGATTCTCGATCTGGACTTTGACTTGGCCATTCTAACACCTGGATAGGTTTATTTGTGAACCATTCCATTGTAGATTTTGCTTTATGTTTTGGATCATTGTCTTGTTGGAAGACAAATCTCTGTCCCAGTCTCAGGTCTTTTGCAGACTCCATCAGGTTTTCTTCCAGAATGGTCCTGTATTTGGCTCCATCCATCTTCCCATCAATTTTAACCATCTTCCCTGTCCCTGCTGAAGAAAAGCAGGCCCAAACCATGATGCTGCCACCACCATGTTTGACAGTGGGGATGGTGTGTTCAGGGTGATGAGCTGTGTTGCTTTTACGCCAAGCATAACTTTTTGCATTGTTGCCAAAAAGTTTGATTTTGGTTTCATCTGACCAGAGCACCTTCTTCCACATGTTTGGTGTGTCTCCCAGGTGGCTTGTGGCAAACTTTAAACGACACTTTTTATGGATATCTTTAAGAAATGGCTTTCTTCTTGCCACTCTTCCATAAAGGCCAGTTTGGTGCAGTACATGACCGATTGTTCTATGGACAGAGTCTCCCACCTCAGCTGTATATCTCTGCAGTTCATCCAGAGTGATCATGGGCCTCTTGGCTGCATCTCTGATCAGTCTTCTCCTTGTATGAGCTGAAAGTTTAGAGGGACGGCCAGGTCTTCGTAGATTTGCAGTGGTCTGATACTCCTTCCATTTCATTATTATTATCGCTTGCACAGTGCTCCTTGGGATGTTTAAAGCTTGGGAAATCTTTTTGTATCCAAATCTGTCTTTAAACATCTCCACAACAGTATCTCCGACCTGCCTGGTGTGTTCCTTGTTCTTCATGATGCTCTCTGCGCTTTAAACGGACCTCTGAGACTATCACAGTGTAGGTTATACAGAGACTTGATTACACACAGGTGGATTCTATTTATCATCAGTCATTTAGGTCAACATTGGATCATTCATTCAGAGATCCTCACAACTTCTGGAGAGAGTTGGCTGCAATGAAAGTAAAGGGGCTGAATAATTTTGTTAAAGTTTGAAATATCCCAAAAATGTCAATCCACTTCATGATTGTGTCCCACTTGTTGATTGTTCAAAAAATTACAGTTTTATATCTTTAGGTTTGAAGCCTGAAATGTGGCAAAAGGTCGCAAAGTTCAAGGGGGCCGAATACTTTCGCAAGGCAGTGTGTGTATGTGTATATCCATCCCACACACAAAAAACAAAGATAATGCATCTTAAATACTTAGAATACTAACAATTTAGTTTATTCAGCATGAAATGGAGCATCGCTATGTAGCATCGCTATGTAGCATGAGGCTGTATATGCTGCAATATTTACATTTTTGGTAAACTCATTCAATGAATCCAAGCACTGAAAGCAAAGATAACATGCACTGCATTGATGCATTCACACAATTTTATAGTAAGCATAAGAGGTGAGGAATATTCCTTTATCCCATTGTTTTGCAAATCTATGTACACTAGAACTGTATGATTGAATCAATTCTGATATTGATGTTTTACTAACCTGACAGCTTATTCTAAATAGGAGACCTATATTTTGTTAGCAAGTAGTGGTGCAACGGATCATCATTGATCCGTGATCTGTACGGATCAACATCTTCTGTTCGGCACACATGCGATCCGCAGGAGGTAGTCTGAGCTCTGCTGCCCCCCACGAGATGCAACACAGAGGAGAGGATTCCTCCTCTCCCTGCTTTCAGTTAGTCCGCCACACCAGAGATCTCACTGTGGAACAGCTCGGCACCCCCCCCTCCCCTGCCCATTGAAAGGGGGGGGGGGGGAATGAACGCCAGGAGACACTACCAACGAGAGCGCATCCCACCGCCCCCCCCCCCCCGAGCGGCACATCACTGTCACAGCCTGCATAGCTCGCCCGAGACCTAGGAGGAGAATGAGCAGGTGGAGCATGGAGGGACCCGCCTGCAATGAGAGCAATACACCGATTGCTAAATTAACGACAGAGAAGGCACCCTCCCCTCACCAGCGCAGCGTTTCCTTATAATACAGCAACCCAGGACCGAGTCAATTGTGCCAGATACATCAGAGGGCTCAGGGGTGAGTCATAGTACATGGACATATGTATGAACTTTGTCTTCAACTTGTGCAGGACTTGCTTTTGCTCCCCCGAGTGGCACTAATGGAATTTAAATGTGTAAAAGGACTGTAAATTGCCTAAAAGCACAATGAAATGTCAGTACAAGTCTGTATACATGCATGGACACTTATAACTGGCTACATATGATGAGGGGATATTGTGAGAGGATATACACTCTTAAGGAGCACCCAAGTGCGATTGATATATGTATGCCTAGATGAGCTCCCCTGCCTTCCTTGACTGCCAAGTGTTCCGTCATCCCCCCTTTTTTGCTGATCCGAAAAATGATCCGATCCGTGATTCTGATCCGAGAAACGATCCGAACCTTGAGTTTTTTGATCCATTGCACCCCTATTGGCAAGTATTAAAGAGGATTGGAAAATATATATTTAGCTGCGCCAATTGTAAAAGCCAGCAAATAGGAGGGGAGTGACTCAATCACCACCTCTAAGTGTGGAATTAATGGAGCAAAATATAAATGTTGATCACTATGCTTAAAAATTACCTAAAAAAGGTTAAATCTAAAATCAAAAACAGCCCAGAATCATGAGATTACTGATGAAAAAAATGAATATGAACATAAGCGAAAAAAAAAATGCCATCAATAAAGTGAAAATATGAGGGCATAAATTTAACAGCAAAAAATATTTTTTTCCCACAAAAACAGATGTGAAAAATGTGAATTGTAAATAAAGTCCATATATGTGCAATATGAACACCCAGTGATGTTCCAAGATGTCAGATGAACTTTCTTCTCGGAGTAAACAAGACCAAAGTGAATTCCATCACCATATTGTAGGTAATCGGCTTACCAGAGCCAATGGTCCCTTGTTACAGGACCTAGACCAGCATGTGTGATACGCCCAGCAGACAGAAACAGCCACTAGATCCGTGATGTTATGAATCGTCAGGTTCCACAGCATAAGCACCAGTTAGTATACCATATCATGCAAGGAAAACAGATGCCCGATAGTGTAAAACCAATGACTTAAAAAAAAAAAAAAACTAATTTAGTAGGCATATTGACCAGCCTTAAACCTGTTGCACCGGCCAGACGCTAACAGGAAAACCCATCCGTGTGGAGATCGAGCAGATGAGGGTGATGACGTCAATAGCCGCTCGTTCCGCCCGAGTTTCGTGATGGTCACGTCGTCTCGGTGCACGGGCGGCATATGGCATCATCCCCTCAAATAGAAACAATTAAAACCAAACCTCATTCCGAAACAGTGCACATGCACATCTCCTCTCGAGGCTTCCAAGCCTCGTTTGGGAACACCCGCTGGACCTGACTCGTCTCCCAGACAACCACGTATAAACACGTGAGAATGTCTGAGCCAATCATATCCAGACGTGCAAACGCTCATCGGAAAATACCACTCCTATCCACATCCCAGCATCACCTGCTATTGAGCATGCGACCTCGGGTGCCAGTTTTCATACATAAAACAATCTCAATACAAATCAATCAACGTCCATATACCCCTCTATATGTTACAAAAGTTGAGTACAGAAAAACGGCAATGAGAGAAGTCACTGCCGGGTGTCAGGATCAACATGACCCCCAAGGGTAGATGGAATAACCTCTCACAAGAGATTATAAAAAGAACTCAAAATTTAAAAATTAAAATCTGATTAATGGATTATTATTTTCCTAAATAAATCATCTCAAATCTCCAAAAAACTAACAAACTTATCATTTAGAGAACAAATACAAGAGCCATAACCATATCTGAAGCAACCATAGGGCCACAGAGTCCTAATCTAGGCAAACCAAAAAGTCCCTCCAGGGTTTCATCAGCCAAATCAGGACATATGGAACAAATCCACACAATGTCCAGTTTGTACTGTCAGATCAGTTAGCTAGTAATAACAAGACCAATTGGTCATCTAAGGGGGGCCATACTTGGTAGCACGATCATCATAGCAAACTCTAGGAATTTTTTATGAAGGCGTTGATATCTGTATCCACATTAAGCCCATGGGGCAGCTAAGTCCTTAGTCGATACACCCATGACATTTCCCATGACATTTCCAGTTTTGAAATTTCTCCAACCAGAGAACTGGCCTTCCAATGCGGCCTATATTTGTCGATACATATAAACAAAAGTGCCAGCAGGATCCCTTCCATGCACCAAGTCATAATGTCTGGATACCGAGTGCTTATCAAAGCCCTTCCTAATATTTGCTATGTGCTCATTTATTCTAACTTGTAGTGCCCTCTTGGTCCTTCCTACGTATTGAAGCCCACAGGGGCATTAAATGAGATACATTACCCCTTCAGAGAAGCAAGTGATGAAGGGTTCCACTTCATAGGACCTACCGGTACTAGTAGATATGAAATGAGAGCTCTTGGCACCTATTTAGAGTGCATACTTGACACTTTTTACATCTATAGTATCCAGTTTTTCCGGGTTTTGCAAAAAGGTCCTATTCTCCGTGGGGGATCCTGGACACTCAGGGCAATGCAGCTAGATAATGAAGAGGCTCCGCTAAAAACAATTAGCGGCCTCTCAGGTAGAATAGGTGCCAGTAGCTGGTCACACGCTAGCACATGCCAATGTTTGTGTATAAAAAGTTTGACGTTCTGATGCTGTGCCGAAAACGGGGAAATGAAGGGGAGGGAAAATCCTCTTCCACCCCCCTCCTTAGTCCGGTCATTCAAAAAAGACCATCAGTCTCCCTAGTAGATTATACCAAGCGTGAGAGGGCAGATGGATCATAGCCCTTCTCTACGAATATCAGAAAGAATGGTTGCCCGATTGTTAAAAGCTTCCACCTCAGTGCAATTATGCCTTAATCTCGTAAATTGTCCCTGAGGAACCGATTTAAGCCGTGGGGCATAATGGCAACTGTCAAGAGGGATATACGCGTTTCTGTCAGTATCTGTTTGAAGAAAGTGGTGGCTATAAACCTACTTTCTTTGATGGAAATATTGAGGTACAAGAAATTGACTTTCTTGGCTGGCTTCAAATGTGAATTTAATGCCCCTGTTATTATTGAGAGATGACATGTACTCAAACAGGTCCAATTCACCACCATCCCATAGGAGTAAGTCGTTGATATACTTTGCCCATAGTACCACTTTGGGTCTACAGCAACCATCCACAAAGTCCTCCTCCCACTTGGCCATAAAAAGATTCGCCAAGCTGAGGGCATATTTAGCCACCATGGCCACACCCCTGTCCTGACAAAAAATTGGTGATCGAACCAAAAATTATGACTAGCTGCATATTGGAAAACATTTTTTTTTTGCTTTATTGCTTAAATGTATGCACTCATAGCGTCACTTTGATGGCATTTTTTTTGGCTTATTTATGTTCACATATTCATTATGTCATCACTAATCTCATGATTCTGGTCTGTTTTGATTTATATTTGCACATTTAAACTTTTTGGTAGTTTTTAAGCATAGTGTATGGCAGGGGTGTCAAACTGGCGGCCCTCCAGCTGTTCCGAAACTACAAGTCCCATCATGCCTCTGCCTGTGGGAGTCATGCTTGTAACTGTTAGCCTTGCAATGCCTCATGGGACTTGTAGTTTTGCAACAGCTGGAGGGCCGCCAGTTTGACACCCCTGGTGTATGGTATGATCAACATTTATATTTTTGCACCGTTTATTTCACATTTACAGAGGCGATTGATTTACAGGTTAGTTGCTGCTTAAATATCCTAGCGCAGTTCTTTTTTTATTTTACCATTAAAGATGATTACTACTAGCAAGAATAAGTCCTTACATCTAAAGAGCACCTGTCATTTCAAATCCATCATGGCAGCGCCCGTTAGCGGGCATCCACTCACCTGCTGCCGCCACATCCCTCACCTTGTTGTGTCACTGCCGCATCACCAGCCGTCCCATTAAAGGGAATCTGACTGTCGGTGTGAGTCAACAGTGAGGAGGAGGCGGAGGAGCCATTGCGTGACCGATGAGTTGCTCTTTAGTAAAAAGGCTTGATTAAATCAACTAGATTTAAAATCGTAAATTTTTAGAGATTTAAATCGTGAATAAATCAAATCCATCCTGGTCATGTTTACAATTATAGATCAGAAAATCCCAATTTTTGGATTGCCATTAAAACAGTAAGAGGTGTGTCCCCATTGGAGAAACATTACTTTGGAGAAATTGCCTCTCATTTCCAGTTTTGGCTATGGGAAAGAAAGTGAAAGGAAATCTCCTCGGGACACTAATGGCAAAAAAAAAAAAAAAAACACAAGTGTGACAAACCCTCTATTACTCTATCCAAAAGTTTTGTCTTCAGTAATACTCTAAGGCTCCATTCATACTTGTGCGACTGGTAATGCGACTTTGGACACTTAATTCGCACACCTAGTTTTTCAATGGCAACCAAGTGTGGGACTTAAAGTTGCAGCAACTTTACAAAAAGGTTTCTGTACTACAACCCCTGGCAAAACGTTTAATTGCTTAATTGTGTAGAGAAAAAAAAAAAAAAAAAAACTATTTCCAGACACAGTATTTCAGTTCTGTGTGCTTTTTTTTTTTTTATGCACAAAATGCATGCACAGTTTTTCATGTATTCCAATGTCTAGTTCACACCATGCAGTCAGTTTCTGCACCAGAAACTGACTGCATTGTGTGAACTAGAGCCATTGGAATACATGAAAAATACTGTGCATTTTTAGTGCAGAAAAAAACGCATGGAACTGCGTCTGGTGTGAACTGGCCCTAAAAGGATATGTAAAGGTTAGAACATCAATCGGATATTTACACCTCCTCTGTGCATTTGGTTTTGCACAGAGTGGCTCCAATCCTCCTCTTCTGGGGTCCCTCAGCAGCACTCCTAGCCCCTCCTCTTCTCGAGTGCCCTGTTGGAGAGCCAGTCTCTCTCGGGGCACTCGTGCAGGCACATTCTCATGTCCCACTTCTGCATCCATTGACACAGACAACAAGACTTGGCCACACATTGTATTTGATTGACAGCAGTGGAAGCAAATGGTTGCGCTGCTATCTATCTAATAAGAACCCGAGACAGGCTGGAGCTGGTGTGTTCGCCCCTGTCGTGAAAAAGACCAGGTTCAGGTAAGTAAAATGGGGGGGCTGATGCATCACAGGAAATGTATCAACCCCTTTAAAAACACTTGGGGCCCTTTCACACTATAGGATCCTGTGAGGATCCATTCCTTAAAAATTCGCTAGCTCAGCAGGGATCGCTTCGTTGATCCCTGCTGAGCCGGCAGATGACAGGGTGATCGCCACACACTGCAGGGACTGCCCTGTCAGATCTCCGCTCTCCTATATGGAGGGGATCAGATTAACACGGATCGTCTGTCCATGTCCACCTGATCTGATTTGCAGACTGATGGAAAAATAGGATTTTCCTCCGTCTGCAGAATTGGACCATAGCGGAGACCGATGAGATCAGGTGTCAGCGGATGTTCATCCGCTATCCCATAGGGATTAATGCATGTCTGTATTTCATCCAAAAACAGATGAATGAAATACAGACACACTGTCCGCATGTGTGAAAGGGCCCAAAAAAACTACAACCATTTTTGCAGAGGAAATATAAATATGGAATCACTCAATTCTGCAGGAAAATATTATGGAATCAAAAACACACACACACACACACTTTGTTGCACCACCTCTGGCTTTTACAATAGCTTTATTCCTTCTAAGGCATGGCTTTTTTTTTTTTTTTTTTTAAAGTGTATTTTGTGCGTGAACTCGAGAGAGAGGAGCCGGACTGCAGGAGTTGGGAGTAGGTAGACCATCCCCCCAGAGGCAATCTCCATCTTTCTCCATGCCCCCGGGGGCAATGGCGGGTGTGAGGGGGGGCCTCCCACTCACCCCGCCTTACCTGCTCCACTTGGGAGCCCGACTGGGGCCCAACGGGGCAGAGGGACTCCCCCTATGAGGGAGTCTAGCCCACCCAGCCAGCCCCGTAGGTCCTTCGCCTCTCTTTATTTTAGGAGACCTCATAGCCAAAGTGCGTGTGTGTTAAACCAATTTCGTGTGCGTGCAAGTGTGTTTTTTTTTGGGGGGGGGGGTGGGCGTACTAAGCACAGGCGTACCTTGCATAGCACACCCACCGGGAGCCGGGCTGAGACCACCAAACTCAATTCACATGTAGCCAAGACCGGGATCCGAACGGCTTGTCAGCGCAGTACCAATCACGTTGAGCCACCACAGCTCCCATGGCATGGCTTTTTAAGGGGGTTGTAAAGGTTTGTCTTTTATTTTCTAAATAGGTTCCTTTAAGCTAGTGCATTGTTGGTTCACTTAATTTTTCCTTACATTTCCCTTCTAAATGTTTTTTTCTTTGTTTGAATTTCTCACTTCCCGTTTCTCCTCAGTAAGCTTTCCACCATCATCCGAGTGGTGGAAAGCATTTAGAAGGGAAATTGAAGGAAAAGGTAAATGAACCCACAATGCACTAGCTTAAAGGAACCTATTTATAAAATAAAAAAAATGAACCTTTACAACCCAACTATTAATAAACAGTATTCATCAAACCGACTCCAACCTTCTCTTAATTGCAGTTGCCAGATCATCTTTGCTGGTTGGAGCCTTGTCATGGACCCCTTTAACTTCCACCATAGATTTTCAATTGGAATGGAGGTCCAAACGATTTGCAGGCCCATTAGGGAAGCAAGGGATCAAACAATGTACGGTTCGGAACGTTTCTCGGATCAGAGTCACGGATCGGATAATTTTTCGGATCAGAAAAAAAAAAAAAAGTCGTAACTTGGCTAAAGCACTTATAGCATGTGTTTAAAGCCCTCGTTTTGCACAACCAAATATAGCCTCATGTCTGCACCTATAATGAGGCCATGCCATTGACATACATCTTTCTTGAAGGAAAGTTCTCACAGCTTTTGCCCTAGGGCAAGATACATTATCCTGGAAAATTAAGTTATACATCCTTCCAATTGATGGAACAAAAAGTGTTCAAAAATCACAATATAAAACTAGTGCATTTAGAGTGTTGGCAGTAAAGTGACACCATTTTTAGCTGTGCTTTTAACCCCCGCTAGCGGGCAAAAAAAAAAAAGGTTTAAAGTGCCCGCAAAGTGCCGCAACTGATTTCAATGGGCAGGGGCGCTTTAGGAGCGGTGTATTGACCGCTCATAAAGTGCTGCAAAGGAGCTTCTGGCAGGACTTTTGAAACTAGGGTTGTCCCGATACCGATACCAGTATCGGTATCGATACCGAGTATTTGCGGGAGTACTTGTACTCCCGCAAATACCCCCGATACCAGAATTGAATACTCGCCCCTCTCCCCCCCGCCGACGCACCATCGCCGCATCCCCGCCGCTTAGTTAATACAGGCGGGGGAGATAACAGCTTTCATTTGAATAGCTGTACCTAGCGGCGATTCTGCACCTAGGTATGTTTACTAGCTGCATATATGGGGGGGACATGGCTGCATATGGGGGGGGGGACATGGCTGCATATGGGGGGGGGGGGGACATGGCTGCATATGGGGGGGGGGGACATGGCTGCATATGGGGGGGGGGGGACATGGCTGCATATGGGGGGGGGGGACATGGCTGCATATGGGGGGGGGGGGGGACATGGCTGCATATGGGGGGGGGGGGGACATGGCTGCATATGGGGGGGGGGGGACATGGCTGCATATGGGGGGGGACATGGCTGCATTTGTGGACACATTTGAAAAAAAAAAAAAAAAAGTATCGGTATTGGCGACTACTTGAAAAAAGTATCGGTACTTGTACTCGGTCCTAAAAAAGTGGCATCGGGACAACCCTATTTGAAACCCTCCCAGAGCAGCACTCCAGTGTGACTGCACTCTGGCTTTCATACTGGGATTGCAGACGAGGCTTTTTTCAGGAGCCATTTTTAGTGCTAAAGCGCCTGAAAAACCGCCTTTAGTGTGAATTGTGGAAATTTGCATCACATTTTATTTTCCCCAGGACGTCCTCATACATTTCATTGGAATGGCACCAAAATGACATTTCCACAATCACCGTGTCCAATGCAGATTCTCGATTCACCACTGAATATCACTTTTATCCAGTCCACTGTAACCTTTTTTTCTGTTTAGGCGTTAAAGTGGTTGTACATAATAATAAGGCTTACCTGTAGGTACGGGAAATGGCGCCTAAACCTCTACGGTTTAGGAGATATTCACCATATATGTCTGCATAAAATCAGCGCATGTGCACTGAAGAAACGGCTCGATCCTGACGTTTCTATAGTGCTTGTGCCGTGACAGTCAGCTCCCGCATGCATGCGCTACAGTGATGTCACGCCACCCTGGCCAATAGTAGAGCCAGAGTATAAAGCCCCGGAAGAGGCGTTGAAGATGGATGCGAATAAACAGCACCGACATCACAGGCTTCTTCTGCAGGCAAGTGGCACATAATGGGCTAGTATGCAATGCTTTTACTTTGCAGGGAACAAAGAGGAAGTAAAAACACATGGAGGGGTTTACTTCCTCTTTAATGATTTTCGTTTGGATTTTCTGTGAGTAAATCACATGTCCTTTAGGCAAGGTCTTACAGCTTGGTCACAGACATTGACTTTGGTTTGACCATTTGTACCTCATTTGTTTTGTTCTATATTTTTGGTTTTCAAGGCATATTGCGGTTTACACTTTAAGGTCTACCAATACGCTTCCCTTTAACCACTTAAGGACCACCTCCTGCACATTTACGTTGGCAGAATGGCACGTACCTGTAAGTTGCCTTTAAGAGGCCAGCCGTGGATTACGCGCGACCCGGTCCGACGCTCCGCACCCGCCTACCCGGTTGACGCTGGAGTTTCCCACGATCAGTCACAATAGCTGAAGAACGGGGAGAGGTGTATGTAAACACACCTTCCCCGTTCTTCACTGTGGCAGGGACACTCATTCCCTACATCAGGGAACAGACGATCAATCAGTGACATCACGCCTACAGCCACACCCCCCTACAGTAAGAATTACTCCCTTAGGGCACACAACCCATTAGCGCCACCTAGTGGTTAACCACTTCACTGCCATTTTTAGAGTTAGTGCATTTTATAGCACTTTCAAGTTGCACCCATGCAAAAGTTGGGTCAAAGCTCCACTTTAAAAAAGGACACACATCCACTCTCCTACCCTTGTTGACCTGGAAGCGACGTCACTTTCGGATCCCCGATATATTCAGTGGAGCACAGGGGACACATGCATGGCCTTTTAGAACGCGATGTCTCATTAAAAAGAGAAATCAGTCACCAAAAAAAACCTCCTGCAATCAGCATCTTTGGAGCGGTGTATACAGTGAAATGAATGGGCAGCGAGGCTGAACCACCTCCACAAAAACGATGGTAAAGCGCCGCTAAAAATAGTGGCGCTTTACCGCCGGCGCTTCCGTGTGAAAGGGTTCTTATGTGATTTGTTGAAATATTTGAGCGAGAGAAAAAAAAAAAAAAGTGGCCAGGTCAGCAGGGACTCAGTGGTTAGAAGTCGATCATTTGATTTCTGTCAAGCAAAATAAAAAAAACAAGTTTTATCATTCCTGATTATCAGTGGCTTCAGCTGCTGATCAGTGTAGAGACACTGGGGTGATTCTTGCAGCTGCTGGCATCACCCTGGTACCATTGGCTTTATTGTAATAGGGAGGTTTACACGGTTATTGCTGTTGCAAGAAATTATTAACCACTTCCTTCCCAAAAAGACATCTGCAGATGTGATCTCCCAGCCTAGTTGGGCATCATATGACAGCCTCAGCTTCCCACTGGTAAAGGGGGCGTGCGACGCATCACAGCCGATGCACGTGCCTTGTAGCCAGGAGTGTGTGTGTGTACACACACTCTGTCAGGGGGAGGGGGGAGGAGACAGATCATGTTCCAGTATATAGGAACACTGAATTGGTCTCCTCCCCCAGTCAGTTTCCCATCCTCCCCAGTTAGAACACAGTAAGGGAACACATTTAACCCCTTCCCTGCCAGCGAGCTTTATACAGTAATCGGTGTATTTATAGCACCGATAGCTGTATAGATGTCAATGTTTTAAAAAAAATATATAAAAAAAATTGTAGGTGCTACAACCAAAACACGCTTACTGCCGTTTTACCAAAAATATGTAGAATACATATCGGCCTAAACTGAGGAAAAATGTAATTTAATATAAAAATTAATACACAGTAAAACCTTGGATTGCGAGCATAATTCATTCTGAAGCATGCTTTTAATCCAAAGCGCTTGTATATCAAAGCAAATTTTCCAATAAGAAATGATGGAAACTCAAATGATTCATTCCACAGCCATTTATTCATAGGTCTTTCAGTTTATAGTCCATATAAAAAGATTATAGCATGTGATTGGTTGTGCAACCATAAAATAACTATCCACCAAACGGAAGTCTTCACAAGGCGATTAGAAGCAAAACCCAGCAGGAGACAGAGTATAAAAAGAGGAGACAGACAACTGTAGCGATATGGTTATTTAATGACGGTACAACATTTAGCAACTCGCATGGTTGACGATTAAGAGACACATCCGAGTATGCAGGCATCCTGGGTAAAGCTCTCCACATACCCCAGATACCTGCATACTTGGATGTGCCCGTTTTAATCAACCATGTGAGTTTCTAATATTGCTACACTTAGAGGCACCTCTCCTATTTTATACTCCATTGTGGCACCTCTCCTATTTTATACTCCATTGTGACATGAGTCTACTCTTATATCAAGACATTGCTTGTATACCAAGTCAAAATGTATAATAAAAAAATTGCTCGTCTTGCAAAACTTTTTTTTTTTTAAATGTACAGAATATCGGCACACAATATCAGCCATCAGCTGAAGAGGTTGCCAAAATAATGATGGCTGTCAATCCCTAATCAGGAGTGTAGAGCAAATCAGGCCGGAAACACTTAAAACTGTTCAATGTACAAAATAACCAAGGAATTTAAAAACTTGTAGCAGTGTCCATCTGCATATCAATGGGGTTCTGTGTCCCCACACAGGAACAGAATGACAGGGATCGCCCAGGAACAGGCTGAAATTCCCATACAGACCAGGTATCTGGAGTGAATCAGCACACCCCCGCGCTTGTTCTGGAAGGAGAGGTGCACCTAAAGTGTAATCCCAGAGAGAAAGCTGCAGGGTCTGGATACTGGGCTGCAGGGTTGTTGAATATCTATGATGGGGCAATTCTCACCTGTGCTGGCAATGATACAGGGATACCCTCCTGGTTGTGTGTACACTGGGGGACTAAAAGTCCCAGCATGTGCTGTACCTCACTTATTTTAAATGTACTAAAGTTCATAACGGTGTGTAAACCTGTGTCATGCATCTGTAAAGATACACATCAGGGCTACGCAACGCTTTATTTTCCACTACAAAAAACTTTTATTTGTTAAAAAAAAAAAGAAATCTGACACTAGATTCATGCATCCCCCCCCCCCTCCCCAACTAAACCAAACTACAAATTGTGTACATCTTGTGGAAAGTTGCGAGAATCTTGTGTGAAAAATTCATAAATGTAGACACCCAAATTATTACCGTAACTCTACTCACTCCTCCAGTAGTCAGTGCCCACTTAGCCTTCCTGGCGATGCTCCCACCCTCAGACTTGTCATTGAATGAAATTCGCCTTTTCCTAGCAACAAATGTTGAGCGCAATTCCGTAGCAGCTTCAACTTGCTGCTAGAAAATGGCCAGTGTGACATGGACCATCAGCATTTTAAATGCAGCATACAAAGAATGCCTCCAGCCCTCCCAGACCGGGCTGTGCTGTGTGGCAGAGCTTTGTAAATCTCAGGACTAGATGGAGAAATACTAATTTTTTCCCAGGTAAAAGAAGCTCCCCTGTATACCTCTCATCTGTGTTCGAGAGTCATCTAGAGTTCAGCTATAGGAAATCTGGCGGTGTAGTTGCCTACAGCTTACCACCTGCGATAGGCAAGTTTAAAATACTCAAACTTTACTCATAAGACTTCATATTTACCCAATTAAAAATGAAATTCTGAATACAAAAATATAGTATGTCAGAACATTTCTGCCAAGGTGTTAACAAGAAAAAAAAATATGCCTAATCTCACTAGGAGTTTCCAGTTATTTTACGCCACCAAAGTTGGTAAAGAATTAAACATCTAGTAGAGCAGATGTTAATACCTGCTTGGATAGGATCTACTCTAGTCCTAAGTGCAAATAAAATGCAGTCTGGAAGATGTTTCTGTGCATGCCTCTTTCAGAACGAAAGCCAAAATCTTAACTATCCTTTGCCAATGTTGACATTATGCGGGTGGCAAGGGGAAACCGCCAGCATTACAAATGCCACACATTACAGATTCTTGGCTGGATGATTTTTTTATATGAAAAGGCTCGCTGTAGATTTTTTTTTTTTTCAAGACTCAAACTTTGATGGGTTAATGCCAGACCAATCAGTATCACGGTTGTACTTCACTAAAACTGGGTGGCCCACCCAAGTAAAAGTTTTGCTTAGGAAAGAAGTTACAAAACCCTCACTAAAATCAATGTGCCAAACATTACAGCAGCCAATCACTAGAAGTCACCTTGGGTGACAATCACTACAACCACTAAGTATCCATGTACCTTGGACAGGCATAGGAAGATAAACTTGTTTTGAGCTAAAAAAAAAAAAAAAAATCATTTTGATTCACCATAACTTACAAAAATCAGGTGAAGTCAGAATGAAGCAAGAGTTAAAGCGGGATTCCAGCCACAATTTTTTTTAAAGTCAGCAGCTACTAACACTGTAGCTGCTGACTTAATAAGGACACTTACCTGCCCTAGGCGCCCGCTATGATGGGCCCCCGACAGCGATCGCTCAGGCCGGCACCTCCATCCTGACTAAGGGAAACAGGCAGTGAAGCCTTACGCCTTCACTGCCCATTTCCTACTGCGCATGCACGACTCGCACGGCGCTATGTGGATGGGCGGCTGCCTCCTGGGATACACAGTTCCCAGAAGGCAGCGAGCTTAATTCACCAGAAGACACCGCAATGGAGGACGAAGGAGGACCGTGGTGGAGGAAGGAGAACAACAGCTACTTCTGCATAGCAACAGCCCTTCCTAGTGAGTTTAAAAAAAAAAAAAAAAAACGGTGGACCTACACTTTAACCACTTCCCTACGGCCGTACGACTATATGCGGCTGCAGGGTGGCTTTAATTCCCCCCTTTCTTTGTTCCCAGCGCACGCTCCAGAGCGCGCAGCGGGGAACTTGTGTACTGGCCGTGTCCCTTTGACACAGCCAATCACAGATCGCCACGAACAGCCAATCAGAGTGGCCGTTTGCGATGCGATCTGTGCAGCGAATGAGAGATGATCTCATATGTAAACATATGAGATCATTTCTCATTGCCGGCTCTCACAATGACAGCGTCCTGTCACTGGAGAGAGGAGACCGATCTGTGTCTCTTGTACATAGGGACACAGATCAGTCACCCCCCCTCCCCCCACAGTTAGAACACAATGCAGGATACACATTAACCCCTTCCTCACCCCCTAGTGTTAACCCCTTCCCTGCCAGTCACATTTATACAGTAATTAGTGCATATTTATAGCACTGATTGCAGTATAAATGTGAATGGTGCCAAAAATGTGTCAAAAGTGTCCGATATGTCCGCCATGATGTCGCAGTCGCAATAAAATCGCAGATCGCCGCCATTACTAGTAAAAAAAAAAAAAAAAAAATAATAATTCTGTTTCTTATTTTGTAGGCACTATAACTTTTGCGCAAACCAGTCGCTTATTGCGATTTTTTTTTTTTTTTACCAAAAATATGTAGAATACGTATCGGCCTAAACTGATTTTTTTTTATTTAAATTGGACTATTTTTTATAGCAACAAGTAAATATTGTATTTATTTTTTTCAAAATGGTCGTCCTTTTTTGTTTATAGCGCAAAAAATAAAAACCGCAGAGGTGACCAAATACCACCAAAAGAAAGCTCTATTTGTGGGGAAAAAAGGACGCCAATTTTGTTTGGGAGCCATATCGCACGACCGCGCAATTGTCAGTTAAAGCGACGCAGTGCCGCAAGCTGAAATTTCATCTGGTCAGGAAGGGGGTATACATGCCCAGTAAGGAAGTGGTTAAATATTTGCTCTAAAATCCAGGCAGACCTAAAAAGTTATATTGCAGGAGCATACAAGTTCAGTTTCATTTGACTACATAAAGGGGTCTTAAGTAATAGTGCATTTTAAAATGATATTTGAGTACAGGTGGATCCAGTCACCAGCTGGGTTCATATATTTTTGTAAACTATTCCCACAATACAACATACATTCAACATCCAACAGGGACAGGGAGAATGGTTACATAAAGTTATATAGCAGGATATTGCCAGTTTAGACCTGGAGCTCACACGACTGAAGTTGCTGTGGACAGCAAGCAACTTTGGGGTTCCCAATATAAATCACAGAAATTGGATAATACTACCCAACCATTATACTGTAGGTCACAGCTGTCAAACATAAGGGCAAAATCCAGCCCTCCAGGTCATTTCATGTGGCCCTCACACCCCTCGTCTCCACCATTACCTGGTCTCAGCAGCAGACAGGACTCCTCCACCAGATCCTACACTTCTGTCCAGCCCTCCTGGCAGCAGCACAAGGCAAGGGGGTTGCATTGATGCAAGAGATAGTGGGGGGGGGATGCTCGACCTCTGATGGCGGGGGGCTCTGGACATCTGATGTAAGGTGGGTAGGGTGCCGATACAACATGCCCTTTGAGGGTAACCATAAAGCTGATGTGGCCCACAAGCAAATGGAGTTCGACACCCCTGCTCTAGGTTATGCACACCACAGCCTGTATTCTATGATACTTTCATAAAACACAGGTTGTGGTGTCCCAATGAGTTCTCGCTGATTAACACAGCAAGAGCTCTGCAATTAAAGCACACCAGGTTATGCGATCTTTATATCTCCACCCACAAAACTAAAAAATGGGTCATACCTGGGCTGGGCTTGTTCTATGAGATGATTGGCCATGAACCTGTACATTTCTTTGCTTTGGGCTAAACCCCCCCACTGGTGAAGAGCCTCACATTATCCCTCCTATTCCACTATGGAATATTTCAAAAGAGAGAAAATCAGTCTACCAAAAAAAAAAAAAAAAAAAAAATGAAATATTAAGTTTTGAAAAGTATGCCACATAGAAAAGCTGTAATGCAACCTGCACCAACTTAAAGTTACAAGACCGCAATGTGCACAACTGCTAAACATGGAGCGCCCACTGACACTACAACAGTGAGATGCCGCGCATACATGAACACATTTGGCAATCCTTGTTAATAGGGTTGTCCCAATACCACTTTTTTATGACCGAGTACAAGTACCAATACTTTTTTTTAAATGTGGCCCCAAATGCAGCCATGTCCCCCACATATTGCAGCCATGTCCCCCAAAAGTATTCTATTTAGGTATCGGGGGTATTTGCGGGAGTACAAGTACTCCCGCAAATACTCGGTATCGGTCCCGATACCGATACCGGTATCGGGACAACCCTACTTGTTAACATGGTTGTAAACCCATTTTTTGGGACTTTATGCTACAGGTAAGCCGATATTATGGCTTACCTTTAGCTACCCAGGATAACTCCTAAACCTGCACGTTTAGGAGATATCCCCCTGTGTCTGCATGTGCCAAAGTGATCGGCGCACTGAAGCCATGGCAATGGCTTCAGTTAGATGTGCCATTACCGGCATTTCCCACGCGCATGTGACATCTCGGCTCTGGCCAATCACAGTGTCGGAACCGCAATACACGCAAGTGGGCACGGGGGCCCTTTGTCTTGCAGGTTTTTTTTTTTTAGGGTTTACAACCACTTTAACCACTTCAATACCGGGCTTTTATACACACCTCCATACCGGGCCAATTCTGGCACTTCTCTCCTACATGTACAAATAATTTTTTTGCTAGAAAATTACGCAGTACCCCCAAACATTATATATGTTTCTTTAGCAGACACCCTAGGGAATAAAACGACGGTCATTGCAACGTTTTATAGTGCACGGTATTTGCGCAATAATTTTTCAAACACCTTTTTTTGGGGGAAAAAAAATTGTTTCATGAATTAAAAAAAGAAAACAGTAAAGTTAGCCCAATTTTTTTGTAAAATATGAAAGATTAGGTTACACCGAGTAAATAGATACCTAACATGTCACGCTTTAAAATTGTGCACACTCATGGAATGGCGCCAAGCTTCGGTACTTAAAAACCTCCATAGGCAAGGTTTTGAAATGTTTTACAGGTTACCAGTTTAGATTTACAGAGGAGGTCTAGTGCTAGAATTGTTGCTGCCACTCTAACGCACGCGACGACACCTCACATGTGGTTTTTAACGGCGTTTACATATGTCGGCGGGACTTGCGTGTGCGTTCGCTTCTGCGCGCGAGCTACCGGGGACATGGGCGTTTTTTATTATTATTTTTTACATTTATCACTTTTATTCCTATTACAAGGAATGTAAACATCCCTTGTAATAGGAATGTGTGTGACAGGTCCTCTTTATGGAGAGATGTGGGGTCAATAAGACTCCACATAACTCCTCCAGGCTGGAAACCATGAGATCGGTGAAAAAAATTCACCGATCTCATGAATACTGTGGCTTAGTAGACGCAATCGCAGCTTTGTTTACTTACGAGACCCAGGCGTGACGTCATCACATCGCGCCCGGGTCCTCCGACGGTCATAGAGATGACTGGTGACCATTTGGTCACCAGTCATCTCTATGCTTCCTGCCAGCGCCGGACGATTCATTCTCCGTGCCCCCGATGGCACGGGAGAGCCCAGAGAAGCACCGGATGGCGGCGGGAGGGGGGGGGACCGCCGCTATGATCGTTTATGTTGTGCAGAATCGCCAGCACAAGAGATGGATATCTGATCTCTTGCTGCAGGCATCTTTTAGATATCCCCCCCAAAGTCCAGGACATCATATGACGTCCACCCGGGATGGGAGAGCCCTTTTGTGGACGTCATATGACAGTGGCTGGTATTGAAGTGGTTAAGCAGGCCAATACAAATATATATTTTTTCACTCACGGACACTGTATGCAAGGGTGGATTTGATTTAAATTGACTCCTCCTCCGACCCACTGTTAACTCACAATCTCATTCACTTTAATGGGATGGCTGGTGAAGCGGTAGTGACAAGGTGAAGGACATGGCAGCAGCAGAAATAATTGCATCTCCATGTACTGTGAAGAGCAGATATAGTGAATGCAGGGTCCTGGGTTTAGTAACACCAAGCTAAAACCCTGGAAGTCGATTGGTTTCTATGCAGAGCTGCACAAGATTTTGCACTCTCCAGTTTTAGTAAACCAATTTGTCTTTCCTACTTCATTGTAGATATTTCAACAACTTAAAACTTTATCCATTTCATTGCGGGAAATATTGCATTACAGTACTGCTTTACAGCTAATGAATATGGGGTTAGAACACATGATTAGACAATCACTCCATGTGCACCAGTTAAGATACCTACCAGGGCTCTCTACGCGCTTGTAGTGGTAAGGATTAATGCAGACTTCTTTCTGTTTAGAGCCAAAGGGATATTCGCAGCATTCCAAGGGTTTGAGTTCGTGATGACTCTGTAAATCCGGCCAGCGCCACACTCGACAGTAAATGACATGTGGGAGACCCTTCCGATGTGAAACTTGTAACCTGCCATCCAGAGAGCGGGGAATGGTGACACAATTGCTGGGCTGCCCAGGACAACTCAGGGCTTTCTCCAGCTCCTCCATGGCCCCTTTCTTCTTCTTAAGTTTTTTCACCAATGCATCCACTGCTTTTTCAGCCCATTTTTCCTCCTCGTCCCCCTGCTTCCAACCAAGTAGTCTCTTCACTGCAGGGCTAGTGAAGGAGAATAAGCTGGTCACATTCATAGTTCAAATGTCACAACACTTGTCCAGTCCAACTTTACGAGAATACGAAAAGGTTTCTGATCCTTGTATCTTGGCTAGAAGACCAGTTCCAGTCCAAAGTCCAGTCCAGAGTCGGTGTCTGAAGTTCTTAGTAAACCAGCAGCATCTAAAGGGAACAAAAATATATATACATATCAGTTGGGGAGGGACAGAAATCCAGATGCAAGATTTCATCATCTGGCAGCATTCAAGAGTACTGAATATATTGGCTGCTGCACAACATATATCCACAGTGAGAACACAACCCCCCTGAGAATTTACTGACCTGTGCTCAGAGAAGGTCAACTTATTCCCCTCAATTTGTGCTATTCTTAGTTTCACTTAATCATATCAATAGCCATCATAACATTTCAGATGCACAATGACATTCCATAAACCATAAATGAATCTGCAAATACAGCATATTATCAAATCTAAATTTCATAGAATTCTAAAAACATAACAGAAGGTTAATTAAAAATTCTTTGGTTATAATTATAGTGAGAATTACAGGAAAATACCCAAGAAGCCCAATGACGACAATGATAGTTGAAAAAAATATCACCGGTTATCATTAGCAAGGCATGTGCAAGTCACAAAGAATGACTCAAGCCGATTTACTGAAAGAAAAAAAAAGCACTGGCTTTTTTAAAATGCTAGTGTTCACTGGAACTATGTGCTGTGCTTTTTGTTTGAGTAAGGCCAGTTTCACACAGCGATGTGGTTTGGCCTCAGTGTAGTGTACCCACTGTATTCATACAGGCTACCCACAGATTCCCATAGACTATGTGATTACGTAGTTTTGGTGCGTTTTCTGAACCTTCACCAAAAGCAGGGTGGATGTAAATCAATGATCTCTTATCTATACCTCTGATTTTTTGGGAGATTTTAAAGCAAATCTATTACAATGCTTCGAGTTAAATGATCTAAAGATAGTTTTCTAAATAAGTCGGCAGAATGGCACAAGGGTGTACATGTACGTCCCCTTTAAGAGTCCAGCCGTGGGTCACAAGTGCGCTGCCGAGCTCGCGACCCGGTCCTCTTACCTGTGACCTTCCCCAAGGCAACAGTGGACCTGATCGCCGCTGATGTCCCGTGCTTAGGTCAGAGAGAAAGAACGGGGAAAGGCAAGTGTAAACAAACCTCTCCCCGTGCTTCCTAGTGAGCCTGTCACTGATGGTCTGTTCCCTGTCATAGGGAACAGACCATCAGTGAAATCACACGTCCAGCCACGCCCCCACAGTAAGAATCACATATTAGTACACACTTAACCCTTACAGCGCCCCCTCCTGGTTAACCTCTTCACTGTCAATGTAAAAATTACAATGTTCCCAGAATAGTGTCAAACGTGTCCGCCATAATGTCACGAAAAAAAAAATAGCCGATTGCCACCATTACTAGAATTTTTTTTTATAAAAATGCAATAAAGCTATCTGCCATTTGGTAGACACTATACATTTTGCACAAAACAATCCAATGCTTATTGCAATTTCTTTTTACCAAACATATGTAGAAGAATACGTATTGGCCTAAACTGGGGAATTTTTTCTTCTATATCTATATATATTTTATTTTGCTAAAAATAAAAACCTCCATTTGGGGGGGCGCCAATTTTGTTCGGGAGCCATGTCGCACGACTGCGCAATTGTCAGTTAAAGCAACGCAGTGCCGAAATGCAAAAAGTGGCCTGGTCTTTAAGCTGCATAATGGTCCGGGGCTTAAGTGGTTAAGATACATTAATTTTGTTTATTCAGCATAAGGCTATACATGCTGCAATATTAACATTTTTGGTAAACTTATTTAATGAATCCCAGCTCTGCAAGCTGAGATAACATGCACTGTATTGATGCATTCACACAAATGTCACAGTAACCGAGAAAAGTTCAGGAATATTCCTTTAGCCCATTACTATCCATGTACACCAAACTGTACGATTGAATCGGTTCGGATATCACCGTTTTAGTAATCTGACAGTTTATTATAAATAGGAAACCTTTATTTTGTTTGCAAATATTCTAACTACCAGCAAGAATAAGTCCTTACTAGGGTTGTCCCGATACCACTTTTTTAGGACCGAGTACAAGTACCGATACTTTTTTTCATGTACTCGCCGATACCGAATACCGATACTTTTTTTAAATGTCATGTGACAGTTTTCAAACCACAATACAGACTAAGGATATTTTCTTTAGACTTATGAAGAACTCTAACTCAAGACATTATAAAAGAATAAAAACGAGTAAAAATTTATAAAAAACAATTATTTGCTTGTCACGCAGTAGTAAAAAACTCAAAGAATTTTCACAGAACATGTTGATAAATACAAAAAAAGTATTCTATTTAAGTATCGGGAGCATTTGTGCGAGTACAAGTACTCCCGCAAATACTCGGTATCGGTCCCGATACCGATACTAGTATCGGTATCTGGACAACCCTAGTCCTTACATTTAAGGAGCACCTGACATTTTAGATCCATCATGGCAGCGCCCGTTAATGGGCAGCCACTCACCTGCTACCGCCAACCCCTCAGCTTGTTGCATCACTGCTGCATCCCCAGCCATCCCATTAAAGTGAATGAGACTGTCAGCAAGTCAACAGCGGGTCAGAGAAGGAGCTGCTGCGGGACAGATGGTTACTGTTTAAAAATTATGATTTAAAAAAGTCAATTTAAATCAAGCCCTTTTACTAGCAATCAAAAAAGCCTTGATTTAAATCAAATCCACCCTGACCAAAATGCCTACACACTGCATCTTTGGTGCACACCAAAAGCATGGTCATAGAAGTTTATGGGAAACCTGCACAAATAAAACACGCAGGTACACGGCGCTGCACACGCTCAGAGTAAAATCTGTCTTAAGGGATTTGCAGTGTATTTAAAAGACACACTAAAGTAAAAAATTTTTAAACATGTTATACTTGCCTCCACTGTGTGGCTCGTTTTGCACACAGTGCCACCCGATCCAAGTCTTCTGGGGTCCCTCGGCAGCTGTCTGCAAGAGCTTTCCACCTTCATGCGAGCGAGCATAATACAAAGATACGACTATCACTCGGCCCCTCCCCCGGCACACCGCGTCATTGGCTGTGATTGACAGCAGTGCGACACACACACAGTTTCCCTTCAATACTGCTTGCCCTGCATTTTTGCGGTTTTAATGATTAGTTTATACACAGTCATGGTTTGCTTACACACAGGATATTACTAGCTAGAAATAAAACTTGAGAATAAACTTGGATACAGTAGTTTGATCATTTGCTTTTCTTATTTAAAGAGGATGTAAACCCACTCATGAATTCTAAACTACTGCCATGGTGCTGTTCTATAAGGACATACAAGCCTCCTGCATGTATCCTCACCTGTCAAATGTCCCCCATTTTGCTGTTTAAACCCCCCAAAAGTCCAGATTTTGTGGGCAGGTCTGTTGGTCGGCGCTCGGTGGGCGGAGTCATGATGTCAGCAGACTCCCGCCCACCTCTACACTCCCCTTGGCCAGAGCGCGCAGAAGACAGGAAGAGTGCGTTCTGGGTAGTAGTAGAGCGCGCTCACGGCCCCCTGTCAGCTCACATTGATGTCCTGCGAGAGTCGGGGATGATCGCTGCGACGGGACAGCTGTAAACACCGACCCCCCCTGCATGGCTTTGTATCATCTGCTTCTCCTCCTCCCTCCCGCGGCTTTCACCTAATAAGTCATGCAGGGGGAGGATCGGTGCTTACAGCTGTCCCCGTCGCACCGATCATCCCCGAGTGTTCTCCTCAATGCCCCAAGTCGTCCCCTCCCCCGATGTCACCCGCCTCCACACACCCACCCCTCCTCATCCTGCTCCGTTTGTCCGCCCCCCCCCCCCCCCCGCGCCGTGTCTTCACCCTCGCCCCCCCGCGCCGTGTCTTCACCCTCGCCCCCCCCCGTCCTGCTCCATGTTTCCAGCTCCATCCCCCGCAGCCATCGCCGGCTTCTCTCTCCTCTCCCGCGGGCTGCGAGAGGGGGGCAGGGGGGGGGGGGGATCTGTCAGGATGGAGAGCGGAAACAGGACACAGAGCGTTCGTTACCGAGCGCTGTGCGTCCTGTGATAACTGAGCAGAGTAACCTGTGTGTTACTCTGCTCAGTTTATGAATGGAGGGGAGACGCTGTCTGTCCCTCCATTCATCTTCAATGCAGAGAAGGGACTGGGGAATGAATGTCCTCTGTCCCTTTCTCTGTCTCATATGGGAGATGTCAGGGGTCTCTGTTTAGACCCCCGACATGTCACCCACAGGGCTGATAAAAAAAAATGAAATTGTAAAAAAAAAAAAAAAAAAAAAAAGACACCAACCACTAGCCCACCGACACCAACCACTAGCCCACCGACACCAACCACTAGCCCACCGACACCAACCACTAGCCCACCGACACCAACCACTAGCCCACCGACACCAACCACTAGCCCACCGACACCAACCACTAGCCCACCGACACCAACCACTAGCCCACCGACACCAACCACTGCCCCATCCCCCCACCCCCCTTTCCCAAAAGCACTGTGAAAAAATATATTTAAAAAAAAAAAAATCCACCCTCCCATCAATAGTACAAAAATAAATTGTAAAAAGAAAAAAAAAATGTTATTGTAAAAATAAAAAGAAAAAAATCCATTGGTCCCAAACACACACAAGCCTTTTTTTTGGTTCACACCAGAATCGCATGGGTGTTCAGACCTATGCGATCTGATTCATGTCCTGTCAGTTTGCAGTGCGATATGCGAGCTAAAATGGGGGTGTCATTACTATTGTATGGCACTCCCCAGCATATGGCAGTGTGTACTGCCGTGCAAGTCGGGTGTGCTGTGGGAACCCGCAGTGGATTCGCAGGTTTCCTGAATCGCACCAGTGTGAACCAAGCCTCAAAGCATACAGCCTACAAATGTCATCTGACTGCTCCCAACAAGGCTCGGTTCACACTGGTGCGATTCGGGAACCCTGCGAATCCACTGCGGGTTCCCATATCACATCCGACTCGCACGGCAGTTCACACTTGCTATATGCGAACTGCTGGGGAGTGTCATCCAATGGTAATGACACCCCCATTTCAGCTTGCATATCGCACTGCAAACTGACAGTTAGGACATGAATCGGATTGCATGGGTGTGAACACCTATGCGATTCTGGTGTGGACCAAAAAAAGGGTCCTGTGTGAGTTTGTTCCAAATGAGATGCAATTTCAGCTATACAGTTTGTATGGCTAAAATCGCATCACACAGACATCGCATGTGATCTGAACAGTAGTGCGGTGCAAATCACCTGCGATCTCGCACAGCGCATTAATGTGAACCAGCCCTAAGTTCATTCAGCCTTATGGGTGCAAGTATAAAAAGTGAGAAATCCACCCCTCCCCCACATAACACATCCTGATAATGTAAGAATTTTGCATATGTGATCAGGTGACCTCAGACTTATAACAATAAGAAAAAGATCACTCAAGCTCGGACTACATATATCTCCCCTAATCACTTGTCTATGTATATTCTGATGGCTGTTCACTGGAGCATTTCCTCATGACATTGAACTGTGGATCACCTCGCCTCATGTTTTGAAAACATATAATCAAAACACAGGACAAGCAGACAAATGTAGGATAGCTAGAAGGGAGATTTGTGCACTGTTTATAGAAACTGTGCATGATTGCAGGCTGGTGCACGAGATATGTAAATAACCTGTCACTCAAAGCATGGGGGCGTAACGGACTTTGCTTTTTCTAGGGAAGTCTGTTTTATTCCACTGAACAATAAAAAGAGGATTGCTCAGCGTTGGATTAACTCTGTGTGGTAAGACTGGGCTCAGATGATAGGAAATCCTATTCTCTACATTGCGATAAAAAAAAAAAAATTGGGTGTACATCCACTTTAAGCGAGAGACAGGTTTTGTTCTTTCAGCTTGCCCTTTGAAAAGACAGACGTGTTTATACCCAGCTCAACCCAGATTCTGTACATCTCAGTTTTTTTAGGATGAGTGTGTGGGGGCAAAGTACAAAATGGTATAAAAACGAAATGTTTTAATACATGTAAAATAGCCCATAGGTCTTAAATGGGAGAAACTGTCTCATTAACATATATAACCCATCTTCTAATATAAATAAGGTTTACCGTCATAGTACGGTCCTACAGAAGCCAGCACAAAACCAGCAGAGTATAAGAAATTATAACCCCCTTTCTGGAAAATAGTTGGGTTGCAGCTCAGTCTCTGTACAGAGACAGCGACTTCATTAACCTCTCTGGCGGTATGATTCTTTCTGGTTTTAGGTGCTGAAAGCGGTACCATTATTTTGCATGAAAATTTGGCGTTTTACATTGTAGGCCTGTAATTCTTAGGAATAACTCACTAAAATCTGTCCAAGAGTCTAGTAGACATCCCGGGTATGATAAAGTTCTAAAAACAAAATCATAATACAATTATAATAATGTAATTATAATAAAAAATTATTCAATAATGTAATCAAATTAAAAAACACTGAAATTAGCTCAGTTACAGAATTGTCGCTGTCATTACTATTTCTTTTATGACAAATTTTCCACTAATCGCCATCGCACAATTCTGCAAGTAATTATTTATTATCGCTGTTTTCTAGCTGCTCTAAAATCGCTTGACATAAAGGGACACTTTTGGTTGCTATGAACAATCTCCAGTTTGCAGGCAGAAAGAACAGTTTTTATTATACAAAAGTACATGTAGGACACTGGACAGACCACTAGGGACAAAGGGGATGTGTATTTTTTACACACAGTACTGTAATCTATAAGACTACAGTATAATGTAATGTGTTCATTTACTTTCTTGAATTTGGCGCCGTTCTCCGCCCCACCGTGCGTCGTTAGCGTCCCAGGGAACGGAGATCAGCGGCACATGGGCACTGTGTGAATCGAGCGAGGACACCGCTCAATCACACAGCGGAGAGGCATTGCAGGATCCAGGGACAAGCAAGTAAACCCTGCCTGTGAACACTGAGGCGATCCAGAGTCTGGCTCGGGGATCCCGCCGGGGGGGCAACATTTTAAAAAAAGTCAGACATTAACCGCTTACCTAACAGATATACGTCGGCAGAATGGCACAGGTAGGCAAAGTGTATATATATATATATATATATATATATATATATATATATATATATATATATATATATATATATATATATATATATATATACACACACACACACACACACACACACACACACACATATACATATACACACACACACACGTTGCTTTGAATCCTGCCCCCTAGCAGGCGTGCTCCTGCTGCGGTCTCCTTGCCCACAGACTTTATGTCCACCGGTGTCCCGCGTTCGGGTCACGGAACCGTGGGATGCCTTTGTAAACAAAGGTATCTTTGTTCTGCCTGGCGAAAAGGTCATGTCAGTCTGCTCCCTCTCATTGGAAGCAACGATCAGTGATGTGTCACTCCCTAGGACACACTTGACCACTTCCCGTCTCCTAGTGGTTAACCCCTTCACTGCCAGTCACGTTTATACAGCAATCAGTGCATTTTTATAGCACCGATTGCTGTATAAATGTGAAATGTCCCCAAAATAGTGTCAAGTGTCCAATGTGTCTGCCATAATGTCAGTCACGGCAAAAAATTTTTTTATTTTATATATATATATATATATATATATATATATATATATATATATATATATATATATATATATATATATATATATATATACCCCTATTTTGTAGACGCTATGACTTTTGCGCAAACCAAAAATATATAGAATACGTACAAAATATAGTCGCTCAGGGGCAATCAAAAGGTGAAATGTGTTCCCCGTTGGTGCTTTCTTCCTGTGTGGGGGAAGTGCTGACAAACACCAGAGATCCGTACATAATCACTAGGAACAGCAGATCTCCATGTTCTCCACTGTCAGAACAATCAGCTCCTCCTCTGTGCAGCAGGTGCACGCCCAAACCATCTATTGCATGAAACAATGTACGGGTACGTTTTGCGCAATGGGGCTGCCCCGCAGCAGGTTATATGCAGTGGGCATTAGGTGGTTAAAGCGATTGCAAAGTCTAATTTTTTCCTGGTTATAAACACATGTTATACTTGCCTGATCTGTGGAGTGGATTTGCACAGGGCAGCCCAGATCCTTATCTTGGGTTCCTTGCTGGTGCTCTTAGCCCCTCCCTACTGTTAAAAGCCCCCTACAGCAAGCAGCTTGCTATTGGGGCACCCAAATCACAGCTCCATGTGTCTATTCAGATGAGGAGCTGCAGCCCGGCACCCTTTCTCTTATTGGCTGACTGCAGCAGGAGGAGGGGTGAATGGCGTGGCACTGCTGTCTCAGCCAATGAGGGAGGGGGAGACCAGGCCAGCCGAGACACTGCTGCAACATCTATAGAACTAGATGGGGGTATTAGGCTCCATTCACATCTGAGCGACAAAACGCCGGTCGCTCTTGTCGCTCGAGATGTGAAATAACATTGCGGTCTATGGAGATGGTTCACATCTCAACGCCTGTCGCCTGAAAAAAAGTCCCGGACCCTTTTTTTCAGGCGACATTGGCGTTCCCTCATAGACCGCAATGTTAAAGAAAGATTAAACTTTTTTTTTCTACAGGCGGCAAGATAAGCCGCGTACGCGGCGTATCGTGTCGCCTAGGTGTGAATGCAGCCTTAGGGTTGCTGCTCAACACGTTTTTTTATCTTAATGCATAATAAAAAATAAAAAAACTTCTACCTTTACAATCACATTAAATATCACCAGGTTAGCCGAACAGAAACTATAAAAAAAAAAAAAAAGTTAGCTCATCAAGAGAGATTGCAAGAAAAGTACAGCAACTTGCCTAGTACAAGGACAGAAATTTCTACTTGGACTGGAAACCCATTCATGTCTAAATGCTTTATTTTGCTGAGAAATCACTTTGAACAACTCTTAGCACTTTGAGCATTTTAGTATTTTAGTAAGGACAGATGGCATTTAGTTCCTGGAATCCATCTGCCCTTGGCTCAGGTAAGCAGGAGGGTGTGCTTAGCTAAGAAAACCCCTCCTCGACTCCTGGGATGTATGACAATTTGCCTAGACATGGAAACCAGAAGGCAACTGAAAAAATGTTTAAAGAAAAAAAAAAAAAAAAAATTAATGTAATACAATATACTTTCCTCATCCATTTACTAATGCCAGCAGCATAAGGATTACAAATAGACAATGTTTATTACTTTTCCCCTACCAGAATCTATGTATAACCAAAATTAGTATTCGCTGGTTTACTGCTTTTTTTCTATATGAAAACCTGGCCGTCACAACGAGGGTGTAATCAGCTGGCCTTTGCGTGGCTCTGGTCATCCATAACACCCAACCTAAATAATGGAGGAAGTGCTTGTTTAAAAGACACAAAGAACAAAATTCCTTATTCTTCCCAGCGGAGGGGTTCAACAATTGGGCGTGTGGTGTGGGACTGTGTGCTGCTCTGCAAAAGGATACAGCTTGGAAAGATGTTTCCTTTGATGCCTGAGAGCAGTATGGATGCCTTTCCGCTGCACAGGGCCCTGATTAAATTATGCAATTAGAGCTGAGCAGACAAGTCTATATATAGAGGCTATCCTGCTTTTGTGCTCCTCAACATACACACCCACACAGATGTGCAGTTTTTGGTGAAATACAAAAAAAAAAAACAACACCTGTTTTCCACAGACAGTTCAAAAAGTCAGGGAGGAGGCAAATGTATACACCATGCATGCAGGAAAATAAGGGTGGGGGCTTTCCACATGAGATAAATGTCTGTTTGCTTAGCATGAGATAATACACAGATGGGGATGCTTGCCTAAATATTCTACTGCAGATGTACAAGATACTTGGGGAGGAGGTAGGAAATTTAAGCAATGAGGTAACCCTATGTAACCCTAATTGTTAACTTGGGCTGTTACAGACTATAAGGCATCAAACCACAATACACAGAATTTACATTTTGCATAGATACAGGTTTTAGTCACATCTAATTCTCAGAATAACTGGATGGGATGGACGGAGCCATTCCTGTGCAAAATTACACTTGCAGATAAGACTGCTGCAAGAGTTATTTACCATTTCATTCACATGTACAGCAATTAAAAAAAAAAAAAAAAAATTGTGATTGATCTGCATACATACAACAGTAATAAATAAAAATTATACTACTATAATACAGCGGCGTTTCACGATCAAAAAAAGAAAGGGTTAAAATTGCTCACAAAGCACCGCTGCCGAAGCTCTGTCCATGCACTTCCGCAGCGCTGTCCATCGATTTCGATGGCAGTTTAGAAGCGCCAAATACAGCGCTCCCGCACCGCCCTAAAGATGCCGTTTGCAGGACTCATTCCTGTCCTGCAAGCGCACTGCCCCAGTGTGAAAGCACTCAGGCTTTCACACTGGCTGTAGAAAAGGCTACAAGAGCTTTTCAGGTGCTATTTTTAGCACAAAAGAGCATGTAAAATGCATCAGTGGCCCCTTCACACTAAGGCACTTCTAAACTGTAAAAACACTGAGCGCTTTTGAAGAGCTTTCCAATTAATTTCAATGGAGAGGAGAGATCCTTCACCGCCCTGCCAGTGCACTGCCCCAGTACAATCAAGAGAAGACTTCACAAGAGAAAAAGTGTGTTAACCACAAGGTGCAAACCATTCATAAATAAGCCTGCAGAATAGAAAAGCCAGATTAGACTTTGCCAAAAAATGTATCCAAAAGCGCCAGATCAATTCTGGAAAACACATTCTTTGGCCAGATGAAACAACTGAAGAGCGCTACAGTGAGCTCCTTGCAAAGCATCAGAAAGGAGGAAACCCGGTCTTTGGTAATGTCCATGGGTTCCAGACTTCAGGCAGTCATTGCCAGTAAAGGATTCTATCACACACACACACACACACACACACACACGATATTTGAGCTGCTGAAAAAAGTTGCAGTTCCTAAAATTTGTACTCCATATTTACGTTTAACTTCTTAAATCACTTGGAAGGTCGCCCATCCACCCCCCCAGGGCAATTTACAAAGTGCAGCACACTTTGCACATGCACACTAAGGAACCGCAATTCAGTGTTTATAAATGTAAAAATAATGCTCCTAGAGAAAAAAAAAAAAAGGATGGCTTGATGAAGTACAACATTGGGGATAAAGCATCGACCAGCAATACAAGGAAAAGGATTTGGGGGTACTTATTTCAGATGGTCGTAAGATGAGCAAACAGTGACCAGGCCGTGGGAAAAGCAAATAGAATTCTAGGATGCATCACCAGCAGAAGGAAGGTGGTTCAGATTGCCCTATAAAGATCCTTAGTAAGACCTCATTTAGAATTCCGTGTCCAGTTCTGGAGACCGCACTTACAGAAAGAAATTGATAAAATAGAACAAATCCAGAGACTGGTAACAAAAATGTTAAAGTTTGGAGGAGGGGGGGGGGGGTTGTATAGTTTTGTATGGGAGAGATCCGGAGGGGGCGGACAAAAACAAAAGCCGCCCCCTCTTGCCGGATCGCTCGGACAGCCACGGGAACCACCGCATGTACCAGGGGGGGGGTCCCGATCGGACCCCCGACCCACGTCTAGGCAGGCATGTACAGGTACGTTGATGTGCCTGTTCGTGCCATTCTGCCTACGTATATGTACATGCGGCGGTCCTTAAGTGGTTAAACACACAATGTAGACAACATCCAAAGAGAGCAGTATAAAAAAAAAAAAAAAACACTCGTTTAGGTACACACATTTCAATGCATGGAAGCGACTGCCGACTATAATCAGACTTCTCTTACTATCGGAACATAAAAATACACACTTCCTCAGGCCTTCAATTAATAAGTGTTGTCAAACATTTACAACTGGGATTAAAAGATTTAAAATGTTATTAAATCTGACTACAGCAACTAGTTTAGCCACCTATAAAGGGTTAAGTAGCTTCTAGGTGATTTATTGCAGGATGTCCTGGACACTGCAGGAGCTAGACAACAAACAGTGACTTCATTTGCTTTATCCTGCTCTGTGCAGCCATCTACAACTGCAGAACTAGTCTTTAACTGCCATAAAATGTCCATATCAAAGACATGAAAAACTTTTGCACAACACACCCTTAGACCCGCCTAATGTCACATCGGAGCGTTCCAATCGATGCAATGCCAACTTTGGAGTCCCACCCATTTCCTAAAGTAGTTTCTGCACTACGTTTGGCAACTTTGGGGGGCGATTTCAATAGATCCATGTGCATGAACCTGCCCAGATGTCTTAAGTCACCCCTAAAGTCAGACTGAAATGTAGCTTATATTTCAAAGCAGTGTTCAGTGTGAATGAGGGCAAAAACAAAAAAATGCATGTATAGATATATCACACACCTTCACTATAACAGGTATAATGGACCTCTTCCAGACAGCTTTTGCTCAACTGCAAGATGTCCATTTATTTATCAGAGCCATATGCTCCCTTTACAAAGAATGAGAAGGGCTAGACCTGCAACTTCCTGGACTTAGCAGGTGTTGGAGAAAAAGCCGTCAGGTTCTAATCAAATTCATTCTTCAGACTCTGGATAGGTGCGCCATTAGAAATTATGCAGAGCTTAAAAACCATGATAATCTAAAAACACAAAATAAAATTTAGGCTGCCCATAGACTTTCACCCAGAGGGTTAAAAAAGCAGGACACAATTCCACCATCCACACATTTGATTAGGATGAGGGGGGATCCTCCACCTCCAAACATTTGTATTGGAACAATGGAGCAACTTTCCCGCATTACAATACACCCATCAGCATCTCCAGGTATAGTCTGCGTCAGTCATCAAGTGGGGAGAATCCAACAGGGCAGTCGTACAAAAGTCCATTAATAGAACAACTTCTGTAGAACCTTCCTGCCCACACACGGATCAAAATTTAGGTGAACTGGCCGACTTTCGATCCACATATGGTCACCAAAAACAAGCGACATGTGTATCTGCACCATTTACTCCAGCATCCAATCAGTATATGTCTGGATATAGAACATGCAGGACAGCCAGCTTGGTTGTCTGAAAACCACTCGAGCCAAAAAGTTAGCAAATTTCATTCAAACTTTTGCATGAAAATTCTGAAAAAGAAAATCAGAACATTCAATATCATTTTGGCATTGCTTAACTTTGCACAAAAACCCTGAATTTTTATTCCATTGCCATGTCAATGTTTTGATGTCTACATTCGATTTCGGGATTCAAATTACAAAAAAAGTGCAGATTTCATCTCCATCTAAAAAAGGGAATTTTGTTCATAAAAACCTTTTGTTTTTGACTGTAGTGATGAGAAAATGCAAGGACCCCATTAACAATAAGACCAAATTTTCCCAAAAAATTCTCAAAATATTTAACTAATGTATGGCCAGCTTAGCCGAGGCCACCAATCTGTCCTACAGCACTGTTGTGCAACTTGAACTTCTTTATGAGGCATACATTTTTGACTGTGTCCAGGTTTGCTAGTATAGGTTGGTTTGAAAACTACAATTGTAGCAAAAGACACTGTCACATGACCAGCTGTAGGAGTCACGCGACGAGTAAAATCACACGATCTCGTAGTTTTGCCTTATGAATCGTCTCGCTGTGCTCCCAGGAGACATTGAGAAATAGTCCCAGCTAACACTGGGGTGATGAGAGATTAAGCGACACGCCCACTCCCGCAGGAGGAAAACCAGGAAGTGCCTCCTATTGACTCCGGATTAAAGGTATTGTAATGGTATATAACATTATGGATACTAAACTGGTTGTATACACACTGATGCGCTCTGATTAAGCAGTAGTTTATTTTTATGGTGAACCTCCGCTTTAATTTTAACTTTATATACAAGCGATGTCTTAAAATACAAGTAGCGTCATGTCACAACTGAGTATAAAAGAGAGGCGCCTCCAAGTATAGCAATAAGGTTACATTTAATAAAAAAAAGGTACAACATATTTCTATTTTCTACACGTAGAGGTGCTCTGTAGCTCCTGCTGGATTTTGCTTCTAATCTCCTTGGAGAGACTTCCTTTTGTGGATGGACATTGTATGGTTACACAACCTGGTCACATTGCTATAATCTTTTTATATGGACTATAAAAAGGATTTATGAATAAATCGTTATGGAACAAAACATTTTAGTTTCCATTATTTCTTATGGGGAAATTTGCTTTGATATACAAGTGCTTTGGATTACAAGCATGTTTCCATGAACTAAGTATGCTGGCAATCCAAGCTTTTACTGTACCTTTACTGATCATTTAACTGAGCCAGACTAGTAGCCAACTAACCATGAACCAAGAGTGCTATATACATTGTTTCTTAGGCTCAAAAATCCATCATCAAAAAAAAAAAAAAAAACATAATTCAATCACATGAGAACACAGCTGCCTAACACAACTAGTACAAAATTGCTAGGAAACAGGATGATAAATGTGCACAACAGCTCAGCATTTTACAGCCATGTTCTGTATCTGCTCATTGTGCTGAGGTCAGTCTGGAAACTCGAGTGCCAGATGGGCAACATAACCGAGTAACAAGACTTGTTCTTTGTGTCAATCTTAACCAAAAGCACATAAGTGTATAAGCCAAAAGTAGTGATGTGGCCACCTTAAAAATATTAACTATAACCATCATAACTGACTAAAATATCAACTTATGATATGCAATGTTAAGAGATCCAACCCGTTTGAAAATTGTTGTCAACGTCGTGCAAGTTCAGCATCAAAATAAAAAAAAAACGGATATTACTTAAAGTCTTGTATTTGTAATGGAAAAAAAAAAAAAAACACACAACACATACATTATGTACACACTATATAAAGAGAACAGTGATTTTCAAGACAGAGCATTCTGGGACTATCCTAAGAAAGGAAACGGATGTAGCTGGCACACTAGTCATCAAGGAATGTTTGGAAAAAGAGTTTCCTGACAGAAAAAAAAAAAAAAAAAACACATGCTTGAAAATGTTTAACAGTTAATAATTTTCTCCCTGGATCACAGAACGTCTTTCAAAAAAATCCTTAACTATGATATGCATACATATTCTATCTGCTCCGATTTATCTCAGAGTTGTGACGCAAAGAGACTTTCCTTTGTCTGAAGGACCCTGTTCTGTCTATTCAGCCCAAGCAGAGATCTGGGGAAATGTTTGCACGCCGCACTGCAAATGATGGACAGTATAGGCACATAAAATATTTACACAAAATGTGGATTTAGCTACATAGGCAAACACACTGTACATTTCTAGGTAGTATGAATTTTCACATACCAACCTGAATTTTAGTTTGACTTGCTACCTAGTGAACCTAGAGAGCAAAGCTAAAGAATAAAGTCAAGAACAATTAGGGAAATCTTTAAAATGTGTCCCACCCTCGTGCCATAAAAGAATGCATTATGACACATTTCGCACACACAGCTGTCTTTTTCAATGTGCCTTAATTAGGATCAGCCAACTAATAGCCTCACATAATACACTTTTCCAGAATGACCCTGTTCGCCCTGATGTATCATTTTGCACCAGATCAGTGCTGTAAATCAATCCCGAGATCTGTAGCATCTTGAAAAGTCTAGTAATGATGCTTTTTCCTCAGTCCCTAGAGTCTCTCCATTAGACACAGCTTACATTATTTATAAGGGCTAGTTGAGACCTCCATTAGCTGAATAAAACTACACAGATGGAGAAACTGTTTTATGCACCACTGACTGGCCTTGGAGAACCAACACAGGCTGAGGGCATGGAAATAACCGGATTTATAACCTTTATACTACAGAACATACATGTTACAGCAGATTTATTGCGACATACAATTTGTACGTTTGGGTCCATGTTCTTTTAAAGGCTCATGTGCACCACAACAAAATGCAGCTTTTATCAGTACGCTTTTTTTATGAATCTGAACTGTTTTCTATGGGCCCAATACACAAACCTAATTTGGCACAAAATGCCAGACACCCTTGCGATCAAGTTTTCTAAATCGCCAGACAAATTGCGGAATAATCACACAAATTGCCACTGGCTACAACTACAAATAAAATGCTGTGAACAGTCAATCGTCACAGACAGGGGGGCACGGGAGTGAGCATTTATGAGTGCCCCTATAGCAGGTGGCTTGCGATTGGGGCACTCTCCAAACAGGAGGAGCCATCAACGCAGGGGAACCCAGAAGAGGAGGTGGATTGTGGCTGCTCTGCAACTCTGCAAATCCACTGCACAAAGCAGGTAAATATGGGGGGGAGGGAGTAATAATGAAGGTTTATGGTCACTTAAACCAGCTATACAAGTAAACCCCCCCCCCCCCCCCCCCCCAGTCAGCAAAATCTTGCATAGATGATCAGTAATTAAATTCGTAATTTCTGCAGTTCTATGGCTTTCAGATTGAGTTTTAAAGTTCTACATAAATACATACATATAGAGGGCCAAAAGCAAGTTGTAGGCCTCATGAACACTGGGCATTTGACGTTTTCACAGCAGCCGTTATTTTCTAGTCATTAAACTCTCCATGTTATCCTATGTGTCCATGCACACATAGCCGTGGTGTTTTTGTGGAAAAACAAACAGAACTAGTGAGTTCCGAAAGACGTTTTCAGCTGTAAAAAACGCTCCAACGCTGATTAACGCTCAAAAACACGGATCAGCATTTTTGATAAAAAAAATAAAACATGGAAAAGCGCTAAACACCATTGCAAAAATGTTGAAAAAAACTCACTGCAAAGTTACTGGCGGTTTTTAAAACGTTATTTTAACGTCCAGTGCGCATGAGGCCGTATAGTTGCACAAGATAAAAGTTACCCCTGGTTCACACCGGTGCTACTTCGTGATTTCAAAGCCTCACATCAGTGAGATTTGCACTGCCAATTTCATTGCCGCTTGCGACTTCATTTAACCACTTAAGGACTGCCGCACGACGATATACATTAGCAGAATGGCACATGGATGTTTATATACGTCCCCTTTAAGAGCCCAGCCGTGGGTCAAGAGTACGCCGCAGGGCTCACGACTCGGTCCGAAGCTCCGTGACCACAGGACCCGATCGCCGCAGGTGTCCGGCGATCAGGTCACAGAAGATGAAGAATGAGAAGAGGCGAGTGTAAACAAACCTTCCCCGTTCTCTGTGACAAGGTCAGTGATCGTCGTTCCCTATATCAGGGTACAGACAATCACTGACGTCACACATCCAGCCCCGCCCCCCTACAGTTCGAAACACACATGAGGTCACACTTAACCCCTACAGCGCCCCCTAGTGGTTAACCCCTTCACTGCTATTGTCACAGTAATCAGTGCATTTTTATAGCACTTTTTGCTGTGAAAATGACAATGGTCCCAAAAATGTGTCACAAGTGTCTGCCATGTCACAGTCACGAGAGGAGGAGAAAAAAAAACGCTGATTAGTAGTTAAGAAAAAAAAAAAGCCCTAAAACTATCCCCCTATTTTGTAAACGCTATACATTTTCCGCAAACCAATCGATACACATATCGCGATTTTTTTTTATACCAAACATAGGTAGAATACGTATTGGCCTAAACTGAGGGAAAAAAAAAATGTTTTTTTATATCTTTTTTGGGGGATATTATAGTAAAAGATAGTGAATGTTTTACATCACAAGTCGCAGCAGTGTGAACAGGGTCCAACTATTCATACAAGAAACGGAAATACAGTAGGTGTTTAAAACTATTCTTTTTACAGTTTATTAACTCCTTATATCCATAGTTTTAATACCCACAGCATAAAAACTACAGAAAATACACTTTTAGGGCCCTTTCACACTGGTGCGTTTTTCCCGCGTTTTCGCAGTAAAAATAGCGCTATTAAAACACCCCCCCCATGCCCCTCTCCATTGAAATGAATTAAAAACGAGGTAAAAACACGGTAAAATCGTGGTGTTTTGCCGCGATTAAAATCACGGCCAAACACCGCGATTTTACAGCGTTTTTTTAATTCATTTCAATGGAGAGGGGCATGGGGAGCGAACACGCGGCAAAAACACACCAGTGTGAAAGGGCCCTAAGGGGCTTTGATTTTTATTTATTTTTTGTAGCTTTTCAAATGGGAAGCAACAATAGGCTCTTCCTAATATGCTGCACTGACTGAATTACAGATTTTCAGAATACAAAAGAAAATGTGACAAAATTTAAACTACCTACCTAGAATACATGAGGTGGGGGGCCATTTCAAAAATAATTTGGAAGCCAATAAATGCCTGACTTGCATAAAAGACTAGATCTTTTTTTCAAACTAGAAAACTCTGACACATACTAATGACTAACAAGTGGCATGCACTTGGGACTATGACCTAACAGAATATTTACACTGCAGGCTTCTGGGATGTCGTTTGTCATCACCCACTCACCCACACTGGACACTGCAATAACTTTAAAGGTCTCATTCATACTGGTTGTATGAGTCAGTATGTTTGAAACAAACTGAAGTTAAAGCATTAGAAAACATTGGAACACTTTGTTTATCCTGTGAGCAATAGCAAGTAAAAAGTGTACTAAAGCACAAGAGAAAGCACCTTCAATTTAAAATAGAAAAAAAAAAAAAAAAACACACACTACCTTTAAAAAGGAATAAATCACAGTACCATACAAACCATTTGGGGCAAGTTCACACCACATGCAGTCCAGTGCGTTTTTTGCATCAAAGCATTTAGCACATGGAAAGTGGGTTATATGGTTTTCAATGGCAGAGTTCACACCAGTGCTTGCACTTCCAGAAAAAACAAACATGCTCCATTTTTTCCTGCACTGGAATGTTGTAAAAAGCATAAAAAATGCACTGGAACATACTAGAACACACGTCCCTATTTAGTACTACTTCACACCAGATGCAGTTCCGTCCGCGCTTTTTTCTGCACCAAAAATGCATGCAGTGTTTTCACATGTATTCCAATGGTGGAAACTGACTGCACTGGTGTGAACTAGAGCCATTGGAATACATGGAAAACACTGTGCATGTATTTTAGTGAAGGAAAGAATAAAAAAAGCACACGGAACTGCATCAAAAACGCATTGGAATAAAAAAGTGCATGCAAAAAAAAGCATCTGGAATGCATCCGGACTGCATTTCTATGGTGTGAACTGAACCTTAAAGCGGAGTTCCACCCAAAAATGGAACTTCCGCTAATCCCACTCCTCACCCCCTTACATGCCACATTTGGCATGTAATTTTTTTGGGGAGGGAGTGGGGGCTTCAGGAGGAGTGGGACTTCCTGTCCCACTTCCGCCGAGGGGCTGGTTGGGCAATTAAGCTTAATCGCCTACACCAGCCCCTCCCTGTAGGCGATCGCATGGGACACTGACAGGTCCCATGCGATCGCCTGTCCAATCAGCGGCGAGCCGCGCCACGCGCGCATGCGCAGTGGGTGCCCGGCCGTGAAGCCGAAGGCTGTCACAGCTGGGTGCCCATAGTCAGGATGGAGTCGCCGGCCGGGGGGAGAGGAGCGGAGCCCTGGTCGGCGCATTTCTGGAACGGAGGAGCAGGTAAGTGAGTGTTTATTAAAAGCCAGCAGCTACACTTTTTGTAGCTGCTGACTGAACACCATTTTTGGCTGGAACATCCCTTTAAAAAGCATCTACAATGCGTATACAGAGTCTATAAGCCGACTGCAAACCTCTCCTATATATATTACACACACACACATATGCAGAGGCGCTTTGCCGGCGGTATGGCCCCGGTGCCTATTGATTTCAATGGGAGGAGCGGTATACACACTGCTCCAAAGATGCTGCTAGCAGGATTTTTTTATACTGTGCCGCTAGCGCACTGATCCAGGTCGCTTTGCAGGTGCAGTTGTTAGCATAATAGCGATTGCAAGGCGACCCAGTGTAAAAGGGGTCTTAATGTGACCTATAAACTGTACAACTCAATTGAACAACAAACTGAAATCTTATGTGGAGGGAAGTAAATATAAAATATGGCTGCATTAGTGTGCACAACCTTAAATTCTGTCTTGAAGTACCTTTGATTTTATTACAGTTATTTTATTAAACAGTCTTTTGGGGTAAGAGCATGGCAAATCTTAACTTGGAAATATTTGCCAACTCTTTGCAAAACACACTCCAAACCTGTCAGATTGCAGGGGCATCTTCCTGTGCACACAACCCTCTTCAGATCACCCCACAGATTCAGGTCTGGGCTCTGGCTGGGCCATTTCAAAACTTTAATCTTTAGGTAAAGCCATTTCTTTGTTGATTTGGATGTATGCTTTGGGTCGTTGTCATGCTGAAAGGTGAAGTTCCTCTTCATGTTCAGCTTTCTAGCAGAAGCCTGAAGGTTTCGTGCCAATATTCACTGGTATTTGGAAATGTTCATAATTAATTTTACCTCGACTAAAGCCCCTGTTCCATCTGAAGAAAAATAGCCCCAAAGTATGATGCTGCCACCACCATGCTTCACTGTGGGTATGGTTTTCTTTGGGTGATGTGCAGTGTTTTTGAACCAAACATATCTTTTGGAATTATAGCCAAAAGGTTCAACCATGGTTTCAGACCACAACATGTTTTCCACATGCTTTTGGGAAACTTTAGATGCATTTTTGCAAAATCAAGTCAGGCTTGGATTTTTTTTCTTCCTAAGAAAAGGCTTCTGTCTTGCCACTAACCCATAGCCCAGACATACAAAGAACAATATGGGAGATTGTTGTCACATATACCACACAGCCAGTACTTGCCAGATATTCCTGTAGGCCTCTTGGCAGCCTCGCTGACCAGTTTTCTTCTAGTCTTTTCCCATCAATTTTCAAGGGACATCCAGTTCTTGTTCTATTGTGTCATTTTTACCACTTGCTGACTGTCTTCACCGTGTTCAATGATGTATCCGATGCCTTGGAAAATATTTTGTACCCTTCTCCTGATACCCTTTAACAACGAGGTCCCTCTGATGCTTCAGAAGCCCTCTGCAGACCATGGCTTTAGTTGTAGGATGCGACTAAGAAAATGTCAGGAAAGACCTACTAGAACAGCTGAACTTTATTTGGGATTAATCAGAGGCACTTTAAATGATGACAGGTATGTACTGACTCCTATTTAACATTAGTTAAAAATGTAATTGCTTAATTCTGAACATACATACATACATACATACCTGGCCTCATTTCCAAGGAGATAGTGTGCAGTTTTTACAAACGTATGCCTCTTTCAAATGGCTGTTCTGATCAGGTCTGCCTGCAATTTTTTCAGGAGGACTTGATTGGGTGTAAACCGTGGTCTGTTCATTTACACCCAACTACCTCTGATCAAAACAAAAATAAGGAATTTGTTCTGTTTTGGCGGATCGTAGGGCAGTCGGGTGTAAACAGACACTGTCAGAACACAATAGCACAGCAAAGGAGATCTCTGTAGCAACATTGGATAGTTCGTACAGAAGATTCTGTTATAGGCAAGAGATTAAAGCTGGTCATAGATGACTTTGTTTTGTTAAAACCTGGCAGACTGGAAAATAAATACACCACGAATAATTGCTCCATCCAAAAAAGCAAGGTGGGTGGAGAAATTCCCCCTACTGCGTGCCACACTATAGTTGGGACTCAACTGTCTGAATACATTGATCTGCAGCTAACAATTGACAAGAGTTTGTCTTCTGTCAAACAGCAATGTTGGATAATCTACAGGAGGAAAGTTATATTTAACCACTTCAGCCCCAGAAGGATTTACCCACTTCCTGACCTGGCCATTTTTTCGCAATACGGCACTGCATCACTTTAACCGACAATTGCGCGGTGGTGCGACGCTGCACCCAAACAAAATTGATGTCCTTTCCCCTCACAAATAAAGCTTTCTTTTGGTGGCATTTGATCACCTCTATGGTTTTTATCTTTTGCGCTCCTGTAAACACAATATTTTTGACTTTTTGCTACAACATCAAAAATAAAAAATAATCAGTTTAAGCCAATGGGGTCAATTCACAAAGAGAAACGTTATTGGTTTTCTTCAGGTGTTAATTAGCACTCCTTATTTAACGCTAGCAAACATGGTATTCACGAAAGCTATAATCGTTATTTAACATAGTCGTTATGGTTTTCAACTGACTCTTTATCCAAACGTTATGCTAACTACTCAGACGTTATTATTAACATTTGGGACGTTAAAATAACTCTTAAGATCGTTAAATAATGCTGGAGAGATGCATTCTGGGAGCAGAAGGGGAGGAGAACAGCTGCATGTGGAAAAGAGCAGATGCAGAGAGAGAGAGAGACACAAGCAATACACATGGAGATTGAGTATGTGATGTGCAAAACTTCTAGTGTGTGCTTTTCTAAAGCCATGTGTATTTCCTCATACAGAGAATAAATCATGGGAGATGATAATCGGAATTTAGCTATCACCTGGGTTTCAGAAAAGTCATCCAAAATAGTATGTGAACGGAATACACGTTTATAAATCTGAACAACATTCTAACGTTTTCTTCTTCGCCTCTGGATAATTTTAAGTTCAAATAGAGCACGGTCCTATCTTGCCCAAAACTACACTACACTACAAAAATCGCCAAAAGCTTCCTCTAACAACAAAATATCGCCTGGGAAATGTCATAACGCCACCCTGAGGGAGGTGTTAATTTAACGATTGCTTAACGATTGATAACTGTCAAATTTTTTTTGTGAATTGCTCTTCTGTACATATTTAACGATTTGACTCTTTAAAATAACGTTTTGACTCTTTAATAAGGATCCACAACTTAAAATATCGGTTCTGTGTAGGGAAACGTTATTTGATGATTTTTCAAAGCGTTAAATCGTTTAGTGAATTGAACTAGCTTCAATAACGTGCAAAATCGTTAAAATAACACCCGCAATCTGAAAATAAAGCTTTGTGAATTGACCCCAATATGTATTCTACATTTTTTGAAAAAATAAAAAAAATCGCAATAAGTGTATATTCATTGGTTTGCACAAAAGTTACAGCATCTACAAAATATGGGATACATTTATTGCATCTTTATTATTTTTTACTAGTAAAGGCAGTGATCAGCGATTTTTAGCAGGACTGCAACATTGCATCGAACAGACGCTTGACACTTTTTTGGGACCAGTGACATATACAGCGATCAGAGCTAAAAAAAAAAAAAAAGGCCACTGATCAATGTATAAATGTCACTAGCAGGGAAGTGGTTAACACTAGGGGATGATCAAGGGGTTAGGTGCTCCCTAGGAAGGAGTTTCTAACTGTGTGGGTGGGTAGTGTACTGACTGGAGTAGAGTGTAAGGAACAGCAGATCTCTCTACTTCCCTGACAGAACAGGGATATGTCCGTTTACATTGACAGATCCCCATTCTGGCTCCAATGAGCAATCGTGGGTGTCGCCGGCAGACATCACGGCGCACGCATCGGATCCGCGCCCCCTATAGCCCTTGAAGCGGCCGCCGTAAAGCTACAGCGCTTTGCACAGGGGGAGCCAACCTGCCGCTGCGGCTGGTCGGCATGCACTTTATATTGCAGCTGAGCAGAGCATTCTAGGAGGACAACAAAGCTCCTCCATAGGTAGATACAGGGCAGCTAGTGAGTGTTGTCACCCTATGTGAGAAAGTGTGTTACTGACAGGATCATAAGGTAAAAATAATTCAGGCAACATAAAAAAGGGTTTGTAAGATGCAATATACAATAAGTTGTTTTTGGGATAATAAATTTGCTTTGGCTTTTCTAAAGCCAATCTAAATTTCTGTAAATATTTTATTATATCTTTTTATGTGAAGAAATTACACCTTGCTACAATGTAAAGTAGCGAGTGTACAGCTTGTATAACAGTGTAAATTTGCTGTACCCTCAAAATAACTCACACAGCAATGTCTAAATCTCTGGCAAACGTGAAGTACACCTTGAGCCCTGGTTCACACTGGTGCGTTTTGACATGTCAAATCAGTGGCATTTGCTGGCAATGAAACCGCCCTAATCGATTGCAATTTCGGCCCACGTTTTACATCTAATTGCAGCGGAAATCAGGACCAACAAGCAGGAGAGAAATTGCGCGAGTTTAGCTGAACTCGCACGGCTTCATTCCCGCGGCCCAGTGTGAACCTGGGCTTGAAGCGGAGGTTCACACAAAAAGCAGATACCCGTCTAAGACAGGGATTTGCACCACTTCCTGGTTCCGACTCACGCAGGAGTCGGGCCCTCCTATGTCACCCCCCCCCCCCCCGCTGTCCTCTGGGAAACACTGTTCCCAGCAGAAAGCGGGGACCAGTGACAGCGCACCGCGATACTGGTCTGCTGACATCGTGGGCACGCTGGACAGGTAAGTGTCCATTTTCTAAAAGTCAACAACTGCAGTATTTGTAGCTGCTGGCTTAAAAAAATAAAAAAATTGGTGGAAACCTCCACTTTAAAGTGGAGGTTCCCCTAAAAAGAAACTTTTAACATTGCATTCCCGAGGTTAATGACAAGTAGAATCGGCGGGTTTTGTAATAAAAAAAAAAATATGTCCGTACATACTGTTTCTCATATCCCTTCTCACCACCGCTTCCCAACTGACAGGCATCTCACCGACGCATACAGAGCGTCACGAGATGCCGAAAGAAGCCGAACGTCGGTGCGCAGGCGCCGTATAGAGCCGCACCAAAGTTCGGCTTCTTTCGGCATCTCATGACGCGCTGTATGCGTCGGTGAGATGCCTGTCAGTTAGGCACGCCCATCCCCGACCATCAGACCCGGAAGCGGTGGTGAGAAGGGATATGAGAAACAGTATGTACGGACATATTTTTTTTTTTAAAACCCGCCGATTCTACTTGTCATTAACCTCGGGAATGCAATGTTAAAAGTTTCTTTTTAGGGGAACCTCCCCTTTAAGTACACCAACTACTTTACATTGTAGCAAAGTGTCATTCCTTCAGTGTTGTCACATGAAAAGATAAAATATTTACAAAAATGTGAGGGGTGTACTCAGTTTTGAGAGAAAAATAAAAATGTATTTGGTTAGCACAATCTGCCATGGGGTGGTCTCCCAATCACGCTCCTGCGTTGTCAAGCTGTCACATGTGCTCCTGGCAGAGGTTACAATCAGCCATGAAGACAATGCACAGTCATGGTCCACAGTTATTACTGCTTGCGACTAGTTAAAAAGGAGAAGTCCAGCCCAAGCTATGGCTGGGTTTCGCCTATAGGTCACAGAAGTGCAATTCGTTTTGCACTCATGGGACCCCGTTTTCAGCAGAGAGCAGACTGAAGTCCGCTTTCTGCGGACGGCACAGGAGTCAGTCCAGGCACCACGACAATCAAGCCTAGATCCGCCAGGTGCCTGGACTGAAAATCATCTCAGCGAGCCAATGAGAGCCTGAGACGGCCACTCTGCCCCCTTCACAGTTCAGTGCTCCAATGAGTGTGGAGAAGCAGAGTGGAGAGTTGCCAATTGACTGTAGCTCTCTGCTCAGGGAGCTGTGGAAACCGAGCCATTGGCTATGTTCTATCGCTCAGTTCTCAGTACAGAGGCGCCAGGGGACTGATGCTGCATCCACATAGGCAAGTAGGATTTGGGGGGACAAACCTATACATCTCTTAACTGATAACATGTGGCCAAGTAGTAAGTGCATGTGGACAAGAAGCTGAAAAAGGCTGGGGTAGACTATAAGCACTTAAAATGTATGTATAAAAAAACTATTTTATTTTAAAAATGATGTGGCAATTATTTACACCATGTTTGAGCACATTAAACGTCCTGTTAGGGTTAATACCTACTGTAAGGGGTCAGACGAAGAGACAAGGACAGCTCATGCCCTCAGGAGTAAACCAAACCTGCCTTGCAGCAACTCTGCCATGAGACTGAATGGTGCAGAATGACTGACTAGGGGCTACTACAAACTCACAAATCAAACAAAGGCCTCCAATCATTTCCACAGTAACCAGAGCCTTCGCAGCCAAAAGCTGGGAAACATTTCTCTAGGGAGAACCTGAAGCAGCTTCCTGACTGATGCAACAGACTGCAGGCTAACACATCTGTCCGTCCTGAAAACACAGACAGTGCCTTTCCAAGGGGGTAATCATCTGGCATTGTAGTCGCCGGCCGTACCAAATACCTTCTTGTCTGATGCGTCACTTCTACTGAAGAACCTAAATTTGTAGTACAGCACAGACACAATATTACCATGCCCATTCTGACACAGGCAGCGCTCTTGGTTTCCTGATCCAACCTGGCCACAAAATAAAGTTATATGGGACACCAGACAGGAAGTATATTCACAGAGACATAATAAAAAGGTGTAAAAAATAAAAATTATGATGATTCCTGACAAGTTATGTGTATGTCAAAGGAGATCTAAACGCAAGAAAGAAAACCCAATATTGCAGTAAACCAGTCCTTGGATGCGATGGCTGCATTTATTTTCTTTTTACTGCTAAACTACACAAGAAATTTTTTAGTTGATGGCAACAGAAATATTTGCGTCCTTGTCACTTTCTGCAGACTAAATTGATATTCCCAATGTTATCAGCCAAGCATGATAATGTAGCTCATGGGTCTTCACACTACGGCCCTCCAGTTATTCAGGAACTACAATTCCCATCATGCCTAGTCATGTCTGCATGTCAGTGCGTTACAATGCCTCATGGGATGTGTTTAGTTCTACAACAGCTGGAGGGCCATAGTTTGTGGATCCCTGATGTAGCTTCTCCATAGATACAGTACATTGAACAAGAATGTCACCATAGGACAGGAAGTGTGTAATGCCTAGTACTGTACACAATGAAAAAAGCGAAGCGATCGTACGATAATCTGATCGTTCATACACAGCAGTCAATCCCAATTCAACTGAAGTTATCCAAAAGGGGACAAACATACATTTTCTCTTGAACAATACCAGATTTCCATTTATTCAATATGGTATCCGTCCAAACAAAAAAAAAAAAAATGCGAGTGACCAAGACCGCCCAATTGGAAACAAAATTCAGCACACTGCATGACTTCTGAAGTTGTATTCTGTGGTACGAGAACATCTGACCAGCATAACAAAAAAATAAATAAAGAAAAAAAATTTGAATTGACGATCATTTGTCCGATATGCTCATTGTGTAAAAAGGCTTTAGTGGCAGCATCAGTAATAAGCTCTACCATAAGGAAGGAAAAAAAAGCCCCACAAAACGATCACCATTTAGACCTTTTCCGCCCTACCCTGGCATCCCTTTACAAGGTTCTGAATGCTAGGGAATGGGAAAGATTGGCTTATCACATGACCACAGACTTGCTTCCACCGTGGTCACATGATTACGAGCTGGTCCCTCCAGCTACCGATTCTTAGCAGGGACCAAAAGCCGTCTCACAGCTTGGTGTCTGTGCATGGAGCACACGCAACACAAACCTTAGCTGCCCAGAAATGTATATATGCAGCATGTGGGTGTTAAAGTCCACTATTTTGTGAAGACACACACACGTTAGGCAGTTGTAAAGGGGTTAAGCCTCTGTTCACACCGAATGATTTGTCCTGCGTTTCTAAAATAAAAATTACATATCAATGTGTCACGCCAAAGTCATCCATAGGTTTCTTTAGGGTATGCTCGTGCGCCTACTGGCCCCACAGCTTTCAATGACAGCGTCTGACAAAAGTCCAGAACATTTTTTCACACCCAAGGCTAGTCTCCTCCTAACACTTTAGGCCTTAAAAAAAAAAAAAAAAACTCTGAAGGTGAGGTTTTTAGTGTGCACCCATGACTAGGTCATCTTTGCTGCAGGTTTGATATTGCACAATGTCAAGCCGGCAATGTAGTCCAACTTCAGAGGCGATTTGACAGACATTTGTGCGGGTTCATGCACAGATATCTATACAAAAATTGCCAAAAGTAGTAAAGGAACTACTTTTGGGAATCAGTACCGTACGGAGTCAGGCAATGCCAGCAATAGCCATCAATATGTCATGCGATCAAATCACGTACCAAAATCTAGGCTATGGGTTGAATGCTCTTTCATCTAGAGCAGTGTTACCCAACTCCAGTCCTCAAGGCACACCAACAGGTCATGTTTTCAGGATTTCCATTATTTTGCACAGGTGATTCGATCCGTTTCACTGCCTTAGTAATTACCACAGCTGTTTCAATTGAGGGAAATCCTGAAAACATGACCTGTTGGTGTGCCTTGAGGACTGGAGTTGGGAAACACTGATCTAGAGTAGTGGTTTTCAAGTCCTGTCCTAAGGACCCACCAACAAGCCAGGTTAGAAAGATAAATGAAATGCATCACAGGTGATATAATTTGCTGCTCAGTAAATGCAGAATTCTAGTCTGAATTTCACAAAGGTAATACTAAGTGATTGTAAAGGCTAATTTTTTTGTTTAAAAAATACAAACATGTGATACGTACCTCCTCTGGGTAATGGATTTGCACAGAGCAGCCTGGATCCTCCTCTTCTTGGGTCCCCTTTGAGTGCCCCCCAGCCAGCAGCTTGTTACCCAAGCTGAGTCAGAGCTCCCTGTATCCATTCAGACACGGAACCCCCCGACCTGGCCCCCTGTCCCATCTCTCCATATTGACTGACTTAACAGCCACAGGAGCCAACAGCACATACTAGATGGCTGAGGGGATTGTGGATATCCCTGGAGAGAGAAGGAGCTCAGGTAGGTAATTGTGGGGGTGCTGGGAGGCTGCTACACACAGGTTTGCCATCTTAATGCATAGAATGCATTAAGGTAAAAAAAACTTTTGCCTTAACTCCTTTAAAATCTGACCTGTTAGTGGGTCCTGAGGACAGGAGTTACGTTAGTGGAGGCTGCAATACTTAAAGTGGAGGTTCACCTAAAAATAAGCTTTTAACATTGCATTTATGACATTAATGACAATTAGAATCGGCCGTTTAAAAAAAAAATACGTCCGTACATACCGTTTTACATATGTATTCTCACAGCCGCTTCCGCGTATGATCGTCGGGGTGGGCGTTCCTAGATGATTGACAGGCATCTGACCAATGCATACAGCGCGTTACGAGATGCCGAAAGAAGCCGAAGTTCGGTGCGCAGGCGCGGTATAGAGCCGCACCGACATTCAGTTTCTTTCGGCATCTCGTGACGCGCTATTTGCGTCGGTCGGATGCCTGTCAATCAATTAGGCACGTCCAGCCTCAGCGAACATACCCAGAAGCGGCGGTGAGAATGCATATAGGAAATCGGTATGTACGGACATATTTTTTTTTTTTTTTAAACCGGCCGATTCTAATTGTCATTAATGTCATAAATGCAATGTTTAAGTTTATTTTTAGGTGAACCTCCCCTTTATTGGGTGCTTTGGTTTCCCTGGCCGCCAGCACTCTTCAAAGCTCTGGGTTGAGGGCAGCCCCTCATTGTCCTCATGTACACTCTAGTCCTGCAATGTGGTTGATGTAAACATCAGCTGTTATACACAAGTTGGCCGATCAACCATCAATCTGACCAATCAAGTGCTGAACCAGCCAAGATAGTCTATGGCTGGCTTTAGAGAGGCCTTCTGGAAAAAGGAATAAAGTCATTCTTAAAGATGAGTCCTCTACCCCTAGACTAAGCGGTATTAAACCAAATACGTAATACATCACAGCTTACCAATCACCAACTAGGGTCTGCTACATTCGTTTTAGGATTTTCCCTGTTTTCACCTGATCTGACCAGTAACACCTCCTATATAAAAAGAGTGTCCCCATTCTGGATGAAGGAGCACAGAGGGCACCTTTGGACACCAGCATGGTCAGTCTGGGGGGAGGATTAAGTGGAGCAGCAGATTATTATAATTATACAGGATTTAGATAGAACCAACAATTCAAGCAGCGCTTTACAAAAAGCCCAGCAGTAAAGTTACAATGCAATTCAATAGAAGACTAATTACAGGGCCCTGTTCATTAGAGCTTACAATCTAAAGCATTGTACAAATGGGCTGAATGTCAGGGGACAACCATGGGTTTAAAAAGAAAAAAAAAGTGACATTTGGCCCATGTGTATGTTGGTCTGGCCGGCTTCTGTGGGAAATGCATGCTGAAAACCCAGCAGCCGACCCACTCCCGATCAGCGCTGATCAGAGTGTTCAGGGGGGGTATATTCTGATGGGGCTACCCCCCACCCCAATCAGAATACAACAGCTCAGTGGGGGAGATGGCTGAACTAATCTTGCATGGTTAGCACAGCGGCTCTGACCAGAGCTGTCAGTTTTTCCTTCGGGTTGCACGAAAAAAAATTGGATTGTGTACCAGGCATAAAGCAGAGCTCCGCCCAAAAGGACTTGTTCCTCTTGAATTGGCACTTTTGAGAAGCGGGGACAAGTATCCCAATTTTGACAGGTACCCGCTTGCCACTTTTGTTCCGAAACTGAAGATCTCCTCCCTCCCTGCAGTCTTCTGGAACATGGACGGGTCCCAGAAGACTGCCTTCTACATTCACAATCCGCAGTGGGCACCTGGCTGTGAAGCTGCAAGACATCACAGCCCAGTGCCCATAGTGAAGATGCCGGGGACTGAAGACAGCGGGTGAGCACACTTGATGCTGAGTGGCTTTTTTTTTAAAGTCAGCAGCTACAGTTTTTGTAACTGACTTTTTCCCCACAGGTGACAAACTCCACTTTAAGAGGGTAATACAAAAGATAGAAACTGTGGGGGATGAGGAAATAAAAAAAAATAAAAAAATTTAGTTAAAGCAGGACAGGCCTCTCTAAAAAAAAGGGCTTTCAGGGATTGCCTACACATTAAAAGATTGGGGTAGGGAGTTCCAGAGGATGTGAGAGGCCCTAGGGCAGCGATAGTGAACCTTGGCACCCCAGATGTTTTGGAACTACATTTCCAATGATGCTCAACTACACTACAGAGTACATGAGCATCATGGGAAATGTATTTCCAAAACATCTGGGGTGCCAAAGTTTGCTATCACTGCATCAAAGCAGCGGTTTCCAAACTGCGGCCTGGGGGCTGGATGTGGCCCTTTGTTTGCCTTGATCATGTTCTTGAGGCACGATTCTTCCCACTGATACAAGACACTACTCTGCCAACTGGCACCAACAATGGGGCACCATTTCTCCCACTGACACCAACAATGTGACACAGACGGAGCACCGTTTCTCGCACTGACACCAATGGGGCACCATTTCTCCCATTGACAACAATAGGGCACTATTACTCCTAATGACACCAATGATAAGAAGAATAGTGCCCTAATACCAAATGTGGCAATGATCACTTACTGATGCTAGGAGAATTTCCACTCCCGCTGGCCACAATCAGAACCCCCTAAAGTCTTGGGACAATAATGTGTCCCTTTGTTTAGAATGTTAGGAGACCCCCTGCTCTAGGCAGGGCAAGTACTGGAGGAGGTGATGAGGGCATCAGAGTAGGAGGTGTTGTAAGGAGCAGTTGGGTGACATTTGGAGACAAGGATAGTGATGTATCTGTGGGCAGAGCTGTGGATGCCTTTGTACGTTGTCTGTATATTGTGATTGTATTCGCTTGGTGATTGGAAGCCGGTGGAGATTTAAATACAACAAATTGAAGCCAGACTCCAACTAATACTTTATAAGCAGTTAGAGCACTTTCACCTTTTGGGACATGTTTTACATAAAGAGCTTGTTGTAAACACCCCTATCAGTGGTAAATGGCTGGTCTCATCCCTCTAACTGCTACATCTGTAGGAGTTTGTTCTGTTGAAGAGCAGACTTACTGACTAGATCGCTGGTGAAGACAGAAGAAAGTGTAAAGAAATGAATGCAGCCATGAAAAGAATTGGTAAGCTACAATATAATAAACATTTGGGGAGGTTAATACCGCTTGTACCATTATTTGCATGTGGGGGAGGGTATTTCCCCTTTTCCAGTGAAAGGCCCCATAGGCCGGCCTGTAGACAGGAGATGTGGGCTGTAATGTGTGCTATGGAGGAGACAGACTTCACACACAAACTTGTGCTGGCGGAGAAGTGAGGGAAGGTGAGCGGGTCTTTGGTGTGAGGGAGGACAGCAGTGTGCTGGGAATGTCCGGCCCTTCCACACAGAGAGAGAGGGAGGGAGGCTGACTTCTCTCACACAAGGACTTGTTCTGTGCAGTGCAGGCGCCATCGCTCTCCCCCCACCTCCCCCCCTTTTCTTCTCCTTTCCAGGGTCCCACAGCACAAGTTCGCACTATCCCGGACTGACTCATTGCCGGAATACGGGGGAGCGCTGTGGAGTCAGCCAGGCTCGCTGCTCCCCTGGCCGGGCCCCATACAAGAGCTGGGACAGAGGATAGGAGGGGGGGGGGCTGCCAGCGGCTCTTCCGTCACTACAAGTCCCAGACGAGCCTGGAGAACAGCACTCCGCCCAACTAAACTACTTTATAAAGTGATCTCTCTATCCAGTCCGGACCCCCTTCTCTTCCCATCCCCCCCGCCCGCCTCGTTTACCTGCTGCCTGGCCGGCGGGTGGGGGGTCAATCACCAAACGGTGGCGGCGGGTCGGTGTGTGCAGCGATGCAGGGAAGCCGCTCGCATGCCTTCAGCAGCAGCCCGGGATGAGAAGCTCCCTCCTCCTCCTGCACGGCAACCTGGATTGATCTGGTCTCACTGGCGTCAGGGAGTCGGAGCCGCCCCACTGCCAATACACAACACACCCCGACCAGGGAACGTCTGCAAAGCACAACCCAAAACAGGCGGCGTACGGCCGCCCAGGGGCCCGTCTTAAAAGAGACAGAGGGGGAGGGGAGGGGAGGTTCCGTTCCCTCACAGAGCGAGAGTCGGGTGTAAGGAGAGGGTGTCTTCCTCATAGAGGGGGAACTCTACACATAAGTCCAGGAATATCACTTCTATCATGTAATGGGGTGTCCTCCTCATAGAAAGGGGAACTCTCCAAGTACAGGAATATCACTTATGTCACGAGGGTCTTCTCCTCATAGATGGGGAACTCTACACACAAGTCCAGGAATATCACTTTATCATGTCATGGGTTCTTTTCATACAAGAGGAACTCTACACACAAGTCCAGGAATATCACATATCATGTAATGGGGTGTCCTCCTCATAGAAAGGGAATCTCACAAGTCCAGGAATATCACTTACGTCATGAGGGTCATCTCTTCATAGAAGGGGGAACTCTACACACAAGTCCAGGAATATCCCTTATGTCATGAGGGTCTTCTTTTCATAGAAGGGGGAACTCTACAAGTCAAGGAATATCACTTCTATCATGTAATGGGGTGTCCTCCTCATAGAAAGGGGAACTCTCCAAGTACAGGAATATCACTTTTGTCACAAGGGTCTTCTCCTCATAGATGGGGAACTCTACACACAAGTCCAGGAATATCACTTTATCATGTCATGGGTTCTTTTCATACAAGAGGAACTCTACACACAAGTCCAGGAATATCACATATCATGTAATGGGGTGTCCTCCTCATAGAAAGGGAATCTCACAAGTCCAGGAATATCACTTACGTCATGAGGGTCATCTCTTCATAGAAGGGGGAACTCTACACACAAGTCCAGGAATATCCCTTATGTCATGAGGGTCTTCTTTTCATAGAAGGGGGAACTCTACACACAAGTCAAGGAATATCACTTCTATCATGTAATGGGGTGTCCTCCTCATAGAAAGGGGAACTATCCAAGTACAGGAATATCACTTATGTCATGAGGGTCTTCTCCTCATAGATGGGAAACTCTACACACAAGTCCAGGAATATCACTTATATCATGTCATGTGTTCTTTTTATACAAGAGGAACTCTACACACAAGTCTAGGAATATCACATATCATGTAATGGGGTGTCCTCCTCATAGAAAGGGAATCTCACAAGTCCAGGAATATCACTTACGTCATGAGGGTCTTCTCTTCATAGAAGGGGGAACTCTACACACAAGTCCAGGAATATTACATATCATGTAATGGGGTGTCCTCCTCATAGAAAGGGAATCTCACAAGTCCAGGAATATCACTTACGTCATGAGGGTCTTCTCTTCATAGAAGGGGAACTCTACACACAAGTCCAGGAATATCACTTATGTCATAAGGGTCTTCTTTTCATAGAAGGGGGAACTCTACACACAAGCCCAGGAATATCACTTATGTCATGAGGGTCTTCTCCTCATAGAAGGGGGAACTCTACACACAAGTTCAGGAATATCACCTATATCGGTGATGGCGAACCTCGGCACTCCAGATGTTTTGGAACTACATTTCCCATGATGCTCAACTACACTGCAGAGTGCATGAGCATCATGGGAAATGTAGTTCCAAAACATCTGGGGTGCCAAGGTTAGCCATCACTGACCTATATCATGTCATGGGTTCTTCCCCTCATACAGGAGGAACTCTACACTACGGTGACCAGACATGCCCGGTTTCAGGGGACAGTCCCCGGATTAAGGACACTATCCCCGGATCAAGTCTGTCCCTGGTTTTGTCCCCGGATTGGATTTGAACAGGGGCTGGGGGAATTTCAAAGACATTCAGTGCAAAATAAAAATCTGAATTACACACCTCCACTCTGCCGCTTCTACTAGCTTGAGGGGGGTGTATTTTTTTACATTATCTGTGCCTCTTTCTGATGATCATGTGCTGGTCGGAGCAGAGGGAATATTTCTTCAGTTTCGGGTGCATGCCCATTGCGCTTCACTTCTGTTCTTCTGCCTTGGCTTAAGTCCCGCCTGGCTGCCTGCCCGCCTATCTCCTTGTCTTCCCTGGTGGAGGGATCTTCTTCCGCACCCCATCCAGTAGTAGCCGGGGCCCGTAAAGTAAGACTTGACAGGCTGTGAGGACGGGCGGCGACGGACAGAGAGTCGCTGATTGACGCCATTACTAGTAAAAAAAAAAAAAATATGTCTCCGGATTTCATTTAAAAAATCTGGTCACCTTACTCTACACTCAAGTCCAGGAATACCACATATCATGTAATGGGGTGTCCTCCTCATAGAAAGGGGAACTCACAAGTCCAGGAATATCACTTATGTCATGAGGGTCTTCTCTTCATAGAAGGGGGAACGCTACACCCAAGTAGGGATGAGCCGAACACCCCCCATTCGGTTCGCACCAGAACCTTCGAAGGGACCGACCGTTCGTGCGAACATTTAGAACCCCATTGACGTCTATGGGACTCGAACGTTCAAATTCACAAGTCCTCATTTTAAAGCCTAATTATGCAAGTTATTGTTGTAAAATGTCTTTGGGAACCCAGGTCTTGCCCCAGGGAACATGCATCAATAGAAAAAAAGTTTTTAAAACGGTCGTTTTTTCTGGAGCAATTTTAACGCTGATTAATTAAAAAAATAAAAATAAATTCCTTTAAATATTGTACCTGCTGGGTGTCTATAGTATGCCTGTGAAAACCTCTTTGAGAACCCGGGTCAATGGAAAAAAAGTTTTAAAAACAGTAGTTTTTTCTGGAGCAGTGATTTTAATGATGCTTAACCGCTGTAACCAGAAAACAAGAAACGCCGGGTTGGAGTTCCGATGCGATCGGCGCAATTAAATTTCGCCATCGCATCGTTACTTCAACTTAAAAATGGCGCCAGGGGCGTTCCCGCTGATTAACGCTGAAAAAATATGTTAATCAGCGGGAGTCGGAAATTCACGATCTTTTTCGGGCGCGACGCAGTGACGTTACGACGTTTCCGGAAGCGATACGCGGCGTAAAGATAAAGCAGCCCCCTAGTGGAATATCCTATGTTAAGTATATGCGTCGTCATCGCGTCGGAAAAAAAAAATATCGCGTCGTTTGCGTAAAACTTTCATGAATGGGGATGTGACGTCATTGACGTTCACTCACAGAATTTGGAGCATGCGCACTGGGATGCATTGACACTCGACGCATGCGCAGTACGTTCGCCGCGGGATCGCGCTTAGTTTTAATAATACACGCCCCGTACCCGCCCAATTTGAATTCCGCAACTTTAGGAGCAAGTGCTTCATGAATAACAGCACTTGCTCCTAAAATTTCGGCAGAGTAACGTAAATGAGAAGCGTTACTCCAGAGCAAAGATGCTCTCATCTACCTGAATCTGGCCCTATATATTTTTTTTTTTCAAAAATGTTGCTCTATTTTTGTTTATAGCGCAAAAAATAAAAATCGCAGAGGCAATCAAATACCATCAAAAGAAAGCTCTATTTGTGGAAAAAAAAGGACGCAAATTTTGTTTGGGAGCCACGTCGCACGACCGCGCAATTGTCTGTTAAAGCGACACAGTGCCGAATTGTAAAAACGCCTCTGGGCATTTAGCAGCATATTGGTCCGGGACTTAAGTGGTTAAACTAAAAAAAAATTAAAAAAACCTTTAAATATCGTACCTGATGGGTGTCTATAGTAGTGGCACGTGTTTAGAACTGTCCCTGCACAAAATGAGATTACTATAAGAAAAAAGTAATTTAAAACTGCTTGCGGCTTTAATGTAATGTCTAGTCTCTGCAATATGGATGAAAATCATTGAGAAAAATAGCACAGACACAGACAGTACACACACCACGTAGCTTTAGGTGCACACTGCAGAGGACACGGGCATTACACACCAAGTAGCTTTAGGTGCAAACTACAGAGGACAAAGGCAGTACACACTGCAGTACACACAGAACTGTTCGCCGGCGAACAGTTCTGTACATCTCTACTCTGGAGGAGCTGCAGAGATTCACAGCTCAGATGGGGGAATCTGTCCACAGGACAACTATTAGTCGTGCACTCCACAAATCAGGCCTTTATGCAAGAAAGCCATTGTTGAAAGGAAGCCATAAGAAGTCCTGTTTGCAGTTTGCGAGAAGCCATGTGGGGGACACAGAAAACGTGGAAGAAAGTGCTCTGTTTAGATAAGACCAAAATCAATCAATTTCTCTTTCGTTCATGGATGGACACAGCTCCATTGATTCTTGACAGTAGCATACCTCCCAACTGTCCCTGATTTCGAGGGACTGTCCCTGATTTGGAGCAATGTCCCTCTGTCCCTCATTCCTCCTCATTTGTCCCTCATTTTGGTCTGATCTATATAGTTGTATATAAAGTGCACTTGTTATCTATCAAAAAGTGTTTCCCAGTGCTAAACCTTTCGTCTGATTTCTAAATAGTTGAATTTGTAAATTCCAAAAGCCAATATAAAGGAATAGTAGTGTTAAAAAAAACAGTTGTGGGTTTAACCAATCCTTTAAGGGGGCGTGGCAAGGGGTATGTCCTATGCCTGCATACTTTTACTGATAGGCGTCCCTCATTCCCATCTCAGAAAGTTGGGAGGTATGCAGTAGGGTTATGTTCCATCTATCAGGAGAGGACTAGGCAGACATGCTAAACAGTTAAAAACACGTAACACAGCAAAGCTAAACAGTACCGCCCAGGGGGCAGTCCCTCTGGCTATAACCCCTTACCCTGCATCTAGCAGCTTAGTTTTTTTTCTGCCTAGCATAAGAGAAGGGGTGCATTGGTCCTGGAGCACTTTTATTTATAATTTTTCTTTCTACTTTTTGATCCTGAGATCTACTATCAGCTGGGCGACAGGCTGGATAATATAGATCCTTGTTGTCTCCCCAGTCCAGCCATCGAGCGTGAGCAGACCTTTAGCTATGCGCTGGGTCGGCCATGACATACATCATTGCTCCAGTGGTGGCCGGTGAGCTATGCTCTGGGGCTTACCTGGGCCACGGCCGACAGCAATTCCGTACTGCTCGGTGATGGGTCTGTCAGGAACTCATCCAGCAGTCCCCGCGGGATGGGTAAGTATGGTTCCTCCTGTCTTGGCAGGATGGAACAGCTGGGTATTCCTGGGGTGATCGATTAGGGGGTCTCTCGCCCCCCCCCCTTTCCTCTCTCAGCATCCCTTCCATCCTCCCCATTGCTGGGCCTGCTGTGTTAACCGGAGGGTCCCTGTGGGGGGGCTCCGGGTCCTGGCTGCGGGCTGCACGGTGTGTCCGGGTCCACTCTTAGTATAGGTGGCCTGCCAGCCTTTTCGCAGCCTCTTCTTTTTACCTCAGACTGATCGGCATCATTTTGGACGCGCAGGCGCCATTTTTTTGTAGCCGCGCTGAACCTAATGCTAATACAGCTGGCAGCCATTTTCTTGTAGCCGCGCTGTGTCTAATGCTAATACAGCGGCAGCCATTTTCTTTTAGCTCGCGCTCTTTTTTCCTGAGGCGACCGGTGGCCATCTTCTTGTAGCTCTAGCATTGGTTTTGGGCTCTAGCGCTGGAATGGTCATTCTGAACGGCGCAAACGGCACAGATCACCTCAGAGACACCTCAGGCACACAACCCCCGGTATCCAGGTTGAACAAGATAACCACGATTCCGGTAGAGGGGACCCCTGCATTTAAGGATCCTGCAGATAGGAGGTCAGAAGCAGTGGCCCGGTCCATGTTCACCATGCTGGGGTCAGCATTGCGGCCTGTATTGGCCGTGGCCCTGGTGTCACAGACTCTTACAGAATGGGAAAAATTGTTGCACCGTGAGTTGGAGAAGCAACAGGCTTCCCCAGTCTGTGTGGAACTGGCCGACCAGTTGGGGCATGGCCTTAAGTATGTCTGCGATGCAGCCCTGGATACAGCTCTCTTGCTTTCCAGGGCCTCAGTATTTGCTGTGGTACTACGTCGCCTGATTTGGCTTAAATGCTGGTCCGCAGACCAGTCTTCCAAGAAGGCTCTGGCAGATTTGCCCTTCCAGGGAGAGAGGCTATTTGGAGCCTCACTGGTTGACATTATTAAGAATACCACTCTGGGTAAGAGCACGCTGCTCTCACAATCCAGAAAAGGTAAGGAGCCACACCGTAGGCCAGGGCCCTCCTTTTTCGCAGGTAAGCGTTCCCAGGCCAACAAGGGGCCAGCTGAGGGACAAAAGCTTTTGTCCCTGGATTCGCAAGCCAAACAAGCCTGCGGACAAATCTGCGACAGCATGAAGGTTTGCCCCGCCCGCCTCTCGGGTGGGGGGTCGCCTTTGCAAGTTTGCATCTCGATGGACCTTCTTGATTTCCGACTAGTGGGTTTGCGAAGTGGTTTCATCAGGGTACAAGATAGAGTTTCTTTCTTGTCCACCAAGCAGATTCTTTTCCTCAAAACTTCATCTTCTTCCGGCTCATCAGAACGCCCTATTTGGGTCAGTGCAGGACCTGCTGAGGCGCGGAGTGATAGTACCTGTGCCACTGCCGGCAAGGTTGCAGGGATTCTACTCCAATCTGTTTGTAGTCCCAAAAAAGGACGTGGTCCGTCCAATCCTAGACCTCAAGGCCCTCAACACCTTTGTGAAGGTTCAAAAATTCAGGATGTAATCAGTTTGCTCTGTGGTTGCCGCACTCCATCCGGGGGATTTTCTGGTGTCCTTGGACATCAAGGATGCATACTTGCATGTCCCCATATATGCCAGGCATCAGAGATTTCTGCGTTTTGCAGTCGGTGACGACCACTACCAATTTGTGGCTCTCCCTTTTGGCCTTGCATCGGCACCAAGGGTTTTCACCAAGGTGCTCGCCCCGATTCTAGGTTTGCTGAGACATCGAGGAATCACTATCGTAGGCTACTTGGACGACCTCCTGCTCAGAGCTACTTCAGGCTCAGAGGAGGTTGTGGCGATTGCCAGTCAGACTCTTCAAGAGTTCGGTTGGGTATTGAACCTCCAGAAGTCGGTGTTGGTGCCGACTCAGCGTCTGGAATACCTAGGCTTAATTCTGGACTCCTCAGAGGCGAGAGTCTTCCTCCCCTTGGAGAAGTTGCAGAGTCTTCGGACGGCGGTGATGCTGTTGGCATCCCGCAGGTGGTCGACACTGCACTTCTGCATTCAAGTACTGGGTCTCATGGTGGCCACCTTCGAGGCAGTACCGTATGCTCAATCCCACACTCGTGTCTTGCAGAGGGAGATCCTGTCCAAATGGGACAAGTCTCCGATGAGTCAGCTAGTCTGGGCTTCCCTGGTATGGTGGCTGAGATCTCCAGCTCTTCAGTCCAGAAAGTCGTTCTTTCCCTCTCACTGGACGGTGATCACGACGGACACCAGCCTGACTGGCTGGGGGGGGTGTCTGGGGCGTTCAGTCAACACAGGGTCAATGGATGCAGGAAGAATCCTGCCTGTCGATCAATGTGCTGGAACTTCGGGCGATCAGACTGTGCCTCTCCACATGGTCACAGAGGCTTCAGGGACGTCCAGTCAGGATCCAGTCAGACAACGCCACGGCGGTGGCATATGTCAGCCATCAAGGAGGAACAAGAAGCTCTGCTGCAGCATTGGAGGTCGCTCACATCCTTTAATGGGTAGAGCGGAGCATGCAGGCTCTGTCGGCCGTATACATTCAGGGCGTAGAAAACTGGCAAGCGGACTACCTAAATCGCCAGATGTTGGACCAAGGAGAATGGTCGCTACACCCGGATGTGTTTCAGCTACTTTGCCGGAGATGGGGCACGCCAGACGTGGATCTCCTGGCCTCTCGCCTTAATTGGAAGAGGTTTGTGGTCAGGTCCAAGGATCCCTGGGCAGACGCGACGGACGCGTTGGTGGCTCCATGGGGACAGTATCAGCTGATATATGCTTTCCCCCCCGCTAAAGCCCAAAGGCTTATTTGGTTTCCAGGATCCTGCTGTTTTTACAGCGTGGAGTGGATCAAAAACTTGCCCTAAGCACCATTAAGGGGCAGATTTCAGTCTTGGCTGTTTTCTTTTAACGACCCTTGGCGGCTCATCCACTGGTGAGTACGTTTGTACAGGGGGTTCGACATGTGGCTCCTCCGGTTCGACATACATCATTGCTCCAGTGGTGGCCGGTGAGCTATGCTCTAGGGCTTACCTGGGCCACGGCCGACAGCAATTCCGTACTGCTCGGTGATGGGTCTGTCAGGAACTCATCCAGCAGTCCCCGCAGGATGGGTAAGTATGGTTCCTCCTGTCTTGGCAGGATGGAACAGCTGGGTATTCCTGGGGTGATCGATTAGGGGGTCTCTCGCCCCCCCCCTTTCCTCTCTCAGCATCCCTTCCATCCTCCCCATTGCTGGGCCTGCTGTGTTAACCGGAGGGTCCCTGTGGGGGGGCTCCGGGTCCTGGCTGCGGGCTGCACGGTGTGTCCGGGTCCACTCTTAGTATAGGTGGCCTGCCAGCCTTTTCGCAGCCTCTTCTTTTTACCTCAGACTGATCGGCATCATTTTGGACGCGCAGGCGCCATTTTTTTGTAGCCGCGCTGAACCTAATGCTAATACAGCTGGCAGCCATTTTCTTGTAGCCGCGCTGTGTCTAATGCTAATACAGCGGCAGCCATTTTCTTTTAGCTCGCGCTCTTTTTTCCTGAGGCGACCGGTGGCCATCTTCTTGTAGCTCTAGCATTGGTTTTGGGCTCTAGCGCTGGAATGGTCATTCTGAACGGCGCAAACGGCACAGATCACCTCAGAGACACCTCAGGCACACAACCCCCGGTATCCAGGTTGAACAAGATAACCACGATTCCGGTAGAGGGGACCCCTGCATTTAAGGATCCTGCAGATAGGAGGTCAGAAGCAGTGGCCCGGTCCATGTTCACCATGCTGGGGTCAGCATTGCGGCCTGTATTGGCCGTGGCCCTGGTGTCACAGACTCTTACAGAATGGGAAAAATTGTTGCACCGTGAGTTGGAGAAGCAACAGGCTTCCCCAGTCTGTGTGGAACTGGCCGACCAGTTGGGGCATGGCCTTAAGTATGTCTGCGATGCAGCCCTGGATACAGCTCTCTTGCTTTCCAGGGCCTCAGTATTTGCTGTGGTACTACGTCGCCTGATTTGGCTTAAATGCTGGTCCGCAGACCAGTCTTCCAAGAAGGCTCTGGCGGATTTGCCCTTCCAGGGAGAGAGGCTATTTGGAGCCTCACTGGTTGACATTATTAAGAATACCACTCTGGGTAAGAGCACGCTGCTCTCACAATCCAGAAAAGGTAAGGAGCCACACCGTAGGCCAGGGCCCTCCTTTTTCGCAGGTAATCGTTCCCAGGCCAACAAGGGGCCAGCTGAGGGACAAAAGCTTTTGTCCCTGGATTCGCAAGCCAAACAAGCCTGCGGACAAATCTGCGACAGCATGAAGGTTTGCCCCGCCCGCCTCTCGGGTGGGGGGTCGCCTTTGCAAGTTTGCATCTCGATGGACCTTCTTGATTTCCGACTAGTGGGTTTGCGAAGTGGTTTCATCAGGGTACAAGATAGAGTTTCTTTCTTGTCCACCAAGCAGATTCTTTTCCTCAAAACTTCATCTTCTTCCGGCTCATCAGAACGCCCTATTTGGGTCAGTGCAGGACCTGCTGAGGCGCGGAGTGATAGTACCTGTGCCACTGCCGGCAAGGTTGCAGGGATTCTACTCCAATCTGTTTGTAGTCCCAAAAAAGGACGTGATCCGTCCAATCCTAGACCTCAAGGCCCTCAACACCTTTGTGAAGGTTCAAAAATTCAGGATGTAATCAGTTTGCTCTGTGGTTGCCGCACTCCATCCGGGGGATTTTCTGGTGTCCTTGGACATCAAGGATGCATACTTGCATGTCCCCATATATGCCAGGCATCAGAGATTTCTGCGTTTTGCAGTCGGTGACGACCACTACCAATTTGTGGCTCTCCCTTTTGGCCTTGCATCGGCACCAAGGGTTTTCACCAAGGTGCTCGCCCCGATTCTAGGTTTGCTGAGACATCGAGGAATCACTATCGTAGGCTACTTGGACGACCTCCTGCTCAGAGCTACTTCAGGCTCAGAGGAGGTTGTGGCGATTGCCAGTCAGACTCTTCAAGAGTTCGGTTGGGTATTGAACCTCCAGAAGTCGGTGTTGGTGCCGACTCAGCGTCTGGAATACCTAGGCTTAATTCTGGACTCCTCAGAGGCGAGAGTCTTCCTCCCCTTGGAGAAGTTGCAGAGTCTTCGGATGGCGGTGATGCTGTTGGCATCCCGCAGGTGGTCGACACTGCACTTCTGCATTCAAGTACTGGGTCTCATGGTGGCCACCTTCGAGGCAGTACCGTATGCTCAATTCCACACTCGTGTCTTGCAGAGGGAGATCCTGTCCAAATGGGACAATTCTCAGATGAGTCAGCTAGTCTGGGCTTCCCTGGTATGGTGGCTGAGATCTCCAGCTCTTCAGTCCAGAAAGTCGTTCTTTCCCTCTCACTGGACGGTGATCACGACGGACACCAGCCTGACTGGCTGGGGGGGGTGTCTGGGGCGTTCAGTCAACACAGGGTCAATGGATGCAGGAAGAATCCTGCCTGTCGATCAATGTGCTGGAACTTCGGGCGATCAGACTGTGCCTCTCCACATGGTCACAGAGGCTTCAGGGACGTCCAGTCAGGATCCAGTCAGACAACGCCACGGCGGTGGCATATGTCAGCCATCAAGGAGGAACAAGAAGCTCTGCTGCAGCATTGGAGGTCGCTCACATCCTTTAATGGGTAGAGCGGAGCATGCAGGCTCTGTCGGCCGTATACATTCAGGGCGTAGAAAACTGGCAAGCGGACTACCTAAATCGCCAGATGTTGGACCAAGGAGAATGGTCGCTACACCCGGATGTGTTTCAGCTACTTTGCCGGAGATGGGGCACGCCAGACGTGGATCTCCTGGCCTCTCGCCTTAATTGGAAGAGGTTTGTGGTCAGGTCCAAGGATCCCTGGGCAGACGCGACGGACGCGTTGGTGGCTCCATGGGGACAGTATCAGCTAATATATGCTTTCCCCCCGCTAAAGCCCAAAGGCTTATTTGGTTTCCAGGATCCTGCTGTTTTTACAGCGTGGAGTGGATCAAAAACTTGCCCTAAGCACCATTAAGGGGCAGATTTCAGTCTTGGCTGTTTTCTTTTAACGACCCTTGGCGGCTCATCCACTGGTGAGTACGTTTGTACAGGGGGTTCGACATGTGGCTCCTCCGGTTCGTCCACCACTACCTCCGTGGAATTTGAATCTGGTGCTCTCTGTACTTCAGAAACCTTTGAGAACATCAGAGAGATTCCCCTTTTGACACTCTCTCAGAAAGTTGCCTATCTGGTGGCTATTACATCAGTCAGGAGGGTTTCTGAGTTGGCGGCCTTGTCTTACAAATCTTCCTACTTGATCCTCCACAAGGATAAAGCAGTGCTACGCCCACAGCCTTGGTTTCTTCTGAAGGTTGTTCCGGCCTTTCATCTAAATCAGTGGTTCTCTACTGGGGGTTGGGACCCCCTTGGGGGTCGAATGATGATTTGCCAGAGGTCACCGAATCCTGGGCTGTTCCTGAAGCCTCTTCCCATCCACACATCCAGTTCATGGCATAGCTGGGGGGCAGAGACTAGAGATCAGCTGACTGGTGACAAATGTGAAGTGGGAGGGGCTGGAGAAGACCCTACCCCCCACACACACACACACACACACACTAAGGAGTAAGAGAAAGAATAAAAATAGAGAATACATGGAAGGGAGAGGAACAAAGAAAAAGGGAAAGAAAAAATAAGGGAAAGAACAAGAAAAGCGACTAGAGAGAGGGATGGGGGAAAACCAAGGAATTAGGATAGAAAGAAACAAAAGGGAAAGAAAAGAGAACAAAGATAAAGAGTGGTACATCCTAAAATGTACCAAAAGAGGTTTTAATACTGTATGAGTGGAAGGGACTCAGGAAGCGTAAATGTCCATGGGGTAAGGGGCGCAAATGACTTGGCTTGCCTTGGGTGCTGACAACCCACGTTATGAAAATAATTTTACTGTTAGGGGTCCCCACAACTTGGGAAATTTTATCAAGGGGTCACTGGACTTGAAAGGTTGAGAACCACGGATCTAAATGAGGACTTTGTGCTTCCATCACTCAGCCGCAAGGGGTGCCCTCTCAGAAGTCCGGCCTCACATCAGAGAGTTGACACTGCCTTTCATGTGAACTGACCTTGGCCTGTTTATCGACTATGCCTCTGCCTGCCGTCTGCATTGTTTATCTGCCATGTTTCTGCCTTTCATGTGAACTGACCCTGGACAGTATTGACTATGCCTCTGCTTACTGTCTTTTCTGCCTTTTACCTGCACTGACCTTGGCCTGTTGACCATGTTTTTGCTGCCACTTGGACTGATTTTTCACCCTGCTACACAGGGGTCTCACATATGTGAGGGGCTCCAAAATAGTGTAATTCCCAGAACAGGGTCTGGAGTCCGGAGGCTTCAAAGAGATTTGGGTGGGAGAAGCCTCTACCCCTGTCCCCCATTCTTTCCTGACCGAGGCCCTAAACTTGATGGTCCTGGCTGCTGCTGACAATATCTCTGCCTGCACTGACCCAGGACTTTTTATGGACCATGTGCCTGTTGCCTGGAACAATATTTTGGCTGTATTGACCATATCTCTGCCTGCTGCCTGTACTAACCATGGACAGTATTCCTGCCTGCTGCATTGACGATCCTTCCTGTCTGCTAGGAGATTCCAACCATCACTCTGGTTTCCTGATAGGTAGTCTTGTTATCCCAGTATCAGGTGGAGGGATGGTTGAGATCCTGCAGCCAGTATTAGGGGACCACAATAGATAGTGCAAACAGCCAGGTGGGAGAAAGGACAATCCTAAACGATCCAAAGCAAAAGTACACAGGGGTCAACCAGAAGGCAGCATCAACAGGCAGGGTCGGCAACAAGATCAGCCTAAATCCAAGGGGTAATCCATGAAGCGGAGTCAGGAACAAGCAAAGTCAGCAACCAGAAACACATTAACATACACCAATGAGCAGGAACCTATACTAGGGCGAAGACAGGTAGGGGAAGTGATGATTTATAGGGTCACAGTTCAAGTGACTGCCAACATCTGCTCACAGGGTTGAGCTAACATGCAGACTCGAGTAGCAGAATATAACAAGGATTCTACCTTAAAGGGAGTTCAGGCAATAGGAACCTGGTTGTTCAGGCGATAGAAAACCGCAAACGTGCTAATTATCAGTGCTTTGCTGGCCTATATAAGGACTCCAACTGCTCTCATAAATCGCTGGATTATCGTCAGCTCCTGCCCTTGCTTCTGACTGCCTTCCTGTGTTTGACTCCCATCCTGGCTTTTGACGATGTCTCTGCTTTTCCACCTGCTAAGATCTGCCAGTACCTTGAGGGAACCATTGGCTGTGACCACCTTCTCTGCTCCGGGGGGGTTCGCTTCTGGAACCATCAGACAGCTTAAAGCAGAGTTCCACACAAAATTGGAACTTCCACTAAATCCACTCCTCGCCCCCTTACATGCCACATTTGGCATGTAATTTTTTTGGGGGGGAGTGGGGGCTTCAGGAGGAGTGATTTATCTGTGTACCCCCAAAGGGGGTGTGTGTATCCTCGGTAGGACTTTTAAATTGGGAGACTGGTTATAAAGTAGAAAAAACTAATTGGTCATCGATTATATATCAAAATGTAATACAAAATGATACATTTTGTTATATAATCGATGACTAATTAGTTTTTTCTACTTTTTAACTAGTCTCCCATCTTAAAAGTCCTACCGAGGATACACACACACCCTTTGGGGGTACACAAATAGTTCTAATTTAGGGATGTGGTAAGACTATGTTTTTTTGCTTACATGATTAGTGGACACCTATATCCTTCTTCAGGAGAAGTGGGACTTCCTGTCCCATTTCCTCCTTCCGCCGAGGGGCTGCTAAGACGAATATTCTAATCGTCTTTCTGCAGCCCCTCCCTGTAGGCGATCGCCTGGGACACGTGACAGGTCCTAGGCGATCGCCTGTCCAATTGGATGGCGCCGCACCGCTCGCGTATGTGCAGTGATGCTCGCGCATGCGCAGTGGGTGCCCGGCCATGAAGCCGAAAGCTGTCACGACCGGGTGGCCACACTTGGAATGAAGACGCCGGCCGGAGAGGGGGGGAGAGGAGCGGATCCGGCGCGTTGCTGGAACGTGGAGCAGATGAGTGTATGTTTATTAAAAGCCAGCAGCTATACTTTTTGTAGCTGCTGACTTTTAATAAACATAAAAAATTACTGGAACACCCCTTTAATCGGAAGGCAACCCGTGCATCTCTGGGCAGAGCATCCTCTGTCTCCAACTCCAGGGTTACCCTGCTCTCAGCCACAAGGGGCGCCCTCTTGTCACCTCAGCCTCGAGCCTGTACTGACTATGGACAATATTCCTGCCTGCTGCCTGGACAGATGCTCTCCTTTGTAGACCACTGCACTACTAAAACCACAAGTAATCTTTTGTTTACCCTTTGCTCAGCAGAATGTATTTTGGTTTGTTGGTATGTACAGTACAAGCTATTTGTTAGAAATATGAAGGGCCTTCAACAATGTGATAGGTTGGCAGGAATTTATGTGTGTAATTTATGTTCCTAGAACACCTGGAGGTGCTGCTTGGATGTTGAGCCTCTCTATGTGGCTAGTCTGTGTAAAAGTCTCACACATGTGGTATCACCATACTCAGTAGGAGTATCAGAATGTATTATGGGGTGTAATTTTTGCCAGAGGCGTTGCTATGGGGGTGCGGGGGATGCGGCCCACACCAGGTGACACCCGCCAGAGGGGTGACACTGGGGCCGCCGCTCTGCCAAACACTGTACCGTAGTATTGATTGGAGCCGTGAGGGGAGGCTGCCTGTAACATTCCTCAGTCAGGCTATCCCCAAGTGAGCCGGAGTTGGTGGGCAGAGCTGGGGGTATGGCTACCTTCTTCTCTCCTCCCACAGACTCCTTCACTATGGATGATGTCGCAGCTGAAGTAACTAGAGACAAGGACACAGCAGCCCCGTCCACAAGCCTGGGTCTTCATCTGCAGGAATGCTATGTAAGTTACTCAAAAAGAAAAGAGAATGGAGGGCGCACCGATCTAGTGTGATACTGTAACAAGATTTTTATTAAAATACTAAAATCAATAATTATACTCACAAAATGAGTTAAAAACAAGCCTTGAAAGACAGTTCAACAGTGCCAGCAGAACAGGACGGTTGCTTCAGTCCAAAAGTATCTGACCGATATTGAAGCTAGGCTTACGCCTTTCGGGGGCATACCCCTTTCCTCAGAGCCCCGGTGGTCTGCACTGCTCCCTCACTGTACAGCTTGTAAGAATATATACACACACAAAGGTGGAAAGAGCATGTGCTGGAAGGTCACAGGTCACCCCGCCCACAGGGAGGACTCTTGGCAAAACTCCCCCCATTTGTGAATTAACCCTTGTATATACAGTCCCTATATCTCAGACTTAGCATAGTCTCAACAATGGGTATCCCCCAGTCCAAAGAACCACCAGTCTGGAGGGGAAGGGGAAGGAGGATATATGGAGAGATGCCTCCATTTCCAGGTATTGAAAACTTTGTTATTAAGGGTGCACATACCTTACATGTCCAGAGGTAGTGCCTTGCTTCACCTGATAGTCCATTCTCCTAATATCCTCCACATGGGCTGGAACGCACGCCACTTGTTCTAGAGTGGCTGCGTTCCAGCACTACGTTGCCTCGGGCATCATGATACCTTCTGCTCATGCGCGCGATGTACGACGGCGCGACGCAACGCGACGTACGCTGTGACGCACGTCACGCCGCGTACGGCGCCGACTCGCAGGAGGTGGGTGCTGGCACAACAACCCTTTTGGAAAATACCTGGTCCTATATGCACGATACATCGATGACATTCTTATTATATGGAATGGCAGTGACGAGGATCTAGAGGGATTTCTGGCACACTGTGAGAATAACCCGTTTGGCATTTCATTTACACATGTAGTGGACAAAGAATCATTAGTGTTTCTAGATTTGGAATTGAGGGCCGATGACAGTGGTAAGATCGCTTCAAAAACCCATTTCAAACCCAGTGCAGGGAACTCATACCTACATGCCTCGAGCCAGCACCACCCAAGATGGATTAAAAATTTTCCATTTGGCCAGTTCTGTCGTTTGAAGCGAACCTGCACCCAGAAAAAAGATTATGAAGAACAAAGTCAGATTCTGAGAGAGAAATTTAAAGAAAAGGGATATGGGGAGGCACATATAGAGGAAGCCTTCCAAAAATATCTCCAGCTCTATGAAGAGAATGCACCAAAAAGCGACAAAATCAAGAGATATACCGAAAATGAAACCTCTACAGTACGGCTTTGCACTAGGTATAACAATAGGGCCCTGACTATACAAAAAATCTTCCAGAAGAACTGGAAGATTCTGGCTCCTGATCCTTTTCTAGAGACATGTATCTCGTCTCGCCCCAATCTGGTCTTTAGAAGACCTAAAGACTTGAGAAGTATTATTGCTCCTAGTAGAGTTAAGAAAATGAATAAAGAAAAAGGACTAAAAGGGCCCTGGACCACAATTTTCGATCAAAAAGGAAGCTATAGATGTGGCGTAAACAATTGTGGCAACTGTACACATATGCACCATAGGAAAAGAGATGTTATTGGTGCAGATGGAAGATGTCACACGATCAAACAATTTATTAATTGCGGAACTTCATACGTTATATATGGCATCCTATGTCCATGTGGCCTATTGTATGTAGGACGAACATCACGTCAATTAAGAACTAGGATGAACGAGCACAGGAGCAGCATTGCAACGAAAAAGGACAAGGGGTCAATACCAAGACACTTTAAGGAGGTCCATGACGGTGGAGTGGAAGGCATTCAAAACAATCTAGATAGTCGCAAAAAATACCAAATCCTTTGCAAAAGAGAGATCTTTTGGATTTTCACCCTTGGAACTATGGTTCCGAAAGGGTTAAATGAAGAGATAGAACTACATACCATCACATAAGTAAAAAACAAAATAAAACAAAATAAATTAGAATATCCTGTAGGTGACCGTATTGTATGGTTGGGGAGGTTTCGTTAAGAAGCTATAGAGGGAAGGAAGTAACAATATAATTACCCATTGTACTGTATTGTATGTAGATATTAGGTGGTAGTAGCTCCCTCACAAAATTTCAGCTTTTTTGCCGCCACTTAGGGCAGAATGTATAGCGGGCTGTAAGCTAGTATACACCAGCTATGGTGCCAAGGCTGGGATAGCTAGGTGGGCAGGGTTGTCCATTAACCTATACATTTGTCTTTATATACATGTAGTTCATCTGGAAGTCAGCATATGCACGGGCACTCTATATTGTCTATGTTTGGACAGACGTGAGAGCGAGCGTATGAGTATATGGTCTGCCCGTTGAGCCGATAACGTGTCTCTCACACATATGTATATGTATGTATGTATGGGTGTCTGTTTCTTTAAATATTTAATTTAATTCTATTTATTCTTATAGTTTATATATATATATTTTTTTTTCTGTATATATGTATATTTGTGCATATATATATATATGTATATATATATATATATATATATATATTTTTTTTTTATTGAAACATTCACTGGACCTATGGACTATCGCTTCTAGCAGTTTTCAATTTTAATACATTTTAATCAATTATTTCTATTTTACTATGTATTTGAGTGAGTCCATTTTTGGCATTCATTTTATGATTGTAGATGCCATTATAATAATATGGCGTTTGGTCCAGTCCACCCATTTCATCTAGCGGCGGGTGTATGGGTATCCATACAGGTGCTGACATAACTCTCACAGATGATGATGACGATGTTTGTATTTATTTATTTATATATTTATTTGTGAGTTAGGGCATGTGTTGGGAAGTCTTTGGTCCCTCATTTGGAAGCCCCAGTTAAACTCCGGCCTCCCGCCACTAGAGGGAGTACCGTCTTGTGACTCTATCCCCTGCAATGCTTGATCAGCAAGGGGAAAATGTCACATGGGCGGATATGACGTTCCCATCCTATGGTGATGCTGGAACGCACCCACCTCCTGCGAGTCGGCGCCATGCGCGGCGTGACGTGCGTCACGTCGTACGTCACGTTGTGTCGTGCCGTCGTACGTCGCGCGCATGCGCAGGAGGAATCATGATGCCCGAGGCAACGTAGTGCTGGAACGCAGCCACTCTAGAACAAGTGGCGTGCGTTCCAGCCCATGTGGAGGATATTAGGAGAATGGACTATCATGTGAAGCAAGGCACTACCTCTGGACATGTAAGGTATGTGCACCCTTAATAACAAAGTTTTCAATACCTGGCAATGGAGGCATCTCTCCATATATCCTCCTTCCCCTTCCCCTCCAGACTGGTGGTTCGTTGGACTGGGGGATACCCATTGTTGAGACTATGCTAAGTCTGAGATATAGGGACTGTATATACAAGGGTTAATTCACAAATGGGGGGAGTTTTGCCAAGAGTCCTCCCTGTGGGCGGGGTGACCTGTGACCTTCCAGCACATGCTCTTTCCACCTTTGTGTGTGTATATATTCTGACAAGCTGTACAGTAAGGGAGCAGTGCAGACCACCGGGGCTCTGAGGAAAGGGGTACGCCCCCGAAACGCGTAAGCCTAGCTTCAATATCGGTCAGATACTTTTGGACTGAAGCAACCGTCCTGTTCTGCTGGCGCTGTTGAACTGTCTTTCAAGGCTTGTTTTTAACTCATTTATTATTTATTATTTATTATTGATTTTAGTATTTTAATAAAGATCTTGTTACAGTATCACACTGGGTCGGTGCGCCCTCCATTCTCTTTTCTTTTTTAGTTTCTTTTGAATTCCCACGATTCTGAGGAGGGCTGCAAGTCTCTGGAAGATACTTTATAATTGGACTGCATGACCCCATAAGTAAGAAATACTGGAGCGCAGGAGAATCATCATTGTTTTGCCATGTAAGTTACTCTGCAGTGTCACTACATTGGGCCAGATTCAGGTAGATGCGCATCTTTTCGCCAGCGTAGCGCAACGCATATACGCTGCGCTGACGCAAACTAGCGAGTGAAGTACAGCATTCACCAAGCGCATGGCCGTTACTTTGCGACGGAGTAACGAAGATGCGTTGGCGCAACCCGACGCAAGTGGAAGTGGGTGTGATCATATGTAAATGATGGGCTGAGCCCAGCACAGAGGCTTACGTTCAGCGCATCATCCACGGAGCATGCGCAGTGAGTGAGGCTTCACTCGGCCCCCTGTGCGCATGCTCACAACTTCCGTCGGCACCACTTCACGGGAAACGTCAGCGCAATGTGTTCCGTTGCGCGTATAAAAGCGCCAGCGGAAGCGCCATTCCGGCGCAAAAGTATTTCCGTTTCCCCCCACCCCAGGGAAGTTACTTTTGCACTGTGATGGCTGCTCCCGCTACCCCCAAAGAGAGGAGGAACCTCAATTTCAACTCCCAGGAGGTGTCTGTTATCATCTCGGCTATGGAGACTTTTAATGAGTTCCTCCACGGCAAAAAAAGTCGGAAGACCAGCCGGGAGAGGAAGCAGGGCATCCTGGAGACCATTGCTGGCAGGGTGAATGTGTTGGGGTACTCCACCCGGACTGCTGGTGATATCCAGAAAAAAATTAATGACCTGCGGCGCAAGGTCCGTGGCAAGGTGGCCACCATCAGGAGGCATGAGAGGGGCACGGGTGGTGGACCCCCATGTCCGGTCAGCCTGACCAGGGAGGAGGAGGTGGTTGCCCGCTGCCTGAACAGGGAGCAGTTGGAGGGGGTCCCTGGATATGACTCAGTGGAGGAAGGCTCCAGGACAGGTAAGTGATTTTTACCCCCTTTTTGGTGTGTTGCATATGGGGGGGGAGGGTACATGTGCCAAGTGTGTGGGACCACCCAACATGTGTCTGCTTTGTGTCATCCACAGATGACGGAGCTGGGCCATCATCTGTTGGCGGCCAGTCCACCCCATCCCCCCAACGGCATCTTGTGCCCGAGCCCATGGGTGGTGAAGAGACCGAGGTGGAGGAGGAGAGTGCCCACACCTCACCCGCAGAGGTCGTTGAGGAGCAGCCTGTTGTGGCAGAGCAGGACATAATATTATTTTTGGAGGAGTCCTCCTCTTCTGCAGGGCCCTCTCAGATCCCCTCCCCCATCATAGGAAGCCCCTCAAGGGCGACTCCATCCCCCCGGGGACAACCATCTACTGGCCCCGGGAAGGCCACCCGTAAGACCAGGGGGGTGTCTGATCTGGTCCAGGACCAGGTGGCGAGGGATCACGCCAGGCAGACGCAGCAAATGGGGGACATAGTTGGGCACCTGGACAGAGTGGCTGACAACCTGTGCTCCGTGGCCCAGATATCCAATGCAGTGCAGGATGTCAGCTGCAACTGCGCTGCAGTGGTGACCAGTCTGGGGGAGGTGCAGGGTGATATAAGGCACCTCACTGCAGCCGTCCAGGCAAACACTGCTGCCATCCGGGACCAGGGGAGGCTGAGTCGTCGGGCCCAGCATTACCAGGTCACCCGGCAGCTCAGGATGCAGGCCCAGCAGCTCAGGGTGCAGGCCCAGACCAACTCGTACCTCGGCCGGATTGCTGTGGCCTTGGAGGGCATGCAGGCCACACCTGCCAGGAGTGGCCCACCCGGGGATCAGCCACCTCCAGATGCCCCCCCACCCCCACCCACTCCATCCAGGCAGCTGAGGAGCCAGAGAGGGGCCACCAGAAGGAGCCCCCGGCATCCCAGATGATTTTTTTTATTTTATTTTTTTTTGAATGCTCAGGATATGAGATTTTTGTTTTCTTGATTATTAATTCTCAGGACATGAGATTTTTATTTTCTTGATTATTAATGCTCAGGACATGAGATGTTTATTTTATTCTTAATGCTCAGGTTATGAGTTTTTTTTTTTGTGATTATGCTCTGGATATGAGATATTTTATTTTTTGATACTGCACACGTTGCAGTGTGAATGGTGTGTGAATGTGAGGGGGTGGCACTCCTGCCAGTAAGGGGTGTCACCCTCGGCCGTGGTGGTGAAGTTAACCCCACGGCTGTATGAATGACGTGTGAAAGGTGTATGAATGGACAGCGACATCATTGGGGCCTTGACGCTGGCGTTGTTGCTCCCAAGTCATACATGTTGGACTTGGGCTAATCCAATGTGATGTGGATGTGGTGTGTGTGATCTAGGGACATCAGTGGTGTGCATGCATGCATTGTCCGTGTGATCAATGTTTTGGTTTAGTGTCCAAAGATGCCTACGGCGAGGACCCTCCTGACTGCTCTTCCATCAGCTGAATGGGTCTCCTCTGGCAGGGGGGGGGGCTGTCTGGTTGGGGAGTCAGGTCATCACGCATGTCAACCTGCAGGCCTTTTCTCATGGCAAAGTTGTGCAGAATGCAACATGCACCGATGATCTGACACACAAAGGTAGGGGAATACAATAGGACCCCCCCAGACTTATCCAGGCAGTGGAAACGGGACTTCAGGAGCCCAAATGTTTGTTCCACCACTGCACGGGTTTTGATGTGTGCTTCATTGTATTTTCTTTCTCCTCTGGTTTGGGGGTTCCGGAAAGGAGTCATGAGATGGGGTCCCAGTGCATATGCAGAGTCACCTGTAAGGGAAAAGACAGGAGGATGTTAGTCATGCATGTGCCCCTTGTGATGTGTGCATCATGGGAGGGGATAGTCATGCCTGCCACCCATGTCACTCACCAACCAGCCAGCTGTCCCCATACATGTTCTGTTCGAATTCCGTTGGGATGGGGCTCTGATTGTATATGAAGCTGTCATGGCTGGATCCGGGGTGTTTGGCACAGACGTGCCATATTAGGCGTTGGGCATCAGCTATCACCTGTACGTTGATGGAGTGCCAATGCTTCCGATTGCGGTATATGTGCTCTGTGGCACTGGGGGGCTGTAGGGCCACATGTGTGCAATCAATGGCCCCCACAGTGCGTGGGAATCCTGCTATGTTGTAGAAATCTGTCATTGTCTTCAGCCGCAGCTCCTCAGTGGTGGGTCTGATGAACTGGTTGGACATGCGTCTGAGGATTGCAGGGACAACCTGGTGCACACATCTGCTCATGGAGGACTGTGACATCCCAGCCACCACTCCACTTGTACGCTGGAATGATCCACTGGCAAGGAAATGAAGTGTTGCCAGGACCTTCACCAGTGGCTGCACTGCTTGTGAGCGGTGTGTCTTGCTGGTGATGTCATCCTGCAGGGTTGTGGTTAGTTCAAGTATTGCATCAGCGCTGAATCTGAAGAGGCGATACACCTCCTCATCCCCCATGCCAAAGAGGCTCATGCGCGTGCGGTATATCCTCTCACGTGCCCGCCTCCTCCGTACCGGGGGACCCATCAGTAGTGCTAGGACCGCGACTGCCCCTGGCATGTTGGCACACAGAGGTGTTGTCCTTGCACGTGTGGTTGTTCAGCTTGCTATTTTCGTCGGTAACGCTGCTGCTGTAGCTGCTCTCCTGCTGACCTGTGGCCGTCTGGAGTAAAGATAAAGCAGCTATTTGTAGAAATAACTTTGCGCCGGACGGACGAGATACGCGCGGCGCATGTAGCCAGCGTATGGTGCTAATCTGTTTGCGAATCGGGAAATCTCCCTCATTTGCATATTTGCATGGCACATCAATAGGCGCGACGGATGCGACGAGCGAAAATATGCGCTAACGATACTCTGGTGTCGGAAAGTTAAGCCGATCGGAAAAGACCCGTTTTCTGGCGCATCTAGGTTGGTGGGTACGGCCGCGGAGATACAACGGCGCATCTTGACAGTTACACGGCGCATATCGAAATACTCCAGCGCAACTCTACCTGAATCTGGCCCATAGAGTTCCAAGATGCTCTGTACCACCCCAACCTTTTCTGTGCCACCCCAGCCTGCTCTGTACCACCCCAACCTTCCCCTTTGCCACCCCAGCCTGCTCTGTACCACCCCAGCCTGCCCTGTTCCACCCCAGCCTGCTCTGTACCACCCCAGCCTATTCTGTGCCACCCCAGCCTGCTCTGTACCACCCCCGCCTATTCTGTACCACCCCAGCCTGCCCTGTGCCACCCCAGCCTGCTCGGTACCACCCCAGCCTGCCCTGTGCCTCCCCAGCCTGCTCTGTACCACCCCAGCCTGATCTTTACCACCCCAGCCTGCTCTGTGCCACCCCAGCCTGCACTGTACCATCCCAACCTGCTCTGTACGACCCCAGCCTACCCTGTGCCACCCCAACCTGCTCTGTACCACCCCAGCCTGCTCTGTGCCACCCCAGCCTGCTCTGTGCCACCCCAACCTGCTCTGTACCACCCCAACCTGCCCTGTGCCACCCCAAACTGCTCTGTGCCACCCCAGCCTGCCCTGTGCCCCCTCAACCTGCTCTGTGCCACCCCAGTCTGCTCTGTGCTACCCCAGCCTGCTCTGTACCACCCCAGCCTGCACTGTACCACCCCAACCTGCTCTTTACCACCTAGTCTGCTCTGTACCACCCCAACCTGCCCTATGCCACAATAACTTGCCCTATACAACCCCAACCTGACCTATGCCACCCTAACTTGCCCTGTACCACCCCAACCTGCCCTATGCCACCATAACTTGCCCTGTACCACCCCAACCTTTCCCATGCCACCCCAACCTAACCTATGCCACCCTAACTTGCACTATACCACCCCAACCTATCCTATACTACCTCAAACTGCCCTATGCTACCCTAATTTTCCTGTACCACCATAACTTTCCCTACACCACCCTAAACTTCCATATGCCACCCTAACTTGCCCTATACAACCCAACCTGCCCTGTTCCACCCTAACTTGCCCCATAGCACCCCAACCTGCCCTTTGCCACCCTAACTTGCTCCATATCACCCCAACCTGCCCTGTACCACCCCAACATACCCTATAGCACCCCAACCTGCCACTATACCACCCTATACTATCATTTACAGGGGCTAGTTTGGGGTGCGCCCCATGACTGTGCTCTGCCTGCATGGTGCTGGGCAGCCTAGAAAGAGTAGGGGGTGACACCATGTTCTACCGCACCAAGTGACACCAACCCAAGTGACGCCACTGATTTTTGCTATGTTCATGCTATGTGTTAGAAATATCTTATAAATTGACAACAAATTGTGTAAAAATAAAATAAGTTAATTTTGTCCCCACATTTTCCAAAAACTTAAAAAAATAAATAAAAAAATTGTATAATATATGCTCCTAGAACGCTTGGATGTGCTACTTGGATGTTGGACCTCTATATGTGGCCAGGCTGTGTAAAAGTCTCACACATGTGGTATCGCCATACTCAGGAGGAGTAGCAGAATGTATTTTGGGGTGTCATTTTTGGTATGTACATGCTGAGTGTTAGAAATATCTTATAAATGAACAACTTTGTGTAAAAAAAAGTTTTAATTTTCTTTCCACGTTTTCCAAAAACTTTGCTATGCTCAGGAGGATTAGCAGAATGTATTTTTGAGTGTAATTACAAGTATGCATGTGCTGTCTGAGAGAAATAACTTGTTATTATGACACTTTTGTGTAAATTTATGGGGAAAAATGTACAACTTCAAAAAAATCACAATGGGCCAGATTCAGGTAGGACTTACGCCGGCGTATCGTGGGTGCAAATTTACGCTGGACACATCTGGCGCACCCACTGATTTCCTATGCAAATATGCAAATGAGGGATATACGCCGATTCGCGAAGTACTTGCGCCCGACGCTGGCTACGTGTGCCGCGTATAAGTTGTACGTCTGGCACAAAGTTACCCCTCATAAAGCAGGGGTAAGTCAGCAGCAGACGTGCACAGGTCAGCTGGAGAGCAGCTACAGCAGCACCGTTACGGACGAGCTGAGCAACCACACTTGCAGGACAACACATACATATGCCAACATGCCAGGGGCAGCAGTGGTCTTAGCACTACTACTGTGGCCACAGGCACGGAGGAGGAGGGCACGGGAAAGGATATACCGAACGCGCATTAACGTCTTAGGCATGGGGGAATTGGAGGTGTATCGCATCTTCAGATTCAGCCCTGATGCCATCCTGGAAATAGCCACAGCCTGCATGATGACATCACCAGCCAGACACACCGCTCATAAGCAGTGGAGCCACTGGTCAAGGTACTGGCAACACTCCATTTCCTTGCCAGTGGATCTTTTCAGCGTACAAGTGGAGTTGTGGCTGGGATGTCACAATCCACCATGAGCAGATGTATACACCAGGTTGTCCCCGCAATCCTCAGACACATGTCCCACCACATCATCAAACCCACCCATGAGCATCTGCGGCAGAAGGCAATGCAGGATTTCTACAGAATTGCCGGATTCCCACCCACCATCGGGGCCATTGATTGCACACATGTGGCACTATGGCCCCCCTGTGCCACAGAGCACATGTACCGCAATTCGTAAGCATTGGCATTCCATCAACGTACAGGTGATAGCCGATGCCCAATACTTCATATGGCACGTCCGTGCCAAACACCCCGGGTCCAGCCACGACAGCTAAGTCAAAGCAACATCCCAACAGAATTCAAACAGAACGTGTACAAGGACAGCTGGCTGGGTGGTGAGTGACATGGGAGTCAGGCATGACTGTCCGACCCCATGATGCAGACATCACGAGGGGCACATGCACGGCTAACATCCTCCTGTCTTTTCCCTTCCAGGTGACTCGGCATATGCACTTGGGCCCCATCTCATGACTCCATACCGGGATCCCCAAACCAGAGGAGAGAGAAAATACAATGAAGCACACATACGCACCCGTGCAGTGGTGGAGCAAACATTTGGCCTCCTGAAGTCGCGTTTCCGATGCCTGGATACGTCCGGGGGGGGGGGCCCTGTTGTATTCCCCAAACTTTGTGTGCCAGATCATTGGTGCATATTGCGTGCTGCACAACTACGCCATGAGAAAGGGCCTGGAGATTGGTAATGACCTGACCCCTCAACCACACAGTCCCCCCCTGTCCGAGGCTACCCCGTCTGCTGAGGGAAGAGCAGTCAGGAGGGTCCTCGTGGTAGGCATCTTTGGACGTTAAACACACACATTCATCATGGCACACAGACAATGCACACATGCACACCACTGTGGTCCCTAGATCACACACACCACATCCACTTCACATTGGATTAGCCCAAGTCCAACATGTATCACCAAGCAGGACTTGGGAGCAGCAACGCCACGCCAAGGCCCCAAGTATGTCGCTGTCCATTCATACCACATTCACACGGCCGTGGGGATAACTTCTCCCCGATGACCCAGGGTGACAAACCTTACTGGCAGGAGTGCCGCCCCCACTTTCACACACCAGTCACACTGTAGCCTGCACTCCTCACCATGTGCAGATACTACAAAATAAATAAACTCATAACCTGAGTATCAATAATTTTTTTTAAAACTCATAACCGGAGTATAGAACAAAAAAAACTCATCACATGAGCATAAAAGAAAAATCAAAAAAAGGACTCATCTGCCCTGTCGTGGGCTACGCCTGGTGCCAAGGCTCCGGCTCCTTAACTGCCTGGGGGGAAGCCTCAGGTGGGGGGGTGGGGAATCAGGAGTTAGAGGAGAATCCCCTGGACTCTCCCTGGCTGACTGCCTGCCCTCCAACGCCAGGGCAATGCGGGTGAGGACCGAATTTGTGTCCGCCAGCAGCAGCCTTGTCTGCCTCCCCTCCGCCACGATGGCAGCAGTATTCGCCTCGACGGCCACTGCCAGAGTCTTGACCTCTCCCACAGGCCTGATGTGGTGGCCTACAGCTCCCCAAGGCTGGTGACCACAGCAGCACAATTACAGCTCACATCCTGGATGCTGTCGTGGATCTGGGACATTGATGCCAGGCTGTCTGGCACACGCCGCATCTCCACAGCGACAGCACCCATGTGGCGGGTCTGGCGGGCCTGATCCCTGGCCAGAGTTTCCTGGATGGCCTCAGGAACACCCCTGGTTTTGCGTATTGCCTTCCTGGGGGCAGAAGAGGCTTCGGGGCGTGTGTAGGGGGAGGCCCTTAAAGGGCTTTTCCTGATGAGGGAGGAGGGTGAGGGGCTTCCCCTGATGGGGGAGGAGGGTGAGGGGCTTCCCCTGATGGGGGAGGAGGGTTGGGAGGGCGAAGGGATGATGGGATCCTTCACAAGGTACAAAACATCCTCCAGGTCCCCATGCTCCTCCACCACTTCCTCGCCCAGCTCCGACACAAAAAATTCACATGTTGGTGGACCCACACACTTGCCACATGTTCCCTTCTACCCCCTCACATGCTACACACCGGATAGGAGATAAAACACACTTACCTGTACTCAAGGCCTGGTCATCGGAGTCAAAACCCTAAATGCCCACTGCAGGCATTGGGCGATGACCTTCTCCTCGTCCGTCAATCGCACAGATGTGGCTGGTCCTCCTCCCGTGCCCCTGGTGTGCCTCCTTATAAGCGCAAGCTTGTCTTTGACCTTCTGCCTCAGGTCATAATTTTTTTTGCCACTATCCTCGGGCTTCCTGGTCTCATGCCTGACCGTATTGACCTGAAGGGTGATCTCCTCCAAAATCTCCCTCTTCCGTGCCTTGCTGGTCTGGGCACTTTGGGCACCATGGAGGAACTTGTCATATTTGGCCATTCCAGCCACTATAAAAGCCCTCTCCTCCGTAGAAAAGTTCCTCTTCCTCCTCTCCTTGCCTCCATTCCTAGCTTCCGCCATCGCCCAGCAAAAGTACCTTGCTTCAGGGGGGGGAAAAGCAGGATGTACTTTTGCACCGGACGGGCACATGTCTGGGCGTATTTATGCGCACGGTGTATCCCAGGAATTTGTGCGGGCGTAGTTGTGAGCATGCGCATAGGGACGCAAATCGTACATCCATGTCACTGCGCATGCACCGTTTTAGATACGCCGGGCGTAAAGCATTGCATGATGCTCGGACAATTATTTGCATAAGGTCACACCCACTTCTACTTACGCTGCCTTACGCCGACGAAATGACGTTACCCTGGCGCATCGTTGGGAGCATTTCCATTGTGAATAGTGTGCTCGCCGCTCTGCGCCTCATCGGCGTATCGTATATTCGATACGCTACGCCCGCCTAAAGATGCCTATCTGAATCTGGCCCAATGCCTCTTACTTAATACATTGGACTGCCTACTTTCCAAAAAGGGGTCGTTTGGGGGGTATTTGTATGGTTCTGACTTGTTAGTAACTCAAGAAATGAGATAGGACCATTACTACATCAGATGTGATACATTTTCAATGTTTTTCAATGATTGGCCCCATAGCTTGTAGTCTCTAATGCCGCGTACACACGATAATTTTTCAGCATGAAAAAAAACGACGTTTCAAAAACGTCATTTAAAATGATCGTGTGTGGGCTTCACATTGTTTTTCATCTTCTGAAAAACGACAAAAAAAATTCGAACATGCTGCATTTTTTCATGTTGTTTTAAAAAATTTAGTTTTTCGGGTTGTCAAAAATGATTGTGTGTGGGCTAAAACGACGTTTTAAACCAGCGCATGCCCAGAAGCAAGTTATGAGACGGGAGCGCTCGTTCTGGTAAAACTACCATTCATAACAGAGTAAGTACATTCATCACGCTGTAACAGACAAAAAAGCGCGAATCGTCTTTTACTAACAAGGAATCGGCTAAAAGCAGCCCAATGGCAGATAGAACTTCCCCTTTAGAGTGCCGTCATACGTGTTGTACGTCACCGCGCTTTGTTCATCATTTTTCAAAAACGATGGTGTGTGGGCAACATCGTTTTTAATGATGAAGTTGGAAAAACGTTGTTTTTTGGACATGCTGAAAACAAAGGCCCAGATTCACAGAGCGATTACGCCTGCGCAACAGGAGATGCGCGTGCGTAAGTCTAAATGTGCGCGTGCGTTTCGATGCACGGTATCCCCGAAACGAGATACGCAAGAAATCTACTTTTTTTTGTCCAGCGTAATTTCGTTAGACAGGCGCATCCGTCCGCGCAAAACTGCGCTAGACAGACCATTGATTTGCTAGTCAAATATGCTAATGAGGGACTTACGGGGATCCACAAAAGAACGTTGGGGCGGCGCAGGCTACGCAGTGTGCGCAACAGCAAAATGTCCTGTCTAAAATTAGACCATATAAAAGCTGGTCTAAAAAGAGAAAAAAAGTCTACTTGTTAGATAAAGCAACACTGTTAGTGAGGAGCTCAGCAGTCACACGTGTTGCACAACAATCTGTATGCCAACATGCCAGGGGCATCGTCGCGCATAGCTATACTACTGACTTTAGATGAGCAAAGAAGGAGGAGGGCACGGAGGATGGCACGGGAGAGGATATACCGCACACGCATAGACCTCTTTGGCATGAGTGATTCTGAGGTGTATCGCATCTTCAGATTCACCCAGATTCACCCCTCATGCCATCATGGAATTAACCACAACCCTGCAGGAGGACATCACCAGCCCAACACAACGCTCACATGCAGTGCAGCCACTGGTTAAGGTCATGGCAACACTCCATGTCCTTGCCAGTGGCTCTTTTAAAAGAACAAGTGGAGTGGTGGCTGGGATGTCACAATCCTCCATGAGCAGATGTGTGCACCAGGTTGTCCCAGCAATCCTCAGACGCATGGCCAACCAAATCATCAACGCACCATCGGGGCCATTGATTGCACACATGTGGCACTCCAGCCCCCTCCATGAGACAGAGCACATTTACCGCAATCGGAAGCATTGGCATTCCATCAACGTACAGGTGATAGTCGATGCCCAAGGCCTCATATGGCACGTCTGTGCCAAACACCCCGGATCTAGCCATGACAGCTACATCTACAATCAAAGCCACATCCAAATGGAATTCGATCAGAACGTGTATGGGGCCACCTGGCTGGTTGGTGAGTGACATGGGTGGCAGGCATGACTGTACCCCCCCATGATGCACACATCACAAGGGGCACATGCATGACTAACATCCTCCTGTTTTTTCCCTTACAGGTGACTCTGCATATGCACTGGGACCCCATCTCATGACTCCTATCCGGAACCCCCAAACCCCAGGAGAGGAAAGATACAATCAAGCACATGCCCAAACACGTGCAGTGGTGGAGCGCACCTTTGGCCTCCTGAAGTCACGTTTCCGATGCCTGGATAAGTCAGGGGGTACCCTCTTGTATTCCCCAAACTTTGTGTGCCAGATCATCGGTGCATGTTGCATGCTGCACAACTTCGCAGTAAGAAAGGGCCTGCAGATTGACCTACGTGATGACCTGACCCCTGAACCAGACAATCCCCCCCCTAATCGAGGGTCCCCCGTCTTCTGAGGGAAGAGCAGCCAGGAGACAGCTCACATTGGGCATCTTTGCACGTTAAACACACACATTAATCATGGCACAATGAGAATGCATGCATGCACACCATTGTGGTCCCTAGCACACACACACCACATCCTCATCAAATTGGATTGGCACCAGTCCACCATGCAGGACTTGTGAGCAGCAACGCCACGCCAAGGCTCCAATTATGTCACTGAACATTCATACACCATTCACACGGACCTGGGGATCACTTCTCCCTGGTCCTGGGGAACCCTTCTCCACCAAAATTGAGGGTGACACCCCTTTTCCGGCAGGAATGTCACCCCCACATTCAAACAGCATTCACAACCCCAAAAAAAAATGACCAGCAAAATCAAAAAATTTCCAGCAAAAAAAAAAGGGGGAAAAAAAAATTAGTGCCCTTGACGTGAGCCACGCTTGGGGCGCCCCCGGCCACGGCCCCGGCTCCTCAGGGGAGACTCATGGGGGAGGGGTAAAACCGGGGAAGGAGGAGCAGCCCCTGATCTCTGCCCTATAAAACAAGAAAAAGCTGCGCAAATATAAAGACTACAGTGTAGAACTCAATTGATAGTCCAGTGTAGAGTAAATGAGAGTCCCGTCAAGCAGGTAATGAAAGAAATATATAATATATAAAATCCATCAATCAAGTGCGGAACATGTTAAAATATGTAAAATCCATTAATCAAGTGCGGAACAAGAAAAAGCTGCGCAAATATAAACACTACAGTGTAGAACTCAATTGATAGTCCAGTGTAGAGTAAATGAGAGTCCCGTCAAGCAGGTAATGAAAGAAATATATAATATATAAAATCCATTAATCAAGTGCGGAACATGTTAAAATATGTAAAATCCATTAATCAAGTGCGGAACATGTTATGCTTCTGATGGAAACTGATAGCAGAAAACAAATGTTCTTTCCTCCAGATAGATGGTGACATCAAATGCAAAAACCTCAGAAACAGTGCATGGATAGATAAACACCTCCACCTTTCAATCACCCCGCCCCTTACCAGAGGGGAAGATCCCAACTAGAGATCTTCTGACAGCAGATGGCTTAATCCCCAGCCAAGGGTTAACGTGACAGGATATCCAAAGGTTGAGTTTTCTCCAGCAGTGGACAGATGATCCGAGTTGTAATGAAATCAGTATGGAGAAGAAAAAAAAAGCTACATAGTGTGAACCCATATAACTTTGTCCTGGGGCACGTGCCCCAGGACGAAGTCTTTAGGAGACGAAACGGCGTAGGGTAGCGGCGTGCTGACGTCCATCAAACCGCAAACTGTGTCCCGGAGTGAACGGGTGTGCTAGCCGGCCGGCTATTTTTCACATGCAAATTTTATCTACTTTCTTGTAAGTGTGATTTTAATTGTTTATTAAACAAAGTTATATGGGTTCACACTATGTAGCTTTTTTTTTCTTCTCCATACTGATTTCATTACAACTCGGATCATCTGTCCACTGCTGGAGAAAACTCAACCTTTGGATATCCTGTCACGTTAACCCTTGGCTGGGGATTAAGCCATCTGCTGTCAGAAGATCTCTAGTTGGGATCTTCCCCTCTGGTAATGGGCGGGGTGATTGAAAGGTGGAGGTGTTTATCTATCCATGCACTGTTTCTGAGGTTTTTGCATTTGATGTCACCATCTATCTGGAGGAAAGAACATTTGTTTTCTGCTATCAGTTTCCATCAGAAGCATAACATGTTCCGCACTTGATTAATGGATTTTACATATTTTAACATGTTCCGCACTTGATTAATGGATTTTATATATTATATATTTCTTTCATTACCTGCTTGACGGGACTCTCATTTACTCTACACTGGACTATCAATTGAGTTCTACACTGTAGTGTTTATATTTGCGCAGCTTTTTCTTGTTCCGCACTTGATTAATGGATTTGACATATTTTAACATGTTCCGCACTTGATTGATGGATTTTATATATTATATATTTCTTTCATTACCTGCTTGACGGGACTCTCATTTACTCTACACTGGACTATCAATTGAGTTCTACACTGTAGTGTTTATATTTTTCTTGTTTTATAGTATTATTTTTGTGTGTATCTCACATTTTAAGTTGCTAGCATTTTTCTAGACCATTCACATAGACAGCGCAGTATTACCACTCTTTTTTTTTTCCCTGATCTCTGCCCACCTGGCGGCCTGCCCTCCAAGGCCACGGCTATTCTGTCCAGGGCACCACCTAGTGTTGCCGTGTTGGCCTGGATAGCCTGGGTGAGGGCCCTCACATCCTGCCCAACGCCTGCTGATGTAGTCTGCAGGTCGTTAAGGCAGTTTGTGAAAGCCCGGGAGTGGCAGTCCAGGTTCCCCAGCGTATCCTTGATGGAGGACAGGCTCTCCTCCATCCGCACCAATGTCTGGCTGACCTGTCCCAGATGGCAGGTCTGGAGGAACTGGTCCCTTCTCAGAGTGGCGGGCAGGAGATCGGCCACCCCCCTGGTCTTCTGGGTCGCCTTCCTGCCTCCAGCTGATGCCTGTGGCCGGGGAGAAGGGGAGGCCCTTGGGAGAGGAGCCATGTTGGGGGAGGAGGGGGGGCTCCCCCTTAGGGAGGGCTGGCTGCTGCCAGCCAGAGGGGAACGTTCCTCCAACAACAATAGGCCAGTGCCTGACATGGACTCCTCCTCAAACTCCTCCTCCTCAACCTCCTCCTCCTCCTCTTCAACCTCCTCCGCGGACTCCGGCCTTGTCGGGGGGGCCTCATTAGGCTGCTGTCCTGGGGATGGTGCGGTCAGGCCAGATGGCCCTGCACCCTCCTGCACATCTGTGGATCACACAAAACATTCACAGGTTGGAGGATCCACACACTTGCCACATATTCCCTTTCACCCCCTTCCCCACACATGCTACACACCTGATATAAAAAAAAAAATTACCTGGCACCACGGGCTCCGGACTTGAGTCAAAGCCGGGCAGGCCCTTCACTTCATGCCGATGAAAGGTCAGGGCCACCGCACGCTCCTCCGCTGTCAGCCTAACATGGCATGGTGGGCCCCCTCCTGTGCCCCTGGCATGGGCAAGCATTTTGGCCAGCTTCTTTTTGACCAGACGCCGGAGGTCATTAATCTTTTTATCAATCCCAGACCGGTTCCGTTTCTCCCCCTCCCCCGCTGAATTGACCTGCTCAGTGATGATGTCCAAAATCTCCCTCCTCCTGGCTGGGGTGGTGTTGGCACTGTCCGGGCCGTGGAGGAAACGCCCATAATCGCTAATGGCCCGGGCAAGAATTTGTTTCTCCCCCAAAGTGAAATTTAGTTTTCTCTTTCTCTCTGTCATACTCATACAAAAACTCACTTCCAGTCAACAAAAATCAGTCACAAAAACAAGCACAACCAATCAAGCAAGAACACACACAAAGAGAAAACTAACACCCAAAAAATCACACAAGCACTCAGCAAAAATCAGTCACAAAAACAAACAGCAACAATTAAGCAAGAAAACAAACGAGCAGAAATATATCAAACAAACAGTCTCTCAAACACTTATCAAAAAACACTTTCAAAGATCTACTAACAAACACTTGATCACACAGAACACTAATCTGACAAATACAAAACACAACGCAACTAACAACGGGACAAAGGCACTTTGTTAAATGGGAAGGGATACAAAGGGATGTACTTTTGCAATGGAAGTGCGTTTGTGTCTGTCTATTTATGCTGTCTGCGTAGTCCTTAGTCCATTTCCAATTTCACTGATTGCGCCGTTCCCGAGTTGTGAGCATGCGCACAGAGGTGCTGACCATGGTCTCCTTCAAGCGCGCATGCGCGAGCCGGCCGGCCCTTCATTTGTATGGGGTCACGGCTCATTTCAATGTAACACGCCCACGTCCTTCCCAATTTGTATTACTCCGCCTTACGCCTCTGAAATAACATTACGCATGCGCAATTTTCTGCGTAAAAGCTACGAGAATAGGGTGATTACGCGGCTACATTGCGCAAGTCTAACGTAAAGGCGGTGCGCTACGCCGGTCCAATAATGCGCAGATGTACCTGAATCTGGCCCAAAGTTTTTTTCCATGCCGAAAAATGATCGTGTGTATGCGGCATTACTTTCACACAGACTAAATAATATCCACTAATTTGGGTTATTTTTTGCCAAAGATATGTAGCAGTATAAATTTTGGCCCACATTTTATGAAGAAAAATTACTTATTTGCTAAATTTTACAATAGAACACTTTTTTTAAATTATTTCCGCTTATATCGCAAAAAATAAAAAACCCAGTGGTGATTAAATACCACCATAAGGAAACTCTATTTGTGAAAACATTTTGTTTGGGTACAGTGTAGCATGACTGTGTAATTGTCATTCAAAGTGTGAGAGCAGCAAATGCTGAAAATTGGTCTGTGCAGGAAGGGTGTATAAGTGCCCTGTATTGAAGTGATTAAAAAGAAAAAAGAAATGGTGTAAGTGCGACTTGAGTGCTGATTAAGGAAAATGCATTACAGTATGTTCAATGGTGCCCATTCTCATTAATGAGACTCAGCACTTTGGAGAAGGTTTCTGTGCTATTTTCATGCGATTTACAGTGCAATTTGGCCCCATATCATATGTAAAGTCGCAGTACCTAATCACAATGAAAATCGCTTTACAATTGCTTTGCAGCATTGTGAACTGAGCCTTAAGCCCCGTACACACGATCCGAAAATGCCGCTTTCGAAACGATCGTACGATAATCGGAACGTTAGTACAGGGCTTCCGAGAGCCGATCAGGACAGTTCATCTGATTTTATTCTATCGGACATGCCCGTAAATTTTTTTCGTACGATGCCAGATCGTACGATTTTCATTTAATCAGTACAGCTGTCGTTCGAAAATGCAATACAAATGCATTACAACACATGACATCACTTCCGATTTTTTATTCTGCCGTACGAGAATTTTTATGACTTTAGTAAACTCATCAGATTCGACGTGAGATTAGCATACAAAAAAAACCGAACGATTATTCGTCCGATAATCAGATCGTGTGTACTGGGCATAAGGTGAGCAAGAAAAGTAGCTAGATTAAATTGTAACACAGTATTTATCTGTGGAAACATAGTAACAAATTGGGTAGAGGCAGTTTAGTGAAGACATAGTAACAAATTGTTAAAAAAAAAAATGTTCTGTGAAAATATAATAGCAAGTCTGTGGAGAATTTGATAAAAGAAAGGCATGTAGTGAAATATACTGTATGTCAAAGCATGACTGTGTAGCGGGGTTAACCGGTCAGAGTCTAGAGACAGGACCCCCCCTCCCCCTGGAACTTTACTTAAGCCTGTAAATATGTTAGATACCGTTATACAAGTTATGCATTGTGGGACTACAAGTAGCAGGAGATATGGACTCCATTGACTCATAGGAGAAACAGACTACAATTCCCGCAATGCTTTGCCCTCCAGGAGGATGTGATGTTCCACTAGACCGGTGGAGGAGGTTACTTAAGGGAGAGGAGGTGGTCTCTCTCGCTCTCTCGGACCCTCCATCTCTCCTGTGCGGAGCTGCTGATGGAGATTGCTGTGACCTAGGTCAGAAGCCGGGGCCTAGATTTGCTGAGAGGTCAGCGGTCCAGATGGAGGCAAGACCCCAACTCCAAGCCAGTGTTCCCGGGGTTCAAAGAGGTTGACTAGCTGACGACTGTAGCAGTGGGACATCCTTGTCCGGGATCATGTGTGTGTGTTCTGGAGCAACATCTGAACAGCGGGTTCTTTTCTTCTTCCTGAGAAGGAATCAGGCGGGTCGGCCTGTGGGTTGAGAGAGCACTTGGTTATCACAGACACCTAGTTTCTATTTACCAGTCACGGAGATACGTTTGGCCTGTATAAAACTCAGAGGCCTAGTTAATCATCCAAATAGTAGTGACTGCCGCTGACGAGCGATCAGCCCCACCTCTTTCTGCTGCCGTAGACATTCTGTTGGGAAATCCCTTCTTGTAACCGCTACCTGTGGATTATAAATTCACATGCACCAACCGTCCTGATACAAGCGCATTGACTAATCTAAAGGATTTGTCCGCTAGGGACGCTCGTGAGCATAGACTGATTCCTGAGTTTAGGCGGGTGGTACCACTCTTAGGTATAGAATATCTGTTAAAATTACATTAATCAATGATTCTCGCAAGGGCACTTGCGAGTCAGTTTGAGTTACTGCTGACTGATTGTGTTTGCATTTAAAACCCTATGCTTATTACTCCTAAGTGCCTTACAGTAAACTTACTCTTTAAAAATCAATCACATTTGTTGTGTGGAGTGTATTTTCTCGCCCGGAGGAGTCATACCACCACAGCAGGTAATTCATTGTCACATTGCCATTGTATACTGTGTGTCTGCTATTGTGACTCCAGCCCAGTAGGGGTCACAATACCTTACTGCCAGACTTCTGATGTGTCAAGGGCGGGTTCAAGCTGGTTAAATAGGGGTGAGTTGAGCCAAGAAAGTAGATCCCAAACAAATCAACCAGCGGCCCTTTTCTGATTACTGATTCAGCTATAAGTGGAGGACATACTTACAGAAATCAGAAGCAACCAAACACTGCTGGAGCCAAACTTTAAAGCCCCATTCACACCAACAGCTTTTGTAGTTTGAAGCTCAAAGCTCCAAAACGATGGAGGAGAAAAAATAAATTATTCTATGGAGTTAGTTCACATCTCCACTCCATGTCGCCGAGGGCCAAACACTTGAAACTCAGAAAAGTTCTGGGTCTTCTTTTGTGTAGCTCAGATTGGGCAGATTTGTGTGTTTTTGGCACACCCTTATGCTCATAGAAATTAATGGAAATACACCATTTGCGCATTTGCCATTTACGGTTTGTTGCATGTTTTTGCTCGATTTTCTGCTCAAATAAAAAAAACGTAAAATAAAGTTCACACCAAAAAAAATACTATCCCATATACACAATCCTTCATCCACAGTTGATCCAGAGGAAGGCGAAAAACCTCAGCAAAGCATTCTCCAATTTGCTACAGCAGGAGAAAAAATTATTTCCTGATCTCCCAAGAGGTAATCAGATGTATCTCTCTCTCTAGAGCAGGACTGGGCAAACTACGGCCCGCGGGCCGTATACGGCCCAGCGGACCTTTTAATCCGGCCCGCGGAGCGCTAGTGACTGAGAGGGAGTCAGTCAGGGGCATGGCCGCAGAGTCCGGCTGCATACAGTGGCTTCTGGGAATTGTAGTCTACACAAGCACACTGATTGGCCGACCAGGGTCATGTGGTTCCGCTGTGGCATTCTGGGACTCGAGTTCACGCGAGCGCCATTCGATTGGCTCGGCGGAGCTGGCATGTGGATGCGGGCAGGTCGGGGCTGGCTGGTCTGAGACTGTGGGTGATTGTATCATCCTACCATCTTGCTGCCGGAGTCGCGCGTCTCTTGCTAGTGCGCTGTGGGGTTTCTCTCAGCCCACTCCTCTCTGCTTTGTTTAGCTGTCTCATTGATTATGGCGACAGTGCAATTTCATCAGCCAGTTCTTCTGCACATGCACATTTAGCTGAGACATATTTTTTAGAATCTGTATTTGTTTTTTATCTGTCTGCCTGTCCTTCTGTCTGCCCACCCCCATCTGTCCACCTGTCCCTCTGTCTGCCCACCCCCATGTGTCCACCTGTCTGTCAGGGCATTAGAGCTGCCCGTTCGCGGCCGTTTACCACGAGCGCGCGCATGCGTGGCTCGGGCGCGTGTGTGCACGTATTAGGCGCGCGCGGTATAGGCGCGCAGCGCGGGCGCGCGCACGGGAGGGCACGGACATGCTCTCCATCCGGCCAATCAGTGGCTTAGGCGGGCTATTTAAGCCAGCCTCTTCCTCCTGTCTGGTTGCTGGCTTGTCACAGCTTCTAAGTGAACCTGATACCTACGACCTTTTGATCCTGATCCTTTGACCTTTGGCTATTGTTACCGGACTGCTGCTGTCTCCTGCTCTTGACCTTTGGCTTGAACTCTCGGACTTCCTGATCTCTCCAACCCTCCTGACCACGGCCTGTTTCCCGGATTTATCTTCTGCTTGTTCCCAGCTCCAGCTATCCGGACTTCCGGACTATCTCCGTGTGCTTCCCCAGCTGACCCCAGTGACCCGCTTCCGGATCAGTCTCTGCTCCACGGATCCAGTCTTCGTCCACCTGTCGGTACCGGTGCCTCCTGGTGCGTCCGTCCCCCTGTACCCACTCCAGAGGGCGGATCGTGCTAGGTCGCAAAGGGAGCCGCCCTCAGCATCTTGGCCTTGGTGAGTTTATCTTTAACTACCGTGATAGTACAAGCCAGCCAGATGTCCGAGGCCGATAGGGCGCGCTCTCCCTTTGAGACTCTTTGCCTACAAGTCTCAGCACTAACCGACGCGGTACAGAAGTTGCAGGACGGATACGTACAAATGGATGGTCGCCTCCAACAAATGGCTGTCACGCCTGGACCCACGGCCCCTCCCGCGGCTCCAGCTATGGGGGCATCCACCTCCCAGTCTTCTCCAGGACCAGCAATGGTTGTTACTCACCCAGAGCCTCGCGTCCCAACACCTGAGCGATTCTCTGGCGACCGCAAGAAATTCCGGGCGTTCAAAAATGCCTGCTCACTGTACCTGGCCCTGCAACCTAGAACTTTCTGTTCGGAAGCCGTGAAAGTAGGCTTTGTGATTTCTTTGCTCGCGGACGAGCCACAGGCTTGGGCACACAGCCTGCTGGAACAGAAGAGCCCAATACTGGACACTTTAGACACCTTCTTTAAAAACATGTCTGAACTGTATGATGACCCCCTACGTTCGGCCACGGCCGAAGCTACTCTCCACCAGCTGAATCAAGGGAGGAGACCAGTGGAGGACTTTATTGCGGAATTCCGAAAGTGGTCTGCTGACACAGGGTGGAATGAGGCCGCCCTAAAATATCAATTCCGCCAAGGTCTCTCAGAGTCCCTCAAGGACGAACTAGCTAGAATTGATCCACCCGCCACTTTGGAAGCTTTGATTCAATCAGCTACCCAACTTGACAGACGCCTACGTGAGCGACGTTCAGAACGCTGTCAAGCCACTCGTCCCAGCTGGACCCCACCAAGGTTCCCTCCAGCTCCTCCGCCTCTCCCGGTTCCGCCCGCTTTCTCGCTTCAGGATCCTGAGCCCATGCAACTCGGGATGGTCCGGGCTCCCCTCACGCCTAAAGAGAGGCAGCGTAGACGCCAGTCACATCTGTGCCTGTACTGCGGTGGAGCAGGCCACTTCCTCCGCACTTGTCCCATTAGACCCAGTAAGTCTAGACCATCATCCACCTTCAATTACCACATTACCAACTTACCTCAGACTTATGTTATCCTCTTTCTCTCCCTACAGCTCCCGGAGGGGGCGACCCGGCTACCGGCCATCGTTGACTCTGGGGCCTGCAGCTGCTTCATGGACTCCGCCCTGGCCCAGAAGCTGCAGATCCCTTGTCGTCCTAAGGACCTCCCCTTACAGATCCATCTGGCAGACGGCTCACTCCCCCGCTCAGGACTTGTTACCCACGAAACCCTACCTATTCCTGCCGTCTCGGATACCGGACACCAAGAGTACCTGTGCCTAGACCTTATCCCGTCTCCTCTGGCCCCCATCATCTTGGGGCTTCCATGGCTACAAGTGCACCAACCCAGTATAGACTGGTGCGAAAAGGAGATCAAATTTCCCTCAGTCTATTGTGCCCAACATTGCCTCATACCTACTAAACCCGCTTGTGCTACCTTGATGACAGCGTCAGAAGACCTCCAACACGTTCCCGCAGTTTACTCAGAATATAGAGACGTGTTTGACAAACAGCAGGCAGATCGACTTCCTCCGCACCGGTCATACGACTGCCCTATTGACCTGTTGCCTGGTTCTAAGATCCCTTTCGGGAGAATTTTTCCTTTGTCAGAGACTGAATTAGTAGCCCTTAAGGCTTACATCGACGAAAACTTAGAAAAGAAATTCATTCGTCCTTCCTCTTCCCCAGCCGGGGCAGGAATCTTCTTCGTCGAAAAAAAAGATGGCTCCCTCAGGCCTTGCATTGATTATCGGGAGTTGAATAAAATAACCATCAAGAACCGGTATCCGTTACCCCTGATCCCGGAACTGTTCCAGCGATTCCGTTCAGCCCAGGTCTTCTCTAAACTCGACCTCCGGGGTGCCTACAACCTTATCCGAATCCGGCCCGGAGACGAGTGGAAGACAGCTTTCAGGTCAAGATTTGGCCACTTTGAATACCTGGTGATGCCTTTCGGTCTCTGTAATGCCCCTGCCACATTCCAGCACCTGGTAAATGACATCTTCCGCCAATTCCTGGATGACTTCCTGGTCGTCTATCTAGATGACATCCTCATCTTCTCAGTATCCCTTGAAGTGCACCGGGTCCACGTTAAACAAATTCTGGCCATCCTCAGGCAACATAAATTATATCTTAAAGCTGAGAAATGCGAATTTGAAAAGACCACCATTCAGTTCTTGGGCTTTATCATCTCGACCAATGGGATATCCATGGATCCGCAGAAATTCAAGGCAGTCCAGGACTGGCCAGCTCCGACCGACAAAAAGGGGGTACAGCGGTTTATTGGCTTTGCCAACTTTTACCGAAGATTCATTGCCGGCTTTTCATCCACTGTGTCCCCTATTACCAAACTAACCCAGCAGGGATGTCGTTTCCACTGGTCCCAGGAAGCACAGGAGGCATTCACAAAGCTCAAGACCTTGTTTTCTTCCGCACCTGTTCTAAAACACCCAGACCCAACCTTGCCCTTTATCTTGGAGGTGGACGCCTCGGAAATTGCCATCGGAGCAATCTTATCGCAGAGACAGGGACCTAAATCTCTGCTACACTCTGTAGCTTATGCTTCACGGAAACTAAGCTCTCCGGAAAGAAACTATGACGTCGGTGACCGGGAATTACTGGCCATTAAGTTTGCCTTGGAGGAATGGAGGTATCTCCTGGAAGGTGCCCTTCACCCCATTTTGATTTTTACGGACCATAAAAACCTGGAATACTTGCGATCCGCCAAACGCCTAAGACCAAGACAAGCTCGCTGGGCCTTGTTCTTCACTCGTTTTCAGTTCCACATCACTTTCAGACCGGGGTCTAAGAATGGGAAAGCAGACGCCCTTTCCAGAATGTTCACCGAAACGCCCGACCCGCTGGAGCCTAGTACCATCCTAACCCCCAAGAACTTTTTATTAATTTCTCCAATTGACCTACTGACCTCTCTTAAAAGGGCCTCCGACCAATGCACCGACCAACTGGCACTCTCTCTGGAGAAACAAGACGGTCTACTGTGGTCACGGGGCAAAGTCTTTGTACCTACAGAAACAAGGCAATTGGTGTTAAGCACATTCCACGATCACAAGCTGGCAGGCCACTTCGGAGCACGGAAGACCGCGGAGTTGATCGGACGCTCTTTCTGGTGGCCGAAATGGAAATTAGACTGTAAGACCTACGTGTCTTCTTGTACTCGCTGCCAGCGTTCTAAGGGTCCGAACACCAAGTCCTGGGGCCTACTCAAACCTCTTCCTGTTCCGGAACGCCCCTGGACAGATGTTTCAATGGATTTCATTGTAGATCTGCCTCCCTCCGAAGGCTTTACTACGATTCTAGTGGTAATTGACCGACTGTCTAAATTAGCACACTTCCTGCCTATGATTGGTACACCCTCCGCGACTGAGACAGCCAACATTTTTTTTAAGGAAATCATAAGACTCCATGGGGCACCCAAGAGCATCGTGTCAGACAGGGGTGTGCAGTTTACTTCTAAGTTCTGGAGGGAGCTCTGCAAGTCGCTTGAAATTAAGATCTGCCTCTCGTCTGCCTACCACCCGCAGTCCAATGGCCAGACAGAGAGGACCAACCAAACGTTGGAGCAATACCTTCGTTGTTTTTGTTCATCATCTCAAGACGACTGGGCATCTTTGCTACCAGCGGCAGAGTTTGCCTACAACAATTCGGTTCACTCATCTACTAACCAGACCCCGTTTTGGGCCAACCTCGGATACCATCCTTCCTTCCTTCCGGACTCCATTCCTGAAATATCGGTCCCAGCTGTCCAGGAACGTATAGTTGCCATGCAACGAAACTTCCAGAAACTCCAGGAGACCATGCACCAAGCCCAAAAGAGTTACAAGAAGTTTTTCGACATGGGGAGGAAGGACTGCCCGAACTTCGAAGTTGGCGAAAAGGTCTGGTTATCGGCCACAAACCTCAAACTACCAATCCCTTCCCGGAAACTTGGCCCTAGGTTCATCGGCCCATTTAAAATCAAGTGGAAGATCAACCCTGTGGCTTTTGAACTAGAATTACCGGACTCCTACAGGATCCATCCTGTCTTTCATGCATCCCTGCTCAAGCCTTTCATACCAGACACCTTCCCTGGAAGAGAAGAACTCCCACCGCCTCCGGTGGTGATCGAAGGTGAAAAGGAATTCGAGGTGGAATCCATTCTGAGTTGTCGAAAGAGGGGGAGGCAACTTCAGTACTTAATCAAGTGGAAAGGTTATCCTCCTGAGGACAATTCCTGGGAGCCTTCCAGAAATTTACATGCCCCTCGGCTGATCCGAAATTTCCATCGAGACCACCCGGAGTTGATGAACAGTTTGGGCGTCCGGAGCCCGCCCCTTGGGGGGGGCACTGTCAGGGCATTAGAGCTGCCCGTTCGCGGCCGTTTACCGCGAGCGCGCGCATGCACGTATTAGGCGCGCGCGCACGGGAGCGAACGGACACGCTCTCCATCCGGCCAATCAGTGGCTTAGGCGGGCTATTTAAGCCAGCCTCTTCCTCCTGTCTGGTTGCTGGCTTGTCACAGCTTCTAAGTGAACCTGATACCTACGACCTTTTGATCCTGATCCTTTGACCTTTGGCTATTGTTACCGGACTGCTGCTGTCTCCTGCTCTTGACCTTTGGCTTGAACTCTCGGACTTCCTGATCTCTCCAACCCTCCTGACCACGGCCTGTTTCCCGGATTTATCTTCTGCTTGTTCCCAGCTCCAGCTATCCGGACTTCCGGACTATCTCCGTGTGCTTCCCCAGCTGACCCCAGTGACCCGCTTCCGGATCAGTCTCTGCTCCACGGATCCAGTCTTCGTCCACCTGTCGGTACCGGTGCCTCCTGGTGCGTCCGTCCCCCTGTACCCACTCCAGAGGGCGGATCGCGCTAGGTCGCAAAGGGAGCCGCCCTCAGCATCTTGGCCTTGGTGAGTTTATCTTTAACTACCGTGATACTGTCCCTCTGTCTGCCCACCCCCATCTTCCCACCTGTCCCCCTGTCTGCCCACCCCCATCTGTCCACCTGTCTACCTGTCTGCCCACCCCCCTCTGTCCGCCCGTCCCACTGTCAGCCCACCCCCCTCTGTCCGCCCGTCCCACTGTCAGCCCACCCCCCTCTGTCCGCCCATCCCACTGTCAGCCCACCCCCCTTGGTCCACCTGTTTCTCTGTCAGCCTGCCCCCCTCTGTCCGCCACAGCAGGGGGTACTGTGCCAGCCACCCACCACCTGAGCCACAGCAGGGAGCCAAGCCATCCACCTGCAGCAGGGAGCCAGGCCATCCACCTGCAGCAGGGAGCCAGGCCATCCACCTGCAGCAGGGAGCCAGGCTATCCACCTGCAGCAGGGAGCCAGGCCATCCACCTGCAGCAGGGAGCCAGGCGCCAGCCACCCACTACCCTACAGCAGGGGTGCACCATGCCAGCCACCCACTGACCCACAGCAGGGAGCAAGCCACCCACACCAGGAAACCAGCCAGCCACGGTAACCCACCCACAGCAGGGATTCAGCCAGCCACATACAGGATCCACCCAGCCACGGTGACCATCGGCAGCAGGATGCCAGCCAGCCACCCACACCAGGGAGCCAGCCACAGCAGGGTGTCGGCCAGCCACAGGAGGCAGCGTCAGAGGATGCGGGAGGTTGGGGTAGGCCTAGGCCTCAACACTGTGGGTCCTGCTGGGAGCTGGCCATGGCCTGTAGATTCTGCTGGGAGTTGGTGATGGCCAGCAGGACCCACAGGTCCACGGTCAGCTCCCAGAAGAACTACAAGCCCTAGCATGGATTCAGTAAGGGCGGTCTAGCTGCGCAGCAACAAGATAAAGGAGATTGGAGTTGAAATTGATTGATACTCTTTACTAGCTAACAAAAGTTATTAGGCAAAATCAAATGTTAGGTTTCAGTACTGTATTAAACACTGTACTTTTTATATACATTTTTTTGTACCGCTGTACCCTATTGCTATGTGTACAAAGTACAGTATTTAATACAGTACAGTAATTATATATATATACATATATATATATATATATATATTAGTCCGGCCCCCCGGGTCCAATATATGAACCCATTGCGGCCCTCGACTCAAAAAGTTTGCCCACCTCTGCTCTAGAGTCTATACCTCTCTTAACGCAAAAAAGGACTTTGCTCGCTTTGGAAACCGCAGCTTGGCATTGCATGCTATTATTGAGCTTATGATCTACTAAAGCCCCCAGAACCTTCACCATTGATTCCCCCAATTGTACTCCCCGTTGTATGTATGATGCCTGCATACTCTTAGCCTCCAAAGTGCATAACTTTACATTCATCAACATTAAACCAAATTTTTCCACTTTGTTGCCCAATTAGACGGTCGGCTTGTAAATTGGTAACATCCTGTAAGGACATTATTCCACTGCATAGCATAGTGTCACCTGCAAAGACAGAAATGGTAAATCCAAGTATACCCCGTCCACAGCCACTCCTCTGTCCAAGGTTTTACTTTTATGAATAAATAAATGTAAAATAATCTATTGGCAAATCAAAAAATGCCAAAGCGCAAAAACGCTTTAAAAACATTTGCAAATTGCATATAAAAACAAGTCCAATGTCGTGCATAAAAACACAAAATAACACCGGAAAAATGCTATGCTCAGGTGCGAATGCAGCCTAAAGCGCAACTAAACTCTCTATCAACATTATCTATTTTTAATCCTTGTGCTGCTAGCATTAGTAGATAGTTAGGATAGATATGTAGCACCCTCTACCCTAGATAGGAAAGTGCTAAAGTAGTGTTTGTGTTTCTACTGCCAGTGCAGGTAAATTTAGGCAGGCTTATCTGTGAGCTAGGCCTGTTTGTTTTTGATCTTGGGGCAGGGGAGTGGTTTAGTGTAGCAGCAGGTGACTGACATGTGCCTCAGCTCTTGGGCGCCTCCTCTGTTTTCGGTGAGAAGGTTCTGGAAATGAAGCAGAGCAGAGTGCTGGAGTGACATGGGGTGTATTTGGGAGTCCTGACAAATCCCCAACTATGATTGGCAGGGGGCAGGTCACCTATATATACCCATGGCCAGTCTGCTGTGGGAGGATTTGTTAGGTGGAAAAAATGAGATGATGGCATGTTAGGCTGTGGTAGCACTTGAGGGACCCCCTTTCTAAGGGAAGGGGGGTGTACCTCGGGCCTGGAGCTCGAGAGCTGGGAGGGAGCCTCTCTTTACAAGGTCATTGAGAGATGTGCTGGAACAGGAGGAAGATAGCGGGGAACACGGGCAGAAAAGTAATTCAGGAGTAGGGATGAGCCGAACACCCCCCCTGTTCGGTTCGCACCAGAACCTTCGAACGGACCGACCGTTCGCGCGAACATTTAGAACCCCATTGACGTCAATGGGACTCGAGCGTTTGAATTCAAAAGTGTTCATTTTAATTCCCCATATACAAGTTATTGTCGGAAAATGTCTTTGAGAACCCGGGTCTTGCCCCAAGGAACATGTATCAATGGAAAAAAAAGTTTTAAAAAAGTTTTAAAAGTTTTAAAAAAAAATTTTTCTGGAGCAGCGATTTTAATGATGCTTAAAGTGTAAAAAAAAAGAAAAATTCCTTTAAATATCGTACCTGGTGTGTGTCTATAGTACGTGTTTAGAACTGTCCCTGCACAAAATGAGATTACTATAAGAAAAAGGTAATTTAAAACTGCTTGTGGCTTTAATGTAATGTCTGGTCCATGCAATATGGATGAAAATCACTGAGAAAAATAGCATGGGTTTCCCCGCCCTCCTCCCCCCAGGTCATTACAAGCCCCTTTGGCCCTATATACTTTGAACAGCAGTATACAGGTGGTGCAAACAAGACAGAGACTGTAGGTTTGTTGTTAAGTAGAATCTGTTTTAATTTTCAACTGGTACTTCTTTAAAGTGTAGCTTCAGCCATAGAATCTTTTTTTAAGCTTTTCTGAAAACATAGAGAAGGGTTATCACCCCTGTAACATTTGGTTTGCTGTCTGTGTGCATCTGTTCAGAAGATTGCACCTCACTTTCTGGCCCAAAGACAAATGATTTTTTTTTTTTTTTTGTGAAACAAGGATTGTGATAAAGCATCAGTGGACAGGAGACACCTTTTACAGAAGAGAATTTCCCTTCCTAGGGGTAGATTTCCTCTCACTTCCTGTTGTCTCCTTCCGTTTGCAAGTAGGAGTCGTTTGTATGTTGGATGTTTGAAAGTAGGGGCCTGCCGTATATACGCTGCAGAAATTTGGGCCCTAGGTGTTGGTGTTGCTACAACACTGCTATCCCTCACAGTTAGTCTTGGTGGGTGCTGGAACGCCCTGCTGTGAAATATTAGATCAAGAAATGTTGAACAGGGGCAGAAAAATTGGGCCTTAGGCACTGGTGCTGGTGCCACAACACTGCAACCTCACAGATACTCTAGTTGGAGCGCAGCAAAGAGCCTGCTGCAAAGTATTGCATCAAAAATTGTAAATTACACGCCCCTGTTAAAAAGGGGCAGAAAAATTGGGCCTTAGCCACTGGTGCTGGTGCCACAACACTGCAACCCCCTCACAGATACTCTAGTTGTAGCGCATCAAAGAGCCTGCTGCAAACTATTGCATCAAAAATTGTAAATTACACGCCCCTGTTAAACAGGGGCAGAAGAATTGGGCCTTAGCCACTGGTGCTGGTGCCACAACACTGCAACCCTCTCACAGATACTCTAGTTGTAGCGCAGCAAAGAGCCTGCTGCAAACTATTGCATCAAAAATTGTAAATTACACGCCCCTGTTAAACAGGGGCAGAAAAATTGGGCCTTAGCCACTGGTGAAGGTGCCCAGAACCAACAATGTTCTTACAAGCTATCAGCAAGATCATTGAGAAGGAGAAGGATACAAGCTATCAGCAAGATCAGTCAGCATAACAGGATTCAGTCAGCATAACAGGATAGTCACTCAGCATCAGCATAGGCAGTCTCCAAGGGATCTGACATTTAAAAAAAATTATTCAGTAACATCATCATCAGGTGCTTGGTAGCTGGTGGTGATCCAAGCCTGATTCATTTTTATGAAGATCAGTTGATCGATGGAGTCGGTGGAGAGGCGCACCCTGTGATCGGTCACAAAGCCTCCAGCAGCACTAAATGTGCCTTCTGAAAGAACGCTGGATGCAGGACAAGCCAGTAGCTCAATTGCGTACTGTGCAAGCTCTGATCAGTGATCCATCCTCAAGACCCAGTAAGCCAGAGGATTTTCGGTGGGAAAGGTGTCCAAGTCTGCTCTTGCCCCTAGGTATTCCCGCTCAATGTAAAACAGATGCTGGCAATGGTTGCTGGAACCGCTCATACCTTGGGGCTGCGGACTAAAAAATTGTCTGAACGCATCAGTCAGACGGCCACCTTCTCCACTGCTCCTTCTGTGACTCACCGAAGCCTCAGCAACACGTTGTCCAGGACCAGGATTTGGTAACCCCCACAGTCTCTGGGAACGCATTGCACAGACGTTTCTGCAAGGCCTCCCGAAGAGGTTTCATCTTCTGCTCCCTCTGCGATGGCAAGGTAAGGTCCGCAACCTTGCCCTTGTAACGTGGATCTAGGAGAGTTGCCAGCCAGTAATGATCCCTCTCCTTGATAGCACGAATACGAGGATCCTTACCCAGGCTTTGCAGGACCAGGGAGGCCATGCGGCGTAGGTTTGCTGAGGCATTCGGGGCAGAGTCCAGGATCCGCAGCCATCTCATCCCAGCCAAGTAAAAGTCCATGGGTTCCTTGGGAGTGTAATTGATCCCTTGAAGACTGCTGCTGATGCTGAGTCAAAAGCTCCACCTCCATGCTGCTGATACAATCCTCCTCCTCCTCGTCCTCTTCCTGTGTGCTAGGCGGGCAAGCAGGACCACTGTCTGGATAAAGGGGGCCTTGAGAGGTAAGGAAGTCCTCCTCTTCCTCCCTCGGTTCTGCCTCAAGGGCCCTGTCCATTATTCCAATGTAGCGTGTGCTCCAACATGTGAATAAGTCTCACTGATGCATGCACTGTCACTGCTCACCATCCTCGTGGCCTCCTCAAATGGTGACAGGACAGTGCATGCATCCCTGATCAAGGCCCACTGGCGAGGGGAAAAACCCAAGCTCCCTTGACCCAGTTCTGCTGCCATATTGGCACAGGTACTCATTGATGGCCCTCTGCTGCGTGTGCAGCCGCTGCAGCATGGCCAATGTAGAGTTCCATCTGGTGGGCATGTCACAGATTAGGCGGTTCTTGGGCAGGTTTTTTTTCCTTTTGGAGGTCTGTCAGCTGAGCAGTGGCATTGTATGACTTCTGAAATGCACACAGACTTTTCTGGCCTACTTCAGGACATTCTGTAAGCCCGGGTACCTGCCCAAGAACCGCTGCACCACCAAATTCAGAACATGAGCAAAACAGGGCATATGGGTCAGTTGTCCCTGTCGCAGGGCAGAGAGGAAGTTGGTGCCATTGTCGCTAACCACCATTCCTGGCTTAAGCTGGCGTGGCGTCAACCACCTCTGAGCCTGCCCCTGAAGAGCTGACAGAACCTCTGCCCCAGTGTGGCTCCTGTCTCCCAAGCACACCAGCTCTAGCACCACATGGCATCTCTTTGCCTGCATTCCTGTGTAGCCCCTCGTACGCCTACGGAGAATGGCTGGTTCCGAGGACACAGCAGCACAGGAAGAGGCCACAGAGGAAGAAGAAGAGGAGGGGGTGGAAGAGAGAGGTGTGTCACAACCAGTAGTAGTGTTTTGGAGGTGTGGTGGTGGAACAACCTCCAACACTACTATACCTTGCCCTGCGTCCTTCCAAGCTGCCAGCAGAGTCACCCAATGCGCCGAGAAAAAGAGAGGTAACGTCCCTGTCAATGCCTGCTGGACCATGAGTCAGCAGTAATATCCACCTTACCACTGACCGCCCTGTCCAGCGAGGCATTGACATTGCCTTCCACATGGCGGTAGAGAGCCCGGAATCGCCTTCCGTGATAAAAAGTGGTGTTTGGGCACATTCCACAAACTGAAAAGGCAGCAGTTGAAGTGCTAGCAATTTCGCTAAGCTAGCATTCAAACGCTGGGCATGTGGATGGCTGGGAGAGTGCTTCTTTTGATGCTGCAGCAGCTGGGGCAGGGAAATTTGTCTGGTACAATCTGCCATCGGTGTACCAATAGTAGATTGCCTGCATGTACTACTAGGTTGTGACACACCTAATTCTACACCTTCAGTCCTACCAGTGCAGGCTTCAGAGAGGACTGAGGGTATAGTGGGGTTGGAGATCCCAGCAAGGGGAGGTCCGCTTTGTTCTTTGGTGTGGGTCTTTCAGGTATGCTTGCCAAAGAACTGCATGGCAGGTTGACATACAGTATGTCTGGTCAAGCATGTGGTGCCCAAGCGGTTGATGTTTTGGCCACACGAGATACGCTTGAGACATATGTTGCAAATAGCAACGGTGCGATCTGATGCACATGTCTCAAAAAAGGCCCACACCAAAGAACGCTACAGTAACGCTAAGACACAGCAGCACCCTGCACAGGCGTAGCTCTGCGATGTAATGCAGTTGGTGTGCTGCCCTTAAGCTGTCCCCTGGAGGGCATCCTGCCTCTTTGGAGATGTGCCTGTGTCTCCTCCTCCTCTCTCCTATCAGGCACCCACATAGAGTCAGTGACCTCATCATCCCCTCCCTCCTCATCACTGTCGAAAACCTGGCAGTATGCTGCAACTGAGGGAAGATGACTGCCAGATTGCTGTCCTTCTTGGGCACTCCCTCTCCCTGGGCTCACATTACTGCCTTCCTCTATATGTGTTTCCTCATCGAAGCCTTAAAAACGCTGCGCATCTTCATGCAGCATGTACCCAACACTGTGTTCAAACCGTTCGTGGGACTCCTCAGGAGGACATGGTGGGAATAGGGAAGGAGTAAGTGACGCCATTGAGCAGAGAGAAGAGGACGCCTTGGCAGCTACTTTCCCAGACAAAGGGTGAGCATGGGTGAGAGAGGATGAGGAGGATGAGGATGGCTTGGTCATCCACTCTACCAAGTCTTCGGCATGTTGCGGCTCAACACGGCCAGCTGCCGAAAACAAGGACGAGCATGTCACACGACCACTTGCTGATGAGGATGCACCGTGTCAACGACCAGCACTGTTGCCTGTAGACACAGAGCCTGCTTGCCCTCGTGACTTTCTGCCTCTCCTTGTTGCTCTTCCAGACATTATAATGGCCTGCAGAGGACAAAGGCAGTACACGCACCTCATAGCTTTTGGTGCAAACTGCACAGGACACGTGCAGTACACAACAAGTAGCTTTATGTGCAAAGTAATGAGCACACTTGCACTATGCACCAAGTGGGTTTAGTTGTAAAGTAATGAGCACACTTGCAGTATGCACCAAGTAGGTTTAGTTGTAAAGTAATGAGCACACTTGCACTATGCACCAAGTGGGTTTAGTTGTAAAGTAATGAGCACACTTGCACTATGCACCAAGTGGGTTTAGTTGTAAAGTAATGAGCACACTTGCACTATGCACCAAGTGGGTTTAGTTGTAAAGTAATGAGCACACTTGCACTATGCACCAAGTGGGTTTAGTTGTAAAGTAATGAGCACACTTGCACTATGCACCAAGTGGGTTTAGTTTCAAAGTAATGAGCACACTTGCACTATGCACCAAGTGGGTTTAGTTGCAAAGTAATGAGCACACTTGCACTATGCACCAAGTGGGTTTAGTTGCAAAGTAATGAGCACACTTGCACTATGCACCAAGTGGGTTTAGTTGTAAAGTAATGAGCACACTTGCACTATGCACCAAGTGGGTTTAGTTGTAAAGTAATGAGCACACTTGCACTATGCACCAAGTGGGTTTAGTTGTAAAGTAATGAGCACACTTGCACTATGCACCAAGTGGGTTTAGTTGTAAAGTAATGAGCACACTTGCACTATGCACCAAGTGGGTTTAGTTGTAAAGTAATGAGCACACTTGCACTATGCACCAAGTGGGTTTAGTTGTAAAGTTATGAGCTCACTTGCACTATGCACCAAGTGGGTTTAGTTGCAAAGTAATGAGCACACTTGCACTATGCACCAAGTGGGTTTACTTGTAAAGTAATGAGCACACTTGCACTATGCACCAAGTATGTTTAGGTGCAAAGTTAGGAGCAAACTTGCACTATGAACCAAGTGGGGTTAGTTGCAAAGTAATGAGCAAACTTGCAGTATACAGCAAGTTGGTTTAGGTGCACTGAGCACACGGGCAATACAACACGTGAGAACACTGCCTAACAAATTAGGAAGAACTAATCTAACTAAACTATACAGTGTATAAATATATGTACAACTCCTGGGATGTATATATATCCTCTACACACTGTAAATTTAACTGACTATCCTGCCTGCTCTATCTAGCTAGAAAAAAAGACAATCTCTCTCTCTCTCTCTGATCTGGAACAAGCCCGGAACACACTACACGAGGCTGCACTGCAGGTGGCACTGCAGGCAGCCTTTAATAATGTGGGCCGTGTGCTAAAGCCCTGAGCCATAATTGGCCAAAGCCACCCTGGCTTTGGCCAATTACGCCTCTCCGTTTTTTGCGCGCTGTGATTGGCCAAGCATGCGGGTCATAGTGCATGCTTGGCCAATCATCAGCGTGCAATGCCGCAGTGAATTTTGGGCCATGGCGCGTCACTCGAATTTGGCGCGAACAACCCGTTTTGTTCGAATTTTGACAAACGGTCGAACAGACGATGTTCGAGTCAAACATGGGCTCGACTCGAACACGAAGCTCATCCCTTAATGGAGGGATCCATGCCGGTGAGTGAGAAGCACAGTGAAATGCTCTGGGAGAGACATGCCAGGATTGAATGTAGAGCGAGAGGGAGAGACTGTGGTGTTGTTGAAGTTAAGTCGCTGCAGCCAGGAGGGTTGGCAGGATTTGCATAGGGCTTGTTGGGATCAGTAGTCCACCAAGGATCAGTTAGCATAATTATCTACTTCATCTAAGATGGATATTAGGAAAATGTTAGGACTTATTCAGAGTGAGGCCTAGCCATGTGACAGGAATCTAGAATTAGAATAGTGAAGGAAAGCAAATGATATCATGTAGTGTGCTGGAGGAGATGTGCAGTATAAGAGACTCACAGTTTGGATTCAATTACCTTTATTTCAACTAAAAGTATTCACCATTTGGGCATCCCATGTCCTTTTTTCCCATTCAAGTTGAATCCCCTAATAAAAACAGCAAAAACAAGCAAGACACTGTTGATTGACTGGAGAAAAGTGTGTCTAAACTGAATGTCTAACCAGCAGGGGGATGGGTGGTTGCTGAAACACGCAGCGACCCCACGGGGGCACAGCTACAGATATTTTTTTTTTTACATTTCTTCAGTTCCTTCCTGATTTTTGGCCTAGACCAGGGGTCTCCACAATGTGGCCCGGGGGCCAAATGCGGCCCTTTGTTTGCTTTTATCTGGCCCTTGGGGTGCTATTTTATTCATTGGCACCAATGAAGGGCAGAATTCCTCCAAATGACGGGGCACAATTCCTCCTAATGACACCAATGATGGGGCACAATTTCTCCCACTGACAACAGTGATAGGGGATTTTGTACTCCTGATGGCCACAGTCCGGCCCCCTTAAAGTCTGAAGGACAGTTAACCTTTGTTTAGAAAGTTTGGAGACCCCTGGCCTAGACCAAAATGATGTCATACATCCCAGGAGTCTTCAGGGGAGGAGGGGCTTTCTCAGCTAATCCATCTGCTAAGGGCAGAAGGATTCCAGAAAGTAAATGCTACACAAAACATTTGCCCTTACTCAAAGTGGTCTTAGATAGAAATACTAGAGGGTGTTTTTCAAAGTGATTTCTCACCAAAATAAAGCATGGAGACATGGTTGGATGGGTGAGTTTGCTTTGAATATCAAAAACTAATTAATTTGTGTTTTGATAACTAAGATACAGTTTAGTTCCACTTTAAAGTGTATCGCCACACATTCAGTCAAATTTGAGAAACCCCAACTGTATTTTTATTATGTGTTCCCATTCACACTGTGTACCTCATATTCATGTTTTTTCTAAATATGTCCTAATGTTCTAGTTTTCAATTTTTTACCAATTTTGTACATAGGACTTCATAGGCAACTTGAAATTGTTTAGAATATCTTAAACAGTTCAATTAGGGGCAAGGCCGCTGACAGGGTTTTGGAGCCTGCCTTCTTGTACTGGGCCCAGGTGCCATCAGTTCATCAGGGAATCCAAGGGCAGACAGACTCTTTAAATACCTTTGGGTGCATGCACTGTAATTCCACAGGCTATGGCTTCCAGCAATTACAGAGAGTGCAATATTTACCTATTTTTAGGACCTCCTTTGTGCAACGGTTCCTGGCTTTCAAATTAAAGGTACAGCATTTTCTTCTGTATCAATCCGCTAGGCCAGGTCGGAACTTCAATTTGAAGGTCAGAAACCATGGCACAAAGGAGAACTATGTCTGCTCCTAAAAATAAGTAAACATTCCACTCCCTGTGTTAATTGTCAGGATCTGCAGCACAGAGGGTTACTCTGCCTGATCCCAAAAATTCAATAAATAGTCCCCTCTTTATCCCTGAACCCTTGGTGCTGAACTGATGGGACTTGGAGAACTTTAATCTATTGCTGGAAGAGATGGCTGGAGGGATTATTGTGCATGCACTATAAGGTATTGTGTGGTGTGAAGGACAGCCTGAGGCGTCTGAGAGGACAGATGTAGAACAGTTTTTTTAAGTACATTAAAGAGGTTGTAAATCTCCACCCCCCCCCCCCCCCCCCAAAAAAAAAAAAAAACTGCATTACATAGGCAAAATCAACTAGATTGCATCTCATACTATCTCATTATAAAATACTTACCTTAGAACGATGCCCTGGATCGGTGCCGGCACACTGCTTACACGGCCGACATGGTTCCCGGTGTCACGTACCTGGGTGAAGTCTGAAATGACGAGGTTAGCCTCTCTTGAATCTCCGGCCCTGGCCCCGCTGAGAGTGGAGACAGGGGAAACCAAGGGCCAGGGGAGACACGAGTGCCTGCAGATGTTACTTGGGAAGCCCGCAGCCGGTTATGCGAATCTTGCAAGGCAGGAAGTCGCAGCAGTTTGCAGGGACGAAGTCGCAGCAGTTTGCAGGGACAAAGTTGCAGCAGGTTGCAGAGACGAAGTCGCAGCAGGTTGCAGAGACGAAGCCGCAGCAGGTTGCAGGGACAAAGTTGCAGCAGGTTGCAGGGACGAAGTCGCAGGTACCCGTGAAGTAGAGCGGAGCAAAACAGGAGGCAGGATCGTGGTCGCATGGAAAGCCAGGTTCAGCAACGAGCGGGCAGCGAGGTACAAAGTCATCAGGCAGAAAACAGGGTCAAGTGGAGAGCCGAGAACAGGAACCAAGAGTCAGGGGTGAAGCGAGTCCGAGAGCAAGGTCTAGGGAGCCGAGGATCAGTAACCGGAATCAGGAGCACGGGAACAGGCACAGGACACAGGAACCGGAACCGCTGAGATCTGTAAGCACTCGGCTGGTGTCAGTGCAACCTTTAAATAGGCTCTCTGGCGCCAACGGACACGGGCGCTCGCTCACGTGCACGCGCGCGCACCCACGAATTCACGCGCGCGCTCCCGCGAATTCGCGGGGACAACTCTATTGGATCCCTTACACCCGGAGATTACATCACTCCCACCCATGCCCGTCCGTGGGTGCCGCTGGTCATGGCACAGGCCCTGAAGAAACAGCACGAGCGGGCCATTCCTTCAGTGCACATGCGCCAATGTGGCAGTGTATATAGTAAATATCTCCTAAACGCAGGGGACAAAGGGTTAACTTCCACTTTAAGATATAACAAAGGATGAATAAGGTAAAAACTCTTCCCTCTCCCCATCCCTACATATACTTTGACAGACCTGTTAGTGCCTACAAGCCCTACACTAATTTCTCCCTATCTACTTTGTAAATAGCACTCTCTATACTTTCCCTAGCACCATAGGTGTGCGCAGCCTATTGCATTAAGGTGTGCACCCCAAAGCACAAACACACACTACCAATCGCTCATGGTATTCATTCAGAAAGGGAATGGGCCAGTAAAAGACATATTTACTGGCCCCTTCCCCACTTCTAAAACATCCCAGCAGCAACAGCTGATAGGAGAGTTGGGAAGCTGCCAGCGCTGCGGGGGGAAAGATGGGAGCCAGGGCAGGAGAGGGAATCTGTGCTGCACATGGTGATTAGCGTGTGCCTGGGCACACCCTGCGCGCACGCCTATGCCTAGCACAGCAAAAGCACATTGATGATATGGTTTCTGTGACCTTGCCCTTTTATAGTGAGTGAGCTGGCTTATCCCAAAGCCCCATTATTGATCCTTCTGAGACAGCTAATCTAAATTCAAAGGCTAGGCAGTATATTTTAGTTGCCATAGGGAATTTCCAATTTTTTTCAACTGTGGGAGTGCATCATACACACAGGATTTGCCACAAACTAATGGCAGCACCGACCACGAATCTCATCTCTACTTTCCACATTATGAATGCCCAGCCACATTAAGCTTCTTCTTCTTCTAGTTTTATGTCCTCCAGGTTTGGCCTTTAAACTAGTCCTTTGGGAAGAGTCCTATTTTGGTGGCTTAGGGGGTCTATTACTATTTAGCTTTAAACAAGCTGTTTATGTATAGCATATATGTATGCTCTTGAAACACAAGTTCATCACCTCTTTTTTTACAGGTTTTCTGCCAGTCTGTTCTGAGTGACCCTCTTCCTCAAAGACGCTTAGCATTTCTTCTCTATGGGCACTAATAGGCGTGTGGCGCTCACCCCCGAAGGAGCCGCTGATTAGTTTGGGACCGGCATGTTGAGTTACCAGTGATTCTTGTCTAGGGTAATATTGGTGAAGTTGGATAAAGAGCAAGTGTCCAGAGAACTACAGTATCAGGCCTTGGATATCAAAGAGAGAGCAAGCCTGCTCTCAGCATCGTCAATTTCAAACGTCGCCACTCTCGCCAGCCTTCTTCTTCTGCCAGAGTCCACTCGCCAGAATGGGTGCCCCCGGACAGGCGATTAACTTGAGCCTGGCAGCCAAAGGGCCACTTTCAAACAAAGTCACTGGGAGGAAACAGGGCCTCTGCCACAGGCCTGAAAAATTATAAGGTTGTCAAAAGTTAAAACTAATGAATCCTCCCAGTAAGTCCAATTTTCGTGTCACCAATTGACAGCTGAAGTGTACCTGTCGTGTGGCGTGGTGACTGGATCCCCGGTGGTTCGTCCAGGCCTTGCAGACAACCTCTGTCTCTAGGTTCTCCCGAGCCAATCCCCCACCGTACAGCTCCCAGCTTAGGATCTGGGACCCAGCAAGCTGCTGGGGCCCCTCTCTGCATCAGAGTGAAGCTCCGCTTGATGCACAACCTCGGCCAGGCGGGCCTCGATGGCGGGGCCCATGGATGCGCGCACCCTAAAGGTGGATGCCGCACCTGAAACTCGGGCCCGCGTAGAACACAACACTAATGGCGGCTCCCCCAGATATACCCCCCCGTCAGCATGCCCAGAGGGGGAACCGCTCCTCTGATTGGCTGCTGGGAGGGTGGGTCTGTCACAAACCCTCTAGCTCCAACTGTTGCCCAGGGGTGATAACACACCCCTGACACGCAGACTGACCTACAAGGCAGTTCCAAACCGGCAGCAGCACCAATCTAAATAATTTGCGAATGGGAGCAAACTTAACTCTCCCATTCCCCACTAACTTTAGTGTAATGTCCCACGAAATAAGGGGGGGGCGCTACAGGCGCATGGTACTATGTACTAGTGCCTACATGCGCATACACAAGCTGCAATTGCAAAAGCCTGGAAATCATTTCTGCAGCATAAAATCATTAAGAAAGTCATAGCATGGGCTGTCAGAGTGGGAAAGCTTGTGTCTAGAAGCCTGGCTCATTCTCCTAATCACCCCCTTTGCAGAAACAGGAGAGTAGTTAGAGCAATTCCATACCCAGTTAAATTAAGCACTGACATTTTTTTTCAACTGCCTATAATGTCCCTTGTTGGACTGTGCTGCCCACAAAGAGCACACCAATATTTTGAGGTAATGGGTTAGGGAAATAAATGGATAAGTGAATGATATTAAAAATACAGTCCATAAAAATCAGTCTCTCAAATACAGTAGACCATAATGGTCAAATGGAAAACTCCATTATTCAACTGTGGATAAGGTTATCCAATCTTCACCAAGTGAACATGCCACCACCACAATAGGTTGGACTGTTACCAGAGAGCCTGAAACCCTTTTTTACAAAGGGTCAAACAGGCTTGATGAATATGTCCTGGTAAGGGTCATCAGCAGGACATACAAAGGAACGACATCAGTAACAGCTCCAAAAAATCCAGGGGACTCCACCCAAACAGCGATCGTGTAGTCAGATCCAAATAAAACATAAAACGCTGGATAGCGTAAAACCTCTTAGGGGTTGAATTTAATAAATAAACAGGTACCTTTTGTAATAAACAGCACAGTCCAACAGGGGACACATGAATACGTGTAAGTGCAATCCATAGTAAAAAAACAGCATTGTATGGTAAAAGTAAGGTGGCCGCCACAACAAACATGTAAAATGCGCGATAACAGGAACATACAGCTTAGCCCAACCAGTTTCGTCGACAAAAGGACTTCTTCTGGGGCAAGTCCTTTTGTCAACGAAACTGGTGTATCTTAGCTTACTGTATAGGAGATGCAACAGATAAAGATTACAAAAACACATTTAAAGCGGATGGTTCACCAAAAACAAATATTAAAAGCCAGCAGCAACAAATACTGCAGCTGCTGACTTTTAATATTAGGACACTTACCTGTCCTGGAGTCCAGCGGCGTCCGCAGCAGAGGATGAGCGATCGCTCGTCACCCTGCTGCTCCCCCCTCCATCCACGGTGAGGGAACCAGGAAGTGAAGCGCTGCGGCTTCACTGCCCGGTTCCCTACGGCGCATGCGCGAGTCGCGCTGCGCCCGACGATTGGCTCCCGCTGTGTGCTGGGAGCCGAGAGTTCCCAGCATACAACGGGAAAAGCCCGTCTGTTGCCCGAGACTGCGGGCCGGAAGTGGGTGCGGATACCTGTCTTTAGACAGGTATCTGCACCCCCCTCCCCCCTGAAAGGTGTCAAATGTGACACGGGAGGGGGGGAGGGTTCCGATCAGCGGATCTTCACTTTAGGGTGGAGATCCGCTTTAAGTGCAAACACACATAAATGCATGTACATTACACACAGAGATGCTAGATTGTCTTTGAAAATAGTCTGCTGGGCTTCATTTGCATTTAGACTGCATGCGTGGGGGTGATAAGCCTAATACACACTACAAGTTTTTCTTTCGTTCAACCCAGCATGCTGAATGGAAAAAAACTGACAGTTTAGGTCGGAGCCGCTTTACTAACAAACCAATGTTAGTACAGCAATCTCCCCTGCTGTTCTATTGTGTTCTGACAGGGGGACGGCCCTCAGAACACTCCGGCCATTGACTGAGAGCGCTGACCGGGATAGTGTACATTGTACAAAGAGAGAAGATATCTGGAATAAATTTCAACATTAGGCAATTGTGAGCTGCTAGCTATGTATCAGCATCTCAGTGCTGTCAGGGCCGGATTCCAGACAAGGCCAACAAGGCCAGGCCTCGGAGCGGCAGTGGGTGCAGAGGCGGCGCCGTGGAAACAGGGGGCCCCTGCCTTCTCAGTTTGTGGCTAAAAGGAGAGGACATTTTCACTTTCATTTCGGGAGTTCCCCTCTGTCCCCTCTGGTGAGCGGAGAGAAAACTGAGGAAAGAGGAGGTGAGATGGATCTCAATGCAATTTACAGCAGCACCATGCTCAATGTCATTTTCGGCAGCAACACCTCCCCGGATAATGTCCCCCCTGCACTGCGCAGGCTGGGGCGGCATTGAAGGACCTGACCTTGGGACGGCAAAGGGAGTAAATCTGGGCCTGAGTGCCATTGTATCTTGGGAAATGTTTTGGTCAAACAACAACCATTATGGGCAGGTGGCACTCTACAAGTCCAAGTTTTTAGGTCAGTGAGACAAAATTACACTCCTGTACAGAGCTTTTTTTCTCAGAAAATAGGTCCAGGAACTCAACCACGACCACGTTCAGATTTCAAAAACAGTAGAAGGGTCTTAAAGGGGCATTACATACCAGGATTGCATTACATACAGAGTGCAGAGTTCAGGTGGCTACACACAGAACGCAGAGCTGTCACTTGTAAACACAGAAACCAAACTTCTGTGTTCACAAGTAATTGTATAGAGCAGGCACCAAAGGGTCTGAGCCAGAGGTGGTGGAACTGAGTTCCCCCAAGTTCCCCCTGAAAAAAAGCCCTGCTCCTGTATCTATCTGAATAACATCTGTTGTGAAGACGTCATCTAAGAATATGAGGAACCATCTGCCAGAAGGGAGGGGTGCACTGCACATTACCAGGATTTGGCAGGGCAAGGACAACAAAACTTCCATTCGGAAAACATCCTATCAAACATTCTGGAGCTCAGAGCAGCAAATACAACAATACAAGCCTTTGCTCTGCTTATCCAGGGGACAAGAGTCCAATTCCAGCTGGACAACAAAATGTCAGTAGTGTATATTCAGCAATAAGGTGGAACCAGGAGTGGCACACATATAAAAGTTATACCTTTTCAGAAGACTTAAATATTTTATTTAGACAAAAAAAGCTGCAAAGCATGCAGCAACTGCCGCATCAGTCTCTTTAGCTAGGAACTAGGGTTGTCCCGATACCACTTTTTTAAAGACTGAGTACAAGTACCGATACTTTTGTTCAAGTACTCGATGATACCGATTACCGATACTTTTTTTAATGTCATGTGACAATTTGACTAACTGACAGGGGGCACTGATGGGGGGGCACTGAGAGATGGCACTGATGAATGGCACTGATAGGCGGCACTTATGGGCACTGATATGCAGCACTTATGGGCACTGAAAGGCGGCACTGATAGATGGAACTGATGTCACTTATGGGCACTGAAAGGCGGCACTGATAAATGGAACAGATGTCACTTATGGGCACTGAAAGGCGGCACTGATAGATGGAACTGATGTCACTTATGGGCACTGAAAGGCGGCACTGATAAATGGAACAGATGTCACTTATGGGCACTGAAAGGCGGCACTGATAGATGGAACTGATGTCACTTATAGGCACTTATGGGCAGGCACTGATGGGCACTGAAATGCGGCACCGATTGGCAATTGCTTAATCAATGACATGAATGAGGAGAGAAGAGGGGAGGAAGAATTTTGCAATGCTATTTGGCATAAAGCATTGCAAAATCCTTCCTTTCCTCTCATCATTCATGTCATTTAACTTCTAGTAAGTATGTGCTGGGATGCCCATATTGGTACACCTTGCACTTGGCTGCAGTAAGCCAGCAGCGGACATATTTTTACACCCAGCCCAAACTATATGGGCTGGGTGTAACAAGATGTCCCCTGCTGGCTTACTGCAGCCGAGTCATGCTATCTATAAAGATTGGAAAGGAGATTATGCAGACACAACTTTAAATCAGATGGATCAATGGATACCATGATTTTTTTGCGATCTATATTGTCCCTTTACATGTAATGTGCTAGACTTGCTGCAGAAAATGTTCCTCATATCATCCCTCAATGCTACAGCTACAGCTGTTCTTCCAGGCAATCGCCAACATCAGGAGGGAGTCCGATGTAGCAGAAAACATTTTCGGTGTTGTGTCTCTGCTCATCTCTCCATTGCCTGTCAGGAAGTGCATACCTTTGATGGTACCCAGAGTTGGGCTTTTAAAGGGCACAGGCAATTTAATGTATGGAAACAAAGGTTTGTGTGTGTGTATATATATATATATATATATATATATATATATATATATATATATATATATATATATATATAAACTAAAAACAAAATTGATCTAAAGTCACCATACTTTGCTTTAAAGCCCCAATTCACAGTGTTTTTCTGCTCATTTTCCTATGTCTGATCATGCTGAATTCCATTTATTCGACAGTATTAATGCCTGTTCATACTTGTATGCACAGTCGCCACTCTGCTGATGGTGTGAGCCTTAGTAAATAGATAGGTAAGTTTATCATATTTACTTATTTTTAAACTTTTTCTTAAATGTTTTTCAGTTACTTCCTCCTTTTCAGGCCTAGGCTTCAGGAAGGGAGGGGATTCTCAGCTAAGCACATCCTCCTGCCTGCCTGAGCTATGGGCACCTGGATTTCAATGCTACATGAATCATTTATCCCCACTAAAGATGGCCACAGCCAGAAATGCTAGGGGGTGTTCGTCAAAGTAATTTTTCAGCACAATAAGGCATGGGGACATGGATGGATGGGGGAGTTGGCTTTGAATATAAAAAAAATTGATAAATAGTGTTTTTTTTTGTGGTGCTCAGATGCAGTGTAGTTTAGCTTTAGGTTGGCGATATATTATACCATTTTTTTGTATGGTTTTAACCACTTAAGGACCACCTCCTGCACATATACGTTGGCAGAATGGCACAGCTGGGCACATGCACGTACAGGTACGTGCTGAGCTAGTACCCAGCCGTGACATGGTCCGAAGCGCCGGGACCGGGACCGCGGGACTCGATCGCCGCTGCAGTGCGGCGATTGGTCCCCGGAGCTGAAGAACGGGGAGAGCCGTGTGGCGGCAGCATCGATCATGTCATCCCTCTTATAGGGGGACACAATCAATGACATCACACCTACAGCCACACCCCCCTACAGGTGTAAACACACTTCAGGTCATACATATCCCCATCAGCGCCCCCTGTGGTGAACTCCCAAACTGCAACTGTCATTTCCGCAGTAAACAATGCATTTTAAATGCATTTTTTGCTGTGAAAATGACAATGGTCCCAAAAATGTGTCAAAATTGTCCCAAGTGTCCGCCATAATGTCACAGTCACGAAAAAAAATCGCTGATCGCCGCCATTCGTAGTAAAAAAAAAAAATAATAAAAATGCAATAAAACTATCCCCTATTTTGTAAACGCTATAAATTTTGCGCAAACCAACCGTTAAGCGCTTATTGTGATTTTTTTTTACCAACAATAGGTAGAATAATACGTATCGGCCTAAACTGAGGAAAAAAAATATTTTTTTATATATTTTTGGGGGATATTTATTATAGCAAAAAGTAAAAAATATTGAATTTTTTTCAAAATTGTCGCTCTATTTTTGTTTATAGCGCAAAAAATAAAAACCGCAGAGGTGATCAAATACCACCAAAAGAAAGCTCTATTTGTGGGGAAAAAAGGACGCCAATTTTGTTTGGGAGGCACATCGCACGACCACGCAATTGTCAGTTAAAACGACGTAGTGCCGAATCGCAAAAAGGGGCAAGGTCCTTTAGCTACATTTTGGTCCGGGTCTTAAGTGGTTAAAATGATATTTTGTATATGTTATACTATTTGTGCATAATATTTCTTCATACATAATCATTCAATACAGGTTATACTAGTCAGAAAGGCTTTCGAAAACACTGGACTTTGCAAAAGAATGCCCAATAAAGTGCAAGGAGAATAAAAAAAAAAAGACATGATTGGATGATTGAAGTCAGCAGAGCTTCATCTCACTGGGCTAAGGGATAATTCCATTGCAAAGTGAAAATTTACCTTTTTATGTTAATAGCCTATACTGTATACTCCTTCAGTAAATCAACTCCAAAGTCTCTAGATGAGACCTAAAATGGAGCAATACAAAGGAAGTATAGGGGAGAGTAGCTGCCCTGACTCATTTAATGGTGTGTGTAATGTTCATCTTTAGCTACCAAACTCTGTCAATGAATATAAGAAAAATGTAAAAGGGAAAAGATCCACCTGCTGGCTGTAAATAATATACTCATATAAAATATTTCATATTTACCGACCTTTTCTGCAACCTCTTTGCAATCACTTTATATAAACATAGAAAAGTGATGGTGGTCTATCAAGTCTGCCTGTTTTTTGTTTTTATAGACTTCCTGTCTACATGTGCTACAGTGACGGCTGTAAGGCATTTCTTAAGGCAGGTTTCCAGATGCTGACAACAGGGAACCATGTCTTTATAATGTGTTGAAATGGGCACATGTAGCCTTAACTGGAAAGATGAAAAAGGACATTTATTGCTCAATCATAAGGTATCATTTTAATGAAAGCTGCAGATTGAAAATATTGAAAATTACTTTTGACTTTACATATAAAGCTTAGAACCTATTACCATGCTTTATAAATAAAGTATGGCACACTATACATAAACCTGACAAAGGTTATCTCTTCTCCACCACTATAGTCAAAACTAACAAAACAAAAGTTTTCTTACTTGGTTCTAAGCCACATGATTATGATACTGTATACACAGCGGAGAAAAAGAAAAAAGATTGCCTGGTGGTCGCGATGACTGCTGGACACCCTCGATCACTCCACACAGAGACAGAACGGAGATCTGTCAATATAAACAGACAGCTCTCCGTGCTGTCAGGGGTGAGGAGAGCGATCTGTTGTTCATACTAAGTATGAACAATGATCACTCTCCTCATTCAGTTAAACAAGAATGGCATGAGGGCCCTTTAAGTAGTAATGACTGCAATGCCCCAGTTTCAAGCCTGATGGTCTTTGCCAGCAGTCGGAGCTCAATAACTTTATCCAATAAGGTGCAGTAACAAGGCAATGGTATTTCTTGGAATTGTTGACGCAACAGGTGTCTATGTACAGTGTTCAATTAGAAGTGCAGTAAAGTGTTGCCCCAGGTGAAATAACTCTTGAAATAAATATTAGGTGGTTGTGGATTCCCCATTTATTCCATATACTTATTAACTATGTATTACTTTGTCTATTCCTATAGTTAGTTAGTCTATTAAAACTTTGATAATGTTACTATTGATAGTACAATGATATAAGGTTAGCTATGAAAACAAACACACTGCTTACTGTAAAACAACGTCTTATTTATTTGCCAAGAAAATAGGAAATGCTAACATAAAAACACTAAAGTAAATATTACAGAGCATATAACAAAAGAACATTAAAGATACTTAACGTAAGACTGTCCTCTAGATCTTGTCTCGTTAGCTGGGCTTAAAATGGCAAGAGAGAGCCACAAGGCTAAGAGAAGCAAGAGAGCGATTTCCTCTCTGCGAGAACTTTTTAAACTCCAATCATACACGTCCAGACCCAACCCCATTGCCAGCCCATCTAGGTTTCTGATGAACCAAAGTATTTACAAGGCATTCCTTATTAATATATTATATTTCTGCCCGTCCTGCTGTATTGACCTTTAGGGGCAGCATTCATGCATGTATCATCGCTATGTGACCTGGGTCATCTTCAGTGACTGGTGGCCCTTTGATCTTATGTAGCCCACCTTCATCTATCATATTGCCAGCAATGGCCCTCTTTGAAGCTTGCTTGCAGAATGTTAATCAAGGATTTAAATGTTATCACACCAGTTGGTCTAGAACCAAGCTTTTGTTCCCATACTCCTCCTGCCAGGGCCATGAATCGACACCCTACTGGGTCAACTTTAAACCTCCAACTTAAGTCACCTGGTTATATCAACCATACAGAAAACTCCAGAAATATGATATTAAACCATGTTGCTTTCCAACACTAGGATAAAGCTGTCTGTACACCCTTGCAAAGGTGAGCAATTGCCCTCTCAACCAACGACCAGGTAGATTCAATGCCTTCTGCACAGCGTCTGCCGGAAAGATGTCCTTGCAGTGGATCCACTCGCGATGATCATCTTATGCGAAGCGCAAAGTGTGGGTTTTCGAACTACCAGGGTGGTGCTGGATGTAGAGCAATTGCCATTCTGAAGAACTACAAGTCCCACAATCCCTTTGGTTTGGCTCACAGATATGATGTCAGTTAGTGACGCTGGGCACTAGAGGGACACTACAGTACATAGAAACGATGGGGAATCACTATACTTTGTCATTGTAGTCCACATTGCTACACAGAGAAACAAAAACATGACTGCGCACCAGTGCACAAAGCAAGATCCATAAAGATATGGATGAGCGAGTTTTGAGTGGAGGAACTTGACTGACCTGTACAGAGTCCTGACCTCAACCCGATAGAACACCTTTGGGTTGAATAAGAGTGGAGACTGCGAGCCAGGTCTTCTCATCCAACATCAGTGCCTGACCTCAAAAATGCGCTTCTGGAAGAATGGTCAAACATTACCATAGACACACTCCTAAACCTTGTAGACAGCCTTCCATACCTGCAAAGGGTGGGCCAGCTCAATATTGAACCCTACAAACTAAAACTGGGATGCCATTAAAGTTCATGTGTGTGTAAAGGCAGGTGTCCCGATACTTTTGGCAATATAGTGTATGTTTTTACAATGCAAGTCTATGTAGTGTCTTAAAGAAATTACTTTATCAGGTTCTTGTGTTGTTTATCAGCTGCAGGAAAGTAATGTAAAAGTCATGAATGTATTCTGCTTTTAAAATTATATTATATGGAGATACAGTAGAAAAATCCCAAATGAATAGTGTGTTGCGCTGCTCTTTTATTGCATGTGTTTTAGTGTACGTGCAAGTCTGATGGTAAAAGCCATTCAGCTTTCTAATCCCACTTTATACATGCGGTTTCCACCCTTCAGTATATTTTACTTTATACTAGACCTCAGCAGGGGGCAATCATTTTAGATTGGTTATATTTACATGGGAGTACAATAGAAGAATATTATATTACATAAATTAGACCAAATAACACGTAGGAAGCTTTGCAATCAAGCTCATAATCTCTGGCACTCATTTGCAATTAACACGCCTTCAAGAAAACAGAGTCATAAAATATTATTAAACTATAATAAATTCTTCCATTGTTAGAAAGTATGCTAAGAGCCATTACGAACATATGTTAAAAGCCAGGTTTATAGTGAAGTTGTGGTCAGGCTACAGATATACTTAAAGCAGAGTTCCACCCGAAAGTCGAACCTTCACTTATCTGCTTCCTGCCCCCCCTCCAGTGCCACAGTTTTTTTTTTCCACATCAGACTCAACCGAAGAAACGGGATAGCGAGACATGCTCACGGAAGCTCCGCCCTTCACATCTCATTTAAGGTCTTGCATCACTTGTGGTTTTTCCTTATTTTTACCTATTTTCTCTTTTTTTTATTTTATATATATATATATATATATATATATCGTTTACTTCTTTCCCTTCTTCTATATACCCTCAAAAAGAGAAAAAGAGTCAGCAAGAGAGAATCACTCTTGAATAAACTTTTTTGGTTATAGCCATCGTAGCATAGTGAGAATCCCATCCCTACATTAATACCGTTCCTGCATCTTTTAATTCCCCACTAATCTTAACCCCCCCCCCACCTCCCTTCGGTTCTGGCATTCACCTTTTTAAGTTTACTTTCTCTATTACTACCTAGTCTCATCTGTCTATTTCTACCATTGCCTGTATGTATTTTTCTGACATTTTGAATGCTCTCCATTGCTCCCAGACTGTTCTGCTTCTGGCCTCTTCTCCCAGTTCTCCCTGTCCCAGATATTCAATTTCTGCTATATAATCAACTCGATGTATCCATTCTTTTATGGATGGCCTCTGTAGGTGTAACCAGTTTTTTGGAATTAGTGCCAGAGTTGCCACATTTCAGGGGAAGGGGGGTGGGGGGAATGGGTACCTGTTGTTGACAGGTACCCTTCCCTATTTCCCAGAGACTGCGTCTCGGCACCGTTCCTCTCAAGTTCAGCCCCCCTCCTCCTTTCTCCGCCACCGGGCCAGTTAGAAAGCACAGCGAGCTTCGTGCATGCGCTGTAGGGAACCAGCTTTGAAGCCGAAAGGCTTCACTGGCGGTTTCACTTACCATGAATTGTGGCAACAGCACCCGAGAGCCGTCCCTCGAAATTCCCCCCCCAATCCCCCTTCCTCCACCGCTGGGCCTGTTAGAAAGTGCATGGCACTTTACACTTTGTAAAGCTTAAAGGCTTCATTGCAGGTTTCCCTTGGTGGGGATAGCGGTGGCACCACCTGACAACCCTGGACAGGTAAGTGTCCATATATTAAAAGTCAGCAGCTGCAGTATTTTTAGCTGCTGACTTTTAAAAAAAATCCCCAGGCGGAACACCACTTTAACAATATGTAAAATAAGTACTCACTCACCTCTGTAGCTTCAGGAACTGTGGAACAATTCATTTTCCAAGTTCACAGCAAATGTTTACAGATGTTGTAATAGCCCAGCAGGATACGTTTTAGAGTCCATGTTCGAATCCATGGCCAATACGAATCCTGCCGAATCGAAATATGCATTTGAGTAAAAAAAAATTCAACCAGAGTGTAATTCATGTCCTTTGTTGGTCTTATTTTTGATTGCTTTTATTCTGCTTAATTTTCAAGTAATATTTCTGTGTTGTCTTGAACTGCATTAAGTTCTAATTGTTTTGTAGTATACTGACATCTCGTGGTGGTTTTGGGCCACTAAAACTTGTTTACTAATGTGATTTTGGTATCTTTCTCTGTCTCTCCCTCCCATTTCTTCCATGTTTCCTCAGTCAATGTTAATTATTCACAGAAACAGGGTTTAGGAAAAGTATTGCCTTCTTGTATTTTAATAAAGAAAAAAGGAGTCGCGCTAAGTGAAGTGTACTGTGACTAGACAGTGAACAGTTAATACACAACATCAATGAATAAACAATGAATGAAGTGACACAAATAGTGAATGCCACAAACAAAAACATAAAGAAAATCCATATGCTACAATATGATATAAGGCACTGTGGAATGGCAGATCAGAATAACCACAGCGAAATGCACAAGCAACAGTGAATAAAAATACCATCAATATACAAAATGAATAATGTAAGAAAAGTCCAATCATATCGGTGGGATTCCTCTCGCCGTGCCACCGTCAGAGGTAGACATGTGCACAACAAACATTTTCGTTTATTTCTGTTTCGTTTCTGTTCGTTTATCGTGAATCGTAACGAGTCGTAATTTCGTAAGACGTTAGTTATCGTATTCGTACTCTTTAGTATTTTCGTAACACTTTTTTTTTCCGTTTCCGTTTTTTTATGTTAGTTTATTTTTCGTTGATTCGAGATTAGTATTTTCGTTAAATGTTGTATTCTGCCTCGGTCGTATTTTTACAATGAATTTATTCGTTCATTCGTTTTTACGTTGGTTTATTTTTCGTTGTTTTGATATTCGTATTTACATTATATTTTCCATCATGCCACGTTTGTATTTTCGTAAGAAATAAATCTTCGTTGCTTTATGATCATTCGTATTTTCGTGTCTAATTTCATTTGATTGTAACAACGTTCTTTTGTAGATTTTTTGCATTGGTAATTCTGTTAAAATACATTTTACGTTTATTCGACACACTACTCGTCGTCATTTTGTAAAACATCGTAATTTACTGCGATTGACTTGACAGATCCACAAAACCGGTGCAACCTACCCAAACACACCCTGGACTCTGGATGGAATGCACTGCAGTCTAACACAGATAAAGACACAAGGTCAAGGAGCCACTAGGTAATAAGAAAGAAGCTCATTGGGGCAGTACTAATGACAGTGAATTTACGTTATTTCATTTCCGTTTTCCGAAGATTCGTAATTTATTTTTCGTTAGTTTTGCTTTTCGTTTATTATTCTTTGTTTGGCATTTTGGTTGTTTTCTTTTCGTTCTTCGAATATTAGTAAGTTTGCATTTTCGTTTATTTTTCGTAATTATGATTTTTTTTTTGTGTTCGGTATTTTCGTTATTTCTATGTTTTCGTTTCTTTTTTCTTTCGTTGTGTTGTTCTTTTACATTTAGTAGTTTCGTATCTTCGTAGTTTTCCATATTCGTTATGTTTGGAAATATCGTTATTCGTTATTATTTGCGCTAAACCATTCGTTTATTCGTAGGTTAACGAATCAACGAAAATAACGAATAATGGCGGAAAACGTATTCGTAACGAAAAAAATTGCACATGTCTAGTCAGAGGCATATACAGAGAGAAGAGGGACTCACATAGTGTAAAACCATAGGATTTTAACCACTTGCTTACTGGGCACATAAACCCCCTTCGTGCCCAGGCGAAATTTCAGCTTCCGGCACTGCGCCGCTTTTACTGACATTTACTGACGGTTGTGCGACGTGGCTCCCAAACAAAATTGACTTCCCTTTTTCCCCACAAATAGAGCTTTATTTTGGTGGTATTTGATCACCTCTGCGGTTTTTATTTTTTGCGCTATTAAACAAAAAAAGAGCGACAATTAAAAAAAGTATATATATTTTTTTACTTGTTGCTATAATAAATATCCCATTTTTTATTTAAATTTTTTTTTTTCTCAGTTAAGGCCGATACGTATTCTTCTACGTATTTTTGTAAAAAAAAAAAAAAAAAAACGCAATAAGCGACTGGTTTGCACAAAAGTTATAGCGCCTACAAAATAGGGGACAGAATTATGATTTTTTTTTTATTATTATTATTTTTTTACTTGTAATGGCGGCGATCTGCGATTTTTATTGGGACTGCGACATCACGGCGTTTTTGGGACCATTCACATTTATACAGCGACCAGTGCTATAAAAATGCACTAATTACTGTATAAATGTGACTGGCATTGAAGGGGTTAACACTAGGGGGTGAGGAAGGGGTTAAATGTATTCCCTGGGTGTGTTCTAACTGTGTGGGGGGAGGGGACTGACTGGGGGAGGTGTACGATGCTTTGTCCCTATGTACAAGTGACACAGATCGGTCTCCTCTCTCCCTGACAAGACGTGGAGCTCTGTGTTTACACACAGAGCTCCACGTCCCTGCTGTCACCGCCAATAGCGTGTACCCGGTGGACATCACGGCCGCCAGGCACACGCATCGGCTCCTCAGCGATGCGCCGTGCACTGTTTTTCCCCGCTGCGCGCCACCCAGTCGGGGAATTACATGACAGGACGTCCAAAGACGTCTACCTGGCACTTGAGAGTCGCGCTGTAGACGTCTTTTGTCCATAGCACGGATCTCAAGTAGTTAATAAAGTAAAAATAGGTGGCACGGCGAGAGGAATCCCACCGATGTGACCCGCTCAGATCGGTTATTAATACAGAAGGAATCCATTTGTTCATGCTCTGTTTGATCTCACTGAGATCTATCCCTCTGGTAAGGGTCAGTGTTTACTGTGGTGGAGGTGCTTCTGTTCCCACTGTGTTTGGATAGTCCGTCAATCTCTCACTGAGGCTATCACTGATCACCATCATATAGATATGATTGGACTTTTCTTACATTATTCATTTTGTATATTGATGGTATTTTCATTCACTGTTTCTTGTGCATTTCGCTGTGGTTATTCTGATCTGCCATTCCACAGTGCCTTATATCATATTGTAGCATATGGACTTTCTTTATGCTTTTGTTTGTGGCATTCACTATTTGTGTCACTTCATTCATTGTTTATTCATTGATGTTGTGTATTAACTGTTCACTGTCTAGTCACAGTACACTTCACTTAGCGCGACTCCTTTCTCCTTTATTTCTGTTTTATGTTGTATAACATTTTTGAGTCGCCGCTCACCATTCACATTTGATTATTTTGGTAAGCGCAGTATTTTTTCCACTTTCTTATATTTTTAAAGACTGGAAAACATTCTCTGTACTGAAATTAGCTGAAGTAAAATTGAAGAAAATTAAACTTTTGTCTCTTATTGAAGCGTTGCGCTGCCTGTGGATGATGCCACGTCCGCAGATGACTATGCTGCCTGGACAGACTGGGTCTAAAGAGGTACTGTATATCAATGCTTAAAACTGCATTTGAAACAGAACAGAGTTTTTATTTTAACTTAAGTTTTTTGCAATTGAAGGGCAACAGTAATTTTTAGACCCCATTCACACCTCCACGTCGTATCGCCACTGTTGTTTTGCGCAGGCACTATTGGACAGCAGCATTGTGGGTCTGGGTAGAGTGTGGGAATACAAACTTTCTCCTGCGCTTGGGAGCCCAGTCACCAAGTGGCACAACCAGAGCCTTCTAATGAAGTAGAGGATGACTAAAGTCTTGCTGCCCTCCTCAGAACAATGGGGCTTGAGGCTGAAACATATAGAAAGAAAGGGAGGGCGCACCGACCTTGTGCATTACCAATGGCAAGGTTTATTCATAATATACAGATAAAATAACTACTCACAAACAAGCTTTAAAAAATGGCTTAACAACCCTCCGGCAGTATCGAACAATGTCTCTAGATGCTTGCGAGTCTGCGACCTAAAGCAGATGACCGGGGGAACCAGACAACACCAATCACTGCTTACGCGTTGCGAGGGCGGACCCTCTTCCTCAGAGCCACAGCCTCCTTTTTTTTCTATATATTAGAGTGTTGGAATAGCAGATTTAGATGGACTTGACTAACACATTGAAGCTGAACTCCAGCTAACACTTTATAAGCAGTTACAGCAAACTTTTTTTTTACTTTTGAGATATAAGTGTTTCATATATTAACCACTTCAATACAGGGCACGTTCCCCCCTTCTTGCCCAGTCCACATTTTGAATGACAATTGGGCAGTAATGCGACGCTGTACACAAACACATTTTTTATCATTTTTTTTTCCAATAAATAGAGCTCTCTTTTGGTGGTATTTGATCACCTCTGGAATTTATATATTTTTTGCTACAAATAAAAAAAGATGTTTTGGAAAAAAATAAAGTTCTTTGTAAATAAGTAATTTTTCTCCTTCACTGATGGGCACTGATAAGGCTGCACTGACAGGCACTAATGAGGCAATACTGATTGGCACTGATGATGAGGCACTGATAAGCAGAACTGATTGGCACTGATAGGCGGCACTGATAAGCAGAACTGATTGGCACTGATAGGCGGCACTGATAGGCACTGATAGGCGGTACTGATGGGCACTCATAGGTGGCACTGATAGGCACTCATAGGTGGCATTGATGGGCACTCATAGGTGGCACTGATGGGCACTCAAAAGTGGGAATTATAAGTGGCATTGGTCTGGAGGGCACTTTATAGGCAGCATTAATGAGCACTGATGGGCGGCACTGATAGATGGCACTAATAGGCAGCACTGATTAGGAGGCACTGGCAGGCATCACTGATGGGCACAGAGTGCGATCCCTAATGGACATTGATTGGCATCCCTGGTGGGCTCTAGTGGGCTTACCTAGTGGTCATGAGTGGGCATCCCTGGTGGGCATCCTCGATGGGTCTGCACCGATAATCAATGTGCTGATTATCAGTGCAGACCCCCCCTCCCTGTCAGGAGAGCAGCCTGTCACTGCGAGTAGAGGAAAAGCTGATACACAGCTTTTCCTGTTTACACTGTGATCAGCTGTGATTGCACACAGCTGATCACATGGTAAAGAGCATATGTCATAGACTCTTTACAAGATCGGCGATCCAGACTGACACACCACACCACTGATTGCCACGCTGTGTGCCCCCGCGGGCGCACAATCACAGCTTATCCTACTGGACGTCATATGGCGCCCAGTCAGGATGACAGAACCACTTTCCAGACATCATTTTGCTATATGGCGTGCGGGAAGTGGTTAATAAAAGATTGCCATTGTAAGCATCACTCTCAGCTCTCAAACTACTACTCCGTTCTTTACAGCTTGGTCTGTTGAAGTAAGTTGGAAAAAAAAACAGACTTACGGCTGGATCACCAGTTGAAAATAAAGGAAAAAATCCTAAAAACAAAAAAAACAAACACTACATCTTAGAATTGGCAATTTAATAAATGTCCCACTTTAAGTTCAGGACTCAGTATTTCCTTTTTGATAACCATATGTTTTTGGAGCTGCTCACATTATATCACTTATATTAATCCTATCCCCATATTAAAAATAACCAGCATATACCAATTAAGCCTATTCATTATTAAAACTGGCCTGCTGCTGGCCAGTTTTACACAGCTTCAAGAAATGTGGGCTTATGCGCTTAAAGCAGAGCTCCGGCCAAAAACATCATGATATTATATACAGTGGAACCTCGGTTAACAAGCTTTTTGAAAGACAAGCAACATTTTAAAAACTATTCTGACTCGTAAGGATTCTGTCTCGCAAAACTAGCAGAATTCAAACGAATGGGGCCTGCAGTACCGTATTTGGCCTGAGGTGGAGGGGCGCAGGAGTCGAACGGAAAGGCCCGAGGACAGTTTGGCTGACCTCTGCAAACCTCGGAAAGGCTTGTGAACGGAGCCGAGGTCAGCCAAACTGCATTGCCCAGTTTACATACAGTATGTAGTGAATGGCCCACACATAGAGTTTCTATTATATTGGTGGTCAGTTGTCTACTGTACTGTACTGTGCCTTTAACACACAAGGAAAATGTCCCATTGCACTAAAACTTTTGTCTATATTGGTGGCCAGGGGACGGGCGAACGGTTCGGGCCAAGCATAAGTTGGGGCCAAACTTTTGCTGTTCGGAGGTTTGTCGAACAGCCGAACAAACGTGCAGCTCGACCATTTGTTTGGCCACCCGAACCAACCACAATGCATTGCAGCGCTGAACAGTGCATTGCAAGCCCTGTTAGGCTGAAGCAGTGAAAGCTTCAGCCAATCAGGGCACAGAGCACTGTCAGAATCATGATTGGACACTGTCTGTCATCATGACTTTATCCAATGATGGCTCATTCCTGCCCCACAGTATAAAAGTATTCTTTCAATGGCAGCCATTATCAGTGTTATTTTGGCATTGAGAGAGATAGAACAGGGCTCTGTATAGTGCTATTAGTTAGTTAGTGTACTATACTGTGCTATTTTGCTTCAATTGTCAGTGTAGAATTTGGGTTTAGTGTCAGTCTAGGGATAGTGTGAGTGTAGTTAGGAGGATCATCATTCAGCTCATATAGTTTCAGTGTAGTGTAGTTAGAACGTGTTGTAATCTTGACATCAGTGTATTGCTAGAGTAGGAACAGTTCAGATAGTGCCAGTGTAGTGACGGTTGAACATCGTCTATTTTATTGCGTTACTGCCAGTTTAATGCCATTAAAGTAAAAAAAAAGGCAGCTTGCAGGAACATTTTTTTTTTTGGGCTTTATAAATTAAATTATTGCTGCAGCAGATTCTAGACATGGTACAGATATGCCACTTTACAGATAGACTAAGGGGACACCCAGGCACTATATTGGAAGGAATTTTTAATTTTTAGGCTTTCACTTTAAAAATCAAATAATCGCTGCTCATTTTAATTTTTTTTTTTTTTTAATTGATACATGTCCCCCAGGGTATGACCCGGACCCCTATAACCATTGTATGCCCAATTACTTGCATTTAAGCCTTCAAAATGGGAACTTTGATTTTTGACGTTCAGGTCCCATTGACTTTAACAACTTCAGCCTGGACGATTTTGCTGGTCAAAGACCAGTCCACTTTTTGCGATTCTGCACTGTGTTGCTTTAAATGGGTTGTAAAGGAAAAACATTTTTTTCATAATAAGCATCATTTACCCGCAGGCATTCCTCTTTTCACTTCCTCATAGTTCGTTTTTGCTCAGAAATTGCTCTATTTCTTCTTTGTTCTGTTCACTTCCTGCTTGTCTGATTTTACTGACCACCGTGAAGGGAGACTTTACTGTGGTGGTCAGTAACGTGCTCGCCCCCTCCTGGGAACTACATCTGTGTGGCAGGACGCTCTCTACGTGTTAGAGACTTCAAGGAGGTGTGAATTACTGGGCGTGCCGCAATTCATACTGGGAAATGTAGTTCTTACATGAACGAGCGATGCAAACCAGGAAGTGAATGAGAGAACAGAAACTAGAATGCCGGAGGTGATATAGATGAAGGAATTTAATAGGTATTTACTCGTTTGTTAACAGAATCATTACACTATTCTGTCTGTCTACCTTGCAGACATTAATGTTAGGCAAAAAATGTTTTCCCTTTACAACTCCTTTAACTGACAATTGTGCGGTAATGCGACGTGGCTCACAAACAAAATGTACATCCTTTTTTCCCACAAATAGATAGGGCTTTCCTTTGGTGGTATTTGATTACCAATCTATATTTTTTACTTTTGGCTATAATAAATATCCCCAAAAAATATATAAAAAACTTTTTTGTTCCTCAGTTTAGGCCGATACGTATTCTTCTACATATTTTTGGTAAAAAATCGCAATAAGCGTTGATTTTCGCAAAAGTTATAGCAGCTACAAAAAAGGGGGTAGTTTTATGGTATTTTTATTAATATTTTTTTTTTTTTTACTAGTAATGGTGGTGATCAGCGATTTTTATCGTGACTGCGACTTTATGGCGGACACATCAGACACGTTTGACACATTTTTGGGACCATTGTCATTTTTACAGCGATCAGTGCTATAAAAATGCACTGATACTGTAAAAATGACACTGGCAGTTAAGGGGTTAACCACTAGGTGGCGCTGCAAGGGTTAAGTCAGTACTAGGGAGTGATTCTTACTGTTAGGGGGTGTGGCTACATGTGAAACGTCACTGATGACCGTTCCCAATCACGGGGAACAGCTATCAGTGACAGTGTCACTAGGCAGAATAGGGGAATGACTTGTTCTGCCTTTGCAGACTGCAATCATGGGCCGCCTGGGAACATCAAGTTCACGGGACCCACGAGCACGCTAATGAGGCACACAGAGCATGCCCGCTGGGAGGCAAATTTAAAAGGGACGTACAAGTAAGCCAATGTGCCTGCCCGTGCCATTGTGTCGACGTACATCTGCATGCGGCGGTAGGCAAGTGGTTAATGGGGTTCTACTGCCCATTTCCGATTCCCCTGCTACCATGGTCCCCCTCTGCAGGCATGGGCCCCGTACAGGAGGAGTGGTGCTACCCCCTTATCAGCAGCCTTAACACTGGTGGGCTATAGCCACCACTTCTTTTGCTGTAGTTCAAAGCCAGTGGAGAAAATGTGTGTGCCAATCAGTGTTAAGCCTTGTACACAAGATCGGACTTCCATCTGACTTTTTTGTGGATTTTGGTCTTAATGGGCGTTGGCCGTGAACTTGTTCTGCATACACACAGCAGGACTATTTCAGCCAGCTGTCATCAAATCACATGGTTTTCAGCTCTTTACCGCCACCCTTTGGGCAACTTCTGCTATTGTTGTCTGATCTTTAGCATTGGTTCTGAGCATGCGTGTTTGTAGTTTGGACTTTAGTCCTATGGACTTGTGTACACACGATCGGATTATCCTCCATCGGACATTTGTTGCAGGAAAGTTTGAGAGCATTCACAGCTAACATTTGTCCGTTCAAAAACCGAAAACATATTTCCAATGGAGCATACACACGGTCGGATTGTCCGATCAAACAAGTCCATCGGACATTTGTTGTCAAAAAGTCAGATCGTGTGTATGGGCCCTTCTTTGTACTTTGTTAAAGTGGGCCTAGCATCAAATAATTATTTACTGTCAATTGCATGCATTCTAAGTACCGTATAACTATAATATGCCCCCCATAACATGCCTCGTACACACGACCAGTTTTCCTGTCGGTGTTCACGGCGGTCTTTTTCACAGCAGTTTTCATATGGGAAACACTGCGATGGAGCATACACACAGCCGGGATTCCCAGCCAAAGCTCTCATGGCAGTTTTTCTGCCAGGAAAACCAGCCGTGTGTAGGGGGAAAAAGCTGCCGAGCAGGTTCTCGGCTTTCCCCTCGGTTTTCCCGGCGGACTTTTTACTGCCGGGAAAACCGATCGTGTGTACGGGGCATTGCTGTTTACTACCTCTCACTGGGATCAGTGTCCCCATATAAATCAAGGTTTGCAGATTTTGCACACTGCTTCCTCTCTTACTTTCTGTGGCTGCAGAGGGCAGCTGGGAGGCCACCATTGCTATTTAACATGCACCATTGCAGGAATACTCTGTTTTCTATTTTAGGCTACCCTTGACTCTTCAAGTAGCTAGTGTGAAACTAAAAGTCCCAGCTTAGTCTGTCAGTCTATGCTTGAAGTTCACAAGTATTTAAAAAGCCACAAATGACCTACGGTATGTCTGCCTTAGTCCATTATGAGAGGATAATCAGCAGTGTAAATTATTCCAGATAATCCCCAGAAAGGTGAAATGAACTCAGGACTCAGGAGCTATGCTATATTCTTTAGCTAGAACACTGTGCTGCCCCCTGGCACCTAAATATGGCCTTTCTGCAGTATCTGCACACAGTGCTCATTTTGATTTTGATTTTCCCATGAGCCAAATGAAACCTCTTGTGTCAGTTATGTGCAGACAGTTACCTTTTTAAGTAGAACTAAGCCCAGATAATATTAGATTGCAGAAGAAAAGTCCCTTTTGTTTCTGTTATAATAACACACTTCAAATGTACAATCAGAGGCAGCCAAGACCACAACAACAAATTACATTGCCATTTTCACTGCCTTTGATCCAAAAATTAGAACGCACATCCTAGTCAAAGCCTTCGTAAAGCCTTCCAAATGTTTTTATTTTAAATTTTGCTTGAATAAAGCAAGAGAGTGTTAAAACTTTCATGCGGTTTTTTATTGCTGTCTGTGACCCCACTGGGGAAATTCACCCTCTCTATTTGTGCTTGTGAGTGTGACATTAAAGTATAAGTTCACCCATTTTTCAGGGTTGAATATGTAACATGTTCCCACTCCTTCAGCCACCGCCTGCTCTTCTGCATGTAGTGACAGCAAGCGGGGGATCTTCTTCCCACTTGCTGTCACTATTTTAGAAAAGACACAACCATGCTGGGCCCTTCCTGCCTGGCCACATAATTCATTTACAGAGTTCCGTGAATGGCAAACTACAAGTACTAACAGCCTTTGTGGCTGTCAGCTTGTAGATTCAATGGGCTGCCAAGGCGCTGTTGATCGCTCTGGAAGTTCAGTCTCTCTTCCTGTCAGTGTGCATCTGCCTGCCCATACAAGGTACAAGCAGACAGATACACTGAAAAGTCTGCAGGGGTCCAGCATGGTCCCCGTGATCTGTGGATTTTACTTTACAGGCTTCAAGTAAAAAAATTATAAATGCATGTTTTTGTACCTGCAAAAGTGTGCATTTAGTTTTTTTTTTTTTTTTTTTAAAGATAAACTTTAATGAGGTCTGATGAACCAAAAAAAAAAAAAACAGATTTAAACAAATAAGGTTGCCAGTTTAAGACACATTTGACAAAAAGCAGAGGTATCATATAAACCATCTAACACAGTCCAAACTAGAAGAAAAGCAGGATGTTGTAAGCCTCAATTAGCCAGAATCCTCAAAAGGCTTCTAATTCAGCCCTGACATAAATAAGTAATAAATAATCTGTGTAAGTAATATAAATCCTAAATCTGCTTTTTTAAACTATCAGAACCAAACTCTCTATACTGTCCTCATACACGTAGCATGTTGTGTAATCTGACATGTAGATAAACCTTCTGTCTTGAAGAAGAGAAAACTGTACTGCTTTAACATTCTCTTTTATTGATAGTAGATTGACAGGAAAGGTGAAACTACAGAATAAAAACAGTAGCATTTAGAACATAAATCCATGGTACATGGCCTAAGACACAGAATTATCTGCTATACATGCAGTACATGGGGTAATACAAATGATAGTAACGAGCTATGAAAAACAAGTAACACATATAAGCTATGGTAAATGTCACACGATAGTGCTCTTACCGACTATGCTTGAAAACAGGCTAAATAGATGATGAGGCAGGAACACAGTGAGAATGTTTTTGGCTCCTGAGACACAAGATGGTGACTGCTTGATGTACAGGACAAGACTAGCAAGGACCAGGAACTACCCAGAATACACTGGGACTCCCATAATGCACAGAGAAAACAGGCTGAATAAAATACATGAACTGGTCAGTAGATGGTGCTGTTACCACACAATTTAAAGTACATGAATTACAAGACAGGTAAAAAGAATGCAATGTCAACTAATAAACACACAAACAACTGGATCTATATCTAGGGACAGAACACTCTCTTTATATTTCATAATTCCTGCTGCGATGGAGTTACCTTCATAAAAAGTGGTTCCCCTAATGTATGGGAAGATGCTAACTAGGTAGACAACAAACCTATATTACAAGTTTCAGGATCTCATTAGATCTCTTGATATACATATAATTTGTTCTCTAATTGTCAGGAACGGCATGCCAGTAAATGAGATGGCTCCTCCCCTTCTGTGCACTTTCACAGGCTAATACATGTTCCTTCTCATGCCCGCATGCGCATGGGAAGAATGGTGCGTGTACCCCAACATGCACATCAGCGTGCTCACGTGCATTTGTGACAGATGTTGGCAGCAGACATGCTATTTAAACTGTGCCTGTGCTCAGGATCAATGCTGCTTTGTCTTTAGCCTCCATTTTGAGTTATTGTGATCCTTTAACTTGATTCCAGTTACTGGCCCGGCTGGATCCTGCTGATCTACAGTCTGCTACCACCAACCGTCTCATCGGCCCGCTGTTGGCAGTACCAGTCTACTTCAGTCGGTTGCCTGCCAGTCTGCCTGCTATACTGAAGGCCCCTTGACCTTCCCAGCTTGGACACCTACTCTACTGGAATCGTGCCACTCTGCACTCCTCCGCCTTCTCTACCCAGAGTCAGAGGTTTAAGAGAGGCCTTCCTAATCATGTCAGGCTCCTCTACCAGGTACGTGATATTAACCACTTAAGACCCAGACCAAAATGCAGGTAAAGGACCTTGCCCCTTTTTGCGTCGTGCGACGTGGCTCCCAAACAAAATTGGCGTCTTTTTTTCCCCACAAATAGAGCTTTCTTTTGGTGGTATTTGATCACCTCTGCGGTTTTTATTTTTTGCGCTATAAACAAAAATAGAGCGACAATTTTAAAAAAAATGCAATATTTTTTACTTTTTGCTATAATAAATATCCCCCAAAAATATATAAAAAAACTTTTTTTTTCCTCAGTTTAGGCCGATACGTATTCTTCTACATATTTTTGGTAAAAAAAATCGCAATAAGCGTTTATCGGTTGGTTTTCGCAAAATTTATAGCGTTTACAAAATAAGGGATAGTTTTATTGCATTTTTATAAAAAAAAATTTTTTACTACTAATAGCGGCGATCAGCGATTTTTTTCATGACTGCGACATTATGGCGGACACTTCCGACAATTTTGACACATTTTTGGGACAATTGTCATTTTCACAGCAAAAAATGCATTTAAATTGCATTGTTTACTGTGGAAATTACAGTTGCAGTTTGGGAGTTAACCACAGGGGGCGCTGTGACTTTGAGTGTTCCCTGTGTGTGTGTTTACAACTGTAGGGGGGTGTGGCTGTAGGTGTGACGTCATCGATGGCGTCCCCCTATAACAGGGATGACGCGATCGATGCTGCGGCCACAGAGAAGCACGGGGAAGCCGTGTTTACACACGGCTCTCCCCGTTCTTCAGCTCCAGGGACGGATCGCAGCACTGCAGTGGCGATCAGGTCCACGAGTCCCGCGGTCCCGGTCCTGGAGCTTCAGACTGGGTCACGGGCGCGCGCCGCGGGCGCGCGCCCGTGACCCACGGCTGGGTACTAAAATCAACGTATATATACATTGATGTGCCCAGCCGTGCCATTCTGCCGACGTATATGTGCAGGAGGCAGTCCTTAAGTGGTTAATGAATCATGATTTATTTCTGTGCAATAATAGGTTAGTTGTCAGATTGGGAAACCTTGTCAGACGGAAATATAGATGTATTTAGGATGACTGCCATTAAGGGTTTGTCTGCAAAATCATTATAAAACACTTCAACCCCCCTCCAGCACACCACTCAACCTCTTTGATTATTTGCATTTTCTCAGTACGAGCCCTCTCAAAAGACCAGAAAAGATTGTTACATTTGTAGTTCCGAGGTCATGTTTACAATCAAAACTATGAAAGAATGCTAAAAGCTATTTATCCGGTGACTCTGCAATATCATATTGGACTTGTTCTATAAGAACTGGACCCTGATTGCAACCACAGACCAGTCTAACTTTGCTAAGTAATTTTCATATTTAATTCTTTCTGTTTTGCTGTTGTTTATTGTCTGTTTTTTATATGTTTTCTATAAATATTTGAATGCCTTTCTTTCTTTTTATTTAAATATTTAAAAATAAATAACCTTTTTACCTCAGTAGCTCTTTAGGCAGCCACCATGTTAGAAACTCTGTTACATTCCTGTATGTGTGTGGCAGTGAGAGATACAGATATTTTTTTTAGAAAAAAAAAACATGTTAGACATACATAAGACAGACCATGTTAATATGGCAATTACAGTGTATTGGGCTAGAGTTCTTTCCATAACAATGCAATTTTAATACGTTTTATGTATAAAAATACCAAGTCACAGGGGAAGATTACTATAAGTTAGATGTGAGAGAAAAATAAGTTGTACACCAGACAAAGATATAATAAAATCTACCCTGGAAAAAAAGAAAACAAAGAAAAAACCTCAAAACAGAAAAAAGATAGACAATTCCATTTCCAAAAGTGCGTATCCTCAGGACTTTATTGTGCTCTTTGTATATTGAAAATAATAAATCAGTTGTTCGATTTCACCTCTATCATAGGTATCTTTAATAAAGTTTCCATCTTCTGTGCGTGTTTTTTCGCATTAAATTTTCCAATTTTTCACAGAGAAATAATTGTTTAAGATCCTTCTTTACACTCTGTATGGATAAATAGCGGGATATGATTCAATCCCACATGATCCCCCCACATGGCTCTGAGAAAAAGAGTACTGTCCTTGAAACATGTAAGCCATTTGGATCTTGCATGAGGTCTTCCCAAGCCCAGGAGCGAATGGAGTGGACAAGTTGTATTATTCTGATATGCTTTCCCAGTCTTGGTTTGTTTAGAGTAGATATAATTATATTGTTTTGAATAAATCGTTTTAGCGATAATGTGCTAGGCTGGTGTGCCTTTTTTTATTGTGTTTTTTCATTTGACTTTGGGGACATCCCCAGTCCAGAGAGGGCTGCAAGGTGCTGTGCAACAAGTTTTAACGTCAGACCACCACACTCATGAGCAGGAGGTGTTATGTTTAATCCACATGATATAATGCCTAGCTTTTAGTAGACAAACACTTTACCACCCTGAAACCCAAGCCATGTTTTAGAGATGTTATAGATGCAGCATTGCTGAAGAGTAAATGTAGTGGGGCATTCCCTGGAGTCTAAAGCCTCGTACACACGATCAGTCCATCCCATGAGAACGGTCTGAAGGACAGCTGTCATCGGTTAACCGATAAAGCTGACTGATGGTCTGATGTGCCTACACACCATCAGTTAAAAAAATGATCATGTTAGAACGCGGTGACGTAAAACACAACGACGTGCTGAAAAAAATTAAGTTCAATGCTTCCAAGCATGCCTCGACTTGATTCTGAGCATGCATGGATTTTTAACCGATGGTCGTGCCTACTAACAATCGGTTTTGACCTATCGGTTAGGAATCCATCTGTTAAATTTAAAACAAGTTGGCTTTTTTTTAACCGATGGTTAAATAACCTATGGGGCCCACACACGATTGGTTTTGACCGATGAAAACGGTCCATCAGACCGCTGTCCTCTGGTTAACCTATCGTGTATACGAGGCCTCAGCATGGACATTTCTTATGTGGCATAGGTTCTGGGTCCAAAAGTTAGCTACAAGAGGACATGTTCATTGGCAGTAAGCTATAGTGGATCGAGCATGATCACATTTTGGGCAACAAGAGGAGGTTGCACTGAGCTGGTTAATACAAAGAAGGGAAAGCGCAATCCTATGTTTAAATTGAGTCTTTCGCCAAGTTTCATTGATGAGCACTTTTCTGATTTTGTTATATCCCTGTTTGAAGCTTCTCCTCAAGATCAGAAGTGGGAACATTTATGTCCATTCCTTGAAACTTGCTGTCTTTAGAGTTTTTGTAAATTACAGTATACAGTATGCAATTTTTCTATGTTTTGGAAAGCCATTTACCGTAATAAGTTATTATTTTTCAAGCAATTTTTTTTCCCCAGTTGTTTACTTTTAATGTTTAAAATTTAAAAAAAATGTTCAGTTTATACCAGATCTATGAAGGAATTGTGTTGATTTTTTCAAAACGTTAATTGTACAGAATATCGGCACTCGATATCGGCCTGAAAGGTGACCGAAAAATCAGTGTCAGTATCGGCCCTGAAAAAAACTATTTTGGTCGACCCCTGGTATCTAAACCCATATCCTACTGTACAAGAATTTTAAACTATGAGTATGTTACTTTTTATCTTTAACCACTTAAGGACCGCCTCCTGCACATATATGTCGGCAAAATGGCACGGCTGGGCACATCAACGTATATATATGTTGGTTTTAGTACCCAGCCGTGTGTCACGGGCGCGCGCCTGCGGCGCGCTCCCGTGACCCGGTCCAAAGCTCCAGGCCCGGGACCGCGGGACTCGCGGACCCGATCGCTGCTGCAGTGCGGCGATCCGTCCCTGGAGCTGAAGAACGGGGAGAGCCGTGTGTAAACACGGCTTCTCCGTGCTTCACTGTGGCCGCAGCATCGATCACGTCATCCCTGTTATAGGGGGACGCAATCGATGATGTCACACCTACAGCCACACCCCCCTACAGTTGTAAACACACACAGGGAACACTCAAAGTCACAGCGCCCCCTTGTGGTTAACTCTCAAACTGCAACTGTCATTTTCACAGTAAACAATGCAATTTAAATGCATTTTTTGCTGTGAAAATGACAATTGTCCCAAAAATGTGTCAAAATTGTCCGAAGTGTCCGCCATAATGTCGCAGTCATGAAAAAAAACGCTGATCACCGCTATTAGTAGTAAAAAAAAAAAAATTATAAAAATGCAATAAAACTATCCCTTATTTTGTAAACGCTATACATTTTGCGAAAACCAAATCGATAAACGCTTATTGCGATTTTTTTTAACAAAAATAGGTCGTAGAATACGTATCGGCCTAAACTGAGGAAAAAAAATGTTTTTTTATATATTTTTGGGGGATATTTATTATAGCAAAAAGTAAAAAATATTGCATTTTTTTCAAAATTGTCGCTCTATTTTTGTTAATAGCGCAAAAAATAAAAACCGCAGAGGTGATCAAATACCACCAAAAGAAAGCTCTATTTGTGGGGAAAAAAGCACGCCAATTTTGTTTGGGAGCCAGGTCGCACGACCGCGCAATTGTCAGTTAAAACGACGCAGTGCCGAATCGCAAAAAGGGGCAAGGTCCTTTACCTGCATTTTGGTCCGGGTCTTAAGTGGTTAAGAATTAAAAAAGATATGCTATACTATGGCACTGCTGTCTGTTCTGTGCTTTGATATCTTTTATTTTATTTATAGCTCCTTTCTCCTTTTATAAGAGCAGCAAGGCAATCCAACTGGACATCTCTTCTTTCATAAACTGATTCAACTTTATGTGCCTTATGCTGTGGAGAATCTGGTATTGTACTGATTATCCTTTGGATCAACTGTGGGTATAGGATTGTGTATATACTGTATATACTTATAGTTACACGTCCTGTATTATGTGTGTGTGAATCAATACTAGTTGCAATATCCTTTATTACATTTTTTTAAATAATTTTTGCAGCAATATTGGTGAGATAGGTCTGTATGACCCTGGTTGAGAATAGATTTATATGTGTCTCCTTGCCAGTATGCAAGCATGAATCTCCATTCCACATGATGTTATAAAGGGAATCCAGGGTATCAGTGATGTCCTTCTTCAAAATCTTATACAATTCTGAAGTCAAGAAAGTAAATAGTTGTGTGCTCTCGCGCTCCCACTGTCCCTACACGCTACTTGGACCAGTTGTTTTTTGGATTTGTTTGAATTTGGATTTTTTATTTTTTTACACTGTTGGAGTTGTGGAGCTTTTTAAGATTTTATTAAAAATCCCTGTTGGATTTACACTTAGGGCCAGATTCACGAACACTTGCGCTGGAGTATTTGGATATGCGCCGCGTAACTGTGATGATGCGCCGTCGTTTCTATGTGCCCGTACCCACCAAACTAGATGCGCCCAATAACGGGTCATTTGCGACCGGCGGAACGTTCCGACGCCAGAGTATCGTCAGCGTTTATTTTCGCTGAGCGCATCAGTCGCGCCCATTGATTTCCCCTGCAAATATGCAAATGAGGGAGATTTCCCAATTCACAAACGGATTAGCACCATACGCTGGCTACATGCGCCGCGCGTATCTGGTCCGTCCGGCGCAAAGTTATTTCTACAAAAGGCTGCTTTATCTTTACTCCAGACGGTCACAGGTCAGCAGGAGAGCAGCTACAGCAGCGTTACCGACGATAGGAGCTTGCTGAACAACAACACTTGCAAGGAGGACAACACCTCTGTGTGCCAACATGCCAGGGGCAATTGTGGTCCTAGAACTACTGATGGGTCCCCTGGAACCAAGAAGGCGGCCACGTGAGAGGATATACCGCACTCGTATGAACCTCTTTGGCATGGGGGATGAGGAGGTGTATCGCCTCTTCAGATTCAGCCCAGATGCAATACTTGAACTAACCACAACCCTGCAGGATGACATCACCAGCCCAACACACCGCTCACAAGCAGTGCAGCCACTGGTGAAGGTCCTGGCAACACTCCATTTCCTTGCAAGTGGATCATTCCAGCGTACAAGTGGAGTGGTGGCTGGGATGTCACAATCCTCCATAAGCAGATGTGTGCACCAGGTTGTCCCTGCAATCCTCAGACGCATGTCCAACCAGTTCATCAGACCCACCACTGAGGAGCTGCGGCAGAAGGCAATGACAGATTTCTACAGCATTGCCAGATTCCCACGCACTGTGGGGGCCATTGATTGCACACATGTGGCCCTACAGCCCCCCAGTGCCACAGAGCACATATACCGCAATCGGAAGCATTGGCATTCCATCAACGTACAGGTGATAGCTGATGCCCAACGCCTCATATGGCACGTCCGTGCCAAACACCCCGGGTCCAGCCATGACAGCTTCATATACCGTCAGAGCCCCATCCCAGCAGAATTTAACCAGAACATGTATGGGGACAGCTGGCTGGTTGGTGAGTGACATGGGAGTCAGGCATGACTATCCCCTCCCGTGATGCACAACAGAAATCGCACATGCATGACTAACATTCTCCTGTCTTTTCCCTTCCAGGTGACTCTGCATATGCACTGGGACCCCATCTAATGACTCCTTTCCGGAACCCCCAAACCAGAGGAGAGAGAAAATACAATGAAGCACACATCAAAACCCGTGCAGTGGTGGAGCAAACATTTGGGCTCTGAAGTCCCGTTTCCGATGCCTGGATAAGTCTGGGGGGGCCCTATTGTATTCCCCTACCTTCGTGTGTCAGATCATCGGTGCATGTTGCATACTACATAACTTTGCTATGAAAAAAGGCCTGCATATTGACATACGTGATGACCTGACCCCCGACCCACACAGTCCCCACCTGCCAGAGGACACCCAGTCTGCTGATGGAAGAGCAGTCAGGAGGGTCCTCGCCGTAGGCATCTTTGGACACTAAACCAAAACATTAATAACACAGACAGTGCACGCGTGTACACCACTGATGTCCCTAGATCACACACACCACATGCACATCGCATTGGATTAGCCCAAGTCCAGCATGTAGGAGTTGGGAGCAGTAACGCCAGCGTCAAGGCCCCAATGATGTCACTGTCCATTCACACACATTTCACTCGTCATTCATTCAGCCGTGGGGTTAACTTCACCACCACGGCCGAGGGTGACACCCCTTACTGGCAGGAGTGCCACCCTCTCACATTCACACACCATTCACACTGTCCCCTGCACTCCTGACCGTGTGCAGTACAAAAATAAATTAATAATATCATATCCTGATAATTAAAAGAAACAAAATCTCATAACCTGAGAAAAAGAAAAAATAAACTCATGACCTGAGTATGTCCCAAACAAAAATATAAAACAAGAAAAAAAAAAAAGACCTCATCGGGGATGCCGGGGGCTTCTTCTGGGGGCCCCTCTCTGACTCCGCAGCTGCCTGGATGGAGTGGGTGGGGGTGGGGGGGCATCTGGAGGTGGCTGATCCCCAGGTGGGCCACTCCTGGCAGGTGTGGCCTGCGTGCCCTCCAAGGCCCTGGCTATCCGTCCAAGGTAGGAGTTGGTCTGGGCCTGCATCCGGAGCTGACGGGTGACCTGATAATGCTGGGCCCGCCGACTCAGCCTCCCCTGGTCCCGGATGGCAGCACTGTTGGCCTGGACGGCTGCAGTAAGGTGCCGAATATCCCCCTGCACCTCCCCCAAAGTGGTGACCACTGCAGCGCAGTTGCAGCTGACATCCTGCACTGCGTTGCTGAGGTTGGCAACGGAGCCCAGGCTGTCAGACACTTTCTCCAAGTGCACCGCTATGGCCCCCATCTGTTCCGTCTGCCTGGCGTGATCCCTCGCCAACTGGTCCTGTACACCATCAGACACCCCCCTGGTCTTCTGGGTCGCCTTCCTGGGGCCAGAAGATGGTTGTCCTCGGGTGGAAGGAGTCGCCCTTGAGGGGCTTCCAAGGATGGGGGAGGGGACGACAGACGGCCCAGGAGAAGGGGAGGAGACAGACAACACTAAGGTAAAGTCCTGCTCTGCCACAGCAGGATCCTCTACAACCACCTCGGCAGGTGTGGTGTGGCCACTCTCCTCCTCCACAACCTCTTCACCACCCAGTGGCTCGGGCACACGATGGCGTGGGGAGGATGGGGTGGAATGCACGCTGACAGATGATGGCCCAGCTCCGTCATCTGTGGATGACACAAAGCAGACACATGTTGGTGGTCCCACACACTTGGCACATGTACCCTCCCCCCCCCCAAATGCAAAACAACAAATAGGGGATTATAAAACACTTACCTGTCCTTGTGCCTTCCTCCACGGAGTCATAGCCTGCGACCCCCTCCACCTGCTCCCTCTCCAGGCAGCGAGCAACCACCTCCTCCTCTGCGGTTAGGGTGACAGGACATGGGGGACCACCACCTGTGCCCCTCTCATACCTCCTGATGGAGGCCACCTTGTCCCTCACCTTGCGCCAGGTCATTAATTTTTTTTTGTATGTCCCCAGCAGTCCGGGTGGAGTACCCCAGGACATTGACCCTGGCAGCAATGGACTCCAGGATGCCCTGCTTCCTCTCCCGGCTGGTCTTCCGGCTTTTTTTGCCATGGAGAAAATCATTATCCGTCTCCATTGCCGAAATGATCACTGAGACCTCCTGTGCATTAAAATTCAGGTTCCTCCTCTCTCTGGGGGTAGCGGGAGCAGCCATCACCAAACAAAAGTATCTTCCCTGGGGTGGGGGGAAGCGGAAATACTTTTGCGCCGGAATGGCGTTTCCGCCATCGCTTTTAAGCGCCCAGCGGAACGCATTGCGCTGACGTTTCCCAGGAAGTGGTGCCGACGGAAGTTGTGAGCATGCGCACAAGGGGGGCGAGTGGAGCCGCACTCACTGCGCATGCTCCGTGGATGATGCGCTGAACGTAAGCCTCTGCGCTGGGCTCCGCCCATCATTTACATATGATCACACCCACTTCCACTTGCGTCGGGTTACGCCAGCGCATTATCGTTACTCTGGCGCAAGTTTACGCGCAACTGCTATGTGAATTACAGGACTTGCGCTGAAAGGGTCTTCAGAGTAACGTAAATGAGAAGCGTTACTCCAGAGGAAAGATACTCTCATCTACCTGAATCTGGCCCTATGTGGAGGATTTTTCCTTTTTTCACATATACCTGGATAAGCTCTTCTGGTTTGGATATCTGATCCCACCATATTGGGTCTGTGCTTTGGAGTCACTAATTCTTGAGGAGGCGCTGTTGGAAGAGAGAGGAGATACTCTGCGGTTCTCTCGGGTCCCCATTTGGGACATAAGCGCAAGCGATCCACCACTGTAGGGTGAGTTGGATCCATATTGGAGGTTAATGCCCTGTACACACGATCGGTCAAACCGATGAGAGTAGTCTGATGGATTTTTCCATCAGTTAACCGATGAAGCTGACTGATGGTCAGTCGTGCCTACACACCTCAAGTTCTCGACAGGCATCTCCCCCCAGGTGCTTGGGATCATCATCCCGGAGACGTGTTCTGCCATCATGTCTTTAATGTATGCTAATGTCTTGTATTTCTTGCATCATTCCCTAATTACCAAGATTGTAATATGCTGTGAATGTCCCATTTGTCCCCATGCATGTTGTAAGCTTTGAATGATCCTTTTTTGGCCTACATGCATATTTCCCTTCACTAAACTCTCCAGCATGCTATCCTAGGCCCAAACACACCTAGCCTAGTCTGTTTCCCCACTTTTGTTTTTGGCTGCTTCATTGTAGTTCTGCCCCCCCCCCCCCTTAAAATGTGTCCCAATGTTTTGGTTCTTATTCCATTTTGGCAGAGTGCTAGAGGTTGTTTTTTTTCTGAGCCCAAACTTAGCTAGAACCCCACCCCCCTTAAAATGTTTAATGGCCCATCAGAGGGATGAGGAGTCTGATAAGTGGGCCTATTTTTTTAATCTTAATTTCTCTTTATTGTTTTCCAATATTTAAACAATTACGTGTTTTCTTACAAATAATCAAGAAATATATAATGCAAGTGTATAAATATGTAGATACAAACATTAAAATTATGTGCATACAGTAAATTAACATACCCCGACCCTCCCACCCGCTTTCCCACCCACCTACCCACCCTCTACTGCTCCCCCCCACCCCTCCCCCCATGTGCCTAATTTTACTTTATCCCAAATAGGAGCAAATATCTTAGTCTGAGTTATCCTTAGTACGTTGAATATAGGAAGAGGAGGCAAAAAAGAAAAAAGAAAGGAGTAAAATCACATAAACAACTAAATCAAAACCACATCCTAAAAAAAAAGCCAAAATCTAATCCTCCTTGTTCTTGGTTTCTAATTGTTAGAGGGTTTCCATCCTCTAGGGTTGGGGGGATTCAGGGCCGCGTAAGAAGGCTGCCTCTACAAAGGGAAGCCCATTTCCCTCAACCAGGGCCCCCACACTCTTTCGAACCTTTTATAATTCCCTTGGTTAATAAAAGCCACCCTCTCGCTCCAGATCAGAGTATTGATAGTTTCAGCCCAATTCTCAACAGAAGGGGGAGCATGCGCTTGCCATCTCTGTGCTATTATCTTACGCGCCTGAAATAGGCATCTCAACACGCCTTCCAGGGCTCCTGGTGGAACTCTGTGGTCCTCCATACACCCTAAGAGGCAGGTTCTGGCCTCTGGCTCTAAGGAGGTCTTAAAAATGTTGTTGAGCTTGTTTATAACTTCTGTCCAATACCTGAAGAGCTTAGGGCATCTCCAGAACATGTGAATAAGATCCCCTAAATAAGAAGCCTTTCGCAATATTAATTTGGGTTATTTTGATGAGAACTGGAGTTTGAGCCCTAACTGTCGGTTGGGTCCTAAACTGGGTCTGGATGGCGTGCCCAATCTAAAATATTTATAGAACGTTTTATTTGGTATGTTAAATTTGTGTCTCAAATGTTTTCATGAGGTTGCCCTTATACAGATGGAATAACCGTGTGATTCCCTGTCTCTCCCAGATTTTAGATTTTTCTATACCCTCGACTTCTGTTAAGTTTTTATTGTTCCAGAGGGGGGCAAATTCACTTTCCCCGGTGTATCCCAACAGGGCCTTCGTTGTCTGCCACACTTTGCTAATTAGGTTTATGGTCGGGCATTTGTGAGCAAATGAGTTTGCCTCCAGGGCTTCTACCAATATTTTATGTGGGGCCCCTGATAGCATTAATCTGAAACTATCCATGCTTAAATCTTGAGTTCCACAGCCTGCGATGTGTTGTAGCTGGGACGCAAAAAAAAAAATATTCTCGGGTGTGGGACCGCCATCCCTCCCTCCTTTACTGGGAGCTGCATAGTCTGCAACCCAATTCTGGCCTGGCCTCCTTTCCACATTAGTTCCCGAAATAGTGTTTCCATTCTTTTGCACCATATTTGGTTTACCCAAATTGGGGAATTGTGGAGTACGTATAATATCTGAGGGAGCCAGATATTTTTTATTAGGTTACATCCCCCAGCTACAGAGAGAGTGAGGCGGTTCCAGGTATCTTTTTTTTGCTTCAGTTTTAATAGTAATGGAGCTATGTTTTTGCTAATGTACTCCTTAACATCGCGAGTAATCCAGACCCCCAGGTATTTTAATTTTGTGGGAATTTTCAGCTGGGGCATTTCAGCTAACGTCTGGTCGCATAGTGGGTCTATTGAAAGCAGACCCGACTTATCCCAGTTAATGGTCAATCCTGAGAACCCACCAAACTCCCTGACCATTTGGACCACTGGAGCCAATGAGTTATCTACATCTCCTATAAAAAAAACCTGTATATCTTCCTTAAGCCTAGTTTTAATAGCTAAAGGTTCCATGGCAAGTGCAAACAGAAATAGATCTGAGACTTTGCCATTTATTTAAATTTTTGCTGGTGGTTCGTTGTATAAAAGTTTAACCCACTTAATAAAGGATGGGCCGAATCCAAAGCTTTTTAGTACCTTCCATAATTAGCACAAGGTTACAGCGCTCCGAGTGTCTATTTAAATCGATCAACAATAAAAATTAGAAATAAATCTATATATATATAAAAAAATTAGATCAAATTGAAGTAAGATATATACAAGAAAAATACGTAAAAATAGTCTTAAAAGAGTCCGTCAGATATGAGTCCAAAGAACTTGGCCGTGAAGGTATCAGGTGTGAGAGTGATTGCAGAAGCCCAGGGCTGCTCTCTCCAAGAGCGAAGTCAGCTCAAACCATAAACAAGAAAAAAAAACAAGAACAGAAAGCGCCGCTGAGTGATCTGTATTTGATAGTAACAACAATAAGTATCCAACACTTGCATCTAGAAACACATTGATGTAGTCTGGGGCGCTGGTGTAAGATCTTCAGTGGAGTCCGGGAACCAGGATGGAAGCTGGAGGAGCCGTCAGTGTATGTAAATCAGCTGCTCATTGCCGGGGGGGAGTCGACTTCCACCTCCGTGTATAGGCGTTGCTGGGCTGTCAGCTCGTCCGCTGGTCCGTGACGTCACTGAGACGGTGGCCGAGAAGGGACACAACGCGTTTCAGAGCGTGGGCTGGTTGAATGAGAGACCTGCGCGCTCCTTTGTCAAGTGTAGTCTACTACTACTACTACTCTGAAACGCGTTGTGTCCCTTCTCGGCCACCGACTCCAGGCTGTCAAATGCCTTAGCGTCATCCAGGGCCAGCAGTGCTCTAGGGCCCTCATTGTCAGTGGGGATCTGGATGTTTAAGAAGACCCTTCTTCTGTTGATGCTTGTTGACCTGTTTGGAATGAACCCTGACTGATCAGGATTGATAAGGCTCTCAATACACCCGTTAAAAAGAGTTGCCAAGACTTTAGCAAGGATTTTTACGTCCGTACAAAGCAATGAGATTGGGCGATAGGAAGAGGGATCTAGTTGATCTTTTCCCTCTTTATGGATTACAATGACCGTTGCCTCCATCATGGAGGAAGGAAGATGCCCCTCGGAAAAGGCGCATTTCAATGTCTGCAGCAATTCTGGTAGCAATATGCCACCGTATCGCTTATAGATCTATTATTGGGAGCCCGTCAGTGCCTGGTGATTTGTGGCTGGACATCACCGCCACAGCGAGCTGTAATTCTTCCAGTGTGACAGGGGATTCCAATTTTTTTTTATCATTTTCTGACAAAGTTGGAACCAGAATTCCCTGAAAAAAAGCTTCCATGCCTTCATTTTCTCCCCTGGATTTATAGAGGGATTTGTAGAAGTCATGGAACGTGTGTCTTATCTTCCTTCCTACAGTTAAAATTTCACCTGTTGGAACCCTAATTGCCGCAATATTGGAAGAAGGGGTGTTGGTACCAACCAGCAGAGACAACACCCGCCCCACTTTCTCCCTTTCACCGAATTGAGTTCTAGTACCTTCCATAGGTATGGCCACTCCAGGCTGTCAAATGCCTTAGCGGCATCCAGGGCCAGCAGTGCTCTAGGGCCCTCATTGTCAGTGAGGATCTGGATGTTTAAGAAAACCCTTCTTATGTTGATGCTTGTTGACCTGTTTGGAATGAACCCTGACTGATCAGGATTGATAAGGCTCTCAATACACCCGTTTAAAGAGTTGCCAAGACTTTAGCAAGGATTTTTACGTCCGTACAAAGCAATGAGATTGGGCGATAGGAAGAGGGATCTAGTTGATCTTTTCCCTCTTTATGGGTTACAATGACCGTTGCCTCCATCATGGAGGAAGGAAGATGCCCCTCGGAAAAGGCGCATTTCAATGTCTGCAGCAATTCTGGTAGCAATATGCCACCGTATCGCTTATAGATCTCTATTGGGAGCCCGTCAGTGCCTGGTTATTTGTGGCTGGACATCCCCGCCACAGCGAGCTGTAATTCTTCCAGTGTGACAGGGGATTCCAATTTTTTTTTATCATTTTCTGACAAAGTTGGAACCAGAATTCCCTGAAAAAAAGCTTCCATGCCTTCATTTTCTCCCCTGGATTTATAGAGGGATTTGTAGAAGTCATGGAACGTGTGTCTTATCTCCCTTCCTACAGTTGAAATTTCACCTGTTGGAACCCTCGCCCCACTTTCTCCCTTTCACCGAATTGAGTTTGTCTCTGGAAGATTTGGCGATTCTCTGCCTTTCTCATAATAGCCGTTCTATAGACCTTCTGTTTATCAAGCCATTCTCTTTGCCTGTTTAAAGACGGGTCCTAAATATATCGTTGTTCGGCTACTATCACAACGCTTCTAACATCTACTTCCCACACCCTGGATTCCCTTTGTAACCTTGCCACTTTCTGAATCAGCAAGCCCCTTAGGTAGGCCTTCAACGAGTCCCAGACCACTCCAGCCTCTGCCGAGCCTGTATTCATTTGGACATACTCCTTTAAGCTGTTCAATAATTCTTGTGGTTCGCCAAGCAACTCAAGCTAATATGGGCTAATTTTCCACTCTCTTGGGGGGGTTCTCTCGCTTTTCCTGATTACTAGTTCTAGTGGTGAGTGGTCTGAAACCCCTCTTGGGCTATACTCTTCCTTCGCCATGCCCAAAGCCATATCGATTCTGGACAAGGTAGTATGGGAGCTAAAGAGACAAGAGTACTATCGAGTCTGTGGGTGGTGGATGCGCCAGATATCCCTTAGCCCTGTCTCCTCCATAAACTGGGCCAAACGGCCCCCTCGTTCTATATTTGGTTCAAATCTCGGGGGAACTCTATCGTAAACTCTGTCAAGCACTTTATTGTAGTCGCCCACTGCTATCAGGGGAATGCCCGTTTTATCCAACATAAATTTGACTAGCTTCTGTAAAACAGCGAAGTTAAAGGGGGGGGGGATATATATATTGGCTAGTACATAAGGCCTGTTCTCAATACAGCAGGACAAAAATATATACCGTCCCTGCTCATCTATCCAACTATTTTCATAGGTAAATGACACCACTTTCCCCACCAGTATGCTCACCCCCCCTTGAATATGAGGAGTGTACAGAGTGGTAACGAAACGGGAATTTCCGTGGGCACAGCTGGGCTATTGTATCCCTGGTTAGGTGTGTCTCCTGTAGGCAGAGTATTCCCGGTCCCCGATCCATTGATGCCAGAACCAATGCTCTCTTAATGGGGTTCCCCAGCCCTCGTACATTCCATGATCTAATCCTCCAAGCCGTGAACAATATATATTAAGGAATAAACGAAAATAAACAATAACATGAAATAACCCTTCTCCCTCTCTTCCAGCTGCTTGCCCAGACTAAGACCCCTCCCATTACTTGTGATACTTGAGATGCTTGAGATAACTCCCTGCCCCAAATTTGAATAGCTTGAAGAGTAGTGATCTAGGGCGCCCCCTGCCTGTGGAGGTTTGAAAGGTACCCTGAGGGCTCTCTCAATGGAAAAAAAAGAGTGAAAAGGTGGCAGGGCCAAAGATTTCCCTGAGCCAACCCTCCATAAATGATACAGTGTTAGGCCCCTCACTTGTTCCGGGAGACCGATCACTCGAACGTTGTTCCTTCGGAGTCAATTTTCAATTTCATCTAATTTGGCTGTTTGATGGTGCGTTTTTTCCTGAAGCCCCCTAAGTTCATTTTCAAGTGGATATAGGGTGTCCTGGACAGTGCTTATTCGCTTTTCCAGGGTGGTTACCCTTTCAGCGGTTTTGCACATATCCTGATGTATTGACACAAGCTCATCTTTCAGGCTCTTTAACTGGCTGTCAAAGCCCACCATAAATCCTTTACAGTCATTAACAGCACGCAAAACCTCTTTCAATGGAGGCTCTTCTATCAGTTCAGGTCCGGTTACAGTAGCAAGATCAGGTGACACAAGCGTGGCCAATACAGGTACAGTTCCATGTGTCTCCCCCCGATCCCTTTGGTAATCGGGGCTTTAGTTAGGTTGGCTGGATTGGTTGGTTTAGAAACCACCGACCCCTGGCTCTTCCTGGCAGCCGAGGACCCCGAGGGACCCTTGGACTGAGTAGCTGATGGTGATAGACCCCCTTTTATAGGTGATTGAGATGTAGTCTGGGAGGGGTGGGCAAAACGCTCATCAGAGAACCTTACTGGCCTGGACACTGGCTGTACTTGCTTGGCCCCCCGAACTGCTCGAGAGTCCCGTGATAGATACGTGGAGTACTTCACGGGTAGGGGGGCCATTGCTATGCCAGACCATATTACTTATTAAAAAAAAAAAGATCGAGGCGCATGTCCCATCTGGAGGAGGAGTGTCTGCAGGTCATTAGGGAGGCAGCTTATATAATGAGGGTCCCCCCTTAACCCTGTTGAGGGCTACAGCACCTACCTTGCTGACCAGCTGCAAAAAATGGATGAGCGACAACAGACCCTGGCAGAGGATATTTTTGCATCTGTGATTCAGAGGGGAAGAAGGGGCCTGCTGACTGAGACCACACAACTCAGTGACCCGGCCCAGTCTCCTCCTCCTCCTGCTGCCACATTCTCACCACATGCAAGGGGCCGGTGGAGAGAGCTGTGGAGGGAAGGCTTTAAAGGAAGACCAGAAAGTGATTCCCTGGCTTCAAGCTGATCTGCCATAAAATGGAGGTTGTTGTAGTACCACAACTTGGGGTCATGTATGACATCTGCTGCTACTTCTGATTTCTGGGATTTGGGGACCACATTGTGATCCAAATTAGAGGGACTCCTCATGTTATTGATTTTGTTGTTTATCATGGTGGAATGTGCCTTTGGGGTCCAAAGTCTGCATATATTTGAAGTGTCTGGCTCTAATTGGTGCTTAAAAAAAAACAGCCCCCCCGCATTGGAATCCATGCGTTGGTGTTCTGAAAGGGACAGGACGCATGGATAGGTGACTAAAATTTCACTTTAACCAGAAAGTTCTCCAGAAATACCAGCTAGGTGGGATTTGGCACTACAAGATAATCATACTGAATGTATGATTATGTATAATGAAATGGGTTCTTTGCTTTATAGACAGATTTTTATTCTCCTCAGTCCTCAGCTGCAGCAGTCCTGATACAGCTGGTGGTGATTATTTGGGGGAGGCATTGAATGTTTTTGGAACGGCAATAAACAAGGCAGCTCTGCTGAAGCACCTCTGACCTTGAACCCAAGCAATTGTTTTGTTACATTACTCCACACCTGGTAAACATAACATTAACTTTAAAGCCTGAATAGCTATCACTCATCACTCTGGATGACATCACTGATTGCCCATAAGGACTACAGCTTACACCTGAGCGGCACATCCCTGTCTTATCTCTAGAGACAGCAGATATAAATGTGAAATTCATTAAGTGGACAATATAACAATGCAGGGTTCTTTTTATTTTATTTCTCAGGTGCATCCTGTTATCCAGTCTCATGGTGGATAATACACATAAATCATTAAGGCTTTATTTCATTAAGACAAATGCCTGTTCTGTGATCTCTGCTTCTGAAAGTGCAGTCATAATTTTACATACTCTCATGAAGAGCACATCTGTTTTATGTGGACGGAAGCTTTGCAATAATTTATTTGTGATAATAATATAATCATGTTGTTCTTCTTGCCATCTGGTATTATGCTGGACATTAGTATCTTTTTTATTGAAGAAATGTATGTCTTTATATCATGTATTCATGAAAATGACACCCTTGCAAGTCCTATGGAAAATCTCAATTACGCCAGATTATTAATGTAGGTGTCATATTTGCTTTGAATGTATACATTTTCCATAACTACATGCAGAGCTTTTTTTCTCAGAAAATAGGTGCAGGAACTCAACCACGACCCGTTCAGATTTCACAAACAGTAGAAGGGTCTTAAAGGGGCATTAAATACCAGAATTGCATTACATACAGTGTGCAGAGTTCAGGGGGTTACAAAGCAGTCACTTGTAAACACAGAAACCAGACTTCTGTGTTCACAAGTGATTGTGGTGAGCGGGCACCAAAGGGTCTGAGCCAAAGGTGGTGGAACTGAGTTCCCCCAAGTTCCCCCAGAAAAAAAGCCCTGACTACATGTATGACAAATTTTGTGCTTTCTCAAAACAGTTCTCCACTTTTTCCACATTTGTATGTTACAACCTCAAAATAACAATACCCTAAAGTGACAACGTGAAAGAAGTTTGTTTTTTAAATCTTTGCAAATTTATAGAAAAAAAAAGAAAAAAATCTTATGTACACAAGTATTCACAGCTTAATACTTTGTTGAAGCATCTTTGGCACCATCAGTCCTGTGTCATGCGAACAGTAAAGCATCCTGAGACCATTCATGTGTGGGGTCTCCGCCAAGGCAGCGGGGTCACACATATTTTGCCTAAGAACATGAATAAAGAATGGTACAAAACTATCCTCCAAGAGCAACTTCTCCTAACTATCCAAGAACAGTTTGGTGAGGAACAATGTCCTTTTCAGCATGATGGCGCACCTTGCCATAAGACAAAAATCAGAAATAGGTGGCTTGGGGAACAAAACATAAACATTTTGGGTACATGGCCAGGAAACTCCCCAGACCTTAATCCTTTTGAGAACTTGTGGTCAATCTTTAAGAGGCGGGTGACCAAAAAGACCCCCCCACAAATTCTGACAAACTCTAAGCATTGATTATACAAGAATGGGATGCCATCAGTCAGAATGTGGTCCAGAAGTTGAATGACAGCATGTCAGGGCGTATTGCGGAGGTCTTGAAAAAGAAGATATTGACACTTTGCAGAAACTTCATGTCATTGTCAATAAAAGCCTTTGACACTTATGAAATGCTTGTAATTATACTTCAGTATACCATAGTAACATCTGACAAAGAGATCTAAAAACACTGAAGCAGCAGACTTTGTGAAAATAAATTTTTGTGCCATTCTCAAAACTTTTGGCCAGAGCTGTAGTTATACAGAGCCAACTGACAAAGACAATAATCCAAAGTGTACATCATAACTCAAAGAATAGTACCAAAATACAGTGGAATGAGGAGGAATTACGAAGAGCAAATTATTGCAATATTCAAACTGATCCACAGTATGAAAGTAATGTTCAGATGTTCTTAAAGATTAGAACATAATTGTCAGTAGTAACGGAAAGGGACTAGAGGAGGCCTATGCCCAAAACTGTAAAAAGATGCAGCATGTTCACGGCTACTGAACTGGAGAGGAGTCAGTCACTCAAAGTATACAAAAGATTAGGGAAACAATGAAGACCTCCCTATTAAAATAGGAGGTTAGAGATGCAGGAAGAAAAGAAAAGCAAGAAAAATTATAGTAGAAGAAAGAAAGAGAAGAAATGGAAATTAAAAGTGGTCTCGGGGGTCAATGCACCCAGAAGTTTCATAATGCCAGTAACGTGTGGTCAAAGCACGAAGGTTGAGCATAGGCTATTCAGGGTTGCAAACTCACAGAAACTGGTCATGGGTATCAGAGAGTATAGATGTTAATTTCTCGTTGACCATAACAACATTCATTCATTCGATGTTTGAGCTGAAAGCAGAAGTTTCCCAGGCCTTCACTATAGTGAGCTTTGTTGCAATAAAAAGGTGCGTTTGCGTTCTGTCCAAAAGAATAACTCTACAGGTTTGAAAAAGAGGGCTTTGCAAGAGTTCTTCTTTACATCTGAGTGAAGTAATGTTCACAATAGTGCAGAAACCCAGATGCCTATAGGGCAGTACCACCAGATGTGTCCATCGCCCCTGGCAGAAACAGTTTGATGAATGTTGTGGCACTATATGGGCCAGCCAAACTGGTGTGTAGTACCAGCGTTATATAACCTTATTAATATTTAATTTTTTTTTTTGATAGAACAGGGATTGTTTCAGACCACATTTACATTAGTGTGCAGTGTAAGGTAGCCCATTCATTTGAATAGGCTGGCTAATGCACCTAATCACACAGAAAAGGTTCCATACAGCAAATTTAGCAACCAAGCACACTACAATGGGTAGGACATCACTGTGTGTTGTGGTGCACTGCAATACAGGTCATTGGAGTGCTATTCAAAATGAGAGGTACTACAGAGACCCAATGTACATTATGTGTCTTGCCGCACATTGCAGTGTAAATTTACCACAACGTAACAGTGTGAATCCAACTTGAAAATCCTTTCAAGTTTTTATTGGGAAGATCTTTATTTACTCCCAATCCTGGAGAGACAACAGCAAGTGAGAAAAAGATCTCTCTAAAAAAAGGATAAATGCTCTTTCAGGCTGGGTTCACAAATGTGCGGCCGTGACTCACAGCAAGGGGTTAGTTAGTTACTATCAGACATATCTTTAAAAGAGGTCAATATATTTTGCGTTGCAAGCTTTTGCAAACATAGGCAAGGTTTTCTGGATGTAAAGTTTCATAAATCAGCTTTCATAGGTGTGTACAGTTGGATAGCGTAGCATGAGATGCCTGGGAATGAGACAGTCCTTTTTGTATTTCGTAAAGAAGCAGATTTCATGTGTGCATTTGGGTCAAGTATGTAAGTTTTCCAATATGATTTTTCATTTCAATTCATGTGCCATTCATTTCAGCAAGAAAGTGTTGTACCATGTTTGCCATAGAAAGTAGTAGGGAAGTAAAAATGTAGGCGACACTGAGCTAAATGCATATATTTTGAGATGCAAGTTTTAGCAGACAGTATTCAGTTAACCACACAAAATGTATCGCCTACATTTTTTCTTTTATACTTTCTATCAATGACTAATATGGCCCCACACTTTACAGCTACAAAACTTTTAAAAGAGTGGTGTAGAGGAAAAAATTTAATGTCATATTTTATTATTTATTACAGTTGTAAGCTGGCCTGATTTTTTTGCCATATGCAATTTATTATCAATGCGTGTAACTGCTCATATTTATTTAAATCGCTATAATATAAAATTATATTAATATATAAGATACAAAAAAACAATAATAGCACAAATTTTAAATTATAAAAGCAAACAATAACAATAATAATAGTGAATAATAATTATTGTTATTATTAGAATTATTATTATTAATATTGTTGTTGTCTTTAATAAGCCCTTATATCTGAATGTGTATATGTTATTGGTTTAAAATTCCTTTATCTACTTGTGCATTGGAAGCTGTTTTTAACACGTTCAATAAAAACTTTTGTGATTAAAATAAAATAAGCCCTTATATAAAACAAAGTCATAAGCATGTTATATTGGCACATGACATGCATATGCATTACATGTAAAGCATTCTCATTTTTAAAATATATATTGATTATGGTCTCTGGACAGTAAATCTGAAATTCATGTGTGTTATGTGATGCTCAAGATGGAAAAAATATCTGATAAAAGCTTCAATTACTTTAACCTTCAAAGAGATGATTTGCCTACTTCCCATATTCCTATCAGGTTACCGCACGATTTATTGAATTTCTCATCTCCAGAATTATGATATATTTATAGCTTTCAACAAAACACACTGAAATAGCTGTGTCTCTGGCATAGCCCATGTAATTACCATCATCTACTGATAGATGTACACAGTATTTGCCAACAATTCATTTTCTGTTTTGTTACCTAACCTGCTGATGGCTCTGCATTGGCTTGAATTAGGCCTCGTACACACGATCAAATCTGTCTGCTGGAAACGGTCTGCTAGACCGTTTCAGCAGACAGATTCGATCGTGTGTATGGGCAAACAGACGGATTTGGCCACCCGACAGATTTCAAAGCATGCTTTGAAATCTGTCGGCTGGGAACCCGTCCGCCCGACATGTCAGCTGGTTAGTACTCTAACCAGCAGACATGTCTTCTCGCACACGCGCCGAATGGTTTCGACGCATGCGCGGAAGTGTTTTACTTCCTGGTGCGGTGACGTGGCGGCGTCAACGTCACCGCCACGTCACCGCCACGTCACCGACACATCAGGGCGCTGTCTGCTGGCGGGGATTTTGGTTTGCTCGTGTGTACACGCGAGCAAACCAAAATGCCAGCTGACAGATTTGTTTAAATCGGTCGGACAGACCGTTTTGAACAAATCTATTTACTCGTGTGTACGAGGCCTTAGAGACAGACTAGTTCAATTCAAGATTTTGCATAAGGCCTACTTCACACCTAATCGCCTCTACAAGCTTAATCCCACGTCATCTCCAGCCTGCTGGAGATGTTACTACCAGATTAAGGATTTTCTACACTTTTTCTGGGATTGCCTAGCTATCTCACAATTTTGGGGGGTGGTTGTTGACATTATCAATGCAGTGGCAGGCACCTCCTTTAACCCGACCCCTAAGATTTGTTCGCTGGGCCTTGTAGAAGAAATTGTCCCCAACATAGTAGAAAGGACCCTTTTAGGTCTTCTCCTTGCTTTGAACTTCAGTTCTGACAACAATTGGTAAATACAACTTTGCCAATGTATATAGACACTTATACTAAAACAGGCTTTCAAAAAAAAGTATAAATTATGGGCGAAGTGGCTAGTAAGCGCCACCACTGCTTTAATGCCTGAATCACCTTGATGTTGTTATAATGCCTTCTGATATTTATTTGCCTGCCCTGGAGGATAACGTTATGTAGCATTACCCCCGGAGGAGCTGCTGGATTTTTTGGGCGGCGTATTACCTCATGGCTCCTCCGAATTCCTATGGGTGAATGATGCGTATTGCATATAGTGGAAGTAAAGGTAATGTCCACGACAGGTGTTCTTTGCTGTGCTCTTTATTACCCAGCAGGGTAAAAACAATAACTAGTGGTGAGGAAAGTAAAGTTGAAGAAGAAGGGGGAACTGTAGATTCAGGCTTTATGATGAGGAAACAGTCCTGTTGCCAAACGTAACACATCTCTGCGCCACTCCCGCCGGAGTGGGTTTAGCGTACCCGGACAGGCCTCTCTCACTGACCTGGCAGCCGGAGTATCACTCGGACAATTTCAGGATAAAGTCTCTGCCACAGACCCTCCTTGGTAAACTTGAACTTGAGGAGAAAGTCTCTGCCACAGACCCTCCTCGTGAGCCTCAGAAAGGTACTCCTGCCACAAGCCCCTTTCTGGATTGAATTCTAGGAGGTATCCCTCCTTGGATGAGTTATGTCTGGATCTCCTTCAACTTGTCGCTCATGTACCGACTGACAGGTGATCAATCCCTCAGTGTGCGGTTACCTTGATCACCGGTGGTTTGTCCCGGCCCTATTGGACCGCCAGCCTCTCAATGGCGCTCCTCAGACTGACTCTCCACCAAACAGCAGTACAGCTTGGGATCTTCAAAGGTGGGAACCCAGTCACTTACTGGGTCCCCGTTGCTGTTCAGATTTTCCGGGCAACATGGCTCCAGAACCCAGAACACCGCGTGGCACGCACGCCCCGGCCAGGTAGGCCATAACGCTGGGGCACCGTGGTGTGGCCACCCTAAAGGTGGGTGCCACACTGGACTAAGAAGACCCAGAACCAATGGCGTCTGTCTCATAAATACCCCTCCCAGGCATGGACTGGCCATAGGGACTACAGGGAGTTTCCCGGTGGGCCGGTGTCTCAGTGGGCCGGTTTCAGTGACAGCCTGTCAAAGTAATGGCTGCGCAGCTCGCTCTCCACTTCATGCAGTGATGTGAGAAGAATGAGGAAAATACAGAGGAGAATAAGTGAAATAATAAAAGAGGTGAGTGAGGACTCCTTTATGTTATGCTACTTATGTTTTTTGCACAGTTGCGTATAGTTTATATACTGTTTTTGTTCTTGTTTGCAAACATAAAGTGGGCCGGTCTGGATAAAGTCCAGGGCCAAATTTTGGTCTCAGTCCATCCCTGACCCCTCCCCAGCATGCACATCGAGGTCAAACCCTCCTGATTGGCTGCTGGGAAGAGCAACCAAACCTCGACTCCACTGCTGCCACCTGCAGCACTGGGGCTGGAAGAACACCCCAGTACAGCAGAATGGGCTCACAGCACACCCAAGCTGAGACAGAGACCTTGTTTTGCAACTAACAATCTGGATCAGAGTTTAACTACACTCAGGCCTCGTACACACGAGGTGATATGTCCGCTGAAACCGGTCTGATGGACCGTTTCAGCAGACATCTCCGCTCGTGTGTATGGGCTAGCGGACAGATTTGTCCACCCGACAGATTTCAAAGCAAGCTTTGAAATCTATCCGGTGGAATCTGTCCGCCCGACATGTCTGCTGGTTAGTACACTTACCAGCAGACATGTCGTCCCCCACCGCCGCCGCGCCGCCGCCGAATGGATTCGGCGCATGCGCGGAAGTGTTTAACTTCCTGGTGCGGTGACGTGGCAGTGACGTGGCGGCGTCAACGTCACCGCCTTGTCACCGCGCCGTCCGGCGGCGGGGAATTTGATCCGATGGTGTGTACACGCCATCGGATCAAACTCCCGATCGGACATATCCGATGGAAATGGTCCGCGGACCGTTTTCATCGGATATGTCCGATGGTGTGTACGAGGCCTCAGAGTTTGATCTACCCTTAAATTTAACTAGCACTGGTACCATAAAGTACACAGGCACTAAACTTATGTTTGTGAAAGCTCCATTTCTGTCTGGCACATGAGCCATTGAAAGAATATGGTATTGTGTTCATCTGCTTTCTCTCAGTAGGATCCACATAATCACACAAGCTGCACTTGTTAAGTGGTTTGGTTTGAGTTCTTGTTTGGCAATTGGTGCCTGTATTTTTTTTATGTAGATTAGCACACCCCTGTGTGGGCTGCACCGCCTTCTACAGTGTTTTTTTTTTTCGTTTGTATTATCATTGAAAATTCAAATAAATAGATTTATTTATATATGTCTCATGGCCAATTACTGCTTGTCTCATGGGATATAGAATGGAATATGATGATGTCATTAGTGTGCTGCTCGCAGTTTTCCTTGCTGAAGAGAAAGCTGCAGTGCAAAGATATCATTGCTTCTGCTTCACTTATTTGTGGATCTGTGTTGGTTGAACCTCTTCTACTATTGCATGATTATTACACCATCCATTATCAGATCTCCAGTTATCCTAGAGGCAGCTGGTCATAGCAAGGACATAGTAATTCAGTCATGAGAAAATTAACAGCTGCAGAAAGACCAGAGGCAATACTGGTGACTAATGATTTTTGGGCCCAGCTTTCACAGACCAGGTCCATGAAAATAGATATTTTGCATCTCTAAAAGCCTGGCATGCCCAAATTAAGTCATCTGAAGAAGAAATACAATAATGCATTTGAAGAAGGGTACACTTAAGCCATAGAACATAAACAAACCTTCATTCCTACCATGAAACCATGCCACTAAATACCCTTATGGATTATATTTGGCATCTAAGGGATGGATTTATAATGGGAAGTTGATATCACCAACCACTCTCCATTATACTCAGCAGTATTACCCAACATAGTGTAGCTCTGATACTTTACAGAGTTAAGGGCTAAAGCACACCAGCCGCTGCATTACAACTCAGCGACTGGTATGAGGTGCAGCCCAGCAGGATCGCCACAGTACCGTTGCACCAATCTCGGTGCATCACAATTTTCATTTTTTTTAAAATAAATGCACAGTACAGCCATGCCGCTGCTTTTTAAATCTACAATTTAAATAGAGAATGGATATTGCTATCTGCTCTCTATTATACTTTACCAGACCCTACTACTGGCTTTTTCTTTCTTACACTCTTTTTTTTTTTTCACAATCAAAGTTTATTCAAAGAAAATTGTAACAAATAGTTGTTTCTTACACTCTTATGCCTCGTAAATACGTACGGGTTTCCCGGCCGACTTCATACCACCGGGAAACTCGAGGGGAAAGCCGAGAACCGGTTTTGCAGCTTTTTCCCCCTACACTTGGCCGGTTTTCCTGGCAGGAAAACTGCCATGAAAGCTTTGGCCGGGAAACCCAGCCATGTGCATTCTCCAACGCAGTGTTTCCCATAGGAAAACTGCCAGGAAAAAGACTGCCGGGAAACGTGGCAGGAAAAAGGAGAACATGGCCTCCTTTTTCCTGCTGGGATTCCCAGGAGTTTTCCTGTCGGGAAAACTGCCATGGAGCATACACACGGACAGTTTTCCCAGCCAAAAGCTGTCATGGCAGTTTTCCAGACGGCAAAACTGGTTGTGTGTACGAGGCATTCGATTCTGATGAGTAGCGAGCACTAAGTAAATTTCTAAAGCTGAGTGTTATGCTTTCTAAATATGCAGTATTATTTCTTTGAAGCAGCGATAAGGCAGTAGTGTGCCACTGCTTTATAAACTGTCCCCCAATTAAAGCAGAACTAAACTGAATCTGAGCACCACAAACTAAAAAAACTATTTAATTAATTTTTAATACTTAAAGCAAGCCCCCCCCCCCCCCCCCCAATCCATCCATATCTTAATCCTTTATTTTGCTGAGAAATCACTTTGATCACTTTGAAAAACACTCCCCTGAATTTTAGGCCCAAACCAATTCATGTAGCATTTACGTCCTGGAATCCATCTGCCCTTAGCTCAGGCATGCATGCAGGAGGGTGTGCTTAGCTGAGAAAACCCTTCCTCCCCTCCTAAAGACTCCTGGGAAGTATGACATCATTTGCCTAGGTCTTGAAACCTAGAAGTAACTTACAAAATGTAAAAAAACAAGTAAATACGGCATACTTTCCTATCTATGTACTATATAGTCAATGTTTATTGAGAGAGTTTAGTTCCACTTTAAGGCTCTTAGTGAGTTTAAACACCATTCTGTGTTTTGAATCCTCAAAGCTAAGTTAACATTGACCCGTGAGGTCCTGCTGCCAATAGCCTGTTACAGTACATGTGCTCCACAAATGTACATGTTTTGTACCCTGACTTTCATGTAGGGGTCGACAGATTCCCTGAAAAGAGAAGAAATTACACAATGAAGCTGGAATGTGGCTGCGGTGAATCTTGCAGTTGTAGCTATTAGTGACCACGGGGTTCCGTCAAGCTGTGCTGAAATCTGGGAATCCAAATGCATTTGATGTCTCTTGTATTATTCTGTAAAACATGGCAGCCAGTGTCCTGTGTGTGGTCTCTGGTCAGTGGAGTGGGAAATGCTTACATTTATAGAGCATATAATTGAGCTTAAAAACACAGTAATGTGTGCGACCAAGGGATGATAAAATTGGAGACATATGCTTTTGTAATACTTTTCTATTTTCTGTGTGGTTTTTGGGAGCTGTTTAATGTATGCTCTGTATTTATAATATATAATAAAAGAATTGGTATTAATATTCCCAAATATATATTGGCAATGTAATTTAGACAGCCCTCTAACTGAATAAGCTACACCGCTATATTTGGATCTTTAAGATATTACAAAGATTTTGTCTGACCTTCATTTATTTCTTCCATTAAATTCAAATAACTTTTTATCAGAATTGAATAACTGAATAAATAAAAAGCCTAATAGTGTTTTCGTGCTATGTGTAACTAACAAGAAAAACAACCAAAAAAGTGCCGTTTTTTTTTTTTTTTTTTTTAAATGTTTAGGCTCCTCTTATAAATAGCCCGTGTGTCCCACAGTATGAATAAATAAACAGTTGCAGCAAAATCTAATAGTGTTTACAATACGCAAGTGACAATAAATAGTGATAATATGGTCTTGCACTAACAAGAAAAACAACCAAAAAAGTGACTTAAATAAATTAAGAATCAGTATAGGGTACTAATAAGAAGTCCAAAAGTGAACACACAAGTGCAATCAGTGAGCTAAAGTGCACATCAGAAACAGTCTATGTTCGATCCAGTGTCCACATATACTGTGCAGGTGTCAATCCCTGGGGAAAACAGCCTCACAAGCCTCTCACCTCACTGTCATAAGATATCCGCATCACACAAATCTTATGGACACCTCCAATTCCTTCCTGTTGATAAGTATGCACCTCTACAATTCTCATAAGAATCATCAGAGAGGTACCAGGAATCTATATCAAACCCAGATGAAGGCAGATGCCGTAACGCGTAGGGAATAACGGACACCGGGAGTGGCGTGAGGACTCGGCTGATGCCGTTTTATGTAGTGCTGGTTTATTTGTTGTTTGATGTAAGGAGATTATGTTTTAATAAATTGCTCGTTGATTTGTTATACTCCACCATTGGAAGTCCGTCTCTCCTTTTGTTTCCTGGAGTTTGATATAGATTTCTGGTACCTCTCTGAGGATTCTTATGAGAATTGTAGAGGTGCATACTTATCAACAGGAAGGAATTGGAGGTGTCCATAAGATTTGTGTGATGCGGATATCTTATGACAGTGAGGTGAGAGGCTTGTGAGGCTGTTTCCCCAGGGATTGACACCTGCACAGTATATGTGGACACTGGATCGAACATAGACTGTTTCTGATGTGCACTTTAGCTCACTGATTGCACTTGTGTGTTCACTTTTGGACTTCTTATTAGTACCCTATACTGATTCTTTATTTATTTATTTATTTAAGTCACTTTTTTGGTTGTTTTTCTTGTTAGCGCAAGATCATATTATCACTAACTTTTTATCAGACTGAAATTTCTGGTAACAGAAGAATATTTGTTACATTCAGCCACACAGCAAATGTAAATTCTTTGTCAAACATGAGTTTCTGTGCAGTTATGGAGATGTTAGCATACATATTATGAACTGTCCTAAAGCCTGCATGAACATTCATAATAAATCAGCTTCCTGGTGCATCAAATCGAAAGGTGTGCACAATCTTACAGCTTGCTTTCTTTAGAAAGCGACTACATCTTAAGTAGAAAAGCCTGTTCCCTGCCAGCATGCCGCAGAGAACGGAACCTTGCTTTTTATGTGGACGCAGATCGAAAAGGAGCATAATCTTTTCTGATTCCAGGTCTATAAGTTTAACTTAGTAGGCGCTGTGTTGGAGCTCTGACAAAAGATAATTTGGGTGCTGTGGAGAGGCTCATCTCTGCCCCCCCCCCCCCATTTCAGCGGTCAGCAGCAAAGTGGGGAACAGAACTCCTCCTATAGATCCTGCATCTCTCTGTGCAGTTGCAGCACATCCTTGTCTCCATTTGCCCTGGTCTCAGCAGTCAGAAGACTTCAGCAGCTAACTCCAGCCTTCCTCAGGTCCTCTTCCAGACTCTGAAATGTCTGCCTCCCAGCTCTGCCCTCTGCCCTAGCTTGATGTAGGGGAGGGTGAGGGACTTTTGCCTTCTGATGGTGGGGGGCTCTTTCTTTACATCTGATGTAAGGCATGGTGGGGTGTTCTGAACATCTGCTTAATACTATTATGAGAATAATACAGCTCTAAGCCAGTTGAAAAGGAGGGTTCGCACACAGCTGGTATCATCCACAAGAAACTAAATTGAGACTGCTCAGACACAACACCAAGGTAGATACAACTGGACATTTGAGGGCAACCATAATGCTGATGCATTATAGTTTGACACCCCTGATGTAGGCTAGTGTGACAACGAGCCTGCAGGAAGTGCGCTGAATACCATCTTTTTGCCACCAGTCTTTCATCATTTTCTACATGGCTCATGGTGCCCTCTCTCCATGTCTGACCAGCAAGCCTCTTGGATGGTGTTAACCCTTCCTCACCCTGATGTCACTGTGGAACTGTTTACTTTTAATATCATTATTAATTGACTGTTTCCTGCATCCCTCTCAAGTTTTAACAGCCTTCTGCAGTTCTTGTTCACAGTTTCTACAGTGCAATAAACAAGTTTTTATTCAGCTAAAGTTTTGTATGTATATACACAGGGCTTTTTTTCTGGGGGAACTTGGTGGAACTCAGTTCCACCACCTTTGGCTCAGACCCTTTGGTGCCCGCTCACCACAATCACTTGTGAACACAGAAGTCTGGTTTCTGTGTTTACAAGTGACTGCTTTGTAACCCCCTGAACTCTGCACACTGTATGTAATGCAATTCTGGTATTTAATGCCCCTTTAAGACCCTTCTACTGTTTGTGAAATCTGAACGGGTCGTGGTTGAGTTCCTGCACCTATTTTCTGAGAAAAAAAGCTCTGTATATACATGACAGCTTGTAGCGCTCAAGGACCTTGTTGTTTTGAACATTTACAGTGCCTTTATCACTAGGCAGAGCCAGTTGGAGGAATAGTGTCCCAAGGGCCAATAAAAGGCAAGCCAAGTGGCACATCCAGTCCGCAGGCCAGTTTGGGGATCACTGGTATAGAGTATGGGCATGGAAAAAAGTTCCAGGAGTCAAATATGCGAATACACCATGGTGTATGGCATCCAAGAGACAGTAAATGTCACAACATAAGAAAAAATTAATTCAAACACTGGACAGACAGGTAAGGATATATTATAGGTAATTTACCATATGGTATGGTGACCAGATCTTCTTGTCAGCTATACCCATAATTTACAAAGTTTTTTGCTGGTTAAATCTCTCCAGGTGTGAGAATGAAAGGGAAACTTTATATTATATTAAGGTCACATGTGTCGCATATTAAGGAATTTCCTCTTACCATACTTTAAATAGCATGTACTATATTGCTAGCCCGATAAATGATGATTCTCCCTTCCTTGGTCTGGTATATTTTCTGGTTCTGCATTTACTGACCTAATTTCCAGATTTTTAATACACATGGAATGTAAACTAGAAAAACATGTGAGAGTCTTAATTTCTTCTGATTAGTTTACACACATATGTAGCACACATGGAGCTGACAGGCAAAAAAAGAGCAACAACCAGATAACAAATTACTGTGATACACATTCTTCTAAGGCCGCGTACACACCATCGAATCTATCTGCTGAAAACGGTCCGACGGACCGTTTCAGCAGACAAATTTGATCGCGTGTACGGGCAGGCAGACGGGTTTTTCCAGCAGACAGATTTTAAAGCATGCTTTAAAATCTGTCTGCTGGGAACCCGTCCGTCCGACATGTCTGCTGGTTAGCGTACTAACCAGCAGACATGTCGGACGGACGGGTTCCCAGCAGACAGCATGCTTTAAAATCTGTCTGCTGGAAAAACCCGTCTGTCCGTCCGTACACACGATCGAATTTGTCTGCTGAAACGGTCCGTGGAATGGATTCGACGCATTCGCAGAAGTGTTTTACTTCCTGGTGACGGTGACGTGGCGGTGTCAACGTCACCGCCACGTCACCGCGCTGTCTGCCGGCGGGGATTTTGTGTGTACACAATCAAACCAATACATCCCAGCAGACAAATCCGATCAAATTGGTCTGTCAGACCGATTTGATCGGATTTATTTGGTCGTGTGTACGCAGCCTTAGTCTCCTGCCAATGTGTGCTTCAGCTTAGAGGGGCATTGTGGATTCACTAGAGTGAAAACCAACTTTGGTAGCAACTTCACTAGCAAGCATTCTAATGTCCTGTAAACCTGTCAGGTTTACTAATTGCATGTACTCTATGAATGCCAAACCTTACATAATGCCATCGTGGACCTTCCTTTTTGAAAACACTAGTTGCTCGGCTGGTATAATCATCAACTTTACAGCTTTCTGATTCCATAATGTGGAGTACCATGTTTCCCCGAAAGTAAGACCTACCCCGATTTTCAAGGAGGGCTGCAATATAAGTCTTACCCTTGCCCTGGCGTGTGTGTTTCTGTAATCTAATCTGTAGTCAAATACCTTCAGTATACAGTGACACTCGGCGTTCAGCTTATCTCCTCCTCTTCCCCTTTCCTGTCAGCAGGGGATCTCGCCCTCCCTCCCTCTGCAATGCTCAGAGCGCCGCAGGCTATGAAAATGCAGAGGAGCACTCCGCTGATCTCCTTCTTCTGCTTGTCAGCGGGGGGATCTCCGTTCCCTTTTCTCTGCAATGCTGGTTCGCGGCGGGCTATGGAAGCGCCGAGGGGCACTCAGCTGATGTTTTCTTCTCCTGCTTGTCAGCAGGGATCTCGGGGGCCCCCCTCCCTCTGCAAAGCTGGATCACAGCGGGATATGGAAGGCGCCGAGGGGCGCTTAGCTGATGTTTTCTTTTCCTGCCTGTCGGTGGGGGATGTCTGCCCCCCTCCCTCTGCAATGCTTGGATCGTGGGAGAGAGCTTCAGCCATCTATGGAAGCGCCGAGTGGTGCTGTAAGAAGGTATGTGACACAGAAACAGACACCTTTTTCATGATATTCTACTGTAATTGAAAGGATTCTTGGAATTTACAACCGTGTTTGATTCACTTCACACTGGGGATTCCTGGGAGAGGGGGCAAGAACACAGCACATGAAATGACAAGCCCTACCCCGAAAATAAGCCCTACTGTGTTTTTTGATTGCGAAAATTAATATAAGACCCTGGCTTATTTTTGGGGAAACACGGTATGTATACAGATCAAGAGTTTTGGTTTCCCTCTGACCGAGAGAACTGAAACTAGAGACAAGCTGCTAACTAGCATTTTTGCCTTTGCTTCCATTCTGTACACACTGATTTACCCACTTACAGCACCGCTGATAGAACAGTACAACCAGCTCTATTGTACCGGGCCAGCTCCCATCAGTTACACAGTGGGGCCCGGCATCATTACAATTTGTTACTGCAGTCTGCATTTGAAAAAAAAAAAAGTTTTCTAAACTCTTCCCCAACTGCTACTTGCTTTCAGTGAGGGTATATAACGTTTTCCATGAATGGGAATGTGGGTCACAGATTTTGGAGCATCAGGAACCCATGCGCAGTAGATCGCGCGGTTAGCGCACCCGCGACATTTGGGGCTCATTTGGACTGCCGCAATTTAGGAGCAAGTGCTTTTGACAGCATTTCGGCAGCGCAACGCAAATCGGCGCAGCAAAGATGTACATAATGCCGCCCCACTATTCTAGTCCCGGCTGCAATTCTCCGCTCGGCTCCCGGCTGCAATCCTCACAAGGTGTGAAGAAGTTGAGCGGCTGACAGAGAAGAGCAGGAGGACAGCGTGGCTGCACTGGACACAGTGAGTGGGGATTAGAGAATAGAATACTCACTGTGTCCTATTATGTATCTCACACCACAGCAAGTTATCAGCATTGCAATTTTCACACAGGTAGCAGTAGCACTGTAATCAGATGCTCTATCATGGCTCTCTGTCACATTGCTTTTGGGTGCTGACTTTGTTATGGCTGTTACAAACAGTAAGTACAGCAATAAGTTAACAACGTCAGCACCCAAAAGCAATGTTAGAGACAAGAGACATGATAGAGCACCTGATTACAGTGCTACTGCTACCTGTGTGAAAATTGCAATGCTGATGATAATAAGAAACAGTGCAATGCTAATTTACACTTCATTTTAACTGTTTCCAATCTAGCGACGAATAAGTACTTCGGTGGATTGGAAGGGTGATATCTTGGTCATCACTACAGCAATGATTAAGATATAATTTTTTTAACACCAGCAATTCTGCACAAAGTAAAAGTAATCCTAGTGGCTAAGAAGCCCCTGGATTACTTTTACAGGCAGTGGAAGGGGGTTCCACCATGGGCGTCCGCTGAAATTTTTCCAGAGGGGGGCGCTTTGGCAGCGGCGATACACAGTCGCATTTCACACTTTCTTCGACCGCTAGTGGGTTAAAAAGTGCCCCCCCCCCACGTTAAAATGTAAAAACACCCCACTGTGCCCCCTGCATCTTTGAATATCTCTTTGTCACTACTGTGTACCCCCTCTCCACAACTGCACCTCTGAACCCCTTTACATTACACAGCACCCTGCACCTCTGGACCATTTTACATTACACAGCACCCTGAACCACTGGACCCCTTTACATTACACAGCACCCTGCACCACTGGACCCCTTTACATTACACAGCACCCTGCACCACTGGACCCCTTTACATTACACAACACCCTACATCACTGGACCCCTTTACATTACATAGCAGGTCCAAAAGAGGAACCTTTTGGAATGAGGGACAAATGGATTTAATTCCAGAAGAGGGACAGGCACTCAGGCACAATAAGGGACAACTAGAGGGGAGGGGAGCACTGCTGTCATTGCTTAAATCGGCCCCAGGGCCAGTTCGGCCCTGCTCCTGGCTCTCCCTAGTGATTCCAGGGGGGGGGGCAAACGACCCCCCTTGCCCTATGGAGCGGACACCCATGGGTTCCACCACCACCTTTACTGCTTTTGAGATGTGACCAGTAGCATCCAGTTACTGGGACACAGTGAGAAGGATGGATGTCGTTCCTCCCACGTGTGGTGTCAGAAACTGGAAGTGATAAGGATTTTATCACTTTCGGTTTCGGGCTCATTTTAAAAAGCCATTATTGGCTTGAACAAGTATCTGATTAAACTCATGTTTGTTTGATCTTATGCTTTGGAGGCCAGAGGACAGATATGGGGTCTAAAAGATACAGTGTAAGATTTGTTTTTCTATGTGTAATAAAATAAATAAAATACAATTTAAAGGAAACTTTAAACTGCCCCCACTCCTTCATGCTTATTAATTGCAATGCATGCGATGGCTCCGCACACATATGTAAATCGCTTCAAGCCAGGGTCAGGGGCGGGGCCAGGGGTGGGGTCAAGGGTGTGGTTGAAGGGGGCCCCATCCGGTAGGCTGTATGGGGCCCCATGATTTCTAATAGCAACCCTGCCCACTTATACAGTATATTCAGTTTATTGCTAGTCCTGAAGACAGGGATTGCCGAAACACATGTTTTTTTTAAATATATGTTGATTACATTTATTTGGTTGTTTTCACGATCAAAGGCCATCTTGATTTTATTTTTGATGCAAGCATTGCTTCTCCTAATAATGTGTAGCTTTGTGGCTTTCCAATACATTCCTGTACAAAACACTTGAAGTCCCTCACCTCTACATTGCTTAATGAGCAGCATGTGATATTTTCCTTTGTTATATCGAGTCTAAAGCTGGCCATACACAGCTTGAATTTTAGCCATTTCCTGTGAATCTGATAAAATTCAAGTCATTGGTGACCCTTTGCAACACCATCGGGTTCAAGAAACTTTGAAAAAAAGTTGGACGAACAGTGACTGCAGCCCATGAGCAGCAGTCACTGTTCAGGTATTCTGAGAGCCAAGGTTTCATCGGACCGGTCTGATGGTGTGTACGCGGCCTTTAAAAGTACTGACTGGTTGGAGTGAGTCTTTTTGCCATTGAGTCCAGCTGAAGATACTGAACACAGAGGAAGACTATATGTAAAGTATCATTGATGTTCTTTTGTTTCATATGCTCTGTAATATTTTCTTTTAGGCCCCGTACACACGAGCAAATAGATTTGTTCAAATTGGTCGGACCCACCGATTTGAACAAATCTGTCTGCTGGCCGTTTTGGTTTGATCGCTGTACACACGCCAGCAGACAGCGCGGTGACATGGCGGTGACATTGACGCCGCCACGTCACCGCACCAGGAAGTAAATTACTTCCGCGCATGCATCGAATCCATTCGACGCATGTGCGAGAAGATATGTCTGCTGGTTAGCGTACATATCGGGCTGACGGATTCCCAGCCGACAGATTTTAAAGCATGCTTTAAAATCTGTCGGCTGGCCAAATCCGTCTGCTCGCCCGTACACACGATCGAATCTGTCTGCTGGGACGGTCGGGCCGACCGTTTCCAGCAGATAGATTTGATCGTGTGTACGCGGCCTTAGTGTTTTATGTTAGCATTTCTATTTTCTTGGGAAACAAATCAGATTCTTGGTTAATTAAGCAGTGTATTTAAATTTATAGCTTGTTATTGTACCATCACCATTAACTTTATCAGAGCTCTACTAAACTAGATAATTATAGAAATAGACAAGTTAATACATATTTCTAATAAATAAGGGGAATCCATAACCACCCAATATTTATTTCACCTATCCTCTTGGCTGGGACACCACCTAACTAACTGTTTCAACCTGCCCACACACACAACCAAGCACACCTTAAAGTGATTGTAAAAGCTCAAGGTTATTTACCTTCATGCATTCAGCAGGGGAAAAAACTCCTTCCTGATCCCCCGAGACGGTCCGTGTTCATCTGATCCCTACATAGGGGAGAGCGGCGATCTGACAGGGCGGTCCCTGCACTGTGTGTGGGGACCACCCTGTCATCAGTCGGCTCAGCGGGGATCAACGGAGCTATCTCTGCCGAGCAAGTGAATGTTCACAGGGCGGATCATCACAGGATGCGCACGTGTGAAAGGACCCTAAGATAATTTTTGGTTTTAAATCGTTGTTTTTTAAAATACATATGTGAAAGTATGTCACGTTATCTATTTAATCTATTAAAGGAATAAAGCTTAAATCTTACTACAAATAATCACTATAAAGTGACATAGTGAAAATTATTATAAATAAAATCTCAACCCATAAATATATGTGTGAAAAATGTTTCACGCTATCATTATCTATTTTTAAAATAATTGTTTTTTTAAAAAAGCAGCAATGTCTGCAATACTTACTGAACCTCTTACCTTATGCAGTAACCGCATCCCACCATTAGATATCCTTGGTGTTTTGGATTGGATGATGCTTAGCGTCATCCAGACCAGAAGACAGAAGACCTGCTGTGAGTGCCCCTGAGTAACGCCACCATGGCACATTGAACTAATATACAATGATCTGGACAGGAGCACTGATGTCATCACACTTAACCTACCCCAAGGTGTTAAGTGTTAGGGGTTGTTTTAGGGGATAGTTAAATGTATGGGTAGGCATTGTTTGGCTGTTAGAGAGCTGCTTCAGTGTGGGGTATCGTTCACTGAAAAGTGAGAGCTCTATAACTGATCCAGCTGCGATGAGATAGCTTAGGTCTCAGAAGCGTGGCAGACAGTGACTAAATACAAATGACATCTTACAGATCATAGAAAGCTTTAATCCAAAAACTTGTGCTGATCATAACAGATGAACATTAGATAGGTCAAAAAATCGAAGTTTGTTTAGCTCCAGTAGAATACAGGACATGTGGTGAATGGAGGCTAAGGCATGAAGACGGATGGGGCTAACCGCACAAAGTATTCCCTAGCTATGGACTAAGATAGGGATGAAAATATTAAAGGAAAACAAACAGACAATGAATGTGTAACATGACACTCCCCGTTAAAATGTATGATTTAAAATATTAAATAACTGAGTGCCAAGTCCAAACATTGCAAGTGAAAAATCCATTTCAGAAACATGTGAAAGAGAAGAAAGGGTAGAACAAGAAAAATATAGGAAACACACTAGAATAAAGTAAAACTTTTAAAGTCATGTAATGCCGCGTACACACGATCATTTTTCGGCATGAAAAATACTTTGTTTTCCGGGTTCTGAAAAACGAAAAAAAAAAAAAAATCCGAACATGCTGCATTTTTTAACAATGTTTTAAACAAGGTCGTTTTTCGAGTTTTAAAAAATTATCGTGTGTGGGCTAAAACTACGTTAAAAACCTGCTCATGCTAAGAAGCAAGTTATGGTAAAACTACCATTCATAATAGAATAAGCACATTAATTACGCTGTAACAGACAGAAAAGCGCAAATCGTGTTTTACTAACACGGAATCAGCTAAAGCAGCCCCAGGGACAGCATCATTTGCATGGAATTTCCCCTTTATAGTGCCGTCGTACATGTTGTATGTCACCGCACTTTGCTAGAGCATTTTCTTTTAAATGATGGTGTGATGAAGTTGGAAAAACTTTGTTTTTTCTACATGCTGGAAAAAGTCGTTTATTTTTCATGCCGAAAAATGATCGTGTGTACGCGGCATAAGATGGCACTTGGTTCTTCAGAGGCAAAAAACCTGTGGCAAAAAAATATATTTTTAAAAGACTCAATATGCTAGGGTGTTTGCTTTTCAAAATGTGGTCATTTTGTGGATTTCCCCTGTCCTGGTTCTCCAAGGCCTCCAAAAATGTGATAGGTAGTCATAAAATTAGATATGTAATTTTTGCCCACAGAATGCCTGAAGGTGCCCCACTATGCATCTAGGCTGTGAAAAAGTCTCAAACATGTTGCATCCCCATACTTGGGAAGAGCAAATGTGTTTTGGAGTGTAATGGCAAGTACTGTATGCCTCTGCTGTGTGTGAGAAATATTTTGTTAAAATTACAATTTTGTGAACAAAGAGCACATTTTAATTACTTTCATTATTTTCCAAAGAGTTGTAGAAAAAAAATTATAACTTCAAAAAAATCAAAAATGCCTCTTACTATATACCTTGAACTGTCTACTTTCCAAAAAGGGGTCATTTAGGGGGTATTTTTACTATCTTGGCATTTTTAGGGCCTCAAGCTGCAGATCATACCAGATGAATGTTTGATAGGTCAAAAAAGCATAGTGGGTCTGGCTCCAGCAGAATAAAGTACATGTGGGAAATGGAGGCTAAAGCAATGAAGGTGGAATATCTACATAAGAGCAAGTACGCTAGGTATGGAGTGAGGTAGGGAGGAAATGATTACAGGCAAAACAATAAAACATAACTATTCACATTGGTCCCCGGGTTACTGGCACTGAAAATGAATGTATCTTCAGTATTACCTTGTTTGTATCATTTTGTTGTACAGAGTCATCGAAATGATACTATTTTGGATGGATTATAAATTAATATCATTTTACAGTGAAAGAGGTGATGAGTTTGAGAGAAATTTGTTTCTAATCATTTTATAAATGCATCCTAATATAGTAGTTTTTGTTCTCCTATTGTGACCTAACATGTTTCTCAAAGAATGTTTAATTTATAGTTTTGTACTGTTCATATAACATTAAATACATTAATATTTAGATTTGATTTGATTCATCTATTCATTTTATGGGTCTACATAATTTGTGCTTTTTTATCTCTTAGGAACCAACTAATTAGATTGCAAGCCCTCAAAGGAAAGGAGATTCATTGTGCATTGAAAACCAAGCTGCGAGAAGAGGAAAAAAATGATTATTTCAATAACATAAACAACAGGGACACAAATGTATGCTAGGATAAATATTCCAGGAAAAACAGCCATATTCTGTTTTATGTTTTTTAACAGGCTACATTTAAAGCCATATAAAGCTTAACACACTGAATGCAATGGAGAACATCTTTGAGTTAGAGTTTAACTGAAGCAATTTTCAACTTTTTTTTTTTTTTAAATAACAAACATGTTTTACTAATGCTGGCCATACACTATACGAAAATTCGGCCGAAAATCGGTCGTTAAGAAAGATCTTTCGTTTTTCGGCCAGTTAATGGGCACAAAATCGAAAATCGTTTGGACGTTTTTGAGCCGAAAAAACGAAGGACAAGTTTGGAAATTTTCTGACGAACGAACGATAAATCGGAAGGTTAATGTGTTTCCCGTCCGAACTTTCTGCACTAGGTATATGTAAAAAAAAACTAACCTTTTTTTTTTTTTATGTCCACTGAACGATTTATCGGCCATTACATGATGGCACTATCGTTTGCACTCGCGAAAGAACTTTCGTTTTTCGAAAGTTCGTTCGGACGATTTTTCGTGGAGTATATGGCCAGCATTACCTGCTCTGTGCAGTGCAAAGACATTGCACAGAGCTGCCCCAAACTTCCTCTTCTGTGCTCCCTGGCTGGTGCTGTTTGCTCCTCTTCTTCTGTGTCTGCCTTCAAGTCACTTGCTTTTGGGGCAGGCTCGCTCTCGAGTTGGGCTGTACATAGTGTCTCGGCCTCACCTCCCACTTCCTCATCACTCCATTTAATTGACAGTAGCAGCAGGAGCTAATGGCTCTCGCTGCTGCCTCCATGTCCAGTGAGAGATCCCTGACAGAAATTAAGAAAAAAAATATTTTTTTAACCACTTAAAGGGTTTTTAAAGGATTTTTTTTTGTATCTTAATAGCTTCCTTTACCTTAATGCAGTGCTGTTTTCATGTCCTCATTGTTCGTTTTTTCTCTCAAGTTGCTGTAATTCGTCTCTGATCTCCACACTTCCTGGTTGTCTGTTTCCTGATGACCACAGTACTGGGAGCTTTCTCTCTGTGGTCATTAATCAAGGAGGTGTGATTACTGTGAATACTGTGTGTCTAAAACCCCTCAGCACCAATCAGTTTAATTTTCTAAACCATCACTGCCCTGTATTGGCTCTGTGGCTTTGTACAGCAGAGAAGCAGGAAACATGCAAAAATGAAACTAGAAACTACAGGTACATTATATGATTGATTTTTATCTATTTTAATTGTTTTTTAAAGGAATCAGTTAGCTATTATGTCTCTATACCCTGTAAACTGTAATTTCAGCAAAACATTTTTTTTCCTTTACAACTCCTTTAAGGATCGCTCACTGTATAGATAAGTCGTTTTTTTAAAGATGGATATCTCGGTAACGGCAGCAGCCGCTGCCACAACCAAGATATCCATGTTTTCAGTGAGCGGCCCTGTAAACGATAACGCTGGTCTCCGCAGGGGATTCGTCGCAAGATCACTGTTATCGGCGGAGGGCAAGATGGCCCCCACCCGTCTCCATAGCATAGCAGGGCGGAAGCGACGTCAAAACTTCACTTCCGCCCATGCTTCTTAAAGGCATATTTTATTGCTGTCATTTTTTTAAATGACACATTTTTTTGGGGGCATTTTAGTCTAAATATGAGATCTGAGGTCTTTTTGACCCCAGATCTCATATTTAAGAGTACCTGTCATGCTTTTTTCTATTACAAGGGATGTTTACATTCCTTGTAATAGGAATAAAAGTGACCCATTTATTTTTTTATTTTTTTTTAGTGTAAAAATGAATAAAATAAATGAATAATAATAAAAAAAATATGAAAGCGCCCCGTTCCGACGAGCTCGCGCGCAGAAGCGAACACATATGTGAGTAGCGAGAGCAATGATTCTAGCCCTAGACCTCCTCTGTAACTCAAAATATGCAACCTATAGAATTTTTTAAACGTCGCCTATGGAGATTTTTAAGGGTAAAAGTTTGACGCCATTGCACGAGCGGGCGCAATTTTGACATGTTGGGTATCATTTTACTCGGCGTACCATTATGTTTTAAAGTATAAAAAAATGGGCTAACTTTACTGTTGTCTTATTTTTTAATTCAAAAAACTGATTTTTTTTTCCAAAAAAGTGTGCCTGTAAGACCTCTGCGTAAAAACGGTGTGACAAAAAGTCAATGCTCTAGTTGTGTGAACTGGGCTCTTAGCAGCTCCCTTCTCTGTGCTCAGGCTGCTCAGCTGCCAGATAACTGTCAGCAATCATTGATCCCACAGTGGCTCACCCAGTTATCATTACCTGCTTGTCAGTCCCGCCTACAGCCAACCCCTTCTGGCTATTTAAATTGCCTTGTTCATTCCTTTCCTGCCTTCGCTTTGGTCAACATATCTGGAGATTCTCTGCTATGTTCCTGTGAAAGACATTGCCCAGCTGAGGTCCCTTCTGGTTCCTGATCCTGTTCTTCTGCTTCAGTCTACGCTGATCTCTGGTTTCCTGATAACTGGCCTTTCTGACTACCCACATTGGTTACCGATCCCTGGCTTATGTTATGTTATGAAATTTAAAGTTACGGCATACACTTTAATTTGATAGCATCAGCATTGTATTAACAATACAAACAATAGTTATATTTGACAGTACAATATACGCTTATCTGAAAAATCTACTTTTATGTTGTGAGTGCTGCCTGTCTGCTGGCTATCTCCTTCAACAAATATCCCACGGTACCTTGCTGCCTGCAAGCAAGGATTTCTGTACTGATTATGCCTCCTGAAACCCTCCTCCCTATACTTCTGTAGTTCAGAAGGCAGGCTCTGTGAAATATGTAGCACAACAGCGCCTACTCAAATGGCATAGTAAATACTGTAAGGCCGCGTACACACGATCGAACATGTCCGCTGAAACTGGTCCGCAGACCAGTTTCAGCAGACATGTTCGATCGTGTGTACGGCCTATCGGACCGTTTTCCAGCGTACAAAAGTTTCAAAACATGCTTTGAAACCTGTCCGCTGGAAACCTGTCCGTCAGACAGGTTCGATGGTTAGTACACAAAATCATCGGACCAAAATCCTGTGCATGCTCAGAATCAAGTTGACGCATGCTTGGAAGCATTGAACTTTGTTTTTTTCATCACGTCATTGTGTTCTACGTCTCCGCGTTCTAGTCCGAGGGGATTTTGGTCCGATGGTGTGTACGCACATCAGACCAACAGACCACTTCAGCCTGGTCCGATGAAAGCGGTCTGTCGGACATGTTTCATCGGACATGTCTGATCGTGTGTACGCGGCCTCAGTGTAACCGAATTCCAGGAATAAATGTGTGAGGATCTTCATTACGTTTACAAACTTCAGAATTATTCAGAGTAGAAGGAGCAGGCTATAAAAAGGTAAAAAGGTGTAGGGTGCTCTGGATAACAGGACTGGCCAGAGACAATGTCCGGAATATGGGGTAAGTACAATTGGCAGGATGGTGTCTTGGAACACTTGGGCATAAGGGAATCAATCTCTGGTAAGGATAAAACAAACAATAAGACGCCTCTAAATTCAGAAATTCAAGACTTTAGTAGCCCAATATCCCAGGCTTTGGCTGCCTCCCTTCCTATCCCCACCTTTAGTCCTGCCTACAGCCTTGCCCCCTGACACTATAAGAAGCCACGTCCTGCGGCTTCAAGCTATTGGTATGAAGAATGAACCAATTAGACATTCCAAAATGCGTCCTGCCCCTTTTACGCCACTTCTGGTCCATGCGTTCCATGCTGGTTCTGGTCCCCTTCCGCTGATGTTACTTCCGGGTCCTGCATTCCCTGCTGGTCCCAGCAGCACGGCTGATCCTTCTGGTGCATCCTACTGCTGCGGATTCCCTCTGCTGGTCCACTGGGATCCTCTGCTGCACACTGGACCACCTAACTGGGACTACCCTGACACTGGATCTCCATCCCTCTAAACTTACCATGAGGAGCTACTAAGATAAATTGCTATACCCCCTTGGCTCTCAAGCCTAGTCTGCTGCTTGTTTCTTTGAGAAAAGAAGACAGACTGTCATCATGGTTCATCTTCTTAATCTTTACCAATGTGTATTAACATGTATTCAGGGCTGGCGCTACTGCTAGGTGAACTAAGCAGTCGCCTAGGGTGCACTGCTGCCAAGGGCTTAGCCACAGACAGTTGTTGCTGGGTTCTGAGTGTCCTGTCCAAATACTCAGTCAGTGTCCCTGCTGCCGCATGCCATGCCGCTCAACAACAGTGCAAAACTAAAGTAGTAATGTAAAGTAGTCGTATGCATAATACAGATGCGCCACTTCACAGGCAGGTAGGCTCTCCATCAAACAGACATGTTATACATTTTTATTCTCTTGTTCCCAGGGGCAATGCCCAGCCCCCAGGCCATTTTTTCGATAATGCCTTGTCTATTAACCTAGAAAATAGACATGTCTATGTTTTTGTCAACATTTGTCTCTTATTGACTTTGGGGTTCAGATTTGTCTTGTGAACTTCAGTAAAGTTCCTGGAACCCACCTTGAAGCAAACCCAGGCACATTTTAATTATCCCTAATGTCTATTATAACACTATGCAAATTCATTCATATCTGTACATGCTTCACATTCTAGGACCGGATTCAGATACATTTGCGTATCTTTAGAGCGGCATAGCGTATCTTCTTTACGCCACTCCACCGCAACTTAGAGAGGCAAGTGCTGTATTCACAAAGCACTTGCGTCCTAAGTTACGGCGGCGTAGCGTAAATGGGCTGGCGTAAGCCCGCGTAATTCAAAATAGGTGGAAGGTGGGCGTGATACATGTTAATGACTCGTGACCCGTGACCCATGTAAATGAGGTGCCGAACGAACGGCGCATGCGCCGTCCATGGACGTATCCCAGTGCGCATGTGTCATGGACCGTGAAATCATACTTCATGTATTACATAAGATAACACATTATGGATAGGACATATTGCAGGATGCCTTTGGACATTATGAGGTGTCTGTCTAGATGGGGATTGAACTGAATCAGACTATTGAGGACTATTGAAAGGCTAAGTGGCTTGTGAAAGACATTCATTGTCCAGTGTGTAGAGGTGTTAATTCAGTCGGCTCTTTGACCTTTCTATTGTGTGATAACACTGTTTTGAGCCTTTTGATTATCAGGAGTATTGGATTACCATGTCATTATCTAAAAAAGTGTGATCTCTCAGATGTAGTAATGACCTCCTCTCTATGCGGAGACAAGCTGGCTAGATAACGTATTCTGTTAACTTCACTGATGTCATTGTCTACAGGAATGTCATTCTCTCTGAGGTAGTAAAGTCATGCTAAATACATCGGTGCCGAAATGCCTCTGTATGGAAACCGCAGTGTGTGAAAAGGGGGTGGAGATTTCATTGTTCTTTGATTGATGGAAGCTGTAACCTGTATATAACCAGCTGAGTGTTTTAATAAAGTTGAGTTCTGGTTGAACATTCATACAACTCGTTTGGTGTGTGTTCTTCATGGATCCAATCGGCACATAGCTGTAGGTTGGATCCTGGAATCTTGGATGACTGGACCATCAGATGTTGCAAGCTGCAATCTGATCCGATAGAAGCAGAGGAGTGTCAGGAGAGCAGGACCTGGGCGAGAAAGGGTCTCGTCACAGCATGCTCTGAATCATGTCGCAAATACGCAATGCTTTCAACGTGAACATAACTTACGCACAGCCCTATTCGCGTACGGACTTACGCAAACGACGTAAACAACGGAAAATTCGACACTGGTCCGACGTCCATACGTAACATTGCCTGCGCCTCATTTAGCAGGGGTAACTTTACGCCGGTCATACGCCTTACGTAAACGACGTATATATTAATACGCCGGGCGCAACTATGTTTCTGAATTGGTGTATTTAGCTCATTTGCATATTTTTTATGGGAACGTCCAATGCGTCCAGTGTAACTATGCGCTCACGATACGCCGGCGTAGGCAAGTTACGCCGGATGTCTGAAGCCATGTTTTTCGGCGTATCTTGCTTTCAAAATCGACATAAAGATGCAACGACACACATTTGAATTTACGGCGGCGTATCAGGAGATACGCCGGCGTAGATTCTTTCTGAATCTGGCCCCTAGTCTTTATTAACAGCTCATAAATTGATGTTTGTAACTACATCTTATCAATATCAGAAGTGGATTATTATTAAAGAGTTACATAGCTTAAAAGAAGAAATGTTACTTCTTTCTTTGTCAACCATCAATTTTTGTCTTCCATGTGAAAATTAGCTTATGAGAATGCTACCCGTGACTGAATGACAATTCAGTGCCAAAGTTTATGTCATGGCATTTCATAAAAAGCTGTGAAGCGACAATATTTTAGGTGACATTTCTCATTAAAGGTATGTGTAACAGCTGCTATACCATGCATGACAAGTCTCAGTTTCTTTCTGTTAAATTGCATCATTTATTTATTTTACTTGGTAAATCATCTTTTTCAAAGTGTGGTGTTAGTGACAGCTAAATACATAACAATGTGAAAACTTTACTAACAATGTATAATGAAGTATTTTGTATGAAACCTTTTGAATCTGATTCTGATTCCAAATCTGAAACCACTCCATCACATATTCATAAAGGAATAAGGGCTAATGGCTTATTTAAAGTGGAAGTAAACCCTCCTATCGTTTTCAGCCAAGGAAGTTGCCATCTTTGCCTCTGTTTAATCTTCAACTGCCATGTTGCTGCACATGTGATCAGTTATAACACCAGCCATTGGATAGTTTGATAATTTGGTTGAGAGCACAACCAATGTGCAGTTAGCATTCCCGGCATGCCAGGAATGTAACTGTTTTTTAAAACTGTTAAATCGATGGGTTTACTTCCGCTTTAAAGTGAACATGACCTCGCCAAAAAAGTGGAAACAACAAAGTTGAAGGGGAGGTAGTTTTTACATTGATTTCTGATGCCCATCCCTGTCATTTGTTGCATCCTTAACAACCGATGGGCCATCAGCGGGATTGCCTGCTGACAGCTGAATGTAAAAAAAAAAAATACTGCCAAAAAAGTTCCTGGAAAAAATGGCATGCCTTCCCTTCCCCTCGATCCATACTAGGCCCTTCGGTCTGGTATGGATTTGGAGGGACATCCCACACCCAAATAAAAAAAAATGAAGGGGGGTCTCCCCAAAATCCATACCAGACTCATATCTGAGCATGCCCCTTTGACCCAAAGCACCTTGTCCCTACATTGATGGTAACATGGTGCTCCTTCCCCAAAACCCTGGGCTGTGGATGTGGAGGCCTTTGGGCAGGGGGGCTTATCAGAATCTGGAAGCCCCCTTTAACAAGAGGTCCCCAAATCCTGGCCCACCCTATGTGAATAAGTATGGGGTACATTGTACACCTACTCATTTAACAAAAAAAGTGTCACATAGAAAAACAAATAAACACAGTTTGACAATTCCTTTATTCAAAATCCAAAAATAATGCCCCCCGATTTAGATCCACACTCGAAGCTAACTGCTGACTGCCTGCTCTACCACATGACAGTTTTTAAATAGGTAGGGGGCAGGGCCACCCAGTGATGTCACCTGGTAGCCCAGTCCCCTTGTGACATCTCCGCCCGATGCTAAATTGGAGAGCGCTGGACTCTTGTCTTGCAAGTGGAAGGGGCTGACAATGCTTAGCGGCCTCTACTGCATCTCTTTGTCCTCCTGGCCACCCTAATTATTATTACTCAAGTGAGCATTGGCTCCAATGCAGGGGATTATTTTACTTGTACTATTTCTGCAAACTTCAAGTCATTGTAACCAATTTTCTCTGTGGGGGCCAGCTCTACTGTAGGTATAGTGGCCAACCCTAGTTATTTCAACAGTTTGCTCACCTGGGCGAAACACCACTTACTTTTACCTTGTAGTCAGGACTGGAGGCCATATGCCCCCCTTATACACATTCAGGGGGACACGCCACTTACTTTTACCTTGTAGTCAGGAGGCCATATGTCCCCCTTATACACATTCAGGCCTACTAAAATGCTGCACCCACGTCATCTTGCAAGTGCATGGGGCTGACAATGCATACGTGCTTCTACTGCATTTCTTTGGCTTCACGATCATCCTGGTTTTTATTTGAAGGAGCATTGGCTCCCCTACAGTGGGTTATTGTGCTTGTGCTATTGCTGTGAACTCCTAGTCAATATCCACACTGCCCATTGTCCCACACCCCTATTCAACTGTATAGATCCAGTTTTACCAAATTGCAGTTTAGGGCGTCCCATATGGCCTATATGTTCAATGGAGCACAGCTGTACTCTGGCTAACAACTTTCTTCCTTTTGGAGGACAACTGATTTGTTGCCCTTTAGTACCCTTTCAAACGCTATAGTGGTTAACCCTAGTAATTTCATGCTTTCTTGAAAACCTTTCCATGTACTTATTGTCAAATCCAGGTCTACTAAAGTGGAGAGTGCTGAACCCTTGTCATCTTGTAGGGGCATGGGGCTGACAATGCGTAGATGCTAAATCACTGAAAGAAAAAATGATGGAAAATACTTCAGCGCTAACAAGTATGTGCCCTTTGAAAGTGTATAATCAGAAACACTGTGTATGATAAGAAAATAATAAGAAAATAAAATCAACATAATACTGCTGATGGCGCAAAAATAGGATTCACACTTCTCCTATATATTTAACTTAAGAAAAAGAGACTTTGCCTGAGCTGTGCAATCAGTGCGAAAATTGCAACAAATTTTGAGTTTTCTGTGCTATAAATATAACATGTGCAATGCATAATAAATGTTTATCACAATAATAATTCCAAAGTGAAAATGAATAAATAAAAATATATATATGAGAAGTAATATACAGTTCATTCAGTAAAATATGTATATATATCCTTGTCTTGTGTCCATTTTCATTTGTGCATTGTATTAGCAGCAAAAGATAAGAATTGACACAAGTGGGGTTACTGGTATTTGTAGTGCACTTCTCCCTCCACCGTTTAAATACCGCTTTTAACTCAGTGGATAGATCCAAAATGTATTAGGTCAGATGTGCTTTTTGCCCTTATACATGGGCTTGTTGTGCTTTTTTATGTGTATATTTCCAGACAGATATGGATCGTTTATTACTGGTACAGGATATTCTTTAATGTTAATCCATTGCCATCTCTATTCCTCTTAGACCGCATACACACGATCAGATATGTCCGCTGAAACTGGTCCACCGACCAGTTTCAGCGGACATATCCGATCGCGTGTACGACCTAGCGGACAGGTTTTTCCAACGGACAAATTTCAAAGCATGCTTTGAAATTTGTCCGCTGGAAACCTGTCCATCGGACATGTCCGCTGGTTAGTACGCCTAACCAGCGGACATAAATCTCCTCCTGCATGCGTCGAATGGATTCGACGCATGCGTGGAAGTATTTTACTTCCTGGAGTGGTGACGTGGCGGCGTCAAGGTCACCGCCACGTCACCGCGTCCTCAGTCCGAGGGGATTTTCGTCCGATTGTGTGTACACGCCATCGTACCAAAATCCGAGGAGACATGTCCGCTGGAAACGGTCCGTCGGACATGTTTGAGCGGACATGTCTCCTCGTCTGTACGCGGCCTTAACCTCAGTTTATGTTTTGGAGCAAAAATAGAGAAATCCTCATAGTGTTTGCTGTTGATATGTTTTTTTTTCAAGAAATATACAAAGATGCACTTACAGGTTTTAAGAAAATTATTCTCCTGTATCACTTTGGAATTATTTTTATAAACATTTTTTATGAATTGCACATGTTATATTTATGGCACAGAAAACACTTAATTGAACGATTGAAATTCAAAGCAATATTCTCACTGATTGCACTTTATTTACAGCGCAGAAACAAAGAACATTGGCTCCCCTACGAGGGTTACTTCACTTGCAATTTTGAAAAAGAGACAGACTTGTGGGTGGAGAGATGCGGCTGCACACCCCGATATAATGAAAAAGAAATTGTCCCAGTGGGGCTTTAAAACAGCAAAAGTAGAAAAAATATGGAATTGCAACGTGTAAAATACAACGTTTTATTAGAAAAAGTTATGACATAAAAATAAAGAATGAGTTGCGACATAATGCACCATATAAAATAAAATCCATACACAGATCATATTGTAACAGTACAATACATAGCCTGTAGTAGTAACAGGTCTTTGTAGTTCCTAACGTAGTTACCTGTTACTACTACAGGCTATGTATTGTACTCTTACAATATGATCTGTGTATGGATTTTATTTTATATGGTGCATTATGTCGCAACTCATTCTTTATTTTTATGTCATAACTTTTTCTAATAAAACGTTGTATTTTACACGTTGCAATTCCATATTTTTTCTACTTTTGCTGTTTTAAAGCCCCACTGGGACAATTTCTTTTTCACTTCACTTGCAATTGCCATGAATTTATAGTTAATGAGCTTACTGTCTGGGGACCCCACACCCCTATTTTCTGTATAATTCCAGTTTTACTGAGACACATTCGAGGGCATGTCCACTATGGCATATTTGTTCTGAGGGGCCAACTGTAGCTAACTGTTATACCCTGTACACAGTGGCGTCTCCAGCTTTCATATTTAGGGGGGCACATGGGGGGACAGGGACAAAAGTAGGGGGGCCAACTATAAAATGCAATTATATACATATATATATATATATATATATATATATATATATATATATATCTCCTAGGGCCCTTTACTACAATCCCACAACGGGCCCTTTTACATGTTCTGCAGTGAGCTCCCTTCCTACTATACTGGGGCCCCCCAGAGTGGCAGAAAACAAGAGATATATGTCACCAGCACACCAAGAAAATATAAGGGTCCAAAGCAGTGGGAGAACTTTCAGGGTTGCAAAGGTTGTCTTGCCACCGAGCCCTGGTGTTCTGCCACTGTGGGGTTCCCCAGCTGTCCTGTCCCTGCTATTGACAGCGCTGGTCTGGCATCTGTCTCCTTGGCAGCGGCGGCAGTCCATTAGGACCTAGTGCTGGTGACATTATGGGTGCATGCAGGGGAAGGCTGGCACTATTGGTTATAGAGAGCTGAGCCCCCAGCTGGTCACCTAGCAGCAGTAATGCTGTATAACCTTCTCTGTTGACATGCTGATCGGGATGTGATCCAGGTAATGCTCCCAGTCAGATCTAATAAATACAGTATTTATTAGCATCAAGAGTACAACCACATATATATATATATATATATATATATATAATCAAACGTATGTTCCGCAGCCGTGTGGGCTCTATGCCTGTAAAGTGTGGACTCTATGCCTGTAAAGTGTGGGCTTTGATCAATAAAATCTCTGATATTTAACACTAGGATTTGACTGGGAGCATCACCTGGATTGCATCACGATCAGCATGTCAGAGAAGGCTCCACTGCTGCTAAGCAACCTGCAGGGAGCTTAACTGTCTACAACCAATAGTGATGGGCTTCGGGTGTGTTTGAAATCCCACATGCCCAATCCCGCCAGGAAGCCAACACTCCACAGTGCTAATCACAGGCAGTGAGACATTTCCTGATCTGTGCAGAGCTGCAAGCCAGGAAATCTCTCACTGCCTGTGATTAGCGCTGTGCAGTGTGGGCTTCCTGGCAGGCTCTGGCATGTGGATTTTTGAACATGCCCAGCCCATCTTTAACAACAAATTGTGCTGGCCCTTCTGTACATCAGCCCCATAAAGTAACCAGCACTGAGTTCCAATGTGCTGCCGCCGCTGCCAAGGAGACAGAGACCAGCGCTGTGAATAGCCGGGACAGGACAGCAACTCTAGTTATTCCAGCACTGGTCCACACTGGGAGGATTCCCCCATCCACCTATAATGTGTAGATGGGGGAATTGGATCATTTCTTTTTTTTTTTTTTTCATTCAACCTAATAGTTGAATAAAAAAAAAGTGATCAATGTATGGGCTGCCTAAGAGCTAAGACCAACCATAGACAGTTCAAATCTCAGCTGGTTCAGCAAGAACTAGCTGAGATTTAAACCATTAATGAGCAGATTCTCTTATGACTATCACTAGTGGTTGCTGTATAGCCACTAGTGAGAATCACTGTTTGTCAGGAGAATACAATTGCTGGGCAGGAGTGATATTCCCGTCAGCACTGTCTGTGTTGATGGGGGAATTATGCACGTTTCTTTCCTGCAATCTGTGGATGTAGGAAAGAAATTTGCACTGTATATTACCTGCCTAACTGAAAGTGAAAGTGTAACAGAATGGCCCGTGACACCCAGAGACTTTTGAAGGATGGGGGGTACTCGAGTGCCAGCATCACTATTGCTAATTACATGGGATGGGACATTACTGATAATTCATGTTTTGCAGGATATCTTTAAATATTACAAGTTGTTAAAGTCTGACTCCGACAGGTCATTAGAGTGTTTTCATTCAATGTGGGGACACATGCTTTTGAGGTGTTAATTGAGTCTGCTCATAGACATTCCATTGTGTGATGCTAATACTGTTTTTTTTGTCCATTGTGCTAATTAGGTTTGCTCATAAGACCTGTTCATTGTGTATGCTAATGACACTGTTAAGATGTGGAATGTGACTTGTCAAGCTCTAGTAAAAAAAAACTCTAAATGCGGAGCCAGACCGTCTGGGTAATGAGTAGTAATTAACTCATCGGAATGTCATTATCTAAAAGAATGTGTATGAAGCCCCCATTGTGTGATGTGTGGGTGGAGTGTGTCTTTGTCCCTGTGATTAACTGTAACATGTTTGTATTGTATATAAGAAAGCTAAGTTACCATTAAAGGATTCATTCATTCATTTAGGAACCAGTACCAGAGCTTGTGTTGTCTTGGTTATTCTGGGAAATGAAATGGGTCGTGTCTGATGTCTGTCGGACTGTCGGATAAGCTGTCGTGGGGTGATGGAATGGAATATCGTAAACGGTGGTGACCGTTACAGAAAGTAAATTGTGAATGTCTTGAAAGAACAGGAGAGGGGAGGGGGATGGGGGAGAGAAGGGATGGAGATAATGCAGTTCAGTGATTACAGTGTACTGCAGTCTGCAGTGCACACACTTACCCACGGTCCAGGCTAGAATCTCAGGCATCATTCACACACATGCTGCTGATTTTCATATTTCCTGAACACACATCCCCTCTCTTCAGATACAGCACACCGAGATAGTGTGGGCGGGACTGAAAGGAGGAGGAGGAGGAGCTGTATTCCTCCCTGCTCGTATGTGAGGAGAGTGTGGGGGGGGGAGGTGGCTGGACTCGCTGGGCTGTAAAAGAGTGTCATAGGCTGACACTCGGCTCAGCTTGCAGTCACCACTCTCGGAATTTACAGGCTGGTTCTCCTGTCCTAAGGATGGGAGAAATCAGTCTGTTTTTTTCAGTAACTCAGATGAAGGCTTGGGCTCCCCCTCCCCCACAGTGCTCATGGAGTCCTTTCTGCAACTCACTCTTCTCCGTGCCAATGAGGATGCAGGGGAAGGAGCAGATCGGGCGGCTGTGGTTGTGTGAACGCTTGCATTATGCAGTGTCAGCGAGCAGAGGGAGGGGGGAGGAATGCCCCGCAGAGCTGACTGGGGATGCTCTTCCTCTCAGGAGAGACTGTTACTCCAGGGGCGGCCCGAGAAAAATACAAAAAAAAGCAAAAAAAAAACATATTTTTTTTTGGGGGGGGGGGGGCACATGGAGGGGCACAGCATAATGTTGGGGGGGTCAGGGCCCCCTCTGGCCCCCCCCTAGAGTCGCCTCTGCCTGTACACACCACCGGTTTTCCTGACATCCAAAAACCTGACATGATTTCTCTCAAGCCTGCCTTGCATACACATGTTCAGTAAAAAAAAAAATGCTCAACCAAAGCAAGGTAGCGTCCAACACATACGACGGCACTATAAAGGGGACATTCCATTTAAATGGCACCACCCTTTGGGCTGCTTTTGCTGATCCTCGTGTTAGTAAAAGTTTGGTGAGAGACGCGTTTTTTAGTCTTCGTGCTTTTAAGTCAGTTACAGCGTGACCAGTGGCGTAGTGTGGGTTGTCAGCACCCGGGGCAAGGCAAGTAATTTGTGCCCCCCCAACCTGCGGACTTTTAGCACTCCCAGAGTCCCTTCAAATACAATAGTAATGACCAACCTGATACCTATACTGACCACTATACTATATTGTCCACTACACTGTCCACTACACTGACCACTACACTACACTAACCACTATACTATACTGTCCACTACACTGACCACTATACTATACTATCCACTACACTACAATAACCACTGTACTTTACTGTCAACTACACTGACCACTATACTATACTGTCCACTGCACTACACTGTCTACTACACTACACTGTCCACTACACTACACTGTCCACTACACTACACTGACCACTACACTGACCACTACACTACACTACACTGACCACTACACTACACTGTCCACTACACTGACCACTATACTATACTATACTATCCACTACACTACACTGACCACTACACTACACTGACCACTTTACTGTCCACTACACTACACTGACCACTATACTATACTGTCCACTACAGTAACCACTATACTATACTGTCCACTACACTACACTGACCACTATACTATACTATCCACTACACTATACTGACCATTATACTGTCCACTACACTACACTGTCCACTATACTATACTATACAGTCCACTACACTACACTGACCACTATACTATTTTTCCACTACACTACACTGAGAACTACACTACACTGACCACTATACTATACTGACTACTACACTACACTGAGAACTACAGTACACTGAGAACTACACTACACTGACCACTATACTGTCCTGCCTACAGTAATGCTCTCTCTCTGCCCATCTCTCTCTCTCTCTCTCTCTCTCTCTCTCTCTCTCTGCCCATCTCTCTCTCTCTCTGCCCACCTGTCTCTCTCTTTTTGCTTCTGTCTCTCTCTGCCTTTGCCTCTGTCTCTCTCTGCCCTTGCCTCTGTCTCTCTCTGCCTTTGCCTCTGTCTCTTTCTTTTTGCCTTTGCCTCTGTGTCTCTCTCTCTCTGCCTTTGCCCCCTTTCTCTCTCTTTGACTCTCTCTCTCTCTTTGCCTCTCTCTCTGCCTCTCTGCCTCCCCCTTTCTCTCTGCCCCTCTCTCTTTCTCTGCCCCTCTTTCTCTCGCTTTACCTCTGTCTCTCTCTCTCTGCCTCTGTCTCTCTCTTTGCCTCTGCCTCTCTCTCTCTTTGTCTCTCTTTTTGCGTCTGCCTCTCTCTCTCCGTCTCTCTCTCTCTCCATCTCTCTCTCTCTCTGCGTCTCTCTGTGTGCTGCTCTGTCTCTCTCTGTGTGCCGCTCTGTCTCTCTCTACCACTCTTTCTCTCTGCCACTCGGTCTCTGTGTCTCTCTCTCTCTGCAGCTCTCTCTCTCTCTCTGCCCCTCTGTCTCTTTCTCTCTGTGTCTCTCTCTGTGTGTCTCTCTCTCTGAGTGAGTGAGTGAGTGAGTGAGTGAGTGAGTGAGTGAAAAACTTATATAGCACAACACATGCGAACCGAATAGCCTCTGGGCTCTGTAACCATTCTGTGGGTAGAACCCTTTGACCTCAGAAGAGATGGGTTTTACTCTTTCTCCTGAAGGCCAAGTGGTCAACCTCCAGATGGATGGCGGGTTGGTAGAGCATTCGACAGTCGTGGTCCCTGGACTGCAAATCTTCGATCTCCTTTGGACTTGTACCTGGCCTTAGGTATCTGTACAAGGTTTGGATTGGTGGATCGCAGAATGCGATTGGGGTTATGTGCTTTTATTTTTTCGGATAGATATTGGGGGGCGTTTCCTTGGATGCACTTATGCATTAGGCAAAGGGCTTTGAAGGAGATTCTGTCTTTTACTGGCAACCAATGAATGGTTTGATAATAGTTCCGACCACGACTGCAATGTCTTCTTTTAGGATAAAAGGGGTAAGTCTGCGTAGTAGGCGCAGCAGATGGTGAGATCCGCTGACTACTGACCCTATTTGTGCGTCCATTGTCATGTTGGTATCAAAGATGATTCAGAGACTTTTGACTTTGGTGCTAGGGGTGATGATTTTACCCAAAATGGGCGGGGGTGACTAAGTTGTCTTTGGATGATTTTTCCGGTTGGCTTGAAACAGGAGAAGTTCTGTTTTTGAACCGTTGAGTTTAATGATAACTCTTTGTCATCCAGTTTTCTATCAGAGTGAGGCCGCGTACACACGTACGAGAACCTCGTCGGGCTAAACTCATCGTTCCGCCCGACGAGGTTCTCGGCCGGCCGGCGAGTTCGTTGACCAGGCTGTCGAAAAAGGCCTTGCTCGACAGTTTTCTCGGTGAAAACGTACACACGATCGAGCTTCTCGGCAGAATATGGATCCCAGCGTGCTTCTCGCTGGATTCTGCCGAGAAGCTCGGACGTGTGTACGGGGCCTAAGGCATTTTTCAAGTCCGAGAGAATGATCCTTTTTATTACATATGCGAAAATACAATTGTGTATCATCCGCATAGGAGTGGTAGAGTAGCTTCTGGTTGCTGATGATTTCAAAGAGGGCGGAGATAAATATTGAACAGAACAGGCGACAATGGGGATCCTTGAGGGACTCCACATGATACCGTCCGTTTTTCAGAAGTGAAAGCCCCCAGTTTCACTGTTTGTGATCGGTTTTCCAAGAAGAAGGAGAACCAAGCTAAATCACCTTCCGTGACTCTGGCTACATCGGTTAGCCGAGTCAGAAGTAATCCGTGGTCTACCGTGTCAAAAGCGGCGCTTAGGTCCATCAGTACCAGAAGACAAGATTCTCCTTTGTCTGCTGCCTCGAGGCCGTCATCCCATATTTTGAGCAGCGCTGTTTCTGTTCCGTGACCAGGACGGAAACCTGATTGAAACAGATCGAGTAGTTTATGGGTGTCTAGGTGAAGTTGTAGCTGTTGTACAACTGCTTTCTCCATTACTTTGGAGAAGACATTTAGGCCTGTTATGGGTCTACGGTTGTTTGGATCTTTTGGGTCGAGGGTGTTTTTTTTAGGATAGGTTTATTATACCTTGTTTCAGCACGGTGGGCACCATGCCCTCCTTAAATGATTGGTTTAAGAGCTGTGTGATAGATGGTGACAATATGTCTGTGTCTCTCTCTTTGCCGCTCTATCTCTCTCTCTATCTGTGTCTCTCTCTCTTTGCCACTCTGTCTCTGTGTCTCTCTCTCTGCTGCTCTATCTTTCTCTCTCTCTGTCTCTCTCTCTGCCGCTCTGTCTCTCTCTCTCACTGTGTCTGTCTCTCTCTCTCTCTCTGCCACTCTGTCTCCGTGTCTCTCTCTCTGCCAGTCTGTCTCTGTGTCTCTCTCTGTGCCGCTGTCTCTCTCTCTGTGCCGCTTTGTCTCTCTATCTGTGCCGCTTTGTCTCTCTATCTGTGCCGCTCTGTCTCTCTCTGTGTGCCACTCTGTCTCTCTCTCTGTGCATCTGTGCCACTCTGTCTCCCTCTCTGTGCCGCTCTGTCTCTCTCTGCCTCTCTGTGTGTCTCTCTGCGTGTCTCTCTGCCTCTCTCCCCATTCCCCAGTCTGTGTTCCTCCTCACCTGCTGCTTGTCCTGCAGGCTGCATCGTGACATCTGGGTCCGGAGGATAGGTGGAGGCGGCCGCCATGTTTGTTCAGTGTCTGGAGCACGCCGCACTGTGATTAGGCGTATGGAGGTCATGCAAAGGCAGGAGTTCAGGATCACAGACAGGCCAGTCCCACGCCGCACATGACCCCCATGGCCCAATCACAGGGCGCCAGACATTGAAAGATGGTGGCCAGAGTTTCGGGCGACCGGGGACACAGAAAATGAAATTTAGGAGGACGCAGCCAGTGTGACACACACTGGCTTAAAATTGCGCCCCCTAAATATTGCGCCCGGGGCCACGGAACCCCCTGCCCCCCACGCTACGCCACTGAGAGTGACAAATGTGATATCTCCATTATGAGCACTAGTATTACCAGAATGAGCACTCCCGTCTCATACTTGATTCTAAGCATGCACGTTTTTTCCCCTCGGAAAAGCATACACACAAGCGGTTTTCGTGACGAGAAAAAGACTGACATGAAACACGACGGGAAAAAATAGAGCAGGTTCGAATTTTTTTGCGGACAGTTTTCTCGTCAGGAAAACTGCTATGGAACATACACACGACTGGGTTTCCCGACCAATCTAAAAAATGGCAGTCTGGAAAACCGGTCTTGTGTACAAGGCATTATCCTCCTTTCTAAGGGCAACCAATTTCCAATTTGTTCGCCTGTAGTGAACTTTTGGTAGACTTGGTGGCTAACCATAGTCAATTTGACTCTGTCCCCCTCAATCACATTTAGGCCTACTAATACACATGCCAAAAACGCACTGCCTGAAATATTTTATGTATTGTTATGTCAATAAATGGATATAGGTAATAAACAAAGATTGCTCCTCTGGTCAGACTTTGAATACATATACCTTGCATAGTCTAAGACTACAGCTGCACTTTTCCTAATGAAAACTTATAATTCCAGTTACAGTGAGCACTCATGTTAATTACTTTAAAAGTAATCATACTAACACATGGCCATTACATTTATTTATGTCACCCACATAAAATAGAGTAATGGAATTCCTACAAAATACATTACCAATTATTTACCAACAAATGAACTAATTACTCTACCCCAGAAGAGCCCGTAAGCATTTAATAATCCAGTACAGTTTGGAAAATGAAGGTTTTGCTAAAGGCTATTAAACATTTGCCATCTGTGAGAACATCATGACAATGTTGTTCTTGGGAAAGTGAATTAAGGTCTTCACAAGAGGTCAAATTAGGGCTTCACAAAGGGTAACTTGATGAGCAAAGTGAGCTTCAGCAAACTGCATTATTGGACCTTTATTTGTTTACATATCTTCAGCCTATTTCATTAACTAATTAATGGTTGTCAAATGTCATAACTTTGTCTGCATGCATTTATAAATATTTCAATAAATCTTAATTTATATTCCCGGTTCTACTTTATCAAGCCACAATAACTGCAAAGATTTTTATTCTATTTATTTTTTCAGAAAAAGGAAGCAGTATTAACCCTTTACCACTGCATGTATGCATATACAGAATCCTAAATTTTTTTAACCACTTCCATACCAGGCACTTACTCCCCTTCCCGCCCAAGCCAATTTTAAGCTTTCAGCACTGTCACAATTTGAATGACAATTGCGCGGTCATGCTACACTGTACCCAAATGAAATTTTTATCATTTTGTTCCCACAAATAGAGCTTTCTTTTGGTGGTATTTGATCACCTCTGTAATTTTTATTGAAAAAAGAACAACATTTTTGAATTTTTTTTTTTCTGTTATTTTTATTGTAAATAAGTAAGTTTTCTTCTTCAATTATGGGTACCGATGAGGTGGCACTGATGGGTACTGATGAGGTCGCACTGATGGGGACCGATGAGGTGGCACTGATGGGCACCGATAGGCGGCACCAATGGGCACTGATAGGCAGCGCTGGTATGCTGCACTGATGGGCACTCATAGGCGGCACCGATGGGCACTCATAGGTGGCACTGATGGGCACTCATAGGTGGCACCGATGGGCACTCATAGGCACTGAGGGGCGGCACTTATGGGTGGCACTGATGGGCACTTATGGGTGGCACAGATAGGCACTGATAGGAGGGCACTGGGCATAGATGGGCACTAAGAGGTGGCACTGATGGACACTGGGTTGCACTGATGGACACTGGGTGGTGGCACTGATGGCATTGCTGGGCATAATTTCAGTCAGTGCCCATGTTGCCACACTGATTGGCATAGATTGTGTTAAAAAAAAGTTTTTTTGTTATTATTGTTTTTTTTTACTATTTTTGCTCTATGAAGCATCGGGGGGCACTCCCTGGTGGTCTAGTGTGAGCATCCGAGGGGGGCTGCACTGATAAACAATCAGCGCAAACCCCCCCTGTCAGGAGAGCCGCCGATCGTCTCTTCTCTACTCGCGTCTGCCAGACGCGAGTGAGGAAGAGCCGATTAACGGCTCTTCCTGTTTACATCGTGATCAGCCGTGATTGGACACGGCTGATCATGTGGTAAAGAGGGTCGGCCGGAGGCTCTTTACGGAGATCGGAGATGCAGGGTGTCAGACTGACACTCCGCATCACCGATCGCCACACTGCGTGCCCCCACGGGTGCGAACCAGCATGTAATCCTGCAGGACGTCAATAGACGTCCAGTCAGGATTACAGGACCACTTCCCGGACGTCAATTGACTATTGACCGGGCGGGAAGTAGTTAAATATTTTATTATATCATTTCATGTGGCAACACTGAAGAAATTACACTTTGCTACAATGTAAAGTAGTGAGTGTACAGCTTGTATAACAGTGTAAATTATCTGTCCCCTCAAAATAACTCAACACACAGCCATTAATGCTTAAATCGCTGGAAACAATAGTGAGTACACCCCCAAGTCAAAATGTCCAAATTAAGCCCAATTAGCCACCAGTTTTTTCAGGACAGGTTCCACTCATAACAGGCCTCGCCATTGTCAACCAAAGAGGTTGAGTGCACGTGCTCAGAGTCATATCCAGAGTTTGCCAGCATGTGCAGAGTGCTACAGAGGTTGAAGGGGGGGGATCAGCCTGTCAGTGCTTAAACCATACGCCACACACTGCATCAAATTGGTCTACATGGCTGTCGTCCCAGAAGGAAGCCTCTTCTAAAGATGATGCACAAGAAGTCAAGCAGACTAAGGACATGGATTACTGGAACCATGTCCTGTGGTCTGATAAGACCAAGATAAACTTATTTGGTTCAGATGGTGTCTAGCGTGTGTGGCGGCAACCAGATGAGAAGTACAAATACAAGTGTGTCTTGCCTACAGTCAAGCATAATGGTGGCAGAAGTGCTGTTTCTTGGCCTAGGTCGACAAGCCCTACATTGCAGGGGGGTGGCAAAAAAGCATCCCCTGCACGAAAAAAAAACCTGTTTCATCCTCTCGAGTCCAGGCTCACGGCCACCTCCTGCACAAATAAAGCCCCTGGCTGTAGTGCGCCACTTGTTAGTACTTCAGTCTTCAGGTAGTCTTTGGGCGTACATAATAAGCCCTATGACTGGCCAGACCAAATACACATAAGCCAACTGGTGGAGGCGAGGCCTAATGCTCCGCCTACCCTGAACTCTGCATCTACTCCCCAGCTGGAGCATGGTTTGTGACATCAGAGAGAGAGGAGGATGAAGGGATTCCCCAGACAGCATCCAGGATAATAGGTACTATTACTGTCATCATGTGTGTGTGCCAACTTCCAAGCTTCCAGATATAGTAGTGGCAGTGCTCATATGGATTAAAAGAATATGCAGCGGATCATATTGTAATAAAGTGATTTGTCCAACAAGCTCATTAAACAGTCCACATTCAGTGAAAGTTCCTGAATATGGACTGTAATGAGCAGGGGCGGACTGACCCATCAGGCTCTCGGTCACTGTCCAAGGGCTGGGAGCCATTAGGGGGCCCCATTAGAGGCTCTGCAAGACTGTAACACAGTTAAGCACGGGCAGCAGCTGTAATACTTCAGCATCCCTCTCTGTGCCTACTATGTCCCTCTCTGTCTGTCCCTACTGCGTCCCTCTCTGTCCCTACTGCATTCATCTCTGTCCCCAGCGTCCCACTCTGTCCCTACTGCATCCCTCTCTGTGGTGTGACTTTGGCAGGAAGGGGTGGATCATATTTAAATTAGGGGGTGCATGAGTTTAGGTTAGCTTAGGGCAGCACATAACCTAAATACGCCACTGGGTGGGAGTGTCATGGTCTGGGGCTACATGAGTGCTCCCGGCACTGGGGAGCTTCAGTTTATTGAGGGAACCATGAATGTCAACATGTACTATGACACAGTGAAGCAGAGCATGATCCCTTCCCTTCGAAGACTGGGCCACAGGGCAGTATTCCAGCATGATAAAGACACCAAACACACCTCCAAGACCACTGTCTTTGCTAAAGAAGCTGAGGGTAAAGGTGATGGACTGGCCAAGCAAGTCTCCAGACCTAACCCCTATTGAGCATCTGTGGGGCATCCTCAAATGGAAGGTGGGGGGGGGGGCAAGGTCTCTAAACATCCACCAGCTCTGTCATGTCATCATGGAGGAGTGGAAGAGGACTCCAGTGGCAACCTGTGAACCTCTGGTGAACTCCATGCCCAAGAGGGTTAAGGCAGTGCTGGAAAATAATGGTGGCCACACAAAATATTGACACTTTAGGCCGTGGGTGCTCAACCTGTGGCCCTCAAGCTGTTGTAGAACTACAATTCCCTTGAGGCATTGCAAGGCTGACAGTTACAAGCATGACTTCCAAATGCAGAGACATAATGGGACTTGTAGTACCGGAACATCTGGAGGGCCACAGGTTGTGCACACATGCTTTAGGCCCAATTTGGACATTTTCACTTAGGGGTGTACTCACTTTGGTTGCTAGTGGTTTAGACATTAATGGGTGTGTGTTGAGTTAATTTGAGGAATCAGCAAATGTACACTGTTATACAAGCTGTACACTCACTACTTCACTGTAGCAAAGTGTTCTTCAGCGTTGTCACATGAAAAGATATATTAAAACATTTACAAAAATGTGAGGGGTGTACTCACTTTTAGGAGATACTGTATGGAGCAACACAGACTAGGCCTTATTCTAGGTGCTACATATATGCACACCTTTGTGCTGGGAGTATAGTTGATTCTGCACCCCCACCACAAAGACCAAGCTGGTACCCACAGCTGCCGGTCTCAAAGGAACAAATGGGAGTAGCTAGGATGGGCTCCCAATCATGTGATCACTGTTATATAGCCAGTTACAGCGATTACTAGTTTCAGAAGCCTCCACTCTATCACTTTCTCCTCTGTGAGCAGAAAAAGATAATTCTGAGGAATTCAATAATTCTGTAACAGGTAGCTCTGACTACCATCACTTAAAACAGCTATTGCTATGGCTGTGAAAGATTGTTAAATAATTACTGCCAGTTTGTAGGGTAGATGGTTGGTATCTCCTTCATGTTCCCCTCCTCGTTGAATGCCATGTGTGGGTCACATATGAGGCCTACACCAGGGTGGGTTCTTCTGGGCTATGCTAGGCACTTTGGATAGGGTCACCGTCTTACACATGTGGTAACTTTACATAAATAGTCGACTGAACTCTAGTTAACTCCCTTGATGTTAATATATACCACCACGGTCACTGTTGAATTTACCAGGGACATGCAAAGCCAATGCCCTCTTTGCCTTTCCAGTATACCTCCAACATACCTCCACTACATCACTCCTAGTAACTAGCACATCCACCGTGTACCTAGCACAGACTCCATGTGTGCACTCACTTCACTTTTCCTCTTCTGCACCTGTGCACAGGCTGAGGACCTCTGTGGTGCTGATCTGCTCCCGTTGCTATGGGAGACGGACCTGCTAACGAAGAGATTGCCAACAACAAATACTCCTGCAAGAGGCTATCCAACCTGCCACATGTACACTCCTACAACAGGCTACCAAAGAAACCTTTGTTACCTATGCTAACAACTTGTGTCTTCATTCTGTAATTACCCTTGTACTACTGTCTTCATACCCCAATGTGTTAAACTGTCCTGAGCTGTAGTCTATGTGTGCCGCTTACTTACATTACACCTCTTTAGAAACTTTAGACCAGGCAAAGGTAAAGTTTCAAAGCTATGCTTAACAAACATGGCATAACTGTAGAACAAAAGCAACAGGTATTTCCCTAAACTAATCCCTAACTCTAGTTTGTGGCTGCCCCAGTGTACCTGCACAGAATCAGTGGCGTCTCCAGCTTTCATATTTAGGGGGGGCACATAGGGGGACAGGGACAAAAGTAGGGGGGCCCAACTATAAAATGCAATTATGGGCCAGATTCAGGTAGATGAGAGTATCTTTCCTCTGGAGTAACGCTTCTCATTTACGTTACTCTGAAGACCCTTTCAGCGCAAGTCCTGTAATTCACATAGCAGTTGCGCGTAAACTTGCGCCAGAGTAACGATAATGCGCTGGCGTAACCCGACGCAAGTGGAAGTGGGTGTGATCATATGTAAATGATGGGCGGAGCCCGGCGCAGAGGCTTACGTTCAGCACATCATCCACGGAGCATGCGCAGTGAGTGCGGCTCCACTCGCCCCCTTGTGCGCATGCTCACAACTTCCGTCGGCACCACTTCCTGGGAAACGTCAGCGCAATGCGTTCCGCTGGGCGCTTAAAAGCGCTGGCGGAAACGCCATTCCGGCGCAAAAGTAGTTCCGTTTCCCCCCACCCCAGGGAAGATACTTTTGCACTGTAATGGCTGCTCCCGCTACCCCCAGAGAGAGGAGGAACCTCAACTTTAATACCCAGGAGGTCTCAGTGATTATCTCGGCTATGGAGACGGATAATGAATTTCTCCATGGCAAAAAAAGCCGGAAGACCAGCCGGGAGAGGAAGCAGGGCATCCTGGACTCGATTGCTGCCAGGGTCAATGTCCTGGGCTACTCCACCCGGACTGCTGGGGACATCCAAAAGAAAATAAATGACCTGCGGCGCAAGGTGAGGGACAAGGTGGCCTCCATCAGGAGGTATGAGAGGGGCACAGGTGGTGGTCCCCCATGTCCTGTCACCCTGACCGCAGAGGAGGAGGTGGTTGCTCGCTGCCTGGAGAGGGAGCAGGTGGAGGGGGTCGCAGGCTATGACTCCGTGGAGGAAGGCACAAGGACAGGTAAGTGTTTTATAATCCCCTATTTGTTGTTTTGCATTTGGGGGGGGGGGGACATGTGCCAAGTGTGTGGGACCACCAACATGTGTCTGCTTTGTGTCATCCACAGATGACGGAGCTGGGCCATCATCTGTCAGCCTGCATTCCACCCCATCCCCCCCACGCCATCATGTGCCCGAGCCACTGGGTGGTGAAGAGGTTGTGGAGGAGGAGAGTGGCCACACCACACCTGCCGAGGTGGTTGTGGAGGATCCTGCTGTGGCAGAGCAGGACTTTTCTTTGGTTTTGTCTGTCTCCTCCCCTTCTCCTGGGCCGTCTGTCGTCCCCTCCCCCATCCTTGGAAGCCCCTCAAGGGCGACTCCTTCCACCCGAGGACATCCATCTTCTGGCCCCAGGAAGGCGACCCAGAAGACCAGGGGGGTGTCTGATGGTGTCCAGGACCAGTTGGCGAGGGATCACGCCAGGCAGACGGAACAGATGGGGGCCATAGCGGTGCACTTGGAGAAAGTGGCTGACAGCCTGGGCTCCGTTGCCAACCTCAGCAACGCAGTGCAGGATGTCAGCTCTAATTGCGCTGCAGTGGTCACCACTTTGGGGGAGGTGCAGGGGGATATCCAGCACCTTACTGCAGCCGTCCAGGCCAACACTGCTGCCATCCATGGGAACAGTGCTGCCATCCGGGAGCAGGGGAGGCTGAGTCGGCGGGCCCAGCATTACCAGGTGACCCGTCAGCTCCGGATGCAGGCCCAGACGAACACATACCTTGGACGGATAGCCAGGGCCTTGGAGGGCACGCAGGCCACACCTGCCAGGAGTGGCCCACCTGGGGATCAGCCACCTCCAGATGCCCCCCCACCCACTCCATCCAGGCAGCTGCGGAGCCAGAGAGGGGCCCCCAGAAGAAGCCCCCGGCATCCCCGATGAGGCCTTTTTTTTTTTCTGGTTTTATATTATTGTTTTTGACATACTCAGGTCATGAGTTTATTTTTTTATTTTTCTCAGGTTATGAGATTATTTTTCTTTTAATGATCAGGATATGATATTTCTAATTTCTTTTTGTACTGCACACGGTCAGGAGTGCAGGGGACAGTGTGAATGGTGTGTGAATGTGAGAGGGTGGCACTCCTGAAAGTAAGGGGTGTCACCCTCGGCCGTGGTGGTGAAGTGAACCCCACGGCTGAATGAATGATGTGTGAAAGGTGTGTGAATGGACAGTGACATCATTGGGGCCTTGACGCTGGCGTTACTGCTCCCAACTCCTACATGCTGGACTTGGGCTAATCCAATGCGATGTGCATGTGGTGTGTGTGATCTAGGGACATCAGTGGTGTACACGCGTGCATTGTCTGTGTTATTAATGTTTTGGTTTAGTGTCCAAAGATGCCTACGGCGAGGACCCTCCTGACTGCTCTTCCATCAGCAGACTGGGTGTCCTCTGGCAGGTGGGGACTGTGTGGGTCGGGGGTCAGGTCATCACGTATGTCAATATGCAGGCCTTTTTTCATAGCAAAGTTATGTAGTATGCAACATGCACCGATGATCTGACACACAAAGGTAGGGGAATACAAGAGGGCCCCCCCAGACTTATCCAAGCATCGGAAACGGGACTTCAGGAGCCCAAATGTTTGCTCAACCACTGCACGGGTTTTGATGTGTGCTTCATTGTATTTTCTCTCCCCTCTGGTTTGGGGGTTCCGGAAAGGAGTCATTAGATGGGGTCCCAATGCATATGCAGAGTCACCTGTAAGGTAAAAGACAGGAGAATGTTAGTCATGCATGTGCGATTTCTGTTGTGCATCACGGGAGGGGATAGTCATGCCTGACTCCCTTGTCACTCACCAACCAGCCAGCTGTCCCCATACATGTTCTGGTTAAATTCTGCTGGGATGGGGCTCTGACGGTATATGAAACTGTCATGGCTGGACCCGGGGTGTTTGGCACGGACGTGCCATATGAGGCGTTGGGCATCGGCTATCACCTGTACGTTGATGGAGTGCCAATGCTTCCGATTGCGGTATATGTGCTCTGTGGCACTGGGGGGCTGTAGGGCCACATGTGTGCAATCAATGGCCCCCACAGTGCGTGGGAATCTGGCAATGTTGTAGAAATCTGTCATTGCCTTCTGCCGTAGCTCCTCAGTGGTTGGTCTGATGAACTGGTTGGACATGCGTCTGAGGATTGCAGGGACAACCTGGTGCACACATCTGCTTATGGAGGACTGTGACATCCCAGCCACCACTCCACTTGTACGCTGGAATGATCCACTTGCTAGGAAATGAAGTGTTGCCAGGACCTTCACCAGTGGCTGCACTGCTTGTGATCGGTGTGTTGGGCTGGTGATGTCATCCTGCAGGGTTGTGGTTAGTTCAAGTATTGCATCTGGGCTGAATCTGAATAGGCGATACACCTCCTCATCCCCCATGCCAAAGAGGTTCATACGTGTGCGGTATATCCTCTCACGTGCCCGCCTTCTTGGTTCCAGGGGACCCATCAGTAGTTCTAGGACCACAATTGCCCCTGGCATGTTGGCACACAGAGGTGTTGTCCTTGCAAGTGGGGGTGCTCAGCTAGCTCCTATCGTCGGTAACGCTGCTGTAGCTGCTCTCCTGCTGACCTGTGACCGTCTGGAGTAAAGATAAAGCAGCCTTTTGTAGAAATAACTTTGCGCCGGACGGACCAGATACGCGCGGCGCATGTAGCCAGCGTATGGTGCTAATCCGTTCGTGAATTGTGAAAAATCCCTCATTTGCATATTTGCAGGGGAAATCAATGGGCGCGACTGATGCGCCCAGCGAAAATAAACGCTGACGATACTCTGGCGTCGGAACGTTCCGCCGGTCGCAAATGAGCCGTTATTGGGCGCATCTAGTTTGGTGGGTACGGGCACATAGAAACGTCGGCGCATCAGCACAGTTACGCGGCGCATATCCAAATACTCCAGCGCAAGTGTTCGTGAATCTGGCCCTATATATATATCTCCTGGGGCCCTTTACTACGATCCCACAACGGGCCCTTTTACATGTTCTGCAGTGACCTCCCTTCCTACTATACTGGGGCCCCCCAGGGTGGCAGAAAATAAGAGCTATGTGTCACCAGCACACCAAGAAAATATAAGGGTCCAAAGCAGTGGGAGAACTTTCAGGGTTGCAAAGGTTGTCTTGCCACCGAGCCCTGGTGTTCTGCCACTGTGGGGTTCCCCAGCTGTCCTGTCCCTGCTATTGACAGCGCTGGTCTGGCATCTGTCTCCTTGGCAGCTGCGGCAGTCCATTAGGACCTAGTGCTGGTGACATTACGGATGCATGCAGGGGAAGGCTGGCACTATTGGTTATAGAGAGCTGAGCCCCCAGCTGGTCACCTAGCAGCAGTAATGCTGTATAACCTTCTCTGTTGACATGCTGATCGGGATGTGATCCAGGTAATGCTCCCAGTCAGATCTAAAAAATACAGTATTTATTAGCATCAAGAGTACAACCACATATATATATATATATATATATATATATATAATCAATCGTATATATAATCAATGTATCCGTTCCGCAGCCCTGTGGGCTCTATGCCTGTAAAGTGTGGGCTCTATGCCTGTAAAGTGTGGGCTCTATGCCTGTAAAGTGTGGGCTTTGATCAATAAAATCTCTGATATTTAACACTAGGATTTGACTAGGAGCATCACCTGGATTGCATCCCGATCAGCATGTCAGAGAAGGCTCCACTGCTGCTAAGCAACCTGCAGGGAGCTCAACTGTCTACAACCAATAGAGATGGGCTCGGGTGTGTTTGAAATCCCACATGCCCAATCCCGCCAGGAAGCCAACACTCCACAGCGCTAATCACAGGCAGTGAGACATTTCCTGATCTGTGCAAAGCTGCGGACCGGGAAATCTCTCACTGCTTGTAATTAGCGCTGTGCAGTGTGGGCTTCCTGGCAGGCTCTGGCATGTGGATTTTTAAACATGCCCAGCCCATCTCTAACAACAAATTGTGCTGGCCCTCCTGTACATCAGCCCCATAAAGTAACCAGCTCTGGGTTCTATTGTGCTGCCGCCGCTGCCAGGGAGACAGAGACCAGCGCTGTGAATAGCCGGGACAGGACAGCAACTTTGGTTATTCCAGCACTGGTCCACACTGGGAGGATTCCCCCGTCCACCTATAATGTGTAGATGGGGGAATTGGATCATTTTTTTTTCATTCAACCTAATAGTTGAATGAAAAAAAGTGATCAATGTATGGGCTGCTTAAGAGCTAAGACCAGCCATAGACAGTTTAAATCTCAGCTGGTTCAGCAGGAACTGGCTGATCCTGTGTACATGTACTGATAAGATAACATAGAGGAGAGATCGGGGTGGGGGGTAGAAGGGATGGAGATAATGCAGTTCAGTGATTACAGTGTACTGCAGTCTGCAGTGCACACACTTACCCACGGTCCAGGCTAGAATCTCAGGCATCATTCACACACATGCTGCTGATTTTAATTTTTTCATGAACACACATCCCCTCTCTTCAGATACAGCACACCGAGATAGTGTGGGCGGGACTGAAAGGAGGAGGAGGAGGAGCTGTATTCCTCCCTGCTCGTATGTGAGGAGAGTGGGGGGGGAGGTGGCTGGACTCGCTGGGCTGTAAAAGAGTGTCATAGACTGAAACTCGGCTCAGCTTGCAGTCACCACTCTCGGAATTTACAGGCTGGTTCTCCTGTCCTAAGGACGGGAGAAATCAGTCTGTTTTTTCAGTAACTGAGATGAAGGCTTGGGCCCCCCTCCCCCACAGTGCTCATGGAGTCCTTTCTGCACTCTTCTCCGTGCCAATGAGGATGCAGGGAAAGGAGCAGATCGGGCGGCTGTGGTTGTGTGAACGCTTGCAATATGCAGTGTCAGCGAGCAGAGGGAGGGGGAGGAATGCCCCGCAGAGCTGACTGGGGATGCTCTTCCTCTCAGGAGAGACTGTTACTCCAGGGGCGGCCCGAAAAAAAAAAAAAGCAAAAAAAATATTTTTTTTTTGGGGGGGGGGCACATGGTGGGGCACAGCATAATGTTGGGGGGGGGGCAGGGCCCCCTCTGGGCCCCCCCCCTAGAGACGCCTCTGCACAGAATAGAGTCCATTATGACAGATTTCCAGCATTGGTGTTTTTGGGCATTTGTAGCTCTGTGTCATCCTGTACTCTCTACAGGTTCTTTATCCATAGGTACTCTGGATTTAGCAGAAGGCTGTGTGGATAGACCCCAGTAACAGCAACATGACAGGTAATATGCACCTTCTCAATTATTGCTTATCCCTGTCCCATTTTAATTTAGTATAGGACCAGTGGGTCTGACACATCTGGGGATTGGGGATATCTCTACCAGCTTTGCACATCTGGAGAATGACATTTTTGCCCATTCTTCCTTGCAAAATAGCTCAAGCTCTGTAAGATTAAATGGAGAGCGTCTGTGAACAGCAATTTTCAAGTCTTGCCACAGATTCTCAATTGGATTTAGGTCTGGACTTTGACTTGGCCATTCTAACACATGAATATACTTCTAAATCTAAATCATTCTATTGTAGCTCTGGCTGTATGCTTAGGGTAGTTGCCCTGCTGGAAGGTGACCCTCTTCCCCAGTCTCAAGTCTTTTGCAAACTCTAACAAGTTTTTTTGTAAGATTGCCCTGTATTTGGCTCCATCCATCTTCCCATCAACTCTGACCAGCTTCCCTGTCCCTGCTGAAGAAAAGCATCCTCATAACTTGATGCGTTGATTAGTGCGAAACGCGTCGGCTGTCCTGTTTTCTGTGATTGCTGTGACTGTACATGTTTTTGGATTTACAATAAAGACAACTTTTTTCGTTTGAAAATCCTTGGAGTGCGGCCGTCCTTCCCTCTTTTCTTCATCATCAAACAATTGCAGTTTAATATGGTCACATATGTGTACACACAAATTGCATGTGTGTAGGAATGTGGCCAGGATGAACTGGAATGGCACATCTATTGCCTCCTTCTTGTGTAAGCACCTAATGCAGAGGTCTCCAAACTGCGGCCCAAGGGCCAGATGTGGCCCTTTGCTAGCCTTTATCCGGCCCTTGGGGCATAATTCCTCCCACTGATATGAGGCACTATTCCTCCCATTGACACCAACAATGGGGCACTATATTATCCACTGATACCAATGATGGGATACTACTCCTCCTACTAATAGGGGGAATACTCCTCTTCCTATTGACCACCAACCCTGAGGCCATATATGTTCTCACTGATGCCGGGCATATGACTTGTTCTTCCCTTGCTGGCCCCAATCCGGCCCTCCTAAAGTCTGAAGGGCAATAAAGTGGCCCTTTGTTTGTAAAGTTTGGAGACCCCTGACCTAATGCATAAGAGTATAAGTATAGAATTGTCAGCATGTCACTAATACGTAATGGCACACTCTGACCCCTAGTGGATATTGTACGGATTCTGCACCCAAAGATAAATATATATAAAAACAAAAAACATGAGACTTCTCAATACATCAATCATTTTTATTAATTCTTCAGTACAGCATAGTATATGGTTGTTAAGAAAAAACTGAAAAGGTAAAATTATTCAATTGCATCAAGCTACCATGGGTCCTGTCCTGCTGGACACATAAAGTATGACGCAAATTGATTCCTGACATGTGTACCTTGTCTGCTTCCACGAACACCAGTCCAATGAGCTCTTCCCATGTTCTCATGCACTGGGTACTCAAACTCGAATCCATCCCGCTGCCTTACGAAGTTATGCAAGGCACATGCAGCTTTAACAGCACAGGCTGCATTTTGCATATTTAGAACAATGGGAGTGTGAAGGACCCACCATTTGTTTGCCAAAATACCAAAAAAAAATTGACATCTCGACGTGCTCTTGTTAGCCGATAATTGAAAACACTCTTCTGTTCAGTTAGATTGTGCCCCAAAAAAGGCCGTAGAAGATGCTCACTCAGAGCAAAGGCCTCATCCCCCACAAAAACACTGGGTAGGGGAGGGCCATTTGTGTCCGGGAGTGGACTATTTTCCGTAAGGTCCAGACTATTGGTATGCAGCATGTGTCCAATATCAATGTAATGGAAGCAATAATTAGCATCAGCCACAGCCATTAAAACCATTTAAGGACTCCTTCACGCCAATATACGTTGGCAGAATGGCACGGCTGGGCACATCCACGCACCTGTACGTGGCCCTTTAAGCCCAGCCGCTGGGTCGCACGCGCGCCGCCGGCGCGTGTACACAATCCGGTCTGAAGCTCCGTGACCACGGCCGCGGGACCCGCGGACCCGATCGCCGCCAGTGTCCCGCGATCGGTCCTCCGGAGCTGAAGAACGGGGAGAGGTGTGTGTAAACACACATTCCCTGTTCTTCGTTGTGGCAGTGTCATTGATCGCGTGTTCCCTGTTATAGGGAAACACGATCAATGATGTCACACGTCCATCCCCGCCCCCCTACAGTTAGAAACGCTATAAATTTTGCGCAAACCAATTGATAAACGCTTATTGCGATTTTTTTTACCAGAAATAGGTAGAAGAATACGTATCGGCCTAAACTGAGAAAAAAAAATGTTTTTTATATCTTTTTTGGGGATATTTATTATAGCAAAAAGTAAAAAATATTGTTTTTTTTTTCAAAATTGTCGCTCTATTTTTGTTTATAGCGCAAAAAATAAAAACTGCGGAGGTGGGGCAAATACCACCAAAAGAAAGCTCTATTTGTGGGAAAAACGGACGCCAATTTTGTTTGGGAGCCAAATCGCACGACTGCGCAATTGTCAGTTAAAGCGACGCAGTGCCGAATCGCAAAAACTGGCCAGGTCCTTTACCTGCATAAAGGTCCGGGTCTTAAGTGGTTAAAGACAATATCCTTTAACACTTCCCAATTAGCAGAGCAGGTGTCACGGACGATGTAACTTGCAGTCGATTTTCCAACACGAAAGGCATAGTGTAGACTTGCTAACGATTGTCCTGTTGATAGATACCTACAAAGAAAAAAATAATTTTTTTTTGACAGTTAAAATGCTCAAAACAAAGTGGAAGAGTATACGTGCCACGGCCGCCCTCACTCACTCGACATCTAAGATTGCAAAGAGAATTTAGGAGTGGATCGGCGGCGTGTGCCCCAAAAGATTACATGTTTGCTAGAAAATTTGAGTTTCTTCGGCCATTGCTGGCTTTGGGGAGGTAAGCTATCATCTGTACTCATGTCATTAAGCAAAATGTAATAAGTAAGTTATAATAATTCATTTTTATTTTCCGTACTGAAAACTGCTGGGAGGAAAGTACACCAAACAACGATTTGGACACAGATGCTAAAAGTCAGCAAGCAAGCCAAGCATCAAGAGGCGGAGAGTCAATTGTCGACTCCATCACGGTCTACATCTGCCACACCTGTGGGAGACGAGGAATCTACGCCACCAATTTGTGCTTGTGTACCTGCTAGAGCAGTGTTTCTCAACCTTTTTTAGTGCCGTGACCCCTTGATAAAATTTCCCAAGTTTTGGGGACCCCTAACAGTAAAATTATTTTCATAGCGTGGGTTGTCAGCACCCAAGGCAAGACAAGTAATTTGCGCCATTAACCCATGGACATTTAATGCTCCCTGAGTCCCTTTCACTCTGCATTTTAGGATGTACCACCCTTCTTTCCCTTTTATCTCTCTCTATCCTAATTTCTTGTTTTTTTTCCCCCATCTCTCTCTCTCTCTCGCCATCTTTCTTGTTCTTTCTCTTATTCTTTCTCTCCCTCTTCCTTTCTTCCTCCCCATTTTTCCTCCCCCTTTCATGTATTCTCTTTTTTTATTCCTTCTCTTACTCCTTGTTGAGGGGGGGGGGAATGTGAAGAGTAGCAGTGCTGGGGGAGTTCTGATCAGCCAAATTATGTGCTCTTGATCAAGTTCATCTGCTGATCTGAGAACTGTAGTGAGGACTTTTAATGGCAAATATAATCACAGGCAGTGTTACTCATGGTGTCTCTAGCTTTGTGCAGCAGTGACCCCAATGCTGAAATCAGGAGATAGGGCCTCCTTCAGCCCCTCCCACTTCACATTGCTCACCAGTTAGCTGATCTTTAGTCTCTGCCCCCCATCTATGCCGTGAACTGGGCAGCTTCGAATAGGCAAAATGGGCGGCCACGGGCTCCAGGAACAGCCCTGCTGGGCGGTTGTGAAAAGGCTGGGAGAGCGGCGCCCGCTTCAGGAACAGCCCAGGATTTGGTGACCCTTGGCAAAACCTTATTTCGACCCCCAAGGGTGTCCCGACTCCCAGGTTGAGAACCACTGTGCTAGAGCAACAAGAAGGAGGGCTCCAGAACCTGATTTCAATCGTATGTTAGACATCATGGCCTCTATGTCTGAAAGAATGACCAGCAACAGGTCATACGTTCAGGTTTCTGCAAGATGTCTGGAGGGGCTGATGAGGAAGGTACCACCAGAACTCCAGGCAGACATGTTGGCAGGTACCATACGTTACATCGCAACTTTCATTCCACCAACCACACCATATAAATCCTCTAAACCTCCACCACCCTATGGTCCCTATGCAACTCCCCCTGCCCCATCTGCCAGCACCACCCCTTCTCCGGTTGTCATTAGTGTTGCTCACGAATATTCGAATTGCGAATATTCGCTACGAATATTGCATATTCGAGTATTCGCAAATAACTCGAATGTTGCGGCGAATATTCGCTATGGCGAATATTCGTATTTTTTCAAATTTATTTTTAAAACAGATCACATCCTAGTGATCTCCATCGACGTCTAAAAGCATTGCTGGTATGATTAGAGAGAGACCCTGCGCCGAGTAGCTGATGCGATTCTTTTATGTTGCCGAAAATTCGCAGCAACATAAAAGAATCGCATCAGCTACTCGGCCCTTCTTTTGCATCAGAGCCAATCAGAAAAACTCGAATATTCGGCAAAAGGAATATTGCGCGATATTCCTTTTGCCGAATATTCGAGTTATTCTGATTGGCTCTGATGCAAAAGAAGGGCGGAGAAGATAATCGCGCAATATTCCTTTTGCCGAATATTCGAGTTATTCTGATTGGCTCTGATGCGCCCTTCTTTTGCATCAGAGCCAATCAGAATAACTCGAATATTCGGCAAACGGAAAATTGCGCGATTATCTTCTCCGCCCTTCTTTTGCATCAGAGCCAATCAGAATAACTCAAATATTCGGCAAAAGGAATATTGCGCGATATTCCTTTTGCCGAATATTCGAGTTATTCTGATTGGCTCTGATGCAAAAGAAGGGCGGAGAAGATAATCACGCAATAGGAATATTGCGCGATTATCTTCTCCGCCCTTCTTTTGCCCCCTTATTCTCCTTTCTTTTAAGTAGAGTTAGGCTGCATTCACATCTAGGCGTCGGCGGCAGCAGGAGTATTCGGGCGACATGCAATAGGCGTTTTGTCCCCGCGATTTGCGGCGACAAAACGCCTATTGCTTTTTTGCTGGAGGGCAGAATTTACACTGTCGGCTATGGCCGAACGCCCGATACGCCTGAAAAAAAGGGTCCGGGACTTGTTTCAGGCTTCACGCTTCAGGCGTATCGGCGTTCGGCGTAGAGATGTGAACCATCTCCATAGCCGGCAATGTAAATTCCCCCCTCCAGCGTATGTCAGGCTGCTTCAGCGTCGGTCTTCAGGTGACAAAACGCCTAGATGTGAATGGAGCCTTAGTGTAGAGTTAGTGTTTAGTGCATATTAGTTTAGTGATACAGGAAATGATCTCCGTTTATGAGAATTTCGCAATCATTTTCGCATTAGCGAAATTTCGCAAACATTTTTTTGGATAAAATATCACGAATATTCGATATTAGCGAATATTCGCGAATATTCTTCTATATATTCGCGCAATATCGCAAAATCGAATATGGCGTATTCCGCTCAACACTAGTTGTCATCACCACATATTGTCACCCACCTTCCTTGGCCAACACCACCACCTTCTACTTACCTTCCTCTGCCAACACCGCCACCTTCTAATTACCCTCCTCTGCCAACACCACCAGCTTTTAGTTACCTTCCTCTGCCAACACCACCACCACCTTTTAATTCGCAGTATAATGAGAATCCCTCCACCTCCAGTTGGTCACATTTTGGCCATGCTATGAATGTGGTGATGTCACCTAATGAGTGAGAGAACTCCTCCCAAACATTCCATCAGCTTTAAAAAAAAAAAAATGTTCTATGAGTAGCTCTATTTTTTTTTTATATATTGTTGAGTTGTATATGTGAAGAACGAACAAAAGAACATAAAAAGTTGTATTTCAAAAATATTTTAAATTTAAAAAAAAAAAGTAAAGTTTATTTTTGGCTTATTTTTGGCTTTAAAAACGTGTGTTTGGTGTTTATTTGATGCATATTAATATTGGGTTCTACATGTAAAAGAGTCTTTAAAAAAATTAGAAAACATAAATAAAAAATTACCTCAGTGTGATGATTAGTCGCTCCACAGGGGGTATACTGTTACGAAAATATGTGTCCATTCGCTGCAACCGACTACTGAGTAAACTCAATAACTCATCACAGCTGATGATAAGAAAGGAACAATGTCAAACATCATAAATCCAAATAATTTTGACTAACCTTTTGATGGACATCCTAGTGTAGCCCAAAAATGTATCCTCATGATCACGTAGGTCACTCACTGTACATGACCCAAAATTGGCCTCTCCCTTCTCGATCAGCAATTACGGGTGGATCCAGTATCTGCGTAACCTCCCCCTTTTTTATATAGAAAATATGACGTAACAGTGGCTGCTGCCACAAAACATGCCATCTCATCATCACTCATCTTTGCAGATCTCAATACAAACAAATGGAGTAGGAAGCACAATGATGAACCGGAAGAAGAATATTCACCCAGGAAGAAGATAAAAAAAAATCTAAAAACATAGCAACAAATGATGAAAGAGATGATAATTGTTTCTATTGGTCAAAATAAAAAAACGACGAAGTTCAAAAACGTCGGAAAACGATGTATGCAAACGCGCGAATACAAAACAACGGAAAAAAAAAAAAAAATGCTACGCTTAGGTGTGAATGCAGCCTAAGTAGGGATACTGATGGAAACTCTAATATAAAGGGGGGCTCTGATGGGGAAGCTGATGTTAGGAGAGACCCTGATGTAAGGGGAACTCTGCTGTGGACATTGATGTAAGTGGGACACTGATATAAGGTGAGAATATGAAAAAATATCCACGTAAAACTTGTTAATTCATTCATGCATTTATAAAACAGATTTTTTTTTGTCCTGTGACTATTTATAAAATATACAATGTGGGCCTCGTACTCAAAAGTTTGGAGACCCCTGCTATAAGAGGATAAAGCTGTTGAACAATAATTGCTTGTTGACCCAAACAAATAGCTAATCCTGCAGTATATCATAGACCGTGCAACCCTGACTGTCCCGTCAATATGAGTTAGAACCTCTATAAATTTATAAAAACTTGCGCTAAGGTGAAAAAATTATGAAATGAGAAATGAAACTTGCAGCAGCTGTACACAAAGTTCTATTTACTTGCAAAAAATTATAAATTACAGCGCTCGAAACTGTGCAGAAAAACAAAACAAAAAAACAAGTAAATTAATCAAAATAGTGTACAAATATGTTCCAAAAATATTCTATTGAAAGTCCTCTTATGCTAAAAAGATGATTTATACTAAGAGTCGGTTCACACTGGGGCGACTTGGGATCCGACTTGAAGTCATCTCAAGTCGTCCCAAGTCGCGCTGTCCAGAAAAGCAATGTAAGTGAATGGGAGCCGTCTTAACACACACTACTTAAGTCGCTCCGACTTCAGAAGAGGTTCCTGTACTAGTTCAATCAGACTTCTAGGCGATTTGTACCCATTGATTTCAATGGAAGTCGCTTCCAAGTCTGATCACTGTCTTAACTGAAGCTACTTTCTAGGAAGATAACATTTCTCAGGCAAACCTCTCCCTCCCCCTCCCTCTCCCATAGCTGATTGTTGTTTTATTGGCCACTGGAATGTCTCCTGTCCTGGAGACGACTTCAAGTCGTGTTGTAAATCGCCCCAGATCGCCCTGTGGTTCATGCTGAAGTCGTGTTGAAGTTGCTTCTGAAAGTCGTGCTGGAAGTCGTGTCGCCCCAGTGTGAACCGACTCTTACAAAACACAGAAGTAAAATGGCATGTATGTAAATACAAGAATGCAATCCAGGAACGCTGCATCCAGCGTGTGTTCCACCAATACGGGAAGTGATTTCGTATGGACTTGGTACCGGAAATTACATCAACGTGTTTCGCCCTCCTACAAGGTGTCATCAAGGACCTAATTTCCAGTTAGGCAGACTAATTTTTTTATATACAAGGGGAGTCTCCTCCATCTTGCCTATCAAATAGGTTTTACCTAGCGGCCATTTTTCCGTGGACTGAAGTGCACCTTGTCACTACCTTCGAACAGTAGTAGCAGCCATTTTCTCTGTTGTTTTCTTTTTCCCCTTTAGAGAGATTTCCCATTACTTCTTTTCCTTGGTGGCAACGGTTTTCCTGGACGGAAAGCATCCCACCAGAAACACAGAAAGAAATAAGCAAAGCAACAAAGAAAAACTTTAAAACTAAAAAAAGTTAATAAAGGCATCAGTGCTGATACCAGGATAGGAGGGGGTTGAGGCAATCTGACTGACTATACTACAAGAATTCTAATGCTTCATGCACATGCTACAAACAAGATTATGGTAAGATTTTTCCAAGACGTGCTATTTCTCGACAAACGTGTTTCCACATAGTCAGCACATCTGGCTGCAGATGGCACATGGGGATTCTACCTCATTTGACACCTACACAAAGTTATTTAGAATTAAAACATAACAGACTTCATCTCTAAGAGGCTGACCAAAGAAACATTGAGCTAAAAACTTAAATATGTGATCCACAGATGGTCAGTATACCATACATTAGAAGATACACAATCTAACTAACAGATGTACATTGTATCAAAGAGTTTACTGTAAGAGCATCCATTAAAAAAATGTTGCTCTGTGTAGTCTGTTAGGTTTTATATACATCATCATCAAAATATTTAGAGATTTAAATGTTTATCTCACCCATAAATATGATGGGAGGATTGGTGTATAGAGAGAAAACTCTGATCAAAACACAATAATAGACATAATGAATTAGAAAAATTAAGTAAATAACCTATGTCTGCATTGTGTGTTTAGTAGAAAACATGATGCTCCCTAAAGACGTTGGTCAATAGCTGGAAATGAAGCCTAGCTCGGGCATAGAATTGTGGATTTTGTACAATGTTGCAGCAATGAAAGTAGGTGCAGATCCAGCCAACATGGCCCCCCTTGCCCCACAGGCTAGATTTCATTCAAAAAAAATTCACATAAAACTATATTAAACCCAAAAGCAAAAATGGCTTATATTACAGCTTACTCGTTCCTAGATATGCTGGCGTCATTCGTTTATCTTTTTCATTTTTTTACCTTTATTTTATACCAGTAAGTTGGATATTTTTCAGCTTCTATTAACAGACCAAGCTGTCCAGCAAAAGTGTCAGTTAGAAGGTTAAGACAAACCATTTAACCTCCCTGGCGGTATTCCCGAGTCTGGCTCTCTGTGAATTTTACATACCAAAAGCGGTAACCCCGAGCCTGACTCGGGATCACATTGCAGGATACAGGGGGAAGTTACTTACCTTGTCCCTGGATCCTGCGATGTCTCCCTGCTGTGTGTGCGAGCTGTCGAGATGACGGTATACTGTATCTATACTGTTTTTTATCTTTTGAATTTGGTGCCGAACTCCGCCCTCCTGCGTAGCGCCGCTCGGGAACAGAGCTCGGCACTCGGCAGTCACCAGTGTGTGAATTGAGCGAGATTCACACACTGGTGACTGCCGAGTGCCGAGCTCTGTTCCCGAGCGGCGCTACGCATGAGGGCGGAGTTCGGCACCAAATTCAAAAGATAAAAAAAAAGAAAACTGTATAAATACTTTGCCCCTAGTGGTCTGTCCAGTGTTCTGCATGCACTTTTATATAATAAAAAATGTTTTTTTTTTCTGCTTAGAAACTGGAGATTGTCCATAGCAACCAAAAAGTGTCCGTTTATGTCAAAAGTGGTTTTATAGCAGCTAGAAAACAGCGATAATACAGTAAATTAGAATCTCTTGCAGAATTGAGCGATAGCGATTTGTGGGGAAATTCGTCATCAAACACTGAAAGTAATGACAGCGACAATTCTGCAACTGAGCAAATTTCAGTGTTTTTGATTTGATTACATTATTGAATAATTTTTATTATAATTACATTATTATTTTTTATAATTACTTATAGTTATCTATTATATTATAATTTATTATTTTGTGTTTTAAACTTTATCATACCCGGGATGTGTACTAGACTCTTGTTTGGTCAGATTTAAGTGAGTTATTTCTAGGAATTGCAGGCCTACAAAATAAAACGACAAATTTCCATGCAAAATAATTGTACCGCTTTCAGCTCCAAAAATCTGAAATAATCATACCGCCAGGGAGGTTAACACCGACAGGGGTGCTTGCAATAGTCAGCTTTTATTCATTTATGTAAAACCTTTAGCCCAAGGAAATATTACCTTTCTGTTACTCCTTAAAAAATACTGTCTGGAATCCAACTTTAAAGGGTAAGTTCACCTTTACAGAAAAATCTGTAAGATGAACATACACAGGACCCCCTCATCATCCCCCCCCCAGTCCCGCTGACCTGGAGATCAGCCGTTCTGACACCTGGTATCACCGATGTACCGGCCCGGGGCTTAGAAATTCCCATGGTTTAATCTCGAAAACGTATCTCATCAGGAGATATGTTTAGGAGCATTCTAATTGGTCGGGGCCATCACTCTCTAGGTTAGTGGGACCGGGTGAAATGGGGACAGGGTCCAGTGTAAGTTCACCTTACAGATTTTCTGTAAAGGTAATTTTACACTTTAATTTGTTAGTTAAGCCCATCTAAATCTGCTAGTGCATCTAACGTTACCCTCACCCCAAACTGACAATGCTGCTGTTCAAAGGTGTCTTGGTTGCCCCACCAGTGGAATGGAGACAGCTAAAGGCTGTAAGAAATTGTGTTATTGGCCGTATTACCAAGTGAAAATAAAGAAGGAAAAGCATAAAGAAGAAAATGAATGCAGCATTTAACCACTTCCCTACTGGGCATGTAAACCCCCTTCCTGACCAGGTGAAATTTCAGCTTGCGGCACTGCGTCGCTTTAACTGACAATTGCGCGGTCGTGCGATATGGCTCCCAAACAAAATTGGCGTCCTTTTTTCCCCACAAGTAGAGCTTTCTTTTGGTGGTATTTGGTCACCTCTGCGATTTTTATTTTCTGCGCTATAAACAAAAAAGGACGACAATTTTGAAAAAAAATACAATATTTTTTACTTGTTGCTATAAAAAATAGCCCAATTTAAAAAAAAAATTCAGTTTAGGGCGATACGTATTCTTCTACATATTTTTGGTTAAAAAAAAAAAAAAAATCGCAATAAGCGACTGGTTTGCGCAAAAGTTATAGCGCCTACAAAATAAGGGACAGAATTGTTATTTTTTTATTATTTTTTTTTTTTACTAGTAATGGCGGCGATCTGCGATTTTTATTGCGACTGCGACGTTATGGCGGACATATCGGACACTTTTGACACATTTTTGGCACCATTCACATTTATACTGCAATCAGTGCTATAAATATGCACTAATTACTGTATAAATGTGACTGGCAGGGAAGGGGTTAACACTAGGGGGTGAGGAAGGGGTTAATGTGTTTCCTGCATTGTGTTCTAACTGTAGGGGGAGGGGGGGGTGACCGATCTGTGTCCCTATGTACAAGAGACACAGATCGGTATGCTCTCTCTATGACAGGACGCTGTCATTGTGAGAGCAGGCAATGAGAGATGATCTCATATGTTTACATATGAGATCATCTCTCATTGGCCCATCAGATCGCACCGCAAACGGCCACTCTGATTGGCCGTTCGCGGTGATCTGTGATTGGCTGTGTCCAAGGGACACAGCCAGTACACAAGTTCCCCGCTGCGCGCTCTGGAGCGCGCGCTGGGAACGAGGAAAGGGGCTGCCGTGAAAACACGGCAGCCCGGAGATTTAGAGCCACCCTGCGGCCGTATATACTCGTACGGCCGTAGGGAAGTGGTTAAAGAGTAATGCCACATACACACGATCATTTTTCGGGTTCTAAAAAATTAAGTTTTTCAGGCTCTAGAAAAAAAAATGTTTTTTTCAACTTGGTCATTAAAACGGCCTTGCCTACACACAATTGTGAAAAAAATGCTCTAGCAAAGCGCGGTGACGTACAACACGTACTAAGACACTATAAAGGGGAAGTTCCACTCGGATGACGCCACCCTTTGGGCTGCTTTAGCTGATTTCATGTTGGTAAAAGACGATTTGCGCTTTTCTGTCTGTTACAGCGTGATGAATGTGCTTACTCCATTATGAACACTAGTTTTACCAGAGCGAGAGCTCCCATCTCATAACATGCGCAGATTTTTCACGTCGTTAAAGCCCACACACGACCATTTTCTACAACCCGAAAAACGACAACGTTAAACACGTCGTTAAAAAATAACATGTTCGAATTTTTTTTTGCCCATTTTTTAGAACCCGAAAAATGCTCTGAAGCCAACACACGGTCGTTTTTAATGACATAAAAAAAAAAAACGTAATTTTTTAGAACCCGAAAAATTATTGTATGTACGCGGCATAACTCTACTTTTGCTGTATAAACAATTATGTCTTTGGAAGGCTGATTTCTGAATTGAAGCGTTTGTGTTCATTCTGATCAGCTGTTGCACTTGAAGGGTCTGCATCCTGTTACATAATAAAATCATTATCATACATTCATACATACATAAAATCTAACATGTATCTTAGTGCAGACTTCTGGGAAAATCAGTGAACCAGTCACATAAGCAGATAATGACATGTCTGTGTACAGAATACTTCCAGGTTGCCATATTGCTTTTAATTTTACAGAAAAAAGCAGCGCTGCATACTGAAAAAAATAAAATAAATTTTAATAACATTAACCACTTGCCGACTGTGCTTTAGCGAAATGATGGCATATGATGCAGGCGGCATGCTCTGTAATCGCTGTGTCCAGGGCCAGACTTACCATTGGGTTTGACTGGGCTCAAGCCCAAGGGCCCCGCCCAATAGGGGGCCCCTCTAAAAAAAAAAAAAAAAAACGTTTTTTTTTTTTTTTTAGGGGTCCGGAGGTCCCCAGGGCCCCGGACAGCAACCCCTATTTTTTTTTTTTATAAACATTTTTTTTTATACATTTATTTATATTCATATATATATATATACATATATATATTATTATTATTATTATTATTATTATTAAAGGCCCAGAGGTCTCCAGGGCCCCCGGATGGCAAACCCCCCCCCCTTTTTTTATAAATTTTTTTTCATTTTTTTTATATATATATATATTTTTATTAAAGGGCTCATAGGTCCCCTGGACCCCATGTGGCAACCCCCCTTTATTTTTTATAAACAATTTTTTTTTTGTTTATATTTTTTTATTAAAAGGCCCAGAGGTCCCCAGGGCCCACGGATGGCAACCTCCCTTTTTTATGTATTTTTTATAAATGTTTCATTTTTTTAAGGGTCTGGAGGCCCCGGACGGCAACCCTTACTATTTTTATTTATTTTTTATAAAAAAATATGTTTTTTTATATATTCATATATATATATTATTATTAATATTATTATATTATTATAATTATTAAAGGGCCCAGAGGTCTCCAGGGTCCCCGGATGGCAACCCCCCCCCCTTTTTTTATATATTTTTTTTTTTACATTTTATATATATATATATATATATATATACTGTATATTTTTGTTATTAAAGGGCTCAGAGGTCCCCAATGCCCCCCCGCTCAACAACTTCAATTCGCCCCCCCGCTCAACAACTTTAATGCGCACCCCCCCGCTCAACAACTTTAATGCCCCCCCGCTCAACAACCTCAATTCGCCCCCCCGCTCAACAACTTTAATGCGCACCCCCCCGCTCAACAACTATGATCCCCCCCATCCCCCCTCCTCGCTCCAGGGGGCCCCTTCAACACTCAAGCCCAGGGGCCCCCACCACCCTAAGTCCTGCCCTGGCTGTGTCCATGGGACACTGCTAATCAAAGATCGGGGTAAAGAGGCAATCAGCACCTCTTTACCATGTGATCAGCTGTGTCCAATCACAGTTGATCTCAATGTAAACACAAGCTGGTTATCAGCATTCCTTTCCTCACACTGTCAGTGTGACATCTACACTGATGATCAGGGCACTGATTATCAGCGTCCTGATAATCAATGCAGTCCCAATAGTGCCCACCAGTGCTGCCTATCAGTGCCCACCAGTGCTGCCAATCAGTACCCATCAGTGCCTTCTCATCAGTGTCACCTATCAGTGCCCTTCAGTGCCACCTATCAATGCCACCTATCAGTGCTGCCTATCAGTGTAGCCTCATTAGTGCCCACCAGTGCCTTCTATTAGTGTCGCCTCATCAGTGCCCATCAGTGCAGCCATTGATATGTCAACGAATTGATATAAGTAATACAAAAAAGGTAACTCCTCTAGCCAGACTTTGTAAATAAATATGCCTTTGCATAGTTTATTTATTTTTTTAAATCTGTCTATTCAACAATTGTGTGCATGTACACTAAAACAGACACAGAAAAAAAGAAAAACATACAAGAGAAAAAAAACAAAATGTCACCCATGCAGGGGAGTAAGGCAGCCGATTTAACATAATCTGAATACAGTAGCTTAGGTGACAAAAACAATAACGTTGCAGTATAGCCTTATGAAAGATGCATAAAATAACATGCAAAGCTCAGTTCAGTATTAGAAAAGAATAACTCCAGGGATAACCCCATCAGAGGTAAATTATCACACAATCCGGACATTAAAGGCAATCCGGATAACTGTTCTTGACCAAACACATTCATACTTAGTAGGGCAACCCCTTGCCTTTGCATAGTTGTTTAGCCCAGTGTTTCTAAAACTTTTTTAGTCAAGGCACCCTTTAAAAATAAGTATATCTCAAGGCACCCCTTCTAAAATGTAAAAAATTAATAGTTTTAAATAATGCAGTGGCATTAACACACATAGGAAAACCAACATTGGAGATTATTTATTTTTTACAAAGCAAATACACCTTTGCACTCTGGTACTAACTAGTTTGCCAGCTTTTATTTTCTCCATCAGTTTCTCCCCCTCATTAAGCTAAAGTCACTCCAGTCCTGACAGAGCGGGGCAAACAGTCCTTCTTTTTGACCTACGGCATCATCAGTTGTTAGCATGTCAGCAGCTGGCCCACATGGTGCCCAGGTTGAAATGCTGTACAATTAATACCTGTGGCTTTGTGTAACAAAAAAATGCAAGCTTGATCCATCTGCTATTTTTTTCACAATTGTGGGGCAGTTTTTAGACATTATTTTAGAGAGAAGGCACCCTGATTCAAAAAGACTGGTCTAGAATATAGCTTTACTTTGAGAAAGCCTGATCTAGTCAACTTTAGAACCTTTTACATTGGCCTATAGCCTCTGTCAAGGAAATGAAAATATTAGGGCTGTGCAAATTAACTTTTAATTAATCGATTAATCTTTAACTTTTTTGATCGATCAAAAACTTTTTGATCGATTAAAATTCTTTTGATTTGTACTCACCTCTCCGCCGACCTCTGGGCCTTCAGGGAGTTCTGGCGGAGATCTGGTAACGTCACAGACACCGGCGGGACTTGCCGTGTACATCTGAAGGACTCCTTTGCTGTGCCTTCATATCTGCATGCTGGCGGGACCTTACTATCTGTCACACGCAAGGGCTGTTACACTTCCCTCTATAACTTCCCTCTATTAACCTGAGATTCTACAGTCATCCACTGAGAGTTCTGATAGTTCCCTTTATAGCTCCTCATCTGGATTCAGCAGTGGTGTCGTTGTACACATTTTTATACCAGTATCATACTTACATACATGTTTTTAAGACTGCTTTTGGTATTACTCGCACCATTTTTACAGTTTATGTAGCTACATCGATTTTATCTCCAGTGCAATGTTATTTTGTTACCTACTTGAAGACTATAAAAGTTTTAATGCTATTCCCATCGAGCGCTGCCTTTGTGTGTTTTTTGTATCCTGCTATGCATGTTTCCAGTGGTTGGGAGCTGCACTGGGAATCAGCCTGCAAGGAGATCAGCTAAAAGTAGTTGGATCTGTATGTGCGTTATAATTAATCGAAATTAGTCGATTAATCGATTAAAAAAATAAATGATTAATCGAACACAAAAATTTTGATCAGTAACAGCCCTAGAAATTATGCTTTCCAAGACCAAATATCATTAGATAAGGGTTAATAATGATGAAAGGGGCTCTTAAGGGAAGGATTTTTCGATAAACCCTTTAAAAATCAAACTATTAGGCGACTTTTCATAAAACACAAATCTATAACTGAAAGGGAAAGTTTTCCTTCCTTAGTCTGGAATGTAAACTTAGACCACAAAGTCAACGGTTTGGGCTTAAGCTGCCAAGGAGAGATCCATCACACGCTCTGCTCTAAGAATAGCCATGGATTGGCTTTCACACAAGAGAAAGCTACTGCTAGTGTGGATACTGGGAAGACCAGGATGCTGTTACATATTAAACTGGGACTCTCTATTCTCTTAGCTGACTTGGCCCAGTCTGGTCCCTGGCCAAATTCTTCCAAAATGAAACACATAGGCAACTGACAGTGCTGGATGGAGAGCAGTGCAGATACGTGGACTGCTCCTTCATCCAGCGTGCTGTGATTTACAGATATGGTTCCCGTAATAGAAGGTGAGCTCATTCCTGGTTAATGCACTGGGAGAGAATAATGTAAGTGATATGACCATTACATCATTCCATTGGATTCATTGTTGTCACTACAGCTGACGGCGGAAAAAAACAGCCTTTGTGTCAGATTATTGACAGCTTTATGGAAAACCATTTAAATGCAAAATCATGTGTTCTTCTTTTTCTAGTTTAATCTAGAAATTGTATAAAAGGCACCAAACCTTTACCTTAGCATTTCATAAATCACTACAACTTTGTGTAATAAAGTTAAGCAGAAGATGTGCTTTGGGCGTCCCTGGCATATAGTGTTTGTCAAATGTTACGTTCTAAAGTTGGATGATTTTATCACATCCTAGCGACTGAATATTGGCCGAATACCTTATGGTATGGAATATTTTTAATACTAGAAACCTTCCAGATTAAATGGTTTAGAAAGTGTTTAGAAAATGTTGTTGAGAAAATAATTCTCCTGTACAGGGGCGGACTGACAACTCATGGGGCCCCCGGGCAATAGAAGATAATGGGGCCCCTGGGCTTACTGATGGCCACCACGCCAAGACACAGTGCAGAGGCAGGGCAGCTAAAATCTCAGGATTTTCACATTAAAAGCATGTCAGTTTCGGACATATAAGGAACAGATGTAAAAAAAAACTGATTTTTACGTACTGTCCCTAGTTTTACTGAGCCTGGCAACCCTGATGGGGCCCCCTAGTGGCAAGAGGGCCCTCGGGCAGTGACTCAATGGTCAGTCCACCCCTGCTCCTGTACTTAATATGTGAAATAGGCACACACTTAAGTTTCCAAAAGTTCCCCAAGCCCACACATGTAAAAAAAACAAAGGGGTGCTATGTATCTTAGTAATAATGCATATTTTAATTATGCACACCACAGAGAAATTCAGTTCAAATTAATCATATCCATGAAGGCTCAGAAGGAAACTATTTACAGCTTTGATCTACTCCCACTGAAGTGCCATGGAAACCTTGTTTGCAAACAGCTTCAGGCCAGAACAGAAAAAAATAAAAAGAGGTTGCTATACCGCCCAGAGGCACTGTAAAACCTCTGCTCAATATGGCATCAAGGTATAATAGAAACATTATAAATTGAGTGGATTCCTAGGGTTGATTTTCAAAAGACAAATAGGATATTCACTTTGCAAGGGAATTTGCTGATGGGCACTAATGAGGAGGCTGCACTTTTGAGGTGGCACTGATGAGGTGGCACTGATCATCAGTGTAAATAATGTTCTCCCTGTGCCCTGTGAGATCAGATCTCCTTTCTTCACACCCTGCTTCTGTATAAGGAAAGGAGAGCTGATAACCGGCAAGTCTGTTTGCATGTGACCATCTGTGATTGGACATAGCTGTTCACATGGTAAAGGACCGCTGTGATTGGCCCTTTACCTCAATCTGTGATCCGCTGTGATTGTCCCTTTACCTCAATCTGTGATCTGCTGTGTCCCTTAGACATTGCACACACCTACTAATGCGCTCCCTAGGGGGCGCGGGGGAATCACGTTCTTGGGAGGACAGAAAACTGTGCTGTAGCCATATATCAGCAATAGCACAGTAGGGAAACTTTTTTCTTTCCCTTTGGATAGAGTAAGGGAGGGTTTTAACCACTGTAAGGTTTATTTTTGCCATCTTTGTCCCATTGGGAAGATTTACTTTTACTTCCTGTCCCATAGCCAAAACAGGAAGTGATAGGAAATTCCTGCTAATTAATGGAATCTCTTTGGGGACCCCCAAATCACCAGAACTAGTGTCCCCATTGGAAGATTTATCCTCTAACAATTTTCTGGGGACAACCCAAAATTTGGACAAATAGAGAAGGTGAATCTCCCTAGCAGCAATACAAACTGATAGGTGTTCTAATCCCGTTTTCATCGGACATATCTGAAGGGATCTTTTGGTCTGATGTGTGTACACACCATCGGACCAAAATCCCTGCGGACTAAAACGCGGTGACGTAGAACACACGGACGTGCTGGAAACAGGACGTTCAATGCTTCCACGCATGCGTCGAATCAATTCGACGCATGCGCGGGATTTCGGTCCGATGGTTGGGCGTACTAACCATTGGACATGTCCGACGGACAGGTTTCCAGCGGACAAGTTTCTAGGCATGTTTAGAAACTTTTGTCTGCTGGAAACCTGTCGGCTAGGCCGTACACACGATCGAACATGTCCGCTGAAACTGGTCTGCGGACCAGTTTCAGCGGACATGTTCGATCGTGTGTACGCGGCCTTAAGGACCGCCCCCACGTACATATACTGCAGCAGGGCGGCCCTTAAGTGCAAAATCGTGATTTTTTTCTTCTGTGATTGGACACAGCAGGAGCCAATCAGCGAGTCCGGCGGACCGGATATCCACCAGAACACACCGATCGTTCCAACCACAGACAGAATGGTGGTCTGCCTATGTAAACAGAGCGGATCGCGGTGCTGTCAGAGGGGAAGATGGAGATCTTGTGTTTCTGCTAAGCAGGACCACAGATCTTTGTTTTCACCCAATCAAAACATGTTCGGACATGTTCGATCGTGTGTACGCGGCCTTAAGGACCGCCCCCACGTACATATACTGCAGCAGGGCGGCCCTTAAGTGCAAAATCGTGATTTTTTTCTTCTTTGATTGGACACAGCAGGAGCCAATCAGCGAGTCCGGCGGACCGGATATCCACCAGAACACACCGATCGTTCCAACCACAGACAGAATGGTGGTCTGCCTATGTAAACAGAGCGGATCGCGGTGCTGTCAGAGGGGAAGATGGAGATCTTGTGTTTCTGCTAAGCAGGACCACAGATCTTTGTTTTCACCCAATCAAAACACCCTCCCCCCCGTTAAAAAACACGCCCAGTGAACACATTTAACAGTGAACACATTTAACCCTTTGATCGTCCTTGATGTTAACCCCTTCCCTGCCAGTGACAGTGCTTTTTTTTTTAAGCACTGATCACTGTATTGGTGTTACTGGTCCCCAAAAATTGTCACCATTACTAGTAAAAAAAGAAAAATAACTAAAAGTCCATAAATTCATCCCATAGTTTGTAGACGCGATAACTTTTGTGAAAACCAATACATTTTTCAAGTACTCGCCGATACCAATACTTTTTTCATGTCATGTGACAACGGTACTTAAATGCAGCATATGTTTTTTATTTTTATTTTATTATTTTTTATTTTAAAAAAATTACATTTTTTTTTACAATTTTTTTTATTATTTTTTACAATTTACATTTTTTATTTTATTTTTATTTACAGTCTCTTTTTTGACTGACTGACTGTTCAAGTATCAGGTCAAGCATCTGAGCATTTGCACGAGTACAAGTACTTGTCCAAATGCTCAGAGTCAGCACCGATATCTAGATACAACCCTACATATTGGCCCAAATTGATGAAGAAATTAGATTTTTTTAATTTGATATATTTTATAGCATAAAGTAAGAAATATTTTTTTTTCAAAATTGATGGTCTTTTTTTTTGTTTACAGCGTAACCACTTCACGCAAATCACTGCAACTGTATGTGGGTACTTTAAAGCTAAATACTGTTGTTATGGCAGCGGCTAGCTGCCATAACCCCAGTATTTTCAGGGACAGCGTGCATTTCTCTTTAAGATAAAAGTAGTCTCTGCGGCGGATTCGCCTCAAAATCACAAAATCACATTTATCAGTATTGGGAACGGGCACCCCCTCCCGCCATGCTCTGGTCACCTCCACCGCTTACTGGAGCTGGGGGTAGCGACAGAGGTTTTTATAGTTTTTTTATTGCATTTGAGTGTAAATTTTACCCCCATTCTCAAATTTAAGAGGTCCTGTCATGCTTTTTTTCTATTACAAGGGATGTTTACATCCCTTGTAATAGCAATAAAAGTGACCCAATTTTTTAATAGGACAGTGTAAAAATAAAAAATAAAGGTAAAATAAATAAGATTTTTTTTTTAAAGCGCCCGTCCAGCACACAGAAGCGAACGCATATGTAAGTCATGGTGTTCAAACCACACATGTGAGGTATCGACGCGATCGTTAGAGCAAGAGCAATAATTCTAGTACTAGAACTCCTCTGTTACGCAAAACTGTTAACCTGTAGAGATTTTTAAACGTCACCAATGGAGATTTTAAAGTGCCAAAGTTTGTCGCCATTCCATGAGCATGCGCAATTCTGAAGAGTGACATGTTGGGTATCAATTTACTCAGTGTAACATTATCTTTCACAGTATAGAAAAAAATTGTGCTAACTTAATTGTTGTATTATTTTTTAACTTAAAAATTGTATTTTTTCCCAAAAAAATTGTGCTTGTAAGACCGCTGCGCAAACACGGTGTGACATAAAGTAATGACCGCCATTTTATTCTCTAGGGTGTCTGAAAAAAAATATATTTAATGTTTGTGGGTTCTAAGAAATTTTCTAGCAAAAAAATATATTTTAACTTTTAAACAACAAATCTCAAAAAGAGGCTCGGGCTGAAGTGTTCAAAGTAGCTCAGTACCGTATCGCAGAAAATGGCCTGGTCAGGATGAGGGTACACCTTCTGGAGCTGAAGTGGTTAAACTGGTGCCAGGACCACTGCGTCATGGGTTTCTTGCTTGAAAGTGGCTCCTTTCTTTTGCGACATCCTATGGAGCCATCCATTCTTACAGGGACTGGATTTGTGTCTCCATACACTGTGTGCATCAATTGAAACACACAGCTCCATACCTTACGATGTCAAGGCACTTTCCTGCTCCTCCCTTCTCCACACTAACAGACTTACTGAAGACTGCACTGTTCACTGTTAACTCCTTCCCATAAAAAAACAGAATATCATAGAAGCAGCACTGAGAGTGCAGGAGCTAGAGGCATTGAAATTTGTAAACTGCAAGTGTTGGGAGTAAGGATTTTAACAAATCGTTTATGGCATATGCTTATTTTATTGTGCATAATGTGTTCAACTAAAGAACTACTTATTGGGTCTAATGTAACCTGACTATACAGCATATTAGCATCCAAAACACAATAGGGCATGGCAGGGCCGGGACAAGGTCATCCAGCGCCCAGGGCAATGATGCCAAACTGCTCCCCCCCCATTCATGATGTGCAAGCTTAGGCCATCCTACCTTCGAGCAGTCACTCATTTGTCAAAATCACTGCAGTTGTCACTAATCCTGTCAGCCTTGTAACAGAAGGAAGATGCCCCCATCCCAACAGTAAATCATTGTGCTCAGGGCAGCCGCCCCCCCCCCCCCCTTGTCCTGGCCCTGGGGCAGGGGGAGATACCTAAATTAATGCACCTAGGAGTATAGTTATAGTCATAGCACGTTTAGCAGTTTGGGGCCCAGTCTGGATATATAATGATTAATGCAGGTATCATAGTATTTAGGAATAAATGTTAATATTAATGAAAAAATAAGTCAAGAACCTTAGTTAGCTTGCAATGAAAAGTGCAGATTTGTTTGTTTTAGAAGGTTATGGGTTGTCGTAGACAGATGACCCTGACAGACACAGAATAGATACGTTAACCATTGTAATACATGTTTGTGTCATGTAATCCAGTATTATTTCTCTCATTAACTGATTTTCCAGTTGTGTATGTGGAAAAAAAAATATCATCTGTAAACTGATGGTACTAGGAAAGTATTTTGGCATTGGGAAAGAGATTAGCAGGACAGATAACTTACAGCAAAATGACACTGCAGTGCATTGACAGTTTCATCTGGGGACTTCATTTCCTCTAACTTGTACTGTACAGTCCTTTTACCCCAAAAAATGTAAGCCCCCTCCTTTTTCTGTCCTAATTTTCTATGCAGCTAAAATATGAATAGAAATTCTTCATGTGCATGATTTCTTATGAAAACCACAGCCCCAAGGATGTTGCTTTTGATTAAAAACTAAAAATGCTGGATAAAATTGTGAAAATAATACAGTATAACTAAAATATAGGATCACAGTACTGTAATACATATGGTAAGCCTAAGAAATAGCAAGTAAAACCTCTACTGTATATGTCTGATGTACATCTAATAATCCTGTAGCGCCCTGCTTCTGATGACCAGGTGCTATGTTTAAATGTAGTGTTTGTCCAAGCTGGTAGTTGGTTCAGACTTTGAGATGATTAAGGCTAAATAAGCCTCTGTTCCAGCTATGGATGTGCTTGAGGTAATTTCCACTGTTGCCTGTAGGTGGCGTTACCACCCCAGGCCAATGTTGGAATACAAGCAGGCCAGAGTGTATTGGGTGCTTTCCCCTGGGAACAGCCCAGTGAGAGTTGTCTTCCCTCTGGGCATGCTGGGGAAGGGTAGTTAAGGGGGCAGATGCCATTTTTCAGGGCTCTTTGCCTCGTAGCCCTCCTGGTTCGAGGTATGTGATGACATTGGCCTGAGGCTGCATCCCTGCCACGCAGGCCCAGTTGTGCTGACTGGGGCCTGTACTTTGGAGGTGATCCTGAGCATCCGTCCTGAGGGAGGAAGCCACTCAATGGAGGAAACCAGGGGAAGACCTGTCCTGGAGAGGACCAACGGAAGGCTGGTATCTCGGGGAAGGCCTGGTGACTTTATTAGAGGATGCACCGAAGCCTATGTTACTTTACAGTGTGCCTGGTCGGCTTAAAGGTTCTAAACTGTAAGGCTGGATATCTGAATGCTAAATCCTGTGGCAGAGGATTATTGCACGGTTAACTGTATTGCAGGAGCGTGACTACCATAGATTTCACCTGTGCTTGTCGGCATCTGCAACACACTCCCTCCTAAGAGCGTGTAGCTGGCCAGCTAGAACCTGTCCTAGGTAGCTAATATAACCTACGTGTATACAGCTAAACCTGCTAAGAACCTAATGTAGAGCACATGTTTATATGTGAGAGACAAAAGCAGAGTTATTTACTGTGATTTTGTGCTTGGATGTCATATAACAGTTGTATGTTGTGTTCACAGAAGGAAAAGAAAAAATATGCCTTTCGAGTCATTTGTTTGTATGGCAGCAGGAGGTAAGGAATAACACAGTTGAATTCATGCCAGCAAGCATAGAGTTAAGCTTTTGTGACTCATTGGTAGCCTTGCCCAATCACAGCTAATCTCACATTGAGCAGAGTCTTGACCTATCACAGCCTCCTTTGCATCCATTTCTGTCTGGGAGGTTCCTAATACTCCATGTGCTGCTAGATTATTCCACACAGAGACAGAAAGCCACATGGAGACAGAGACACAGAGCAGAACTGACACAAGGCCAAAGTTGTGTTTTATGGAAGCCAGGGGCTAAAAATAGGTATGTGTCACAGTTATATATATGTTCTTATTGTAAATAGTGTGGTTAGAACTGTATACTGATCTAGTTGTGTGTTCACTTGTAGTTCCACCTAACCTAATTCACAAACCAAACCCAACTAAGCTAACCCTGCAAAAGCAACCCTGCAAACCAAGTTGCAAACAACAGAGTTATACCCTTCAGAGAAATCAGAGAATGCTTTGATAACTTACTGAGAGAAAGAGAGAGTATAAATACTGAAGAAAGAAATATATCCACCATCTTATGTTAAATGACAAGATTGAATATTTGAACCACCATTTTGTTATACTTTATTCATCACGTGTTTTTTGTACATGGACTGTCTGCTGCAAAGCAGCAGCATTATATATGAAGAAAAGTGAAGTTAATAAAGAAGTTATTTTAAGCATTTGGTGTGCTCTTTAAACCTACTGCTTCCATAGAACGGCGCTAGAGGAATTTTCAGAGTAATAGACAGTCTTGTTGGACTGAAAAGTCAGAGATATCACAATTCTTCTAATGCCACAGCGCATGAGGCACTTCATAGTGCTGCGCCTGCCACAGAGCGATACAACGCTTTGGGGAAATTGGCGTCCAACTTTACTATTACATTGTGGGCATCGAGAATTTGTTTCCTTCCACCTTGTTATTGGAATACAAATAAACCAACAAAGCTAGCGGAAGATTAACTGACTCTTTAAGGAACAGCCATCTGTTTCCTCTTTTTCATACAAGTCGTTACTACAGGACACACATCAGTTGAACTGTCCACTAGGGGGAGTCATACAGTCAGGAGTGTATGTGTTTCTTTTGCATAACTGTTTGTATTGCCTTGTTATTTTTGCTGTTTTATGTGAGACCTGGTGGAGAGGTGTCCCAGTGCTGAATGTCCCTCTGTCCCTCTTCCCCCCTCATTTTGGTCTAATCCATATAGTTGTATATAAAATGCACTTTTTATCAAAAAGTGTTTCCCAGTGCTAAACTTTTCATCCAAATTATAAATTGCTGCATTTGTAAATGTTAAAAGCCAATATAAAGGAATAGTAGTGGTAAAAAAAAAGCCCTTGTAGATTTATTAAACCTTTTTTTTTTCCCGGTTAATTCACCCTTAATGGGGTATAGAAGGGGGTGTGTCCTATGCCTACATATGTTTGCTAGTAGGTGTCCCTCATTCTCATCTCAAAATGTTGGGAGGTATGATGTAGTGTGTTTTGAAAATATGACATGCCCATTTTGTTTCTGTTTTAATGCTTTGGAAGGCCCATGGAAGTCAATGGCAGTGCATTAACCACTTGACCTCCGGGCTTTTTTCTGACATGTTTGTTTACAAAAATGTAAAAATCCCAATTTTTTGCTAGAAAATTAGGTAGAACCCCCAAACATTATATATTTTTTAAAGCAGAGGCCCTAAATAATAAAATGGTGGGTTTTGCAATTTTTATGTCACAGGGTATTTGTGTAGCGTTTTTTTTTTGTTTTTTTTGGGGAACGTTTATGAATTTTAATGAAAAAAACACAGTACATAACCCAATTTTTTGGGTAAAACATAAAAGATGAGGTTACAGTGAATAAATTGATACACTTTAAAATTGCACACGCCTGTGCAACGTTGACAAATTATGTAAATTTCCCTATTCATAGGCAACGCTTTAAAAAGCCGTTACAGGTTACCACTTTAGATTTACACAATAAAATTATTGCCTATGATCTCATGTTCGAAGTAATACCTGACATGTGTGGGACGATCGCTGTTTACGTGCATGCAGGACCGACACGTGCGTTCACCTTTGCATACACACATGGAGGGACACGGATTGGATCATATATTAGCTCATATATGTTGGCACTTTGAAGAGGGATATCTTTGTTAGGGTAGCAGCTACTGTAGCTACCATAACCCTGGTATCCTCTTCTTCTGTGAGCGGTCCAGTTTCCGATAAAAGTGGTCTCTGTGGCGGATTCACTACAAGATTACTTTTAGCCGATCTCCGGTGACCTCCACCGCTTACCGGAGCTGTCGGTAGGTGATCGGGGTCCTCTCCTTGGCTTAGTGAGAACTCATTTTGGGCCTCTCACCCCGCTGGCTGCATGGGAGAAGGGAAGAGGTAAGAAGCCAGAACCCCCCGCTTCTCACTTTAAAGTAAGATGCCATTTCCGACAGGACAGCAGAACACCCCCTCCCCCCCCCCGCTTCTCAATCTTTAATGTGACATGTCATTTTGCTTAGGGCCCCAGGGAGGTCAGGATCTGCACTACAGCCATCAGTGTCAGCCATCTGTCAGTGCCGACTATCAGAGCCATCCATCAGTGCCAGTGGATCAATATGCATGCCCTATGCACCAAGGAAACATGCGCTGACGTATGACAATATCCCCACCTAAGCTAAAAAATGCACAAAAAACGTTAACCATGATTCTCAGCAGAGTTAAATACCGGTAAGTGTGGAGTTGAGTGGGCCTTCAGGCTAATCTAGGCTCGTAGGAACGTAAACATAATCAAAGTAGTACATTTCTCAGTGGAAACAGAGATTCACCAATGCACACTGAACTATTGTAAACTACATTTGGAAAGATAATAAAAATGTTAATATTTGCTGTTATGGCTTAGACAGGAAGCCAGGGATTCTTACAACACACTAAGATGTGTCATCATAGGCAAAAACATTTTTTGTTAAATACAAACTGTGTATAGACATTCACATATAAGAAAGTGTTCACAAAGATGTCTAATCACACACATGACAAAACTGCCCTGCAAAAGGTCACGTGTGACAAATACAAAAATAACAATAACGATGCCAAGATGTTTAGTGATCTGCACACATCTGCTCTCTGTTTGAAACACATGGGCAGCTAGTTCTCTCTTCTCTGGAGTGCATAGGAAAGTTTAGACTTAAGGAACTGCATGCTCATCTCTGCCACCTGCTGGACATCCATTATTACTATGGTCACAATGTGGTTCTACAACTGGCCTCATCAGCAATGCTTAAATTGATGTCAGAGCCTGCCCCTGATTAAAGGTTCTGGCAGCCTCAGATTTTTTTTTTTTTATAACTTTCTGTACAATGCATTCATTTTTTTTCAACTCTGCTTCTGGATGCAGCTTGCCCTGACCTTTAGCATGTCTTCTAAGTTTGATTTGTAGAAAAAAGCGAAAGATCAAATCAAAGGGCCAGTGTGTTAACTGACATTTGCATTCAAAACACTTTTGAATAGGGATACCGACTCACTCAGGGTGATTTTCAACCCCCCAAGCTGTCCTGTGTGCTGCACTCTGGTGTGTTAGAAGTATAACATTGTATTACATCTGTGTGTATATATATGTAGCACTAACCCTGAAGGAGCTGCTGGTTTGTTTTGGGTCTGTTACTCTGGCTATCAACCCCTAAAACTGTCTCGAACCCCCCTCCTGGCACAACTGGTATCAGTGAGGATTGTGGACCCCAATGGCTGCTGAGAAGCACAATATCTTGTCACACCACAGTAAATTATGCAAACAAGTGGTTACCTTGAGTTGCATTGATCCTGTAGGATGACAGATGAACTGCACACAAATTCAGCTTAACCAATGTAACTCTTTGGGGGTGGTGTGTAAAACTGCGCTGCTAAAAATGAATGAATATGGCTGCTAAACACGGCTACTGAAAAACAAGAAGCAAAAAACAAAATGGGAACGTGGTAGTGTAGCGCTCAGAATACCAAAATGTAACTATAAGGCTATACATATAAATGGTGTGTAAAACACAAAGAGTGATCTGTGCGTCAACATAAAAATAATATCATAACTCATAAAATTGAAATAAAGTTCATGAAATAAAGTTCATAAATTCCAGTGACACAAATGATGCTTGATGTTCAGAAGTGAAAAGAAAAAAATCCCACCACCGGTGAAGATGCAGGCTTACCAGATAAAATGGACTCTAAGAAAATTATATTTCTAGAGTCGGTCAGGCTTGGTATATGCTCAGATCTTGATATAAGGTGTCCCTCAGGAAAGGGATCAGCAGATATCTGTGGTGTAGATTCAAATGCCCCGAGATTGGTTAGAGGTCTCTCGTTCACGGAAAAAATGTTGGTCATCCGTCTCAAAGATGGCATATATAAATGGAAAGGAGAAGAGGGGACGCCATAGTGTAACACCGTAAGGTCAATATAAAAATTTATTAAAATTGCACTTACATATACAGATGAAAGTATGGCGCATGTCAATAGAATGGTGGCAACGATGGAGTCATCCCTGACGCGTTTCGTGTCATTACACGTTATCAAAGGGTGTCCCTCTCATGATGCCAACACAAATATTTATAGTAAAAGGTCCCAAAAGAAAATTGGACTCACCGTCTGCAAGCAATCACAAAGCACATGCATTTCCGGGTCTAAGGAAAATGGCGTCCAGGCGTGCGCTCCACGCCTCGTATTGAATCACGGAAGTGTTCTAATTCAGACACTTCCGGAATACGATCGAATATTAACAGCGTGCGCTGCACGCCTCGTTTTCGACATGTGATCGAAACGTACGCCTCACTTTCGAAATGACATCGAATCCCGTTGTCCGTCTCAAAATGCGACGCACAAAATGAGACGCTCACTTGTGTGAAGTCGCTCCACGCCTACTTTTTCGCCGTCCCCATGAATATCCGTGACGCCTTTTTTCGACGTCCGACTTCACACAAGTGAGCGTCTCATTTTGTGCGTCGCATTTTGAGACGGATATCGGGATTCGATGTCATTTCGAAAGTGAGGCTTACGTTTCGATCACACGTCGAAAACGAGGCGCGCAGCGCACGCTGTTAATATTCGATCGTATTCCGGAAGTGTCTGAATTAGAACACTCCCGTGATTCAATACGAGGCGTGGAGCGACTTCACACAAGTAAACGTCTCATTTTGTGCGTCGCATTTTGAGACGGACAACGGGATTCGATGTCATTTCGAAAGTGAGGCGTACGTTTCGATCACATGTCGAAAACGAGGCGTGCAGCGCACGCTGTTAATATTCGATCGTATTCCGGAAGTGTCTGAATTAGAACACTTCCGTGATTCAATACGAGGCGTGGAGCGCACGCCTGGACGCCATTTTCCTTAGACCCGGAAATGCATGTGCTTTGTGATTGCTTGCAGACGGTGAGTCCAATTTTCTTTTGGGACCTTTTACTATAAATATTTGTGTTGGCATCATGAGAGGGACACCCTTTGATAACGTGTAATGACACGAAACGCGTCAGGGATGACTCCATCGTTGCCACCATTCTATTGACATGCGCCATACTTTCATCTGTATATGTAAGTGCAATTTTAATAAATTTTTATATTGACCTTACGGTGTTACACTATGGCGTCCCCTCTTCTCCTTTCCATTTATATATGCCATCTTTGAGACGGGATGACCAACATTTTTTTCCGTGAACGAGAGACCTCTAACCAATCTCGGGGCCATTTGAATCTACACCACAGATATCTGCTGATTCCTTTCCTGAGGGACACCTTATATCAAGATCTGAGCATATACCAAGCCTGACCGACTCTAGAAATATAATTTTCTTAGAGTCCATTTTATCTGGTAAGCCTGCATCTTCACCGGTGGTGGGATTTTTTCTTTTCACTTCTGAACATCAAGCATCATTTGTGTCACTGGAATTTATGAACTTTATTTCATGAACTTTATTTCAATTTTATGAGTTATGATATTATTTTTATGTTGACGCACAGATCACTCTTTGTGTTTTACACACCATTTATATGTATAGCCTTATAGTTACATTTTGGTATTCTGAGCGCTACACTACCACGTTCCCAATGTAACTCTTTACTTGTTAAAATAAAAGTAAAACAAACAAAAGGTAAAACAACAGTAGACTTCTTGCAGGGCTCTACAAGAGTCAGAATTAGAGGTAACAGATAAATACAAAATAAATTATAATAACTATGCAGACCTGTGTAAGCTCACAGCAAAGGGGCTCTTTCAGCAAGATATCGACACTGAAGCACCTCCTTGCCAAGTCTCACCCAGCTCTTCCTAATAACAGTGCTGTACAGTCTGATGAAACCAATTACCTAACTAACGAATATGTGAATAGATATCAACAGTTTACTATATCTAGTAGGCAGTCTCTAGATAATATACTTCACTAATATGGTTTGGTGGGCCAGACCAAACCTCAATGCAAATTATCTCAACAGTTTGTGCACTCCCGCATAGGCACGCGTTGGCGCGCAAAGAATAATTTGTAATCCAAAACGGGAATAAGTCAACTGGTGGAAAATGCCTGGACAGTTCAATCACAGTGGTGAGTGTAAACGATCCACCCTCCTGCAACACAGTCAGTAGGTTTGGGCAGGTGCCCGTCTCACCCAACCAGATTAGGCCTTGTTCTTCCGCAACACTCCATCTGCGAACTCCTTTTAACAGTCCTTCGGCATGACAGTCTCTGGTTGTGCTGGGACACCGTCCGACCACTTCGTCAGGAATGCTCCCTCTGTTGCTGGATGGTGATCCGATCGGGTGTGGGTAGGCCTCAGGCTCTGGCCTAGATTCCCAGAGAGACATCACACCACAGGCACCCTCCAGGGTTGGAGAGGCGGTCCCGAGAGAGCGCGCCAAACATGTTCCCCTCCTTAAATTACATCCCCCAGCAGGCCGTGCGGGGAGCAAAGCATTCTGGGGTTGTACAGTTGCTCTCTGGGTATTGTAGTCTATAACTGAACCAGGGCAATGGAGTCTCTTTCTCCCTGTACTCAGTTTCCCAACATTCCTTGTTGTACCAGCGCAAAGTAAATAGAAGGTGGCTATAACACAACTTGGCCACCGGAGGGAGTTGAGATCCTTTTAGATCAGCAGATGGTAGTCTTTTTAAGCACATAAAAGGTGACACCTCGCTACATATATATAGGTAAATGTGGGTAAACTACTAGATGTGTTCAGAAAGTAATGAGAACGATATTTTACAATTATTTCATTATTTTTTTTTACAATTGAACATTGTCTCCTTCAAATTATGTACCTTGTGAGTGTACACAACTCTCCCAGCGATTTTTCCACTCTTCATAGCATTCCTGGAAGTCTTCCAGTGGGATGGCATTCAGAGCCCGCATAGGAAGTTATCCAGATGTAATACCCTGTAGTTTAGACAGGGAGCTCCTCACAAATTTACTTGCCAGGAGTAGTTATCTTGGTTGAATGATAGAGATTTATCAATTTCTCCCTAAGTTTGGCCTTGTTGCACTTTTCTCTTCTACTACTAGTAGTTGTTGGCACTAGATTTGAGAAGGGCAGCCCAAGGTCAGATTATGAGTTTATGGGGTATCTCAGCCAATGGGCAGGGGTTTTCTTGAATCCCTTGGCCTGGGAGAGCCTATATATTCGGGTGGAGTCAGGTGATCTATGTTCTGTGCCATCTGGACGTCTGTCTGGGTGGATGTGTGTCATGTTCACCGGGTAGAGGTCCTGGACCCCCTGATTTTTATGCTGAACATTTTTTAAAATAATGTAAGTGCATTTTGACACTAGTTTCATAATAAATGGTTAAAATGGAGTTACACTATGGGGTTTGCCTGTTGTTGTTGTCTCTGCATGTGATATAATTGGATGAGCAGATGAACTAAGGCAGGCATGTCTAAAGTCCGGCCCGGGGGCCAATTGCGGCCCCTTTTCAGTTTAATGTGGCCCCCCTGGTAATTTGGATATATACTGTATTTATCGGTGCTACCTCGGAGGGGACAGGAAGGGGCGGAGAATCTCCTGTTTATACTGTGGCATCTGTAATAGGAAGTCTTGTCTCCTGGGCTGCCATTGGACAACTCCTCTGTCTATCATAGGAGGCGTGGAATTGTATTAAAGAGGCTGCTGTGTAAACAGGAGATTCTCCTGTATGTAATCTGTTGACGCTCATCCCGCCTCCCCTCCGAGGCTGCAGATGGGGATCAATCAGGCTGCATTCATGGCAATGGCAAGGCTGCATTCATGGCAATGGCAAGGCTGGATTCATGGCAATGGCAAGGCTGCATTGATGGGCAATGACCCTTATTTTGCTTCACAGTTCTTTATTTACATTTTCTTTCCTGAAACTTCCCTCCTAACGTTAAACGTTATATGCCAATAAATACGGTATATCCAAATAATACGCCCGAGCTCATCTCTTCAACACACACAGCCACAAAGGCAAGAGAATTCTTGTTAGGCAGTGTATTAGTGCTCGGGCAAACACACTTAGACCAAATTTTAATGGTTCAAAGAATGTCAGCAAAATGTTCGGCCCTTACGCATGTTCACTTCATCAAATCTGTCCCTCTTTGAAAAAAGTTTGGCCACCCCTCAAATAAGGAGAATATAAAGACAGCCCTGGAGTTGAAGATGTGGAGTGTGTATACAGCCACAGAGTGATGTAAATGCTGATTCACCCCTTAAAGGGGAAAAGCTTCTGGTGAGTGAGGGGGAAACAGGGGGAAGCACGTGAGGAGTCACCGGAACACTGCGAGATTTATGAATCCAAATTATGTCATATTATGGACTTCCTCTAATGTTTGTACTTATAGATAAGCCTAGAATAAGGCTTACCTATAGGAACTATAAATATCTCCTAAACGTGAGATATTTACTGTATACTGTGCCAATGTCACCGGTGCATGCGTTCTGAAGGAACGGCCACCTGTGCCATTTCTTTAGGAGCGTGTGCCACGGATGGTGGCTCCCACACGCATTCACGGGAGTGACGTCATCCAGCTGCAGCCAGTCACACAGCTAGAGTCTGTGGCTCCGGAAGGAAGACAGGCGAAGATGGATGCTGCCTGCCGTGGGGATGGTGTGGGCTTCGTTTGCTCGTAAGTGTCACATGATGTGCTAGTATGAGATGCATACCAGCACATTATGCCTTTACTTAGCAGAGAAGGGGTGGGAGGGGATTTGTAGCAGAGTTTACTTCCTCTTTAATTATTGTTTCATAGTATTTGATTGAATTAATTGTTTCACAGCACTTGTCACTTTTTTCTGGACCCAATCATTGAATCATCGCATACGTCACTTTGTTGACACGGCCCTTGACACTTTACAGTATTTTTACCTTATGAATTTTTGCGCAGAGATGTATTTTTGATTGATTTTTATTTTATTTATGTGAGCTTGCGCAGAGACATACCTTTAATGCTAGCATATCATATGGTTTTTGAGTTATTTATGGTCTATTGTAATATTCATATCACTTTATATTTTGCACAACGTATCACTTTATATTTTGTCACTTCACAAACACACCAACTTTAGGTGTATTAAAGAGGCATACACCAAAAATAAACACAATACCCCCTTTTAACCCTTATATTGATCACCTATTCTGCTATAGTAGTAGTCTCAGTGGTGTCAGCAGCTTAAAGTATATTTAATTTCACTAAATTTTGGTCCTTAGTGTACAACATCCTTTCTTTATTTCAGTTGGGAGTAAAGGAATAAGGTGTAATGCTTACATTATCCTCCAGGGGTGCAACCAATTACACAAAGTCCCCACTCTAAGGCACTTCATGCCACGGTCATATTCCTGTCTCCTCCATGTATACAATAAATGGTTAATAGCCCTGAACTGTATGTGATGATGTCTGCCCACAGCCCAGAGTGCCAGAAGAAGAGGCAATAGCTGGAGAAAGCAGGGGGTAAAGTAAGTAAAATAGCATCTTCAGCTCTCCCTAGACCTAGTAAGTGTGGGGGGTTCCACTTCAAGGATAGATTTTTGTCTAATTCCTGGGGCATTTGAATTGGTTATTGCCATCTTTAGTTATTGTAAAAACACTTCCTTATAATTTTGCATTGTTTTCTAGCCAACAAGATGAACTTGTATCGGCCTGATGCTTTTAAAAACAATCAAAAAATCACTTTACAGGAACATTCATTGAAAGTACTGTAATGGGTATTTTCAAATATGTACTTGCAATGTATTGCATTTTTATTCAATACTTTAAAAAAAATGCACGGTAATTATTAGCTATTTTAGGCCAAGCTAGAAGAATCGTGTTTGTGTGCATTGTGGTGAAGAACTGTAGTTACTAGTGTTATTGAAGAGATTATTGCACTTTTATTATTGTCATTTTCTTCATACTTTTCCATCCACAAGTTGTTATGTCACGCAGTGTATGTAATTTACAGCTGGAGTATGCATTGACTTTTTGTTCTCTACAATTTCTATTGAAGATATATTTTTCTTAAAAAAGGCCATAAATCCCTGATCAGTAATGAGTATGTTTTCGCCACATCTCTGTTGTGCTGTTACATTATTTTGATTACAAGTAAAGCAATTTTCTGTCTGAAAACCATAGCTACTTTATCATACTTTATTTTCCAACAATCTTTTTAACAAATAACAGATCATTTAAGTATAACTAGTAGTGAATATTTATTTTCATGATACGTTCATGCCTGCTAAGTAATTTGTAAAATTGCAGTAGTCTCCCTGACAATGCCATCATCTCTCCAGAGATTTTTTGACCACTATCTATGGTCAGTGCTTTTTTGGATTTAGATGCTGGCCCAGTGATACCATAATGATGTAAAACATAGTGCCTGTATGGTTCTTAGCTGTGTTATAACAAGTGTATAACACAGATTGGCTTTTAACTTTTCTGAGTTTGCTACAAAGTTACAATGTTGCAGTTTGATCATTTGGTATGGGAATAAGGCTCCATTCAGACCTAGGCGTACGCTGTAGCGGCGTATTGCGGCGACAAATCAATAGGTGTTTTGTCCCCGCGATTTGCGGCGACAAAACGCATATTGATTTTTTGCAGAAGAGGTGAATTAACATTGCCGGCTATGCCCGTACGCTCGATACGCCTGAAAAAAAGGGTCCGGGACTTGTTTGAGCTTCAGGCGTACGGGCGTTTGGGCGTTCGGCGTCGAGATGTGAACCATCTCCATAGCCGACAATGTTAATTCGCCCCTCCAGCGTATCTAGGGCTGCTTCAGCGTCAGGCGTAGGGCGACAAAACGCCTAGGTCTGAATGGAGCCTAATAGTGCAATGTGTAATACAAGGAGAATGCCTTAGGTGGAAACAACGAGCATAATGGTGGGACAATGTGTTGCCATGGTTATTTTAGTGATGTTTTTTTTAAATAGTATAAAATAGTATAAATTAAATAATACATTTTAGCTACCATCTATAATTCAAGAACTGGACATCCTCTATTTAGATGCTAATTAACTTGTTTAACTGGTTCATAAGGGCTAGTTAGGCAAGAAGTGATGTTGTCAGGAAATGGGGAGAGGCAAAAAAGAAGATAACACAGCCATGTGCCGAACAAGGGGGAAATCTGAAAGAAGACCTAGGTAGAGGTAAGGCTCCAAAATAATAAGAAGAAGACCTTGGAAGAAGCACATACCCTCTGGTATGTGCCAGAGGGCACTTCACAAGACCAAAATGGTAACTTCACTTGGCGATAATGCTAAATGTACACTAAAGAGAACCCCGATTTCTGCAACCACTCAGGTAGCCTGGTGTACTGGTTCCCGTCAGAGATTATTAAACCGCTATAAACCAAAGTGACTTTTTACTGTATCCCTTTAGCATACCAACCATTGTCAATGCTTATTTGCTAGGAAGGTTGTGTAGTTAATGTGTGTTCTATACATATTTGCAATACTCTGTATGACGTTTATTGTTTTCCTATGATTGTAAGTAGTTTGTATGTACACAGCATTCTTGTTCAGTAAAAGCATATTAGTATGCTACAGGGGTTTCTCCTCCCTTGCTTTACCACAAAGTAACCAAAAGATACAAAGCAAACACTGAAAGCAGACATCACAGTGGATAGGAAGTGATAGGAAGTGATAGACGTGCAACACAGAAGCTACACTAGGGGCATATCTAGCCCCCATAGAAACACACTTTACCTTATTGAAACCTCCCCTGGTGCCAAAAATAATTATTTGACAGGTGGAGTCCCAAATTTGAATGAATTCAATTTGTAACAGTTTAAGGTTGGTGTTATTATGCAGAGCCCATTGTGCCTCATCATAAACATCTTTTTGTTTAATATTTGTATATAACGACTCCACATCCACTGTTACTAGTGTGGAATCATTAACAAATTGTTATTTTATTAAGGCAGATATCTCTGCTATCCTTAATAAATGCCCTTCCTTTCCTAGCCAAAGGCTGAAAGAAGATGTTACCTTATGGCAGAGCCTGACTTGTAGAGGGAGGCCACTGATGTTGAAACAGTAGGTGCGAGAGCAAAACGAGTGCCTGTAAGATAATCTGTCAGCCACGGCAACAGGTAACAGGTGAGTCGTCAGGGACGGGTGGCAACAGACCCCAGACTAGGCAGACAGTAGGCAGCAGATGCTTGACGGGCAGCTAGCAGGTTACTGGTGTGGCAGGATTACTAACACTCAGCAGGAAAAAAAACAGCAGAAACCATGTAGCATGCGGACAGGGCCGTTTGAAGGAATTTGGGGGCCCCAAGCAAAATGGGGGCCCCCGTTACACACACAAAGCCAACGTTAGCAATACACAAATTTTTTACACCCATGTACTTACTCCCCCCCCCCCCCTCAGTTTCCTGTGTTCCCGGCCGGACTGGAAGGAAGTGAGCACTCAGTGTGCACTTCTTGTTAGTCTGGCCGGAAACAGGAAACTGAATCTCCTGTACCACGTGCGGTACCCGGCCAGACTGACAGGACTCCAGGAGGAAGGAAGAGGAACTCAGCCACGCTACAGCCTGGGAAGGGGAAGTTGGGGGGCACCAGGCCAGCTCCAGGCCCCAAGCAATTGTTTGTTTTGCCTGTTCTGTAGCGACGGGCCTGCATGCGGAGTAGAGCTGGAGAATAACTGGATGCAGGATCAGACAAGCCAAGTCAACAACAGACGGTCAGATACAGGCATAGACTGCAAACAGAGAAGGGTAAGGGTACAAGCAGGGGTTGTCAATGTAGAATCAGGCAGATGAACAGGGGATAGAGCAAATCCAGGGACAGGCTAAGGTGAGGGCAAGAAGTGTTCAAGCAAGGTCAAGGTAAGCCAAGTCAATAACAAGAGTCAATACAGGAACAGATGCAGGAACCCAGGTAATAGCTGCAGGTCAGGCAGCACTGGCTAATAGCACTGCAGCAGTTTAAACAGTGTCATTGGCACCAACATTAGCATTTTTTGTTGAGTATTCTTTGTCCCTTCCTTTTTTAATCTATTCATTTAATGTATTTTTTAATTTAGATGTGGGATCCCTCGCTAGTTTTTTGTAGATGCTCGTGTCCCCCAAGATTCTTTGCATCTCAGCCTCAAACTCTGTCTTCTTTAAAATAACCCCCCTCCCTCCACCACCCTTTATCTGCTGGTCTGATCACTATTCCTTTTTTTACTTTTTTCTTCTTCTTTCTTTTGACCTCAATCTTTTTAACATCTTCCAATACCATTTTTTTTTAAACTTCAATATATTTATATGTAGTGGACATAGGGATAAAAGTACAGCAAATCAATTTTTTAGACCATCGTGGCTGAAACCAGACTGGTCCTCAACTTTCATTCAATTTATTTTCTATATATAAAAAAAAACTTTTTGATGTTCAACTTCCTTGCAAATTTCTCAATATCAACAAATGTTTTAAAATAGTCCAACAATTTGGCAGGAGCAAATTTAAGACTTTATCTGAGTACTTGTAACTCATTCTCAGAAAATTGCACCCAGCCAAATTAAAGAGACCTAAATCTAGGCTACTCTTTTCCTTTTGCCCTCCCAAACATTCTCTCTTTCTCCTCTTTCCTCCTGCCTTCTTGGGGTAAACTGTTGCTGATGATATGGTCTGTGGAGGTTATTATTGCCGCTATACCTTCCTCTTTGAAGTCTATGAGGATATGGAGGATTCTCTCTGTAACCATAATGGCCATATCCCTGAGGCGATCTTTCTCCCAGAGGAGAATACCTGTTGTAGGTAAGGATATTATACAGGGCTGCTGTTAGAAATCATGGGGCCTCGTACAGCCTACCTGACGGGGCCCCCTTCAACCATGCCCTTGACCCCACCCCTGGCCCTCCCCCTGAAACAAAATGCAGGTTTGTTTCCATTTACATATGCGTGTGGCGCCAATGTATGTGTTTGCAATTAATAAGCATGAAGGAGAGGGGGAGTTTAAATTCATTTTTAATTGTATTATATTTCAAATTTTATTACAAATAAAAAAATAATAATCTTACACTGTATCTTTACAATTAATGAACAACGTTGCTTAGTGATAGCATGGGCCATGACAGGTCCTCCTTATGGAGAGATATGAGGTCTTTTAGACCCCATATCTGTCCTCTGGCCTCCAAAGCATCTGATCAAACCAATACCAGTTTGATCAGACGCTTGTTCAAGCCAGTGATGGCCAGTGATGAGCCCGAAACCGGCAGTGACAAAATCCTTGTCACTTCCGGTTTCTGATGTCACACAATGGGAGGAACAACATCCATCCCTCTCACTGTGTCCTGGGAACCGGATGCTACTGGTCACATCTTAAAAGCAGTAAAGATGGTGATGGGACCCCCTTCCACTGCCTGTAAAATTAATCCAGGGGCTTCTTAGCCACTAGTATTACTTTTACTTTGTGCAGAATTGCTGGGGCTAAAAAATTATATCTTGGTCATTGCTGTAGTGATGAATAAGATACCATCTTTCCATTCCAGCGATGTACTGGTACATCTCTGGATGGGAAGCAGTTAAAGGGGATTGGTTTGGGGAGCAGTAAAAATGCAGTTCTGCTGCACGTTTACTGCTCCCCCAAATTAAGTGTAAGGTAGAATCTCACCATTTCTTATGATTATCGGCATTATGATAATCACACAGGCAGCACAGTAAGCAGGTACTCTATCATAGCTCTGTCATGGCTCTCTATCACATTGCTTTTGGGTGCTGACTTTGTTACTTATGTATGTAACAGACTGTAACAAAGCACAGCCATAACAAAGTCAGCACCCAAAAGCAATATGACCTAGAGCAGGGGTCTTCTGTACATGTCTGTGAATGTCAGTGTGTTACAATGCCTCATGGGATGTGTAGTTCTACAACAGCTGGAGGGCCATAGTTTGAGGATCCCTGACCTAGAGCCATGATAGAGCACCTGCTTATTGTGCTACCTGTGTGATAATTGTAATGCTGATAATCTGCTGTGCTGTGAGATACATAATAGGACACAGTGAGTATTGTATCCTCTATTCCCCACTCACTGTGTCCATTGCAGCCATGCTGTCCTCCTGCTCTCCCCTGTCAGCCGCTGACAACTTCACCATATCTCGTGAGGACTACTGCAGCCGGGAGACGAACGGAGAATCACGAAAATAGATAAATAGTCCCCCCGCTGCTCCTTCACTCCCCTCTGCTGCGCCTTCACTTCCCTCCACAGGAAAATTATATAACCCACCTCTGTAAGCAAGTAGGAGCTTTTTTTTTTTAAATGCAGTAATGAACTGTAATGATGCATGTTCCCCACTGTGTAGCTGATGTGGCAGGCCCGGTACAACAGGGCTGGTTGTACTGCCCTATCAGCTGCCCTGATCTTATAACCTGAGGAAAGATCGGTAAGGTTGACAATTTAGGAAAAACAAAAAAACATAAAAACCTGACTGGGCTCAACCTCAATTGTACACACTATCTGTTGTATTCATAAGAAGATGTAACAGGACCCAGTGATCTGACACCTGTATAGAAATATAGAAATTAGCTTTATTTGACATAAATATCTGAACAATACAAGACCCACTATCTATCTCATAAAATCATAATTGGCCAATTATTAAAAAATACACACAACCATGGCAGCCGCAGGGAAGTTGTATGAACAACCACCACTCCCAAAAGAGAAACACAGGGAAAACAAAGGTTTAAGCACAATCTATATCAACTAGTTTAAAAAAACAATAAAATTGCCTTTTCCATGTTGTAAAGTGATAATATATTGCTCATTAGTGAAAGTTACTGAAGGTTCCTTAACCACTTGCCGACCATCCACCATTATTATACGGCGGCAGGTCGGCACATTACTGCAAATCACCGTAGCTGTACAGTGGCTCTTTTAAGAGCCTTAACAGGCGTGCACGCACCACTGCACAGTGGAGGACCCGATTTGCGTGGCCAGCAGCTGTGATGTCCGCCGCCCACCCGCAATCATGGACACGAGTGGGGATTTGTGTGTGTAAGCACACAAATCCCTGTTCTGACAGGAGAGACAGATTGTCTGTTCCTAGTAATTAGGAACAGGGATCTGTATTTTCCTCTAGTTAGTCCCATCCCCATACAGTTTGAAACACATGAAGGAACACATTTAACCCCTTGATCGCCCCCTGGTGTTAACCCATTCACTGATAGTGACATTTACACTGTAATCAGTGCATTTTTATAGCACTGATCGCTGTATAAATGTCAATGGTCCCAAAAAAGTGTAAAAGTGTCCGATCTGTCCATCGCAGACCATTACTAGTAAAAAATAAAAATAAATAAAAATAAATCTATTCCCTATTTTGTAGACGCTATGGGCCAGATTCTCTAAGATCCTGTGGCGGCGCCGCATAAGCTATTTACACTACGCCGCCACAACTTACTGGAGCAAGTGCCGTATTCTCCAAGCACTTGCTCCGTAATTTGCGGCGGTGTAGTGTAAATGGCCTGGCGTATGGCCGCGTAATTCAAAGGGGGAGCTTGTATTTAAATTAAGCGCGCCCCCGCGCCGATCGAACTGCGCATGCGCCGGCCGTACAAATAGCCCAGTGCGCATGCTCCAGCTCACTACGGAAAACGTCAATGAAGCCGACGTGAGCGTCATTGACGTAGAGCCCTATTCGCGAACGACTTAGTAAAACTATGGAAAAAGACGACGCTGTCCCAACGCCATACTTAACATGGCATACGACGGACCTTCGTAAACATACCCCTCATATAGCAGGGGTAAGTTTACGCTTACGGAAATAATGTAAACGACGACGAGGCGGCGCAAAAACTTTCGGGAATCGGCGTATCAGGCTCATTTGCATAGTCAAATGAGAAAACGACGTAAATGCCACCTAGCGGCCAGAGAAGAATTACATCTAAGATCTGTCTTACACCTGTCGGATCTACGCCGTATCTATGCGTAAGTGATTCTAGGAATCACACGCATAGATACCCGGGCCAAAAAACAGAGATACGACGGTGTATCTTGAGATACACCGTCGGATCTCTTTTGAGAATCTGGCCCTAAAACTTTTGCGCAAAGCAATTAATATACGCTTATTGTTTTTTTTTTTTTTTTTTACCAATAATATGTAGAAGAATACATATCGGCCTAAACAGATGAAGAAAATAGTTTTTTTTACACTTTTTTTTGTGGATATTTCTTATAGCAAAAAGTAAAAAATGTTGGTTATTTTTCAAAATTCTCGCTCTTTTTTTGTTTATAGGGCAAAGAAAAAAAAAAAAGGTGATCAAATAACACCAAAAGAAAGCTCTATTTGTGGGGAAAAAGGGATGTTTTGTTTTGTTTGGGTACAGTGTCGCACGACCGTGCAATTGTCTGTTAAAGCGACGCAGTGCCGTATCGCAAAAAATGGCCTGGTCATTAAGAGGGCAAATCCTTCCAGTCCTTATGTGGTTAAAGGGGATCCTTTGGTAAGGTGTGTTCCAGGACTGGCTTGAAGTTGGATGTTACACAAAATCAAGAGATATTCTCATGGATATGCAAAAGCTCAGACCACATGTGGACAATGTCGCCCCCTTGTGGCCAACACTGTAATAGATTCTTTAGATTATGGTGTAAAATCTAGCCAGTTTAGGGGTGATATAATAGGCCATGATGCACGATTCCTCCAGAAAGATCTGGCAGATACTGTTGTGACACTGTTGTGACACTGTTGTGGTACACTATTCCACTATAAAGAGATACTTGTACAAATATGGTCTTCATGGAAGAGTTATCAGAAGAAAACCTCTTCTATGTCCTCACCACAAAAATCAGCGTTTGAACTTTGCAAATGAACATATAGACAAGCCTGATGCATTTTGGAAACAAGTTCTGTCGACCGATGAGGTTAAAATAGAGCTTTTTGGCCAGAATGAGCAAAGGTACGTTTGGAGAAGAAAGGGCACAAAATGTAATGAAAAGAACCTCTGTCCAACTGTTAAGCATGGGGGTGGATCAATCATGCTTCGGGTTGTATTGCAGCCAGTGGCACAGGGAACATTTCACGAGTAGAAGGAAAAATGGATTCAATAAAATTTCAGCAAATTTTGGATGGTAACTTGATGCCATCTGTGAAAAAGCTGAAGTTAAAGAGAGGATGGCTTCTACAATTGGATAATGATCCTAAACACACCTTAAAATCCACGGGGGATTACACCAAGAGGCGTAAACTGAAGGTTTTGCCATGGCCTTCACAATCTCCTGATCTCAACATAATTGAAAATCTATCGATAGACCTTAACTAAGAACTGGAAGACTTTTGTAAGGAAGAATGGGCAAAGATACCTCAAACAAGAATTGAAAGACTCTTGGCTAGCTACAAAAATCGTTTACAAGCTGTGATACTTGCCAAAGGGGGCAGTACAAGATATTAACTCTGCAGGGTGCCCAAACTTTTGCAGACGCCATTTTTTTGTTTTCTGTAATTTTGAAAGTGTAAATGATGGAAATAAAATCTAACTTTTTTTGACATATTATAATAATGTCTAATCTGTAATTTGATGCCTTTGCACATTAATACAAATTTTTACCTGGGGTGCCCAAACTTTCGATCCCCACTGTATGTGTGCAGGGGGATGTTAGTGGCCATTGGTTTCCTATATAAATTGGTTTTAATGTCACTGTTCTCACCTAGTTCAGTGGTCAAGTATATAAAAAATTGACCCGTACTGGGGCACATTCACTAGTAAAGCACAAATTATAATTATTATTGCCCAAGCTGTTAACAAAATTCAGGGCTTCCTCTTCCTGTTTAGTTTCAGTCCACAAGAGGAGGACGTTGTCAATGTACCTGTACCAGGATAAAATTCTGTTCTGGTACACAGATGAAGTCCCCTCTCCACTAAAAAGCCAGACCTCCCAAACACCTAGGTAAACATTGACATATGCCGAGCACACTTGGTACCCATGGCAGTGTCCTGTGCCTGGCAAAAAACCCTTTGATGAAACGTAAACTTGTTATGTGTTAATAGGAATTCCAAAAGTTTCAACACAAACAAATTATGTCTACTTTTGTTCAGTGCTTGTGTATTTAGGACCTTTTGTATCACCCGTAAACTCCTATCATGGAGTATCAAGGAATACAGAGTCTCTATATCGAAAGTTAGCAACACTGTCTGCTGTGGAACGACCAAATCCTGTGCAGTAGTGTAAGTGTAAAGTGTCTCTCACATACGAAGGTTGGTTAGTGACAAATGGCTGTAAAATGCAATCAATAGATTCGCGGACACGTTCTGTGAGGGAACCTTGTCCAGAAATGATGGGACGACCTGGGGGGTTCATGGTAGACTTATGCAGGGCTGGTGCAAGGATTTTTGACATCCTAGGCAAAACCTAATTTTGCCGCCCCCCTTGGCCCCCCCCCATTTCCCTGCCCATGTGAACCCCACCTTTTTAATGAAGCACCCATCAAATATAGTCTCACCAGTGCCTATCAATGAATGTTTGCTTGCTTTCATTTATTCAGGAGTTGGGACACAGACACAGTCCTTCTCTGCCACTGCACCTTTGACACTATGCGTAAATGGAGCAGAGGCTGCCTGCCCCGATGCTTACTCTTAGTTGATTGCAGCAGAGAGAATGAATGAATGAATGAATAAAAAACGTATATAGCGCGGAACATGCAAACTAAATCGCCTCTGGGCGCTTGTTGTTCCGGTCTCCATTTGACATCAAAAGAGATGAGTTTTGATCTTTCTTCTGAAGGTCAGGTGGTTTTCCTCCAACCGAATGCTGGTTGGTAAAGCATTCCATAGTCTGGAACCTTGGAGCGCAAATCTTCTTTCTCCTTTGGACTTGAATTTGGCTTTGGGTATCTGAAGCAGATTTTGGTTGGTGGATCGCAAAACGCGATTGGAGTTGTGAGCTTTTATCTTTTCGCATAGATATTGGGGGGCCTTTCCATGGATGCACTTATGCGTCACATAGAGTTCTTTAAAAGCAATTCTGTCTTTTACTGGCAACCAGTGAAGGGATCTCAGAGAAGGTGAGATTGATTCCCATGGTTTTTTTCCCAGTCACAAGTCTGGCAGCCGTGTTCTGAACGACTTGCAGACAAGAGATTTGGTAGTTTGGGAGTCCGAGGTAAAGGGCATTTGCATAGTCCAGTCTGGAGTTCACAATTGTTCCCACCACGACTGCTACGTCTTCTTTAGGAATAAATGGAATAAGTCTGCGTAGTAGGCGCAGCAGATGGTGAGATCTGCTGACTACTGACCCTATTTGTGCGTCCATTGTCATGTAGGTGTCGAAAATGACCCCGCGACTTTTGACTTTGGAGCTAGGGGTGATGATTTGGCCCAGAATGGGCGGAGGTGTCCAGGTTGTTGCCAGTTGATTCTTATGACTGGCGTGAAACAGAAGAAGTTCTGTTTTGGAACTGTTGAGTTTAAGATAACTCTTTGTCATCCAGTTTTCTATCAAAGAGAGGCATGTCTCTAGACTGAGATAATGATGATCCTTTTTGTTGCAGATGCGAAAATACAGTTGCGTGTCGTCTGCATATGAGTGACAAAGCAGTTTCTGGATACTGATGATTTCAAAGAGAGGGCGAAGATAGATGTTGAAGAGCACCGGCGATAGAGGGGATCCATGAGGGACTCCGCATGACACCGTGCGTTTTTCAGAAGTGAAAGGTGAAAGAAGAGAGGAGGAACCCCAGTGGCTGGGCACCCCCTAGGTGGCTGCCTAGTTTGCCTAGTGGTAGCACCGGCCCCGGACTTATGTATCTTAGGCAGTGCATAAAACACTGGTGTCCTTGGAAACTCCACCTTTATTTCCTTCCCAAAAGGCCTCATGTTCTTGGGAGCTTAAACTGTCATGTGTTGGTGGGCAGGAATTCGGAGTTCTAAGTTCCCGTACCACCGCTCTTACAAAGCATACGATTCCAGGTACTGCCGACAAGGGGGGAAAAATCTGTACCTCTTGTAATGCCTGGTATCTCTGAGGCCGCGTACACGTGATCGGTCCAAACCGATGAAAATGGACTGAAGTCCAGTTTCATTGGTCCAAACCGACCGTGTGTACGGCCCATCGTCCTTCGGACCAAAGTTTGAGAACTTGCTTTAAAATCAGACTGATGGACGCCTGACCATCGGTCCAAACCGATGGTTAGTACGCAAAAGCATCGGTTCGAAAACCCACGTATGCTCAGAATCAAGTCGACGCATGCTTGGAAGCATTGTACTTCGTTTTTTCAGCATGTCGTTGTGTTTTACGTCACTGCGTTCTGACACGATCGGTTTTTGAACTGATGGTGTGTACGCATATCAGACCATCAGGCCTCTTCAGCGGTGCCCCGATGAAAACGGTCCATCGGACCATTCTCATCGGGTTGGACCGATCGTGTGTACGCGGCCTAAGAGGTGTGGTGTTCACCGGAGATATATTATCTCCCAGCGACTCACCACAAATCTCAAGAGCTAGATCAAGCATAAGTTCAGTAAATTTGTCGTTGTTGGAATGAGGGTCATCTACATCAGTGGTTCTCAACCCTATCCTCAAGTACCCCCAACAGGCCATGTTATGGGAATTTCTCTTAGATAAAATAGCTGTCCAAAATACCAAACCATAGATTGATTTAAAGCACCTGTGTAATATAAAGGAAAACCTGCAAACATGGCCTGTTGGGGGTACTTGAGAACAGGGTTGAGAACCACTTTTTTTTTTCTATTGAAAAGCCTGTGGCGTGCAAAACACAACCCAAAAACTTCACCCGGTGCAGAAAAAATGTGCACACACATAAAGAGGTGCAACAAAAAACTGTGACGGGTGCATCGTCAATAGGCCCTCCGAAAAGGGCCCAACCCTGATCCCCCGGGGCGTTAGGCTCCAGACAGGGACTGAGGTGTCTGTGGTTCATGTAGCCGAAGCCGCATGAACCCAAAAAGGCCCACGCAGCCGAAGCCAACACGGACCCAACATCCTTGGAGGGACTGCCGAAACAGAACCCTCCTCGGTGAGGCTCCCCCGAAGGGAGACCCCATAAGAGCAGGTGAACTAAGCCAGAAGGCCATGTCCACCCACTCCCAAGACGTTCAGGGCAGGCCCTAGGACCAGCACCCTACTTGTCACACATAAAGTGCAGTGCACCAAACATAAAAAGAAGTAACGTGACACACGGGGAAAAATAAATAGAAAGTGGGGAAGAAGGAAGTGGGAGAGGTGAGTGAAAGTGACCAATGTGCAATACATTGGCCGGCCCTCCGGCCAGGAAACAAAAATTCCTCTGGTCCTAGCCAAAAGGCCCGGCCCTAGAGGCAGGTGTGAAAAGTGTGTTGTGGAGGTTAGTGACCAAAAAGGTGCCACACATTGAGTGCCCCTCAATGTATGGCACCCCTGGACTGCCACTCCAGGGGCACTATCTCCAAAGGCTTTTCAATGGACCCTGGTCCACGGCCCCGTCCCCCAACTCCACCAGGAAGGATCGGGAGCTACTAGAGGCCCAGCAAATAGCCTCGTTCACTCCTTTCCTAATAACACTCAAGAGGTACTAGGGACTACAGGCGTTCCCTCTTGAGCAACTGGCAGAGTCAGGTTAGGAACCACGACACCTCCAGGCCAGAAGACCAGGGCCCCGGCCCTCCGCTTCGATCTCGTGTCTCTCCACTCACCACGAGCACCCTTCCAGATGGCTCAGACTCGACACAGCCGGCCCCCAGTTTTCTGTCGGGCAGCACGGCATGGCCCCTACCGAAACCATCCTTCCGGGTACAATCACATCATTGGACTACATCCACCCTCCACTAAGGAGGTGCTTCAGTAGTCCGCCGAAAACTGATAAGAACAGATACTACACTTGATCTTAGCCAAAAGGCCGAGAAGGGTTGAGAACCACTGATCTACTTGACCAATCTCCCACAGGTCAATGAGGTCTCGTAATGTCCAATTTTCCTGTCTGCTTAGACTCAACTAGTCACCCAGGGGACCCAATGGAGAGTAGCCCTCCTAGCACGTAGAACCTGTAATACCAATTTTCTTGTGAATTGGTTTTGCACGGCTTCATTACCGCAGCAGTGTGAACCTCGGCTAAATGCTTGATAACAGCTGGCATGGCAGGCACTAGAGATCACAGTAGCTCAGTATGCATTAACAAAGACAAGCTGTACAGAAGCAACATTTACATTTACTGCATCCCAGAAGCACCCTCTGACATAAGGCTCACTTTCAGCATTAATATGGGGCCAGATTTGACCTGAAGGGTGGGACAATGTCATACATCTACAAATGACACAAATGAGGGGGTAATAAATATGTTAACCACTTTAGCCCCGGACCATATTGCTGTCCAATGACCAGAGCACTTTTTGTGATTCGGCACTGCGTCGCTTTAACTGACAATTGCGCGGTCGTGCGACGTGGCTCCCAAACAAAATTGACGTCCTTTTTTCCCCACAAATAGAGCTTTCTTTTGGTGGTATTTGATCATCTCTGCGGTTTTTATTCTTTGCGCTATAAACAAAAATAGAGCGACTATTTTGAAAAAAATGCAATATTTTTTACTTTTTGCTATAAAAAATATCCCCCAAAAATATATAAAAAAAATTTTTTTTCCTCAGTTTAGACCGATACGTATTCTTCTACATATTTTTCGTTAAAAAAAACGCAATAAGCGTTTATTGATTGGTTTGCGCAAAAGTTATAGCGTTTACAAAATAGGGGGTCGTTTTATGGCATTTTTATTAATATTTTTTTTTTACTAGTAATGGCGGCGATCAGCATTTTTTTTCAGTACTGCGACATTATGACGGGCACTTCGGACACTTTTGACACATTTTTGGGACCATTGGCATTTTTATAGCGATCAATGCTATAAAAATGCATTGTATTACTATAAAAATGCCATTGGCAGTGAAGGGGTTAACACTAGGGGGCGGGGAAGGGGTTAAGTGTGTTCCTGGGTGTGTTCTAACTGTATGGGGGGGGTGGCCTTACTAGGGGAAATCACTGATCTTCTGTTCATACATTGTATGAACAGAAAATTAGCGTTTCCCCCGCTGACAGGAACAAGAGCTTTGTGTTTACACACATAGCTCCCGTTCCCCGCTCTGTAACGAGCGATCGCGTGTGCTAGCGGCCGCTAAAGAGAGGACGTAGAACTACGTGCTCTCGCGTAGCAGTGCCACCGTCCCGCAGTAATATGACGGCGGGCGATCGGCAAGTAGTTAATGGAGGTAAGTATGTTATTCAGTGCTTAGTGTTCTAGGGTAAGTTCCTTATATGACTTAAACCTCAACTCCAGGTTATGCAAATGTTGTCTAAATATGAGAGGAATGTGTATTAATATCTGAATCTTGGTGTACAGATCTGTATAATAATCCAGTGTGAAACATTCCCTATCTGAAAAGGCCCCAGTAAAACCAATCACTGCTGCTTTCTGTCTTTCTGCAGGGTGACTGGTCTTGTCTCCGCCCCTTCCTGCAGTTTTCTGCAGGCAACATATAGTAGGTGGGGTCTGTTGTCTTGCCCCTATAGCTCTGCTCTCTGTGCAGGCAATGTACAGCACACTGATGATGTCACTGCTACTTTTACATGGTGATATCTGGATATATAAAGGCATTTGGTGCACACGTAGTGGATTTATAGCCTTTGTGGCTATTAAGGAATATATTTAAATGAGAGTTTTAGTTTTGAGTTTGGCTTTAGTAGATGTAACTCTGAGTTTATACAATTTAGTTTGCTAACTGTACAACATAAACAACTGCATGTTTCCAAACAAAATACTTGTTTTCACCTTTTCCTCATCCTTTGTGCATCTCAGTGGGGTGTTGGGTTGGAGGGGATTGGCAGGGGATATTGGGTGCTTGTCGGGGGAATGGCACTTGCCAGTCTGCCACTTGCCACCATCACCTGCCCCAGATGCATCGTGTCACTTGCCACCAGATGCAGCGTGTCACTTGCCACCGCCACCTGCGACCAGATGCTGTGTGTCACTTGCCACTGTCACCTGTGACCAGATGCTGTGTGTCACTTGCCACCGTCACCTGCCACCAGATGCTGTGTGTCACTTGCCACCGTCACCTGCCACCAGATGCTGTGTGTCACTTGCCACCGTCACCTGCCACCAAATGCTGTGTGTTACTTTCCACTGTCATATGCCACCATATGATGTGTGTCACTTGCCACTGTCACCAAATATAGCCTGGCACTTGCCACTGTCCCCTGCCACCAGATGCTGTGTGCCATTTGCCACTGTCACCTGCCACCATTATGATGCATGTCACTTGCCACTGTTGCCTGCCACCAGATGCAGTGTGCCATTTTCCCCCCTCGCCTGCCACCAGATCCAGTCTGCCACTTGCCACCATCACCTGCCCCAGATGCATCGTGTCACTTGCTACAAGATGCAGCGTATCACTTGCCACCCTCAACTGCAACCAGATAATGTGTGTCACTTGTCACCATCACCTATCACCAGATAATGTGTGTCACTTGCCACTGTCACTTGCCACCATCACCTGCCACCATATGATGTGTGTCACCTGCCACTGTCACCTGCCACCAAATGTAGCCTGGCACTTGCCATAGTCACCTGCCATCAGATGCTGTGTGTCAGTTGCCACCGTCACCTGCCATCATATGATGCGTGTCACTTGGCACGGTCACCTGCCAGCAGATGCTGTATGTCATTTTCCACTGTCACTTGCCACCGTCACCTGCCACCAGATGCAGCTTGTCACTTGCCACTGTATCCTGCCACCAGATGCTGCGAGTCATTTGCCAGGCTTCTCCCCAGCGCTATAGCCCAAGACAGATCAGCCGGCAGCCTACATTCGATTGTCAAGGAGCGGCTGATCTCATAGGAGGTGGGCCCAGTTCTTAAGAAGCAGTGATTCGAATGGCATACTACTATGTAAACAAACAGCCTCTGCTCCCTCAGAGGCTCCCGCAGTGCGGCCCGGTGTCTGACAGGACGTACTGGTCCATGGCCTAGGGGTTGGGGACCCCTGTTCTAGAGAATTCTAGAATTCTGGGATCATAGTGGAAGGAAGAACAGGGCATTCAGCTTGAATATTAATGGGACTCCAGTCAATCCCTGGGGAGGTGTGCCAAAAAGGGGGAGGAAGAGCTCATAAATAGTCTGAGGCCTGAGCAGCAGGTTCAGAGTTCCTAATTCCAGTACTGCTGAAGGGGTCCCCTGTGCAGGGCTCTGCCCCTGGGACAACTTTTGGAAAGAATCTGTAAGGAATACACTGAGGTTCCAGCTAGAATTAACTGGTAGGCCTATTCTCCAGCTGAAAACCAAGGATCAAGAGGGGTTTGGAGAAGCTCCTGGAAAGAGCCAGAAAGAAGTTGGGGGGAAACAGTCCAGCTGTCCTATAATGGTGTGAATCTACATCTTACTCACTAAGAAGAGCCTGGTGGATTTTGGCAGAAGGCAACTGATGATCATGTGGGTAAATGAGAAAGCACCCCTATTGCTGAGGAGTTAGTGACTGTGTGTAGCTTTTAAACTCCGAAAGAAGTACAGGTCACCTTCAGTATGGACATTCTGCAGAACATTCAGCAGTTGTGCAGTGCAGCCAGCAGTTTGGGAAGTGCAGCTAGAAATTAAGTAGTCCTCAAGGTGTCCAGTTCTACAGTTTTTGGAGTATGCCATGCTCCCTCTACCTATCCCAGGTCATTATTCTCAATAAAAACCCAAAAGAAAAAACCCTAGACTGTTCTGTAATCTGTACCCATTCAGGTATCTGAGATCAGGTATCTGGCTTGGAAATGGCATTCAAGTTCATCTCAAAGGTGTTTAGAAGTGTTGAGGTTAGGACTGTGCAGACCATTAGGGATCCTCCACACCAAACTCATGAAACCATGTCCTAAGCAAGCTGACTGTGCACAGGGACAGAGTTATGCTGAAACCAAAAAGGGCCTTCTATTGTTGTCACAAGGCTGGAAGCACATAATTGCTTAAAATATCTTTGTACTGAAAACTGTAGCATTAAAAATACACTTTTTACATGAAAAAAAACATCTCAAGGGTCCATAAAGCGTTTTCTTCTGTGACTATGTTTACATACATTTTAATATATGAAAGAATTACTCCATCTAGTGGCAAATACAAAACACTAACCACAAAAACGTCTACTATTGTATTTCTAATTCTGACGAAGCAATCCATCATCCGAAAACGGAAAGAGTATGGGACAACTGCAAACCTACCAATAAATGGCCGTCCACCTACAGTAAAGTGACAGGCCGGGCAAGGAGAGCATTAATCAGAGAAGCAGAGCAGAGACCCGTGGAAAGTCTGGAAGTGCTGCAGAGAACCACAGTTCAGGTGGGAGAATCTGTCCGCAGGACAACTAATAGTTGTGTACTCCACAAATCTGGTCTTTATGGAAGAGTGGCAAGAAGAAAGCCTTTGTTGAAAGAAAGCCATAGGAAGTCCCATTTGCAGTTTGCGAGATTCCGTGTGGGGGACAAAGCAAACATGTGGAAGAAGGTTCTCTGGTCAGATGAGACCAAAATTGAACTTTTTTGCCTAAAAGCAAAACGCTATGCGTGGTGGAAAACTAACACGGCACATCACCCTGAACACACCATCCCCACCATGAAACATGGTGGTGGTAGCATTATGTTGTGGAGTTGCTTTTCTTCAGCAGGGGCAGGGAAGAAAGTTGATGGGAAGATGGAAGATGGATGGAGCCAAATACAGGGCAATCTTAGAAGAAAACCTGTTATGACGATCGGAAATTCCAACAAGAAAACCGTGGATTTTTTTCCGACTGAATTTTGGCTCAAACTTGTGTTGCATTCAGGCAGTTACACCAAATTCCGACCGTCAAGAACGCGGTGACATACAGCACTATGGCGAGCTGAGAATGCTTCCGAGCATGCTTCGACTTGATTCCGAGCATGCTTAGGATTTTTCTCCATCGGGATTGCATACAGACGATCGGAATTTCTGCCGAGAACTTTTGCCGTCTAAAATTTTGAGAACCAATTGAGAATCTGTGGCAAGACTTGAAAAATTGCTGTTCACAGACACTCTCCGTCCAATCTGACAGAGCTTGAGCTATTTTGCAAAGAAGAATGGGCAAACATGTCAGTCTCTAGATGTGCAGATGTGGGAAGTGTAGTCCTGTGTATGTAATGAAGACCAGGCCTACGTGTATGTGGGAAGTGTAGTCCTGTGTATGTAATGAGGACCAGGCCTACGTGTATGTGGGAAGTGTAGTCCTGTGTATGTAATGAAGACCAGGCCTACGTGTATGTGGGAAGTGTAGTCCTGTGTATGTAATGAAGACCTGGCCTACGTGTATGTGGGAAGTGTAGTCCTGTGTATGTAATGAGGACTAGGCCTCTGTGTATGTGGGAAGTGTAGTCCTGTGTATGTAATGAAGACCAGGCCTATGTGTATGTGGGAAGTGTAGTCCTGTGTATGTAATGAGGACTAGGCCTCTGTGTATGTGGAAAGTGTAGTCCTGTGTATGTAATGAAGACCAGGCCTCTGTGTATGTGGAAAGTGTAGTCCTGTGTATGTAATGAAGACCAGGCCTACGTGTATGTGGGAAGTGTAGTCCTGTGTATGTAATGAAGACCAGGCCTACGTGTATGTGGGAAGTGTAGTCCTGTGTATGTAATGAAGACCAGGCCTACGTGTATGTGGGAAGTGTAGTCCTGTGTATGTAATGAGGACTAGGCCTCTGTGTATGTGGAAAGTGTAGTCCTGTGTATGTAATGAAGACCAGGCCTATGTGTATGTGGAAAGTGTCGTCCTGTGTATGTAATGAAGACTAGGCCTACGTGTATGTGGGAAGTGTAGTCCTGTGTATGTAATGAAGACAGGCCTACGTGTATGTGGGAAGTGTAGTCCTGTGTATGTAATGAGGACTAGGCCTCTGTGTATGTGGAAAGTGTAGTCCTGTGTATGTAATGAAGACCAGGCCTATGTGTATGTGGAAAGTGTCGTCCTGTCTATGTAATGAGGACTAGGCCTACGTGTATATGGGAAGTGTAGTCCTGTGTATGTAATAAGGACTAGGCCTCTGTGTATGTGGTAAGTGTAGTTCTGTGTATGTAATGAAGACTAGGCCTCTGTGTATGTGGGAAGTGTAGTCCTGTCTATGTAATGAGGACTAGGCCTATGTGGTAAGTGTAGACCTGTGTATGTAATGAAGACAAGGCCTCTGTGTATGTGGGAAGTGTAGTCCTGTGTATGTAATGAGGACTAGGCCTATGTGTATGTGGAAAGTGTAGTCCTGTGTATGTAATGAAGACCAGGCCTATGTGTATGTGGAAAGTGTCGTCCTGTGTATGTAATAAGGACTAGGCTTATGTGTATATGGGAAGTGTAGTCCTGTATATGTATGTAATAAGGACTAGGCCTATGTGTATATGGAAAGTGTAGTCCTGTATATGTTATGTAATAAGGACTAGGCCTATGTGTATATGGGAAGTGTAGTCCTGTATATGTAATAAGGACTAGGTCTATGTGTATATGGAAAGTGTAGTCCTGTATATGTTATGTAATAAGGACTAGGCCTATGTGTATATGGGAAGTGTACTGGTAGTACTGTATGTGTGAGCTGTGAGTGTGTACTGCGCATGCTCGTAGTTCTCTCCTCATCATCAGCACTTCCTGCTCCTCCCCCTCCCTCTGCTCTCGCCCAACCCCGCACTCAGCTCTAAACTGAAAACAAAACTTTTGCTTGCGGAGTTGTTTCGTTTCTTCGTGGTTTTCCCCCGTCGTGTGCCGCATTGCCTCGCCCTTCCTCCCTATGGAGGTGAGCGGCTGGTTGTAGCGGTCGGTGCCGCCATGCTGAGCTCCCCTATGGCTGAGTAGCAGGGGGCCCTGTCTGTCAAACGCACCTGGCGCTGCACGTGGAGCTGTGTGTGCCCCTATGTGCCCCTTTCATGCCCCCCACTGGAGGACGATCCCTGCCACACGGCCCCTGTCTGCCCTTCTGCCATGCGGTTTAGATAGAGAAGAGCAGAGACACGCTTGTTTGTATTCAGCACTTGGAGATGGAGGGCCCCCGGGTGAAGGGCGCAGAGCCTACCCTCAGCAGTGCCAGCAAGGAGGAGGCTGCCATGGACACTTACCTGAGGTCTAAGGGGCTGTACAGGAAGAAGATCGCTAAGGATGGATCTTGTCTGTTCAGGGCAGTGGCTGAGCAGGTACTCCTCACACTAATCACCCTTTATTATTATTATTACTCTGCACTCCTCTGTCCTGAAATGCTCACACTAAGGTCTCCATAACAGGGGGGGTGGTAAAGGTCTCCATAACAGGGGGGGGGTGGTGAAGGTCTCCATAACAGGGGGGGTGGTGAAGGTCTCCATAACAGGGGGGGGGTGGTGAAGGTCTCCATAACAGGGGGGTGGTAAAGGTCTCCATAACAGGGGGGGGGTGGTGAAGGTCTCCATAACAGGGGAGGGGGTGGTGAAGGTCTCCATAACAGGGGGGGGGGTGGTGAAGGTCTCCATAACAGGGGGGGGGGGTGGTGAAGGTCTCCATAACAGGGGGGGGGGGGTGGTGAAGGTCTCCATAACAGGGGGGGGGGGGTGGTGAAGGTCTCCATAACAGGGGGGGGGGGTGGTGAAGGTCTCCATAACAGGGGGGGGGGTGGTGAAGGTCTCCATAACAGGGGGGGGGGTGGTGAAGGTCTCCATAACAGGGGGGGGGGGTGGTAAAGGTCTCCATAACAGGGGGGGTGGTAAAGGTCTACATCGGGGGGGGTGGTGAAGGTCTACATAATAACATAACGGGGGGGGTGGTAAAGGTCTACATAACGGGGGGGGTGGTAAAGGTCTCCATAACAGGGGGGGTGGTAAAGGTCTACATAACGGGGGGGGTGGTAAAGGTCTCCATAACAGGGGGGGTGGTAAAGGTCTCCATAACAGGGGGGTGGTAAAGGTCTCCATAACAGGGGGGATGGTAAAGGTCTCCATAACGGGGGGTGGTAAAGGTCTCCATAACAGGGGGGGTGGTGAAGGTCTCCATAACAGGGGGGGGGGTGGTGAAGGTCTCCATAACAGGGGGGGGGGTGGTGAAGGTCTCCATAACAGGGGGGGTGGTGAAGGTCTCCATAACAGGGGGGGGGGGGTGGTGAAGGTCTCCATAACGGGGGGGGTGGTAAAGGTCTCCATAAGGGGGGGTGGGGGTGGTAAAGGTCTACATAACGGGGGGTGGTAAAGGTCTCCATAACAGGGGGGGTGGTGAAGGTCTACATAACGGGAGGGGGGGTGGTGAAGGTCTACATAACGGGAGGGGGGGTGGTAAAGGTCTACATAACGGGAGGGGGGGTGGTAAAGGTCTACATAACGGGAGGGGGGGTGGTGAAGGTCTACATAATAAGGGGGTGGTAAAGGTTTACATAACAGGGTGGGGGGGGGGGTGCTGAAGGTCTATATAACAGGGGGGGTGGTAAAGGTCTACATAACTGGGTCTCTGTAATTGGGGGGGCTTGCGGCTTGACAGCCAGGTGCCCACTGCGCATTGTGAATAGTCCCACAGTCTTCTGAGACCGGTCATTTGTCTCAGGAGACTGGAGGAAGGAGAACCTCCGCTTCTGATTGGCTAAGCAGTTGGAGCGGGTTCCTGTCAAAATCAGGTACCTGCTATACGCCCTTAAAAGTGCCATTTCACATATGAGCAAGGGAGGAGGCCCTAAAGTGGAACTTACCCTTTTGTGTGGATCTCCACTTTAAGTTTAAACCCTTGCGAGGGCCTTGTGATAAGTACATATCACTTGGATGCAGTGGCTGTACAGACACAGCTGTGATTTGACATTTGTGTGGGTGCACGACCCCAAACTCACACTGGTAGCTGCTACATGGATAGCAAATTGAGAGCAGCTATGCCCTCACATAAACCATGATCATAAGCGCCTCTCTGAGAGGACTGTCCAAACTGAAGACTAATGCCGCATACACACGATCACTTTTTGTGATGAAAAAAAACGTCATTTTATCTCACGAAACAAAACAAAGTTTTTCAAACTTCATTTTAAAAAACGACTTTGCATACACACCATCGTTTTTCCAAAAAGCTCTAGAAAAGCGCGGTTACGTACACCACGTTCGATGGCACTCTGTTCCATTGAAGCTCCCGTCTTATAACTTGCTTCTGAGCATGCGCAGGTTTTAAAACGTCGTTTTGCCCACACACGATCATTTTTTATGACACAAAAAACATTTTGAAATTGTTGTCGTTTTTTTAGAAGACCTAAAACGGTGTTTTGCCCACACACGATCATTTTAAATGACGTTTTTTAAAACAGTTTTTTTTCATCACAAAAAGTGATCGTGTGTACGCGGCATTAGAAGAAGGCAATAAGGGTCAGAATGTGGACATGCTACATTTTTGGCTGATGAAAAGCTGCAGAAGCAGATACATACCTGGGGACATGTTACATGAGGTCTGTAGAGATCAGTGTTGTTATCTTAAAGGGGTTGTAAAGGTAAATGTTTTTTCACCTTAATGCATCCTATGAAAAAACATCCCACAATACCGGTGACTTGTCGGTATGGTTCCCCTTTCCACATGGTGAAATCTCCGAACCTCGCCGGCATCCAGTCTCATTCCTTAACATCCCCGTGGATTGGAGGATGTTAAAAAAAGAGCCAGGAGGCGAAGCGAGCCGACTGGCCACTTTCCTCAAATTCCACGTCGCCCTGGATGCTGGCCGAGGTTCGGAGATTTCTGTCGGCAAGGATTGCGCCTGTGCAGTCCTTACAGGAACCATTTGATAGCCGGAACCATATTGGCAGATCACCGGCCTCCCTCCGAGCCGCTGTTATACTTACCTGACCCCTCGAAAGTCCTCCGCTCGCCCCCGACATACTCTTCACCGCTCAGCCTGGCCGTTGACTGGCTACACTGGATTATAAGCAGCGCAGCCATAGGCTCGCTCTGCTGTCGATCACATCCAATGACGCGCTGGGGGGCGGGGCCGAGTGATAGCCGCCGGCTGTATCACGGGAGCGCGCCTGCAAGCACTTGACACCATGCTCGCTCTCATTAAGGTGTTGAGTCCTTGCGGGGGGAGCCGAGACAGCCCCTGAGGGACCCCAGAAGACCAGGTTTGGAGCCACTGCAAAACAAGCTGCACAGTGGAGGTAAGTATAATATGTTTGTTATTTAAAAAAAAAAACTTTACAAAGTCTTTTTTCTCTAAAAATAAACGTGTTCTACTTGCCTGCCCTGTGAAGTTGATTTGCACAGAGCAGCCCAGATCCTCAATTTCTTGGGTTCCTCTTCTGTTCTGGCCCCTCCCTTGCGTCGAGTGCTCCCAGAGGAAGTAGCTTGCTATGAGGACCAGCTCTCTCTCCCCCCCCCCCCTTTCACAGCAGCGGGAGCCGATGGCGCGGTTGCTTTGTCTCACCCAATCAGGAGGAGAGTCCTGAATGGCTGAGACACTCGTGGACATTGCTGGAGAGGGATGGGGCTCAGGTAAGTGTAAGGGGGGTTGCTGTACACAGTTTTTTTTTTTTGATAGAATAAATTAAGATTAAAAAAAAACTTCTGACTTTTTTCAACCACTTTCATATGACGTCCTGGACTTTAACCTCTTGGCGTCCGTGCTATAGCCGAATGAAGGGTACACCACAGACCTGAATTACCGGGAGGGCGCGCGCGGCTTTCTCTGATCAGTGAGTCTGAGACTTTCTGGATCGGAGTAAGGGGTTGGTCTCGACCCCCTTACCAAGTGATCAGCTGTCAGTTGATCATGTGATGTAAACGGAAACGGTAATCGGCTATTTTTCCTCTTCACGCTAATAGCTAAAAAAAGCCGATCACTGGCAGAAGACAGCGGGACATCGGTCTTGATCAGGTAAAGCTGCGGACAGCACATCTGTGTAGCGGTCGACCGATATATCGGCAGGCCGATATTTGGCCGGTTTGGAGAAATCGGCATCGGCCGATTCTTCTCCAAATTAGGCCGATATTTAACATGGCGGTAGCGCTACCACGGCTCCGGAGCTAGGCCGAGGCCGCGGCCTTTCCTGATGCTGCACAGGGGTGGTTGGCACAGGTGGTGCACTGGTTGGCGATGCACTGAGGTGATTGCACTGGTGGGCATTGATGGGGTGGCACTGGTGGTGGACACTGATGGGCTGCACTGGTGGGCATTGATGAGGTGACGCTGGTGGTGGACACTGGTGGGCATTGATGAGGTGGCACTGGTGGTGGACACTGATGGGCTACACTGGTGGGCATTGATGAGGTGGCACTGGTGGTGGACACTGATGGGCTACACTGGTGGGCATTGATGAGGTGGCACTGGTGGACACTGGTGGGCACTGACAGGCTGCACCCCACCTCTCCACCCTAAACAATTATCTCCTCCCAACCTCTCCAACCTAGGTTTTTTGAGTTGAGGAGAAAAAAATAAAAATCGGCTTAAAATATTGGCCGCAAAAATCGGCAACACATATCGGCCATCGGCCGCCCCGATTTCCAAATATCGGCATCGGCCAGAGAAAAACCCATATCGGTCGACCTCTACATCTGTGCCCATGTGTGTCACCTGTCAGCGCCGCCTATCAGTGCCCACAGTGCTAAATCTGTCACTAATCAGTGCCTCAAACAGTGCTGCCCATCAGTGCCACCGTATCTGTGCCTTCTGGTGCCCACCAGTGCAGCCTATCAGTGGCCCTCGGTGCCACATCAGCAGCACATATCAATAAAGGAGAAAAATTATTTGTTTGCAAAAAAAATTGACAAAATATAAACCCCAGAGGTGATCAAATACCACCAAAAGAAAGCTCTATTTGTGTGAAAAAAATGATAAAAGTTTAATTTGGGTACAGTGTTGTATGAGACCGCCTGTACATACCTTCTAATCTATATTTGCAAGTCAGCTTCCGTGTACTTCTCCACACGGGAGTAGGCGTTTCTATGCTGAGGAGGCATGTCATCTGGGAGGTCGCCCAGATTGACGTTCTTTCAGAAAAAGTTCTCCCCGGCGGATAAGGCCCCGCCCCCCGTATTGCGTAGGCACGTCACAGCGTTTCCAAAAGAAGCCGAACATGCAGAAGCTGCGAGTTGGCTCTATACGGCGCCTGCACCGTCTAAGAGCCGGGTAGAGCTGACTGCGCAGGTGCCGTATAGAGCTTCTTCATGTACGGCTTCTTTCGGAAACGCTGTGACAAGTGACGCGCCTACGCAATACAGGGGGCGGGCCCTTATCCAACAGGGAGAACTTTTTCTGAAAGAACGTTAATCATCTGGGCAACCTCCCAGATGACATGCCTCCTCAGCATAGAAACGCCTACTCCCGCGGGGAGAAGTACCCGGAAGCCGACTTGAAAATATAGATTAGGAGGTGTGTACAGGCTAAAAAAAAAAAAATTGCGGACTGTACATGTTAGAAGTATAAAGAAGTTGGTCTGATTTAAATGTTATTTGGGTGAACCTCCGCTTTAAACAGGGATATCTAAATGATGCCTGCAGCTGCAGGCATCATTCAGATATCATCATTTACAGCCGGCGTTTCTGTGCACCATACGAATGATCATAGCGGCAGTTCCACCACTTGATCGTTCTTATAGGTGACGGGAAGGGACGTCTCCCTTCCCGGTGCTTCTCCGGGCTCTCCTCTGCCATCGGGGGTCTAGAGAAAGAATCGGCTGGCGCCAGATAAGAGATTTCCGGTGACCAAATGGTCACCAGTCATCTCTATGACCGTCGGAGGCCGGGGCGTGATGTTATGACGTCGCACCCGGGTTCCCGGAAGTAAACAAAATTGCGATCGTGGCTGTCAGCATAAGATCGGTGAATTATTTATTTATTTTTTTAAATGCCCCTGTCCCCTGTAGCTTGTGTTCAGAAGTGAACACACACTTGGTCCCGCCCACATATGTAAATGCCGTTCAAACCACACATGTGAGGTATCGACACGTGCGTGTGACCACGAGCAACAATTCTAGCACTAGACCTCCTCTAACTCTAAACTGGTAACCTGTAAAAAAATTATAAACAAAGCGTTGCCTATGGAGATTTTTAAATACTGAAGTTTGGGGCCATTCCATCAGTTTGCGCAATTTTAAAGCGTGACATGTTGGGTAGGGTTGTCCCCATACCACATACCGATACTTTTTTCTAAGTATTTGCCGATACGATACTTTTTTTAATGTCATGTGACAGTTTGACAGATGGGGACTGATAGGTGGCACTGATATGTGGCACTTATGGGCACTGACTGGTGCTGATGGGCACTAATAGGTGGCACTGATAGGTGGCACTTGTGTGCACTGATAGATGGCACTTATGGGGTACTGATTGCACTGATGGACTCCGCCCACACCCCCGCCCTCTCTTGCCCTACCCAGCCACTGACTCCTCCTGCCCACTCTACACAAAAAAAGGATCGAGTGAAGCATCGGGAGCATTTGCGCGAGTACTAGTACTCGCGCAAATGCTCAGTAACGGTACCGATACTAGTAACGGTATCGGGACAACCCTAATGTTGGGTATCTATTTACCCAGCTTAACATCATATTTCACATTATACTAAACAATTGGGTTTACTTTACTTTTTTTGTTATTTTTTTTTAAAATTCATAAAACCGTTTCTTTCCCCCCAACAAAGTGTTCGAAAAATGATTGTGCAAATGCCATGCGAGATAAAAAAGTTGCAATGACCGCCATTTTATTCCCTAGGGTGTCTGCTAAAAAAAACATACATAATGTTTGGGGGTTCTGAGTAATTTTCTAGCAAAAAATGATTTGTACATGTAGGAGAGGAGTGCCAGGCCTGGTATGGAAGTAGTTAAGGCAGGCCATAGGTTATGTGGTTTTCTTTCCTGCAAACATGGGTTGCAGGAATGAAAATTTTTAGATTTCCCCATCAACACAGAGAATCTCTCCTATGTAGCTGTTGTGTTCTCTCAATTATTGCTAGCGGCTATAGCTGCTGGTATCAATGGCTTGCTAGAAATCTGACTTGCTGGTTGTACCCAAGTTGATTGAATCAACTTGGGTACAACCAGCCTGCCCATAGATGGTTCGAATTTCAGCCAGTCCCTGCTGAATAGGTCAGAAGTTGAACCATCTATGGCAGGGGTCTTCAAACTATGGCCCTCCAGTTGTTCAGGAACTACAATTCCCGTCATGACTAGTCATGTCTGTGAATGTCTGAGTTTTACAATGCCTCATGGGATGTGTAGTTCCGCAACAGCTGGAGGGTCATAGTTTGAGGATCCCTGATCTATGGCCAGCTTAATCAATGTTCTCTCTACAAGCTGCCGAGGGCCGCACATCATACACAGATGGGCCGCAGGTTGGACACTAGAGCTCTAAACGCTGCTCTTAAAGCGGAAGTAAACCCTAATGTTTTTTTTTTCCTTTTAGTTCCCTGCAAAGTAAAAGCATAATGGACTAGTATGCATCCCATTATGTGCCACTTACCTGCAGAAGAAGCCCGCAATGTCTCCGCTGTGTAATCGCATCCATCTTCAACCCCTCTTCCTTCGGGGGTCATGGACTCCAGCTCTGCTATTGGGAGCCAACGGTCATGGCACAAGCACTATAGAAACGGCATGATCGTGCCCTTTCTTCACTGCGCATGCGCCGATGATGCCGGCGTATAGGGCGAATATTTCTTAAACCTTATAGGTTTAGGAGATATTTCCAGTACCTACAGGTACGCCTTATAGGCTTACCTGTAGGGAAAAGTGGTTGTACAGGGTTTACAACCACTTTAATATACTGATCTAAATGCATAAAACATGCTGTACCCCTTTAACCTCTTGACCACCTAGGACGTCCCCAATTTTAAAGCGTGACATGTTGGGTATCTATTTACTCCACGTAACATAATCTTTCACATTATACAAAAAAATTGGGCTAACTTTACTGTTTTGTTGTTTTTTAATTCATGAAACCATTTTTTCCCCCAAAAAAGGCGTTTGAAAAACTATTGCGCAAATACCGTGTGAGGGGAAAAAGTTGCAATGACCTCCATTTTATTCCCTAGGGTGTCTGCTAAAAAAAAATATGTTTGGGGGTTCTGATTAATTTTCTAGCAACAAAATTTAGATTTTTACATGAAGGAGAGAAGTGCCAAAATTAGCCCGGTGGTAAAGTGGATAAAAGCAGCTTTTTTTATTCCCATGTGCATGAGGCTGGAGAAAAGCAGATCGCTTGGTCGTTTTGGGATATGGGTGGTTTTGTGAAGCGTTCTGTATCTCAAACCGTGCATAAAAGTGATAGGGCCAGATTCAGGAACAGTTAGGCTGGCGGATCCAGTGATCCGCCAGCCTAACTGTGACTTTGAGCCGGCGTTTCTGTTTTCTGTAACCAGAAAACAAGAAAGGGTTGAAGCTCCGATGCGGCAGCGTAACTGAGTTTCGCCATCGCATCGTTACTTCAACTTAAAAAGTTCCCGCCGATTTCCGCTCAAAAAATATGTTAATGAGCGGAAATCGGCAATTCACGATGCATTGCAGTGACGTTACGACGTTTCCGGACGGGATACGCGGCGCATAGTTATACCTACATGGTTGGAATATCCTATGTTAGGTATAGGCGTCGTCATCGCGTCGAAAAAAAAAAAAAAAAAAACGTCGCTTGCGTAAAACGGTCATGAATGGGAATGTGACGTCATTGACGTTCATTCACAGATTTTGGAGCATGCGCACGGGGATGTTTTGACACTCGACGCATGCGCAGTACGTTGGCGGCGGGATCGCGCTTAGTTAGCATACTTCAATTTGAATTGCTCATTTGCGATGCGCTCAACTTTAGGAGCAAGTGCTTTGTGAATGACAGCACTTGCTCCTAAAATTTCTGCAGCGCAACGCAAATGAGAAGCGTTACTCCAGAGCAAAGATGCTCTGGACTACCTGAATCTGGCCCATAGAGTGCATCCGAGAGAGAAGTATCATTATCACTGGCCTGTGGCAGGGGCTTGTAGTTGGTGATGGTCTGGATGGCTTGCCACAGGGCCTGTGCATCTTTGCTGTCGCTAAACGGTTTATTATTTTTTGAGCATATTGTTGTTTTGCCTTCTTGATGCTATGAAACAATTGCGTTTTGAGAGCTGCTTTATCCCCTGATCTGAATACCTCATCTCTGGTCTACTGTTAAGTAGATTTGCTCCGCTTTAATTAACCTGTTTTACCATTATCTTTGTAAATGAAAGTAAAAAAAAATCCACATTAAATGGGGAAAGTTTCCAATGAACATGTGACCTGGGGGGGGGTCCCCAAGGAATTCCATTCCAATTTCAGGTATTTCCTCTCACTTCCTGTTATGGGACAGGAAATGAAGGTAAATCTCCGCAATAGGACACAGATAGTAAAATAAATAACTAAACATTTTTGACAGAGGTTCTAACCTTCCTATTTTCTATCCCCCCAAAAAATTTTTTTTTGCCTATAATACTACTTTAAAGCGGTTGTAAACTGACGTGAAAGCCCCTGTTCACCGCACAGAGCTCTGAAGGAACGGCAATGTATGTTATATCAGAGCGTATGCTCCGGTGATGTCACTGGCAGGTTTACAAGTAAATATATCCTAAACGGTGCATGTTTCAGAGATATTTACTGTACCTATAGTAAGGCTTACCTATAGGTAAAAATCGTTTCATGGGCGTTTACTCCCACTTTAAGCCTTGTATGCAACTACTACACACTGGTATTTTTTTTTTTCAACTGAGCTGGCTAAAAAACAAACAGAAGAGCTCATGAGGAGCCGCTGTTCTAACAATCCGATGTTGGTACAGCAATCTCCCCCGCTGAGCTATTGTGTTCTGACAGGGGGATGCCCCCCACTAAAACACACCAGTGATCGCTCTGAGCCATTGGCTGAGAGTACTGATTGAATGCTGATCGGCAGACCTTTTTTGGTCATGTTTTTTGACATAAGCCGATGGAATGTCGTACACACAGGCTGAATATTTGCCAGGTTCTATTGAACCGGCCGATTCTGCCCGTCTGTATGGCTATTAAGAGAGGGGTCATGGGAGAGGTGCATGTTGTGAAGCCATCAATAACCTAGAACCAATTTTACTGGCTGCATGTTTGTTTTGGCTCTAACTTGCTTTTTGGTGAAGTCAGAATTTTAACTTTGATTACTTGTTTTAAAGGTACAGGCTACAATGTCATCTCCTGTATTTATGCACTCGATGTTGACCTTAATACATACTGCCTGAAATCTAAACTAAAACAATAGTAAACTAAATGCACTTTTCAATTGTCTCAGATTTTCACATTGTAAAAGTTAAAGAAGTATAGCCAAAGCTTGTTTGGCTGTACTTCAGGGGTGCCCAACCAGTGGCCCGGGGGCCAAATGTGGACCGCGGAGCCCTCTGATGTGGCCCGCGACCTCCTGCTCTGACATGGCTGGTTGAGCCATAGACCTCTGTTATTACCTACAATTTGATGTGCTTTCAGAAAGTGCAACACACCTGCAGGACATAATAGAAGTCTATGGCAAAGTGCAGCTAACCTGCAGGAAGTGCACTGCTCTGCTCCCACAATGTCGGTAAACCACAGCACATCAGTGTGAAAGCAGCCTTCGGCCCCTTTCACATGTTTGGTCCGACCCAATCAGACTCTATGGAGTGGAAAATGTAAACAGACTTGTCTCCGTTTTCACCAGCCTACCTTTAATCCCATAATCGAGTGGGCTGTGTCAGTGTCCGTTCCGCATATGCGGAGTGTAGCCTGCGACCAGTTACCCGTGGCCCTCGCTCTTCAAAAGGTTGGTCACCCCTGCTGTACTTCTATGAATCACAGGAGTGCAATTAGTTTTGCACTCCTGTGATCCGCTCCCTGCTGACATCACCAATGTCAGTCCAGGCTCCGTATCATCCCGACCACGGAGTCTGGATCCACCAAGTGCCTGCACTGACACCCGGCTCAGCCTCTCAGCGAGTCGCTGAGAGCCTGAGACGACACTCTGCCCCCTTCACAGCTTAGCGCTCCAGTGAGCGAGGAGGAGTGAGAGCTGTGACTGACAGTCTGCAGCTCTCTGCTCACTGAGCTCTGAAAACCGAGCGAACGTCGCTGTTCAATCACTCGGTTCTCAGTGCAGAGGTGCCGTGGTGACCGATGAGGCATTCACCTACGCAAGTATGAATATGGAAAAAAAATCTTTTACTTCTCTCTTAATGAGTTCTGACATTTTGCCAGTCCCCTCACTGTGATGCTGGTGCCTAGTTTGAACTTGCTTGTCCTTATTCCTGAAAGCCTCATCGGCCCATAGTGCAAGGATACCCAATACTAGCAGCTTCCATGGCAACGCTAGTGTCACTCTTGTACCAAAACCGACCATTACAGAAATTGTCCAGCCCTACCCATGGAGCCGCTTGCTTTTACCAATGCTGCCGGTTCTCTGCCTATCGCATCATAATTTTCTATTTTCTTGGATAGCGTGGGAGGAGGAGAGAGGCAGCTAAAAACTGGGGAAGAAGAGGGCTGAGAACGTCACATCTCTGATATGTCATGTTTGCTGCACAACTGTGCATGCTCTGTAAGGGCATATTAACCACTTGCTTACTGGGCACATATACCCCCTTCCTGCCCAGGTGAAATTTCAGCTTTCAGCACTGTCACACTTTGAATGACAATTGCGCGGCCGTGCGAGGTGGCTCCCAAACAAAAAAAAAATTCCCCACAAATAGAGCTTTCTTTTGGTGGTATTTGATCACCTCTGTGGTTTTTATTTTTTGCGCTATAAACAAAAATAGAGCGACAATTTTGAAAAAAATAAACAATTTTTTACTTTTTGCTATAATAAATATCCAATAAAAGAAAAAATTATTTTTCTCAGTTTAGTCCGATACGTATTCTTCTACATATTTTTGGTAAAAATAAAAATCTCAGCTCTATGCTGTTAACCACATACCCGAGCGTACACTTGTGCATCCCTGGATACAGTACAGGCTTTTACGGCTGTACGCAAGCATCTGTACTCTTGGGTGCGTAAATATGCTTGTATGGCCCTCTGCGGCTGGTTAAATGAGAAACATACAGACTGAAAGACATTTTACTAAGAGGTTTACAAAGTGCTTTAAAGTGCCTGAGCCCAATTTCGATCCAGCGGTGTGCGCGAAAGCTGAGGCTCTCTTGGGTCTCTCGCTCCTTATTGGCTCAGATAAAGCAGCAGGAGCCATTGGCTGTCGGAGATAGTGATCAGGGTTGGGCTGAGCCCCGCTCTGTGCATCTTATGGACACAGTGCAGAGCTCGGGAGTGAGAATGCACAAGTGCCACCATAGCAAGAGCCTTGCTATATCTGGGCACTTGATGGGGGCCATGGGCACAAGTGGAAGACTTGACGAGGAGGATTGGGGGAGAGCAGAGCAAGTAGTATGTTATGTTACTTTGAAGCAGAACTAAACCCTCCTATCTTTTACAACCAAAGAAGCTGCCTTCTCGGCCTCTGTTTGATCTGCGTTTGCCATGTTGCTGCACATGTGATCAGTTATGACACCAGCCATTTGATGGCATGATAGTTTGGTTGTGCGCACAAGTAACTGAAAGTTATCGTTTAGGTCCCTTTCACACTTGTACGACTCCAAAGTCGTGCAATTTTACCGCGATTTCAATGAATGCCTGTGTAAGTGGCATCAAAATCGGACCAAAGTAGTGCAAGGACTACTTTGAAGTCGGCACTACTTAAAGTTGTGCCAGTATGAATGGTGTTCATTGAAAATCATGGAGAATGACTTGTCATACGATTTTGCAGTCCAAAATCGTGGGACAAGTCGTATAAGTGTGAAAGGGGACTAACTGCATGCCTTGAATGTGATTGGGTTTAGTTCAGCTTTAAGAATGTCAGAAAGTGTATGAAAGAATTTCAAATGTTTATTCATGAAGTATTAAACTGCCAGTGGCAATATGTAGCACCTGTCTGTTACAGGTATCCTTAGATAGTACTTGTACCTACATGCTTAGTATAGGATAGTCTTAAACACGCCGTAGTTCCTGTACATTTTATGCTTTAACAAAAGTGTCCCAAAGTTCCTAGGTTATAACGGCTTTCTGCAAAACGTTGTAATGCTTTCCTCCCAAGAGCTAAGTTTCAGTAGTTGACAAGCTGCATTCTTTCAGCTTGGCGTTCCTTTAAAGTGGTTATAAATCTGTTCATTTACCCAATGATGTGACTGGCCTCAGGTGATACACAGAGAAACAAATCCTCCTGCATAAGTTTTACCTGTTTTCTGTTTTTCAACCTTACAAAGTCCAGAATTTCTTAAAGTGGTTGTAAACTCTGTATATAACATTTTTTTAAAAATGAGCACATATCACAGGCAGCTGATCGCTGCCTGTGAAAGTGTACTCACCGCCGTCATTGGCTCTAAAATCGTATTTTTAGTTTTGATGACGTCACTGTGCTTGCGCGTTGTAGCCCCACAAAACCGGCATCTGAATGTGTTGCCGATTTTTCATTTTCTCTCTTTCGGGCCCTGAATGTGAGCGAGCTTCATGGGCGAGCTTCCCTTCTGTCCGCAGAGGAGTCTCGCGATGCTATAGCCCTCCTGTTCCTGATACTCCCCCTCCCGTGTGACTGAACATTCATTGCCGTATCATGGTTTCTGCGGTAACGGCAATCGACATCGAGGCTTGGTTACGGCGCATGCGCGAGATTTAGACCAGGGAATCGGGAAGGGCGGAAGTGTAGTCAGATAAGGATTCAGATAAGCAGCACTAACAATGGCGATGTCTATGTCCGGAAGTAGGGTTGTCTCGATACCTCTTTTTTAGGACCGAGTACAAGTTATTGCCGGCAAATGCCGCCGATTTGAGATGCGATTTCACATGTGAAATCGTACCCAGTGTGAACCTGGGCTAAAAGGGAGGAAAATACAAACTAACTAAGGCAGCCCCCATATCGATGGACTGGTAAGCTTCTGTTTTTGGGTTTAATACCATTTTAAGAGTACCTCAAATGGTTATTACAAAACAATAGTGTGGTGGGGTAATTAGGTGGTCATTATTGTGCATTGTTTCCTCAATAAAAGCTGGTATTTTCACCTGTTGACTCCTACACTGGTATCCATATGTGCCCTCTTCATGTCACCTTTCCTTGCCTCTTGCTCCTTTTTCGTGTGTCTTCTTCTTTTTTTTTTTTTTTTACCTTTCCTCTTTTTGTACTCCCCCTTTCCCCTCCTTTCCTCATGTACCCTAGGGTCCCCCCCACCCAACAACTTCTTGTACTGATTGGAAAGCATTCCAGCACCAAGACCAACTATGGAACCTTATTGCATTGCTCATGGCTGACTGTGTTTTTCTTTCTGTTGTACACATGTACCATTGTCGTCTTGTTTCTTGCACTGCTATGTTGTACGTGCCTATATGCCTTGTACCTTGATAACTAAGTTTCTGTTTAAAAAAAAAAAAAAAGATTTAATGTATACAAAAACCAGTTGCTCAGGGTACGCTGTGTAACGCTGCACACTGAAATAAGGAGTAGGGCCATCATTTAAGGTTGACAGTTGACCTGTCAAAGGGAAGGCTTTTAAATTGTTGCCTGTGGACAATTTGTGTCTTGTAGTTTGTTGCTATGTTCTGGTGTTCTGGGCAAACAGTTTTCAGTCTTGGCTTCATTTGGTATCTATTTACTATCTTGTCTTATATTTTGCAGAAATTCTTATATTTTGTGTAAACAAATGTGTTCTTATTTATAGGTATTGCACTCTCAGGCACGACATTTGGAAGTCAGGAAATCCTGTATAAAGTACCTGCGTGAGAACAGGACCCTCTTCGAAGCTGTAAGTAAAATGTTGATTTTTCCTAAATTTTAATGCTGCCTGCAATTATTTTTAGTTTATGACCAATATTCTTTGGCAGAAATGTTGCTATGGAAATATATACTGTATTTATCGGCGTATAACACGCACCCCAATTTTAGGAGGGAAGTTAAGGAAAAAAAATAGGATTTTTTTATGACAGCTTACCTGTAAAATCCTTTTCTTGGAGTACATCACGGGACACAGAGCGGCAATCCATTACTATGTGGGTTATAGAGTCTACCTTCAGGTGTGGACACTGGTGTAATTAACTACACAGGAAGTTCCCTCCCTATATAACCCCTCCCATACTGGGAGCTCCTCAGTTTTTGTAGCAAAGCAATAAGTGTCCCAATATCCCCAAACAAGAGGGGCGGGAGCTCTGTGTCCCGTGATGTACTCCAAGAAAAGGATTTTACAGGTAAGCTGTCATAAAAAATCCTATTTTCTTTATCGTACATCACGGGACACAGAGCGGCAATCCATTAATATGTGGGATGTCCGAAAGCAATGCTTACTGAGGGGAGGGAGACACAAACAACGCAGGCCGCCATCAGATGTGAGGATCTATAATGCTGCCAGATGCATACTGCGCCAAAAAGCTGCATCCTTTTGCCCTCCTATGTACATCTGACAAGAATCGGTGAACCTAAGCACAGACGCCAAGTTGCGGCCCTGAAAATCTGCGTCATAAAGGCTCGGTAAAGCATTGCGCATAAAGCGCTTACTATCCTGGTACGGAGCACCCCCCCCCCCAAGAAACGGGGAGTCCCACTCTCCGAACCACAAGCCTGAATAATACCCTGATGAATCAATCTTGAAAACAGTTGATTTTAGACGCTGCCTGCCCCTTCCTGGGGCCTCCTGGTAGCGCAATAACATCAGCTTTCCGTATCCGAGCAGCCGCTTCAGATAGGCCTTGTCCCTACTACTCCAAAGGAGAGAGTGTAACCATTTTAATAGCTGAACTGAACACTGCCTGCCCACATCTAGGGTCTTCTGGCAGCACAATAAAAACTTCAGATTTCTATATCTGAACCTTCAGATAGATATTTAACTGCTCTCATCTCTACTGAGAGAAAGCAATAACCTTTCCTTCCGAAAACAAGGTTTTGAAAAAGGGGGAGGTAAGAATATCTAGATTCAAATGAACACTAGATCCTTCTAGTAAATAAGGCTGGGTGAGGATTAACATCACCCTACTAGTAAGAATAAGTATGGTTTTATACCAAGAGGTTGCCAATACTGAAACTCTCTTGGAGGCTACCACAACCAAGAACACCAATTCCCTTGTTAAAGGCTGAAGGGAAATATGGTACATCGGCCCACAGAGCTGACCCTGTAAGCTGACAAAACTAGAGCCAATCCTCCAAGCACAAGGGCGACTAAACTGGTGGACTTATGCGCGTCACCCCTTGTATAATGGCTCGGAACAAAGAGTGTGAAGCAAGCGACCTTTGGAGGCAAGGCCGAGATCGAATCCTTGATGTAACTTAAGGCTGGCTCCGTCTCCTTTCCAAATGCAGGAAGGCAGGAATTTTATCTTTGACAAACTTCCAAGGATGCCACCATCTGTTTCATACCAGGAACATGGGCTCTCCCGATCCTGGGATATCTGGTCCTGGAGGCCAGCCTTCCTGTATGAATCAAGGAAGTGCCGTTGATTCTAAAAACCCTGATCCTGAAGAATGTGGGCTAAAATAGCCAGACCATTAATTCACCTGTTGCACGACAGGATGTAATACCCCCTTCGAAGTAGGCCTGGACAAGATGTAAGGGACCGTGGGTCCTCTACTACCACCCCTACTGTCCCTGCACAGAAAAGGTCGTCAGGGCTATGCCCGAGTAATCAGGCCAGCTTCCGCCATCCTCTAATGTTGCATGGAAGCCACAAACGCCGCGGCACTGGGGGGAGAGACATAACCAGTGACCACTGGTCCCACTAGATTACTAACACATCTGCCCCGCATGCGGGTGGATCCCTTGTCCTTGACCTCAAGCTGTTCAATTTCTTGTTGAGCCTGGACGCCAATACATCTTATGTACAGGGTACTATTTCTGTGGCCCTTGGTCAGGAAAACAGTCGGGGTGTAGAGGTCCTTCTCCTGGAGACGCTTGTTGACGGCTACAGCGAATCGCCTGCCAATTCTGCATTTCATGAAATGACGAATGTCAATAGGCAAGGCACAAGCTCCTCCTTGGTAAATTAAGTAAATCACTTAATATGGTATAGTCTGATTGAACTCTGACCGAACCAACCAGCCCCTGAACGTTCAGGCCCCTAAGCCAGATGCTCCATCGGTAGCTCTAGCTGACCGATAAGGCTCCCTTGGAGCTCGACTACTTCCCCTGGGCCAAGGTCTCTTCCTGACCTGGCAAACCCTTTAGTTAAGAACCACCAAGAGGAATTCCAGCCTATCTCTGGGACCGGCTCTTTGGATAATGCTAGGTCAAGATACACTCCTTCTAGGCCAACACAATACTGTTTATAACAGTCCTGAATAAAAGTATAGGGAACTGTCTTGAATGAAGCAGCATCTTCTCTAGTGCCTTAAGCAGAAAGCCAAAAGTAAGGAACTGTTCCTTGCCGTAACCACCTAGACCAGCTTTCTTATAGCGCTGGTCTTGTCTTAGGCCAAAAGTACTCTCCTGGTGCAAAACATACCCAGCTTCTTGTCACTGAAGAATGTATCTTTAGACTGGAATCCTAACCCAGGAGATCCAGATACCTGACCATGCTGGACACCCTTAGGTCCAGCCATGCTGCTGACTGATCCATCAGCAGGAGTCTGCTTCCGTATGCCATTACTGCTATACCCTGGGCCTACAGACCTGCTAGAGGCGGGCCCTAGCACCCTGACAACCCAGACACGGAGGCTAACCCAAAAGGGCAAGACCACCAACTGGAGATAGTGCTGTTCCCCTGCACAACGCAGACAACCTCTGCAGTCCCAAGTAAATAAACACATATGCAACTGGCTCCCCATATGTGTATGTGGCAAGTGTTAAAGCCATATGCCTCAATGGAGGCGTGTGTACATGGCAGTGTGTGTTCATGGAAGCATGAAATCATATAAATATGTCTCACGCCAAACATGCATATAGCATGTGTGCTCTGGAACGAGCATCCTTGCAAGCAAGCAAGCATGTGCTATAAACGTGTTATGCAACAATGTGCAACATGAACCCATGCAGACACGTATCTCTATGCAAACACAAGGCATCCTGTATTGCTTAATTAAGCCACCATGTGCAACTTTAAAGTAACCATGCATGCGATTCAGCATCTTCCATGCGATCAACATCTTATGCATTTTAAGCACTACTGTGCGGACAAGAACCCTTGTGCGTTCCAGCATTCTTATGCACCCAAGCATCTTAATGCGACTTTAGGCATTTCTGTGAAACAAGCCTCTCTATGTGATCAAGTATCCCTGGGTAATCCAGGACTCTGTTGATCCAACAACCATGTGTGATCGAGCTTCTTTTTGCATTCAAGCATCTTTAAGCGATCCCTTTAGGCCTTGAGTAATCCAGGACTTGGGTGATCGGGTAATCCTGTGTGATTCAGCATTTTTATGCCTTCAGGCCTCTTTATGCGATTCTAGGCATTTCTGTGGGAACAAGCCTCTTTGTGTGACCAAATATCCTTGGGGAATCAAGGACTTGGGTGATCATGTAATCCTGTGTGAGTCAACCTTTTTATGCATACAAGCATCTTTATGCGACTTTAGGTACTTTTGTGGAAACAAGCCTATTTGTGTGACCAAACATCCTTGGGTAATCCAGGACGCTGATGATCAGGTAACCATGTGTGATCCAGCATCTTTTTTGCATCCAAGCAACTTTATGCGATTTTAGGCCTTTCTGTGGAAACAAACCTCTTCTGTGTAACCAAGCATCCTTGGGGGAAACAAGGACTTGGGTGATCAGGTAATCATGTGTGATTCAGCATTTTTATGCATACAAGCATCTTTATGCGACTTTAGGTACCTTTGTGGAAACAAGCCTATTTGTGTGACCAAACATCCTTGGGTAATCCAGGACGCTGATGATCAGTTAACCATGTGTGATCCAGCATCTTTTTTGCATCCAAGCAACTTTATGCGATTTTAGGCCTTTCTGTGGAAACAAACCTCTTCTGTGTAACCAAACATCCTTGGGGGAAACAAGGACTTGGGTGATCAGGTAATCATGTGTGATTCAGCATTTTTATGCCTACAAACGTCTTTATGCGATTCAGCATTACAAGCATCTTTTATGCGACCTCTTTTGTGGAAACATGCAGCACCATATAGACAGAAACATGTATGTTTATGCGATCCACAATAGAATCTGCTCTGTTACTTGTTTTTATCCCACATGCATTCCAAACTCATGTATGTTATGCAACATGTGGACTGGTAAAGAGGAAATTATCCTCTGCAGATGTGTGTTTCCTCAATTAAGAGACATTAGCAATGTGTGCCCGCAACTGTGCATCCCTCCGATGCATTTGGTTAGCCTGAAGCCGACACCAGGCTGAGGATTATATGGAGGTCTTACTAGCCACCTATAGGAAAACCTCTCTTTACACTCTAAGGAGAAGATAGAGGTGTAATCAGAACCTGTAGGGCTTTTGATAGCTTCTCCTTGTTAGGCTGCAGCTCCTGTCTCCTGTCCTCTGACAGTGAAACTTTTATCCCCAAGCTTTCTAATCCCTTTGTTTCAGGATTAAAGCAGGAAAAGGGGGACACCCCCTTTTGTGTTTTGCAAGAAAAAAAAAAAAAACACATGCAGAGTGATTGCAATGTTGGGGGAAGGCTGCATTGCCTGACAGGTCTGATGGCTCAATCTATGAGCTGTTTAAGTCTCTTCAGAGGAGAATAAGGGTCCACCAGGTTCAGGTGGCGATCCCTCTTTATATTCCTACCCCTGACCTTATTCAATGGGGAGACCAAGTCCTAAGCTAAAGCAGAGGCACTTAACCCAGGTGCATCAAATAGCTGAATTTAGTCTGACACAATGCCTGCTAATCTGCACAGCTAGATGCGAGTAGGCGTCTTAGATGAATCTGTATCCAACTCACACAAGGTGCTTACGTTTGTGTCCCCCTAGCTTTACAGAGCTCTGACGTCCGGGCCCTTTGAAGAGCCTTCTCTGCGACTGCACTGAGCCGGTGAGCACGTGCAACATGGTAGAGCCTGAAGCGGAGGAAGTGGCACACAATAGATCAGCTAACACTTAAGCTTCCGTTTTCTGGAAAGCATGGTAAGCAAAAACATCAGGCATGTCTTCTACTGCCCATAGTAGTGGAAACACAGATAAGACTTGCAACTACTCACGGAAGACAATCCTTTGTATAGGATTAAGGGCATATATTTTTTTTTATGTACCGGCCCCTTCAAGGGGAGATATATAGGTACTGCAGCCATCCTGTCTAACAGACATGGTGGGCCAGGCTGCATGCCGGCTAGGGGAGGTATATGGGTGCCCTGAGCCATCCTGTCTCAGAAGACATAGTGGTTTACATTGCCCATGCATAGAAGCATAATATAGGCGAGACCCAAGTCCCCCATGGAGGACCTACTGTCGAACCAAGTCCCGTAGGCCCTCCTCTTACCTTCTCCACGCTGCAGGGTATTGCCAAGCAAGAGGCCCAATCTTCCCCCTTCACCGTGGGTATTGTCCTAGACCTTCAGGGATCGGGGTCCATGGCAGGAACACCAACTCCCCTGGACCTATATAGCATCCTGGCAGCAGAAAAAACATTTGGTCCTTAGAAGGCACAAAGTTCTGGAACCCAGGATCCAGCCCTCCGCAGAGAGGCATTATAGGCTAAACCTCGTTCTTCGTACCGAGGCCCGGGTACCGTCCACTTTGGCTATGAAGCACCTTGGACGGATCCGGATTTATGGAGGTTTTTTACATCCAGCATGGATCCCTCCAGTGGAGCTCCTAAGAGCACATGTTCACTCGTGACCAACACCTTAGACACTGATGAAAAAACTGAGGAGCTCCCAGTATGGGAGGGGTTATATAGGGAGGGAACTTCCTGTGTAGTTAATTACACCAGTGTCCACACCTGAAGGTAGACTCTATAACCCACATAGTAATGGATTGCCGCTCTGTGTCCCGTGATGTACGATAAAGAAACTTACATTTTATATGCCCATCAATGCAGCCTTATCAGTGTCCATTTGCAGCCTTGCCCATCATTGCAGCATGATTAGTGGCCATCTGTAGCCTTTCCTGTGCCGAGGAGGAAACGAGCGCCACGGAGATCGACAGCCGGATGTCCCGTGTATTCAGCTCGTCTCACAGTCCCACCACTTGGCCCGTCTCCTATGATGGACATAACACTGGTCCAATGGTGGGATGTAAATGCTAGGAGGCGGGACTGGGCGTGACTGCGAGCTGAGCACACAGGGCTCTATTTCGGCGGCGCTTATTCCCTCCTTCGCCTCTGAGGCAGCCATTCAGCATATAACGCTTTTAAGGGGGAAAAAAGTGCGTGTTGTACTCCGACAAATACGGTATCTTGTGGAACAGAAGTAACTTGCATGGTTAAGATAAACCAATAAGAATTGGGCCTTACAAGGGCCCAGTATGCCTGCAAGGTATGCTCAGGTGTTTTGCGCATCCACAGTCCTATTCATGTCTATTGGCAGCAGTGGCTGCACCGATACAGTTGCTTCTCCCAATTTGACATCAATAGGGATGCTGGTTCATGTCCCCGAATTGGGGGTGCAACAGATCGTCGCCGATCCGTGATCCGAACGGGCCACCCCGTTCGGATGGGCACACCCCGCGATCTGCGGAGCGCTCCGGATCCTCGGCCTAGGAAAGTCCCCGACTTCGGCCTAGCTTCGGGGCGGCAGCCATTTTGGTACACCCGGCGGCAACTGCTTAGTTGCACGCTGACATCATTACCCCTTCCTCCCTGCTCGTGGATCTCAAAACATACAGACTCCTGCGCTCAGTGCCGGCGCAAGTACAATAGCAACATGACTGAACAGCAAGCAACAGAGTCCAACTTAAGACCAGCGCAACATATGAACATTATATGCCAGTGAGGATTCAACCACTACATAATAGAGCACACTGACCCATGTGAAGCAACGTTTACATTACATACTCTTAAAGCAAAGCCGAAATGCTTTAAACTAATACTGAACAGTATACAATATTTACTAAAACAAACCTGAACATTTAAGCAGATATCAAATGAAACATGATTATAAGATTAATATAATTAAAATTGAATTTAGAAATGAAACTAGCGTTGCACTCTCCTAATAATTAATAAAATATACATTTTGAATGAAATTTAAATAGAAAAAGACCCCTAACGACATATTAGTGTACATGAATTAAAATGATACACAGGGAGACTACAGAGGGATATTATGTCAAAATACTGGGAAATTAAGCAAGATTACTACGCCCCATTACTGGATATGCCCACTCTAGATGTACAACTTCAAATACCAATATTAATAGTGGTGCAACGGATTGTGACCGATCCGAGATCCGAACAAGTGTATGGGGGCTCTGATGTACATTTAATAATTTATTTTTTTGCTGATCCGAAAAATGATCCGATCTGTGACTCCTGATCCGAGGATCGATCCGATCTGTGAGTTTTTTGATCCGTTGCACCCCTACCCCGAATGCAGACAGTGTAAGTTTGAGGACATGCACCTGCATAGATGCCGAATTGGGAGCAGTGGCGGTTACTGTGCAGCTGCTATTCCCAATAGAAATGAATTGCACTCCCCCAATGTGGATGTATAAAACGTGTTCATCCCGTGTGGGCAAACATGGTTCTCACACAGGTGTACACGTAAGTACTCCCTTTATGAACAAGGCCTTGAAACAAAAGAAGAAAAAGCTTCCTGTTTGAGAGCTATGGTTTAAACTATTTATGGAAGACTTAAAAGTGGAACTTTGGAAAAAATCGAAGGATAAGCCTACTCCCACCCCCATTCTAAGGGAGAGATCGGCACCACTGAGTGCAGCATTTAGGGTAAAACATAGAGGTTTAATTAAATCACATTTTGAGTAGAAGTTTACAAGCATATGTATGTTAACCACTTGCCTACTGTGCACTTCCTGCCCCGACGAAATTTTAGCTTCCGGCACTGCGTCGATTTAACTGACAATTGCGCGGTCGTGCGACGCTGCTCCCAAACAAAATTGGGGTCCTTTTTTCCCCACAAATAGAGCTTTCTTTTGGTGGTATTTGATCGCCCGTGCGGTTTTTTTTTTTTGGGCTATAAACAAAAAAGAGCGTACATTTAAAAAAAAAAACTATTTTTTGCTATAATAAATATCCCATTTTAAAAAATAAATTAATTTTATCTCAGTTTAGGCTGATACATATTCTTCTACATATTATTGGTTAAACACACTCACATAGGCATATTAACCCCTTGTGATCGCCCCCCCCCCACCCCCCTGTCAGTGTCACTGAATGCAGTGATCTAATCACTGCATTTAGTGTCAGTGTGACAGGCAGTGTAAAAAACAGTTAGTGTTAGGTTCAGGATAGCCCCCCCCCTAATAAAGTTTTAACCCCCTGATCACCGCCCTAGTTAACCCTTTCACTCCCTATTGCCAGCGTCACTAAGCGATCATTTTTCTGATCGCTGTATTAGTGTCGCTGTTCCCGCTAGGTAGCTATTTTTTTTTATTGCGATTTTTTTTTTTTTTTTTTTTTTTTTTTTTTTTTTACTAAAGACATGTGGCTAAATAAATTTTGGCCTAAATGTTTGACTAAAATTTAGTTTATTTGATTTTTTTTTTTTAACAAAAACTAAAAAATAGTGTATTTTTTTCAAAAATGTCGCTCTATTTTTGTATATAGCGCAAAAAATAAAAATCGCAGAGGTGATCAAATACCACCAAAAGAAAGCTCTATTTGTGGGAAGAAAAGGACGCAAATTTTGTTTGGGAGCCACGTCGCACGACAGCGCAATTGTCTGTTAAAGCGACGCAGTGCCGAATCGCAAAAACACCTTGGGTCATTTACCAGCGTATTGGTCCAGGTCTTAAGTGGTTAATTTAGTCGACTAAAATGTTTTAGTTGACAAAATGAACACTGTCTAGCGCTCCATTTTTTTGCCCTCACCCCAATTCTGAGCCCATTCTACCTACCCTGTGAAAGAAGTCTATATGTCCCTATTCTAAAGGGTAATCCAGATCAGTCTCATGATCTCTCCAGTGGCAGCTTCAATAAAGAGGAGGGATTGCTGACAACAGCTGAAAATGCCAGTGTGGTAATGTTACCCATAGGCTTACTATAGCCCCCGTTGTCTGCTATCATCTACTCTACACAAAAGCCAGCGCTGGGAACCAATCATGTGACTGGACCGGATCTCCTGCAGAATAGGCAGGTATCAGACCTTTACTTTCACAGGGTAGACAGAATAAACTTAGAATGGGGGTGGGAGTAGATTTAGGCACAGTTAGGCTGCATTCACACCTAAAGCGTAGACGATTTGCGGTGTTTTTCCGGCGTTTTTTTCCATAGTTTTGTCGCGCGTATTCATGCGTATTTGCGCGTTTGCATACAGCGTCGCCCGACGTTTTTGTACTTTGACGTTTTTGTACTTTGACGTTTTTGTACTTTGACGTTTTTGTACTTTGACGTTTTTGTACTTTGACGTTTTTGTACTTTGACGTTTTTGTACTTTGACGTTTTTGTACTTTGACGTTTTTGTACTTTGACGTTTTTGTACTTTGACGTTTTTGTACTTTGACGTTTTTGTACTTTGACGTTTTTGTACTTTGACGTTTTTGTACTTTGACGTTTTTGTACTTTGACGTTTTTGTACTTTGACGTTTTTGTACTTTGACGTTTTTTATTTTAGCCAATAGGAAAAATTGGCTACCACTGCTGTTCTGATATTGTATAGATTTTATAAAAAAATTTTTTTTACAGGCCAAGTTTCTAGCACTAGTTACTTTGTTGCATTGCTGAGCCATAGTGATTGCATGGATTTGTGTACATAAACTGTCAGAGGCATTTGGAGGCATAAGCATAGGGGCAGTAGAAAAAAAACGACAGCCTGTGCGTTCAGGAGCAGAGGCTGTTAAACTGTAAAAACAAAAAATGCTGTAACAAGCGTTTAGCCACATTTGTCGTTTTTACATTATAGGGAAAGTTTTTTTACTTAAAGAGCATCTATATAAACTCCTATCAAAAATTAGGCCAACAGTGCCTTTTTTAATGCAGCTATTCCCCGGCAGCAGAGCTGGCATTTTTTAACGTCCTGTGTGCATGTGCCCTTACAAGTTGTTCTGTTTTCAATGAATACTTTGTTTTCATATTACATTGCATTTTCTTTTTGGTATTTATTTACTTTATTTTTTACTACAGTTTATCGAAGGCTCTTTTGACGAATATTTGAAACGTCTAGAAAATCCACAGGTAATATGAATGATATTGCAAAACTGCAGTGCAGCTTTAAATTCTTTACCACTTAAGGGTCAGCCGCCGCTGTTATGTGACAGGTTGGCTCCCCTGGGCGAATCGCCGCCATGGTACATCGGCCACTTTTGAGAGCTCTAGGGGGGCCTGTGGTGTGATGCTGGAGCCAATGTGCCTGGTTCTGTTCTGCTGTAAGCCTTATGCACTTTGCAGAAAAAGGGTTAAAGGGACTCTTGAACCTTCAAGTCTTTTATACATGTCTTTTTTATACATGTTTTTATTGGTACATGTAAAAACAGCAGAAAATGTTTGGCTTTTCATTGCAAGATGGCAACAGGTTCATGGGGACGTTTTAACGTTGGCTTTCTTTTCTTTTTGTTCCTTCAGGAATGGGTTGGCCAAGTGGAAATAAGTGCCCTTTCTCGAATGTTCAAGTAAGTAATTCTCTTTTTTTTTTTTTTTTTTTTTTGTACGAGAATATTTTATTTTCATCCAAGGAGGCAAATTCAAAACTGCCCCCTACCGGAGGATTGTACACTAGAAAACAAGAAAAATAAATTATGGGCATCCTAGTATAAGGCCCCTTTTCACAGCTTTTCAGGCAGACCTGATTGGAAGGTCCATACATCCCTATGGATACAGCTTTGCCCTCGGTTTGTGTTCCAGGTGTGGACAGATGGCAGGCAGACTTCATCAGCAATGTATCAAAATAACAGCGCCACAATGTGTGCACAAAAAACGTACTAGTGGACAACTGCTGCTATGATTATTGCAAACACTCTGCGGTAAGAGTAGCGCATGTTCACATACCAATCTCCAATATCCTCAGTGTTAGAGCAAATACACATAAAAATAATGATGCATATAAAAAATCTATTTACCAACCTATGTGCAAAATTTGAATAAAGTGCAAATCAAACAATCATGCAAAAATATATATAATCATCCATAGAAATTTACATGAAATTGAAAATATAAGCAATATAAAGAAAAATTGTTTTAAAAAGTTTGTTTAAAAATTGTGATGTGAAATCCAAAACTGCTCTGCAGCGAAGTTCCCAAGTGCTCCAACACCTTCCTTCACCACCCTCACTAAAATGGACTCGCCAGATAGATATGCTGGTAATATTGTAAACCAGCAAACAAACCACTCCCAGCGATCGCCGACTGCAACTCGCTCTCCTCGCAGGTTTTTTGGTCAGGATCCCACCTCAAAGATCACAGCATTCAATGTGAAAAACAAAGTGAAAGGAGACTCCCATAGCGTAAAACTGTACCACAGGCTTCATTTAGAAAAGTGTATGCATTCCACTTGCAAGTAAAAAGTGCCTACCTGGCACTAGAACATGCTCGGCTTTACTGGCCGTTCACCACTGAGTAGACCACAAGTGTGAACTGGCATATGCAATGCCCTAAGCTTCTTCGCCCCATCCTACGTACGTTTCGTCTTGTGACGTCTTCAAGGAGCCGCAGGAAACCTGTGAGGAGAGATAGTTGCAGTCGGCGATCGCTGAGACATTGTGGCTTGTTTGCTCGTTTATAGTCTTAAAAGCATATCTATCTGGTGAGAGTGATGAAGGATTCACACAGTGGTGGAGCACTTGGGATCTTTGATGCAGAGCAGTTTGGATTTCACATCACAATCTTTAAACTTTTTGAACAATTATTTTATTTATATTGCTTATATTAATTGTTTTTTTTTTTGGGGGGGGGGGGGGGGGGATTTCTATGGATTATTATATAAGCTCTTTTTAGCAATGTGTATTTTTGCACGGTTGTTTGATTTGCACTATTTGATGACTTTGTGTATGCATTATTATTTATATTTATGTGCATTTGAATATTAACACTGAGGATATTGGAGATTGGTGTGCAGACCTGTGCTAATCTTACCACATTATGTATACTTCATCAGCCAGCAGTGCCTGAACTTGGGGGAATGGCCTCTATACCTGGAGGTGTTTAATCACTTCCAGACCACCCCACATACATTTACTGCGGCAGGATGGCCTGGGTGCGCAAAATCGCATACCTATATGTGATTTTGTGCAAACGGTTTAGGGGGCATGCGCTGCTCGGACTTTGATTTAACACAGCGGGAGCCAATCGGCAGGTACGGCAGCCGTGATGGCCGATGTGACCTGCCGATTGTTCACAGGAGAGAGATGGAGCAGAGAGCCGATGTAAACAAGGCACACCGCTGCTCTGTTAGCTGAAACATGATTCCTCGCTTTTCTTCCCTAAGTGGAATCGCAATCTCTCTTCCTCCAGTGAATCCACCCCCCACAGTAAAAACACCTTCCAGGGAACAGCCCTTTAACACTGATCACTGTATTGGTGTCACTGGTCCCCAAAAAGTGTCACTTTGTCAGCCACAATGCCGCATTCCCGCTTAAAATCACTGAACACTGCCATTACTGCTGCATGCTGTGAATGGCCAGGCAATCTTCTGGAACTTGTGACACGTGTCCCAGAAGATTGCAGGGAGGGAGGGGGGAAGAGGTGAACTTCCTTCTGAGGCCACAGAGCCCCGGGAGAAAGTAGGAGCTGGATGCCTCTAAAAAGAGGGTATCTTTGATTTGCATGTTTTATCTCTTATTGTACAATATGACTTTTTTTTTAAGTTTATTGTTCATGTGTTTTATCTTTAAAGAAAAGAATTTGTAGTTTACCAAGAGCCTGATGTCTCCCCTGCTCATGTCACTGATAACGGCTTCACTGAAGAGGTTTGATTATTTATTTATTTTCGTTTAAACCATTTTAAGCATAAAAATGTCATTCTGGCCAAGCTGACCTTAAAATTTCCATTGCATTACTATTTTAGTGCAGTATGCTCTATCATACCATTGTATAATTAACTGCATGCAGTATGGACACCTTCCCAATGCTGCAGGAGAAAAATCAAGTGGACCTGAATGCTTCCCTGTCTAGAAGCTTTGTATTTATTTTTTTACTTTTATTTTTTTTTATTTTTTTATTTGTGATTGAGAGAGCTTGTATTTTTAATTGATAAATACAGTGCTTCCACTGGCTGAGGTGGAAACCGTGATGTCCTCCTCCTGTGTCAGAGGAAGCCTTGTCTCTTTGGCTAAGAAGCATTCAGGTTGACTCTGTTTTGTTCTGGCAGCAGATGGGAATTCGCCCGTACTGTTGCTTAATACAGCGCTGCATACTGTAAGCTAATGCTACTACAATAAGATGCAATGCTCAGAGCACCCGGATAGTAATGCATTAATAATAATTTTTTGGGCCAAATGAAAGCTGGATTTCTTCTTATGTCACGTACACACGACCATTTTTCACGACGAGAAAAATGCAATTTTTTTAAATTGGTCCTTAAACGATCGTATGTAGGCTCCAGAGCATTTTTCTCGACAAGAAAAATGGGCATTAAAAATGTAGAACCCGCTTTATTTTTTCTCGATGTTTTTCATGTTGTCGTTTTTTCTCGTTTTGAAAAATGGTCGTGTGTAGGCTTTAACGACGGGGAGAAAACACGCATGCTCAGAAGCAAGTTCTGAGAAGGGAGATTTGCATAATCAGCCCAAAGGGTGGCGCCATTCGAAAGGAACTTCCCCTTTATAGTGCCATCGTACATGTTGTTGTACGTCACCGCGCTTTTCTCCATTTTTTTTTTATTATGATCGTGTGTATGCAAGGCAGGCTTGAGAGGAATCACGACGAGAAAATGTTTTGTTTCCGTGACATGAAAAACGGTCATGTGTACGCGACATTACTGTTATGCGACAAAGTACGTGCAGTACTTTTTACCGTGTTGCAAAGTGCTTTTCAAACCTAGTTATGATGTCTGACCTGTCCCCCTCCCCTCCTGCCATGGCTTATCTAACGGTAACTGGAAGGGCGATAGCCGCTTGTCTCGGCTCATTCCAGACAAGCAATGGATAGAGGAATGCATAGACAGAGCATTAAAAAAAGTGTAATGATAGATCTTCTTTCAACTCTATATATACGGTATATATGATTAACGTTATGTTCTGGGTTAAATGTATTTTAAAATGTTAGTTAATCAGAAATTACTGCTAGTTAACTACTATCTGTTTTGTGTTTAAGATAATGCTGTGCTTTTCTAATGGAAATCACTATGACATCATTTACCCTTCTGAATATGCTGAAAATGCTGCGTTGTGCCAATGTAAGTAAACTGTTCCATAAAGACATTTTATCAATGTTTAATGGTGCCGTTTGTAAGCGGCACCAATCTTGCACACAGTGGCTGCTTACTTTGCTGGTTCTTTTCATCATTTATTCAAATTGCAGCTTTGTGATCCGTGTTTCCTCTTGGCCAGGGAGTATACCGGCCAAGAGTGATTGAGCAATGTTTGCGCAGCATGGCAATAAATGTGGCTTATATAATTGTTTGAGAGGCTATCCTCCTAACTTCTGCTTTAGGCCTCTATCACACAGGGCGGATCCACTCAGCGGGGGATTGCTCTGTTAGGCAGATGATGGATCCATCCCTGCTAACTTTGCAGGGATGGATCTGTCAGAGCCCTGCTGTTCTCTATGGGAAGATTGGATGAAAACAGACAGCATGACGATCGTGTGAAAGGGACCTTAGGCTTCCAGTACATAAAACATGATCTTTTGTATTTAAGAAACTTAAACCATGAATGTACTAGGAGATTCTTCTCCTACAATTGAATCCAGGTGGCAAGTTGCAGTATTGTGAGAATGTAACTTCTGTAATCTAACCACTTCAATACCAAGCACTTTCGTCCCTTCCTGCCCAGGCCAATTTTTAGCTTTCAGCGCTGTCGCACTTTAAATGACAATTTGCGTGGTCATGCTACACTGTACCCACACAAATTTTATCAATTTGTTCTTATAAATAGAGATTTTATTTGGTGGTATTGGATCACTGCTGGGATTTTTATTTTTTGCGCAACAAATAAAAGACCAAAAATTGATGGAGACATCTGGCAGGCATTTGTAGTGGGCGCTGGCATCATTTCTGGGCACTGATTGGTATATTTTAGGTGGCCATGGGGGGGCATACCTGGTCGTTCATGCGTGCTGGTGGTCCTGGCGGTCCAGTGTGGGCATCCATGGGGGAGGCTGCGCTGATAAACAGTCAGTTCAGACCACCCCTGTCTGGAGAGCTGCTGATCGGCGCTCCTCTACCTGCGTCTGTTTAGACACGAGTGAGGAAAAGCCGATACACGGTTCTTCCTGTTTACACTGTGATCAGTCGAGATTTGACATGGCTGATCATGTGGTAAAGAGCCTCTTTCAGAGGCTCTTTACCGCGATCGCCGTTGCAGTGTCAGACCGATGCGCCACCGCACCTATCACCGCGCTGTGCGCCCCACGTGCGCTGGCAGTTATCCTGAAAGACGTCCAGTCAGGATAACTGAACCACCGTCCGGCTGTGATTTTCCTATAGGCCAGGCAGGAAGTGGTTAAATTACAGCTGTAGCAAGCTGTGAAGTGTTTTTTTTTTTTTTTAATGGCTATTGTACATTAGAAGTTCATCAAAAAAAATGCAACTGAATCTTTACTTCCCACCCGGCCACTGCACATATACAGCCGGGTGGGCGCTCTCTCCTTCTGAGTTCAGGAACGTCCCTCAGAAGGAGGGGGGATCACGCGCGATCCCGATGCACTGGTGTCACCCGGACACGGCGCATCATAGATCGGCAGGAGGGCTCTGTGATGTAAACAAACAACTGTTAAAAGTGGTCTGATATTGGCACAGGAGCCAATAGAATTTGTTTCCCCTTTGAGCTGTATGAAAAAATGTCAACAAGGACTCCAGAGAAAGTTTTTAAAAGCACCTTCCTTTTATAAATTTAGCTGTTTCAATAATGTATCTTAGAAAATGGTATTAAATGGTTTTTTTGTTACATTTACCCTCTGTGCAACCCCAATCCTCGACTTCTCGGGTCCCCTGCCAGCTCTCTGGACTTCTCCTTTTCTCCAAGTTCCCCCACAGCTGACTGCTTGTTATGGGGACACTTTTGTGTGTTCACTCTCAAACCCTGCTCTGTTTCCATAAGACACACAGTGGTTCTTGGTCCTGCCCCCGCTAATAAAGGGGTTGACTACCTGTTGCATAAACCGAGAATAATATCACATCGAAGTAGAGTTGGAGTAGGAGCCCAATGTTTAGATTCTTGTAGCATATACAGCACAGACCAAAAGTTTGGACACGCCTTCTCATTCAAAGAGTTTTCTTTATTTTCAGGACTATGAAAATTGTAGAGTCACACTGAAGGCATCAAAACTATGAATTAACACATGTGGAATTATATACATAACAAAAAAGTGTGAAACAACTTAAATTATGTCATATTCTAGGTTCTTCAAAGTAGCCACCTTTTGCAGCAGACACATCTCTAGAACAACTGTTAAGAGGAGACTGTGTGAATCAGGCCTTCATGGTAGAATATCTGCTAGGAAACCACTGCTAAAGAAGGGCAACAAGCAGAAGACTTGTTTGGGCTAAAGAACACAAGGAATGAACGTTAGACCAGTGGAAATCTGTGCTTTGGTCTGATGAGTCCAAATTTGAGTTCTTTGGTTCCAACCACCGTGTCTTTGTGCGACGCAGAAAAGGTGAACGGATGGACTCTACATGCCTGTTTCCCACCGTGAAGCATGGAGGAGGAGGTGTGATGGTGTGGGGGTGCTTTGCTGGTGACACTGTTGGGGATTTATTCAAAATTGAGGGCATACTGCACCAGCATGGCTACCACAGCATCTTGCAGCGGCATGCTATTCCATCCGGTTTGCGTTTAGTTGGACCATCATTTATTTTTCATCAGGACAATGACCCCAAACACACCTCCAGGGCTATTTGACCAAGAAGGAGAGTGATGGGTGCTGCGCCAGATGACCTGGCCTCCACAGTCACCAGACCTGAACCCAATCGAAATGGTTTGGGGTGAGCTGGACTGCAGAGTGAAGGCAAAAGGGCCAACAAGTGCTAAGCATCTCTGGGAACTCCTTCAAGACTGTTGGAAGACCATTTCAGGTGACTACCTCTTGAAGCTCATCAAGAGAATGCCAAGAGTGTGCAAAGCAGTAATCAAAGCAAAAGGTGGCTACTTTGAAAAACCTTGAATATGACATATTTTCAGTTGTTTCACACTTTTTTGTTATGTATATAATTCCACATGTGTTAATTCATAGTTTTGATGCCTTCAGTGTGAATCTACAATTTTCATAGTCATGAAAATAAAGAAAACTCTTTGAATGAGAAGGTGTGTCCAAACTTTTGGTTTGTACTGTAAATTAAACATCAATGACAATAATGCATCATGAGAGAAGCAGTGTTGGCCCATACACATAGCAAAATCAATTAAGGCTACCAAAGATGTCACACCACGTCTGTGTGGTCACTTAACCTTCCTCTCTCTCCCACAAAGAAAATCCAAACAAAAAAACATACAATAGCCTTTCCCCATTCGGAAGACAGAAATAAGATATGGACATCTGATGCCAGTAATTGTCCAGAAAAAGTCTTAGTATAAAATAGACAGAGAAGCTGACCTCTGGTGAACTGCCGACCAGTTGTTTAAAATTTGTAACTATGCAATGTGTTTTTTTTTTTTTTTTTTAGCTATAATTTATGAGTTACTTTATGAAAAAGTGCTTGGGGTCAACGTTGCAAAAAATATTTTGAAAACGGAAGCATTTGACTGGAAAGTTGAAACCTTTGATAGTGATGCTTCAGGATCTGATGGAGACGATGATGCAGCCAGGTATGGACATCTGTAAAGGCATTGCATAGTTTTGTATATACTTTATAATCGGTGACCGTTTAAAACTTAACTCCACTTTTGTTGAGAGAAAAAAAATTCCCCTCTGATCTGTGATTTAAAAGAAGCTTTGTTGCTGTTGCAGATTCCAACCTTTTTTTTTTTTTTTTTTTTTGTGCCCCTGTGCTGTCTAAATGGGAGTGACTTTATAATTCTCAACCAGCTGCTGCAGAATCAGGACTCTGAGGAAAATTGCAAGGTCTGCATCCCTTTTAGACGTTTTTCCTATTGGTATCTTAGTGTAGATTTCTGGGAAAATCAGTGAGCCAATCACAGAAGCAGGAGATGTTTCTGGGGAGAGTTCTGCACACATTCTGTGTACAGAACAGATCCAGGTAACCATATTTAATTTGACAGAGAATTACAGAGCTGCAGATTGAAAATGAAAGGTAATTTTTAATAACATTCAATTAGAATGATTGGTGTCCCAATTGTATAGGCTATGTTTTTTATTCCCCCCTATGAAAGTGGAGTTGCCCATTTAAATAAACATAAATTAGAATAAAAAATATAATTATTCTAAGCACAGATTTGTAGCATGTGGTATAACTTTGTTATAGGTTTGTTATTTAGAACAGGGGTCTCCAACCCCCCGGTCTGCGGCCCACTGGTGGCCGTAGCCCATTTGCAGCCGGGCCGTGAAGGCTACGCTTTTGGAGGTTCGGCAGGAGCGGGCGAGCAGAGAGATGACATCGCCTCTCGTGGCTGCCCCGCATCACAGCTGTTCCGCCCACACAGCCAGCCGGGAACACAACACTGTCTGAAGTGTGTGATAGCAGAGAGATGTCATCTCTCACCGCCCACCCTGCCACACCACCGTCCAGTCCTCACAGCCGGCACGATCACTACACTGAGGTGCGGCGGCCGAAAGATGAAATCTCTCACTGCCCGACCCACATGTTGTTTTTACAATTTTTGTATCTTGGCATTGCTGATATCTTGCATCCACTTTCACATGTGTTGCCTTTATGGTTTTATGTCCATTAACAGCTGTATATAAAATTGCAAGTTGATATATATTTCAGGTAGAAAGAAATTTATAGTATTTAGTGCTGTGTATTTCTTACAGTAATTGGCTACAACTTCAAAGTGTGGCCTTTTTGTTTTCCTGTTTACATCGCACATGGGCTGTAAACAAAAGCCTGCTGTGACTCATCCAATCAGGCTGTGCCCAATATACCTTTACTAGGTACAGTGACCAATTGGGGAGAATTATATTAGCCACCTTACAGAAAGGAGGGAGGATATATAATGCTTTGTAGGCAAGCTAAGCTCTTCAGAATTGGGAACAGAAAGCAGCCAACATGGGCTGACCTGAAGTTACCAGGTAATCTAACTCTTTACTTGTATCTTGTATTGTAAATATGGACGTTGTGGGTAATTTTGTAAATACCATGTAAGCCAGGGGACCTACATTGTGTTGTAAATGCTGTCTGGTGTGTAATTTGTATATATTATGTAACCCTATCAATAAATGTCTATTGCTGATTGATCGACCTCTTTTGTACAAGATCTCTGAGCTAGATATGTGTATGTCCATATGACTACAATGATTTAGGTGTATGCACATAATCACATGACTAGTCAACACACCACTCCAGTGATAGCCATACCTAAATGAACTCTACCTAAGTATAGTAGCTCCATCCCCACCCATCTGGCTAGTGACGGTCCCCATCTGGCGGCAGGTAACACACTCTGGGTTCCCACTGATTCTGCTTTATGGGGAGTTGAACTATTTCTTTATTATTACAATGTAATAATAGAAATTATGCGTTTCAATCATCCTGACACCATAACCATGGTGTGATGAAGTGCCAACACCAGCCATTTCCCCAACAAATCGCCCGCGAAAAATCTGTTGTGATTCTATGGGCAGTAGTTACTGTTTGCCAACACAGAATACTTCACTTTGTGTTTGACAGTCGGTGTATCTACAGTCTCTCTTCTTTTTGTTCCTCCCTTTTTTTGTTTTGGATAAAGATGGGTTAGAACCCCTGTCAGATTTTCCTGCGTTTTTTGCGGCTCCGTTTCCATTTGCTGACTGTTCAGGGGACTGCATTTTAACAGACCGGGAGGGAAACGGTGAAACCAATAATAACGAAAGTTCTAGAGTTCCCCTAATTAAAAAATAAATAAAAATAATGTAATAAAAAAGCGTTCTGTCTTTTTGTTGGAGCAATTTCCCCTCGCTACTTATCCTGAAGACAACCTTTTTATCTGCCTTTTTAACAGCAATACCTATTCAAACCCCTTTGTGTCAACTTGTGTGCATGTTATCAGGCCAAAATCACCAGGGTATGTAAACTTTTGATCAGGGCCATTTGGGTAGTTTCTGTTGTGATTTAAAAAGAGTAAACACAGTTGATTGATAATGGATAATAAATGGCTTCAGCCAAACACGAACCATGAGTGAGAAAACTTTTTATCATTCGTATTCTCAGAAAAATGGCCAAGAAACCCTAAATTCTGCCAGGGTATGTAAACTTAAGAGCACAACGGTATCTTAAAAAGAAAACTATCTTTAGATAGATTTTTACTCAAAGCATTATTTTAAAATCAAAAAAATCTATTTTATTTAAAAAAAAATTAAATCATTGATTTTTATATCCATCCTGGTGTCTACACAGCCTGTTTGCTACTACGTATGCACGGTGCTTTCTGAATGGTCCCATCGTCTTCTGGGGAAGACACAGGGCCCAGAAGGCAGCGAGGTGGAAGGAGGAGGGCACGATAAAAATAGGATTTTTTTTATGACAGCTTACCTGTAAAATCCTTTTCTTGGAGTACATCACGGGACACAGAGCGGCAATCCATTACTATGTGGGTTATAGAGTCTACCTTCAGGTGTGGACACTGGTGTAATTAACTACACAGGAAGTTCCCTCCCTATATAACCCCTCCCATACTGGGAGCTCCTCAGTTTTTGTAGCAAAGCAATAAGTGTCCCAATATCCCCAAACAAGAGGGGCGGGAGCTCTGTGTCCCGTGTTGTACTCCAAGAAAAGGATTTTACAGGTAAGCTGTCATAAAAAATCCTATTTTCTTTATCGTACATCACGGGACACAGAGCGGCAATCCATTACTATGTGGGATGTCCGAAAGCAATGCTTACTGAGGGGAGGGAGACACAAACAACGCAGGCCGCCATCAGATGTGAGGATCTATAATGCTGCATGCTGCATACTGCGCCAAAAAGCTGCATCCTTTTGCCCTCCTATGTACATCTGACAAGAATCAGTGAACCTAAGCACAGACGCCAAGTTGCGGCCCTGAAAATCTGCGTCATAAAGGCTCGGTAAAGCATCGCGCATAAAGCGCTTACTATCCTGGTACGGAGCACCCCCCAAGAAACAGGGGGAGTCCCACTCTCCGAACCACAAGCCTGAATAATACCCTGATGAATCAATCTTGAAAACAGTTGATTTTAGACGCTGCCTGCCCCTTCCTGGGGCCTCCTGGTAGCGCAATAACATCAGCTTTCCGTATCCGAGCAGCCGCTTCAGATAGGCCTTGTCCCTTCTACTCCAAAGGAGAGAGTGTAACCATTTTAATAGCTGAACTGAACACTGCCTGCCCACATCTAGGGTCTTCTGGCAGCACAATAAAAACTTCAGATTTCTATATCTGAACCTTCAGATAGATATTTAACTGCTCTCATCTCTACTGAGAGAAAGCAATAACCTTTCCTTCCGAAAACAAGGTTTTGAAAAAGGGGGAGGTAAGAATATCTAGATTCAAATGAACACTAGATCCTTCTAGTAAATAAGGCTGGGTGAGGATTAACATCACCCTACTAGTAAGAATAAGTATGGTTTTATACCAAGAGGTTGCCAATACTGAAACTCTCTTGGAGGCTACCACAACCAAGAACACCAATTCCCTTGTTAAAGGCTGAAGGGAAATATGGTGCATCGGCCCACAGAGCTGACCCTGTAAGCCGACAAAACTAGAGCCAATCCTCCAAGCACAAGGGCGACTAAACTGGTGGACTTATGCGCGTCACCCCTTGTATAATGGCTCGGAACAAAGTGTGTGAAGCAAGCGACCTTTGGAGGCAAGGCCGAGATCGGATCCTTGATGTAACTTAAGGCTGGCTCCGTCTCCTTTCCAAATGCAGGAAGGCAGGAATTTTATCTTTGACAAACTTCCAAGGATGCCACCATCTGTTTCATACCAGGAACATGGGCTCTCCCGATCCTGGGATATCTGGTCCTGGAGGCCAGCCTTCCTGTATGAATCAAGGAAGTGCCGTTGATTCTAAAAACCCTGATCCTGAAGAATGTGGGCTAAAATAGCCAGACCATTAATTCACCTGTTGCACGACAGGATGTAATACCCCCTTCGAAGTAGGCCTGGACAAGATGTAAGGGACCGTGGGTCCTCTACTACCACCCCTACTGTCCCTGCACAGAAAAGGTCGTCAGGGCTATGCCGGAGTAATCAGGCCAGCTTCCGCCATCCTCTAATGTTGCATGGAAGCCACAAACGCCGCGGCACTGGGGGGAGAGACATAACCAGTGACCACTGGTCCCACCAGATTACCAACACATCTGCCCTGCATGCGGGTGGATCCCTTGTCCTTGACCTCAAGCTGTTCAATTTCTTGTTGAGCCTGGACGCCAATACATCTTATGTACAGGGTACTATTTCTGTGGCCCTTGGTCAGGAAAACAGTCGGGGTGTAGAGGTCCTTCTCCTGGAGACACTTGTTGACGGCTACAGCGAATCACCTGCCAATTCTGCATTTCATGAAATGACGAATGTCAATAGGCAAGGCACAAGCTCCTCCTTGGTAAATTAAGTAAATCACTTAATATGGTATAGTCTGATTGAACTCTGACCGAACCAACCAACCAGCCCCTGAACGTTCAGGCCCCTAAGCCAGATGCTCCATCGGTAGCTCTAGCTGACAGATAAGGCTCCCTTGGAGCTCGACTACTTCCCCTGGGCCAAGGTCTCTTCCTGACCTGGCAAACCCTTTAGTTAAGAACCACCAAGAGGAATTCCAGCCTATCTCTGGGACCGGTTCTTTGGATAATGCTAGGTCAAGATCCACTCCTTCTAGGCCAACACAATACTGTTTATAACAGTCCTGAATAAAAGTATAGGGAACTGTCTTGAATGAAGCAGCATCTTCTCTAGTGCCTTAAGCAGAAGGCCAAAAGTAAGGAACTGTTCCTTGCCGTAACCACCTAGACCAGCTTTCTTATAGCGATGGTCTTATCTTAGGCCAAAAGTACTCTCCTGGTGCATCTTTAGACTGGAATCCTAACCCAGGAGATCCAGATACCTGACCATGCTGGACACCCTTAGGTCCAGCCATGCTGCTGACTGATCCATCAGCAGGAGTCTGCTTCCGTATGCCATTACTGCTATACCCTGGGCCTACAGACCTGCTAGAGGCGGGCCCTAGCACCCTGACAACCCAGACACGGAGGCTAACCCAAAAGGGCAAGACCACCAACTGGAGATAGTGCTGTTCCCCTGCACAACGCAGACAACCTCTGCAGTCCCAAGTAAATAAACACATATGCAACTGGCTCCCCATATGTGTATGTGGCAAGTGTTAAAGCCATATGCCTCAATGGAGGCGTGTGTACATGGCAGTGTGTGTTCATGGAAGCATGAAATCATATAAATATGTCTCACGCCAAATATGCATATAGCATGTGTGCTCTGGAACGAGCATCCTTGCAAGCAAGCAAGCAAGCATGTGCTATAAATGTGTTATGCAACAATGTGCAACATGAACCCATGCAGACACGTATCTCTATGCAAACACAAGGCATCCTGTATTGCTTAATTGAGCCACCATGTGCAACTTTAAAGTAACCATGCATGCGATTCAGCATCTTCCATGCGATCAACATCTTATGCATTTTAAGCACTACTGTGCGGACAAGAACCCTTGTGTGACCAAGCACCCCTGTGTGTTCCAACATCCTTATGCACCCAAGCATCTTAATGTGACTTTAGGCATTTCTGTGAAACAAGCCTCTCTATGTGATCAAGTATCCCTGGGTAATCCAGGACTCTGTTGATCCAACAACCATGTGTGATCCAGCTTCTTTTTGCATTCAAGCATCTTTAAGCGATCCCTTTAGGCCTTGAGTAATCCGGGACTTAGGTGATCGGGTAATCCTGTGTGATTCAGCATTTTTATGCCTTCAGGCCTCTTTATGCGATTCTAGGCATTTCTGTGGGAACAAGCCTCTTTGCGTGACCAAATATCCTTGGGGAATCAAGGACTTGGGTGATCATGTAATCCTGTGTGATTCAGCATGTTTATACCTTCAGGCCTCTTTATGCGATTCTAGGCATTTCTGTGGGAACAAGCCTCTTTGCGTGACCAAATATCCTTGGGGAATCAAGGACTTGGGTGATCATGTAATCCTGTGTGATTAAATCTTTTTATGCATACAAGCATCCTTTATGCGATTCAGCATTGTTATGCATACAAGCATCTTTATGCGACCTTAGGTACTTTTGTGGAAACAAGCCTATTTGTGTGACCAAACATCCTTGGGTAATCCAGGACGCTGATGATCAGGTAACCATGTGTGATCCAGCATCTTTTTTGCATCCAAGCAACTTTATGGGATTTTAGGCCTTTCTGTGGAAACAAACCTCTTCTGTGTAACCAAACATCCTTGGGGGAAACAAGGACTTGGGTGATCAGGTAATCATGTGTTGTACGATATGAACCTGCGCTAGGACTACAAGACTGGGACTACAGGTCTAGGCTGCTGCCCCCCTGAAGCCTAACCCCTCAGAGAGGAGGTAGGTGAAGATAAATAATGGAAAAAATGGGGTGGTAGCGCTACCTAGAAAATCGCATTAGGAACCATATGTACTCAAACAATAGGACAATCTGGGAGTGTAGGTCGAGTACAGTATGGGGCGTGAGCCCAATATGTGGCTGGGTATACCTCGGACAGACTAGGTATCAGTATGCCGGTGTGTACTGTGCACGGTACACTGTGCCTCAGAAGACGAATCTATTCGAAACGTACGTCAGGCATAGACGCACATACGTCACTTCCGGGTCAGCGTCTGGTGGAGCGCAGCTGAAACGCACGCTGAACACCACCGTATACACGCGCACACCCGTAGAGCCTACAGAGTAGTACTACACTCAAATTGGCCTATTTTGATTTTGATTTTGATCTTGTTTTTATCTTTTGCTTTTAATTGGAGATTTTTGTAGCTCTTGTTTACCTTGGCCTGTAGCCGCCCCCTGTCAGTGAGTGGCATTTTGGCATACAGGTCCTAATAAATAGTGATCTTTTTTAAAAAACATACTGCACCATCGGAGCCTTTTATTATTTTTCCCTCTGAGGAACGGAGGAACTCTCATCATTTACCCACAAGGAGAATATTGGCCGGATCAACTATTGGAGAGTCACAGTCCTGGGGAGGAGTGAACATCAGCTGTGATCTGAGGATTCTGTGACACATGCCTGCTACCCCTGGTGGGGTTGGCCGTCTGGTGAGTGGGGAACCCTGAGGGGAGCACCGGGACCACCTCGTTGGCTGTTTGGCATCTAGAAGCACCCCCTCCACAGCAAGATTACACCCCCCCCCCCTCCACTTAATAGTTGGACTATACTACAATAGAATATGACCTGCGAATGAGAGACTTATGTGCAGCTTTTTGCCAGTTTTATTTCATAGCACCATATTTTTCATTATCACCGGACTATTATTACTACTAATATTATTTTGCATAAGCTGAGATATTGCACTGATGTTGATATATTGTGTTATTAATTAGTGTATGGTGATTACTATACATTTTTGTGGTTTGATACTCACCTTTGGGCGTACTTCAGAGCCCCATACACTCACTATATACACCCAGTGTGGTTACAGGCGATAGAGGGTAGCTTCCAGCCCCTCTCCTGTTTCACTACCAGCTTTACCGTGCACAGTACACACCGGCATACTGATACCTAGTCTGTCCGAGGTATACCCAGCCACATATTGGGCTCACGCCCCATACTGTACTCGACCTACACTCCCAGATTGTCCTATTGTTTGAGTACATATGGTTCCTAATGCGATTTTCTAGGTAGCGCCACCACCCCATTTTTTTCCATTAGGTAATCATGTGTGATTCAGCATTTTTATGCCTACAAACGTCTTTATGCGATTCAGCATTACAAGCATCTTTTATGCGACCTCTTTTGTGGAAACATGCAGCACCATATAGACAGAAACATGTATGTTTATGCGATCCATAATAGAATCTGCTCTGTTACTTGTTTTTATCCCACATGCATTCCAAACTCATGTATGTTATGCAACATGTGGACTGGTAAAGAGGAAATTATCCTCTGCAGATGTGTTTCCTCAATTAAGAGACATTAGCAATGTGTGCCCGCAACTGTGCATCCCTCCGATGCATTTGGTTAGCCTGAAGCCGACACCAGGCTGAGGATTATATGGAGGTCTTACTAGCCACTTATAGGAAAACCTCTCTTTACACTCTAAGGAGAAGATAGAGGTGTAATCAGAACCTGTAGGGCTTTTGATAGCTTCTCCTTGTTAGGCTGCAGCTCTTGTCTCCTGTCCTCTGACAGTGAAACTTTTATCCCCAAGCTTTCTAATCCCCTTTGTTTCAGGATTAAAGCAGGAAAAGGGGGACACCCCCCCTTTTTTTTTTTTCTTGCAAAACACAAAACACATGAGGAGTGATTGCAATGTTGGGGGAATGCTGCATTGCCTGACAGATCTGATGGCTCAATCTATGAGCTGTTTAAGTCTCTTCAGAGGAGAATAAGGGTCCACCAGGTTCAGGTGGCGATCCCTCTTTAAATTCCTACCCCTGACCTTATTTAATGGGGAGACCAAGTCCTAAGCTAAAGCAGAGGCACTTAACCCAGGTGCATCAAATAGCTGAATTTAGTCTGACACAATGCCTGCTAATCTGCACAGCTAATCTGCACAGCTAGATGCGAGTAGGCGTCTTAGATTAATTTGTATCCAACTCACACAAGGTGCTTACGTTTGTGTCCCCCTAGCTTTACAGAGCTCTGACGTCCGGGCCCTTTGAAGAGCCTTCTCTGCGACTGCACTGAGCCGGTGAGCACGTGCAACATGGTAGAGCCTGAAGCGGAGGAAGTGGGACACAATAGATCAGCTAACACTTAAGCTTCCGTTTTCTGGAAAGCATGGTAAGCAAAATCAGGCATGTCTTCTACTGCCCATAGTAGTGGAAACACAGATAAGACTTGCAACTACTCACGGAAGACAATCCTTTGTATAGGATTAAGGGCATATATTTTTTTTTTTTTTATGTACCGGCCCCTTCAAGGGGAGATATATAGGTACTGCAGCCATCCTGTCTAACAGACATGGTGGGCCAGGCTGCATGCCGGCTAGGGGAGGTATATGGGTGCCCTGAGCCATCCTGTCTCAGAAGACATAGTGGTTTACATTGCCCATGCATAGAAGCATAATATAGGCGAGACCCAAGTCCCCCACGGAGGACCTACTGTCGAACCAAGTCCCGTAGGCCCTCCTCTTACCTTCTCCACGCTGCAGGGTATTGCCAAGCAAGAGGCCCAATCTTCCCCCTTCACCGTGGGTATTGTCCTAGACCTTCAGGGACCGGGGTCCATGGCAGGAACACCAACTCCCCTGGACCTATATAGCATCCTGGCAGCAGAAAAAACATTTGGTCCTTAGAAGGCACAAAGTTCTGGAACCCAGGATCCAGCCCTCCGCAGAGAGGCATTATAGGCTAAACCTCGTTCTTCGTACCCAGGCCCGGGTACCGTCCACTTTGGCTATGAAGCACCTTGGACGGATCCGGATTTATGGAGGTTTTTTACATCCAGCATGGATCCCTCCAGTGGAGCTCCTAAGAGCACATGTTCACTCGTGACCAACACCTTAGACACTGATGTGAGGAGCTCCCAACTTCCTGTGTAGTTAACCTCCACACCTGAAGACTCTATAACCCACTGATGCCGCTCTGTGTCCCGTGATGTACGATAAAGAAAAGTGACGTACCTTTGTTCCGGCAAAATGAGATGAAAGTCCTGAAAAAAACATAACAAAACAAGAGGGGTGGGGTGTTCTGTTTCAAAAAGATTTTTGCCTGGCACTCCGATTTTAAGATGGTGGGACACAGATGCTGTAAGACTCTTCTGTTCAATCCTGGTTACCATAATATAGAAAATCACGGGACCATGTTATTTACCTACCTCAATGTAAGTCCAAGGAAAGATCGGCTAAATCCCAGCCTTCTCTTTTATCTGTTTTTGGAGGCAGTACATCCATTCTTGTTAAGCCCGATTCTCAGTCATCGTCATGCAGAAACCTGCTAAGCCCTCAGAGCTTCCCCCACTTTTCATCAATGTTCACTCCCCACTTTTCCAAGCGGAGGCGTGGTTGCTAATCCTTGGTCAGTTTGCCCTTCTGCCATTCAGATGCAGAGCACGTCCCTCTAGACTCGTGGGCCAACCCATTGCTTCTGGCACTCTAGCAGCTTAACATCTAACACCCGCCACTGCACAGATTATCAGACCTTTCCCCATCTCTGGATTTTCCTCAACCCAAGGGGCTTTGGGTCCTTTTCTTATTACCCACACTGTAAATGGGCCCTAGAAAGTATCATGGCCAGGGCATGAAGGGCTCAACAACTGTAAGATCTGTCCAGGTCAGGCTTCAGCATAGGGACTTCTCAGTCTTCTGTAGGCAATGTATACCAACTTAGTTCCTCATTTGAGGGTCATTCAATAACCTTTGGGCTACATTCACACTTGTGGATATGCCCAACCGTGTTTGCTTGCGAGAACCTCCAGTGGGTACTCTGCTCCCGCAGCTGCTCGTATATAATTGCTATGCAGTGTTCACGTGCGAGTGATCAGCCTGGATGAAGACTGCATCCAGGACCAATCACATGGAAGTGCGCCCAGCCTCAATTGGCAGCCGCAACCCCGTAGCCTCCCATTGCTTTCAGTGGGGCTGCAGCTGTTTGCAGAGAACCACCACTGGGGTACTTGCATGTACAGTGAGGGGGGAAAAAGGTATTTGATCCCCTGCTGATTTTGTAAAGTTCTGTTGCTTTAGACGTTGGGTCTTTTTACAGTGGCTCAGGATTACGAACCAAAATTTGTTGATCGCAATACAAAATGGTCATACAAGGCTGTTTAAAGATGCTAAATATGCAGCAAGGTGCATGACTTCTGGTTCCTTATTTCCTATGGTGAGCATTTCTTTTGAGCATGCTTGTTTGTACTTTTGGAGTTTTGTCCGACGGACTTGTGTACACACGATCAGATAATCTGACAACACACATTTGTTGGCGGACAATTTTTAAAGCATGCTATCCCACATTTGTCCACGATTTTCCGACAACTGCCTGCCATCACACAATTACCATTAAATAATCCAATAGTGTGTATGAGGCTTTAGATCAGGGGTGCCCAACCTTTTGAAGAGCGAGGGCCACTTAAGTAACTTGCCAACCAGTCGAGGGCCAGAATAAGCGGAGCGGGCGGAAGACGGGTCACGGCTACGCTATGGCTCTCCGATCCGCCCAGACAGAAGGGTACGAACTCCCTTCTGTTGTTCGGATTGGAGGTAGGTTTGCGTAAACAGACATCTGTCGCTCTATACATGTGAATTGAGGGTTCCATTTGGTCGGGCTGATCTTGTGAAAAGGGCCTAAAGGCCCGTACACACGGTAGGACATCCAACAAAATTTCCCTTGCATTTTTGTCCTAATTGATTTGTCCGGTCACACCCATAGCATACACACAGTCGGACTTTTCTGCAAACTTTTCTAAAACTTTCCCATCACGTGTTTTTTCTGCTCTTTACCGCCACCCTTTGGTTAACTTCTGCTATTGTTGGTTGATTTTAACATTGGTTCTGAGCATGCGTATTTGCACTTTGTACAAAAGTTGGTTGAATTGCTGTACACACGGTCACACAAGGCACCATCGGACTTTTGTTGCCTAAAAGTTGGTTTGTTCGCAGACCCAACTTTTTGTCGGATGAAACCAGAAAAAGTTGGTCCGATGGAGCGTAAACACGATCGGACAAATTTAAAAAGTTGCAGATTTTGAAGTTGGTTGGCCAAAAGTCTGACCGTGTGTATGGGGCTTTAGACTGCTTTCACACTGATGTTCTGTGGTTTGCTTGCAGCGTAGTGCACCTGTCTATCCTGCGGGTTAGCTGAACTTTGCCATAGACTCTGCCTGTGGCAAAAGCCGGCGCTGTAGAGGAAGCATCGGCTTATGGGGCTCTCCTCTGCAGACTTTCTTCCTCTACCACCAGCTTGATTCACAACACTGATGCTGCGGTATGGCGGGTCGGCAACCTGCGATCTGGGCTTTCCAACCCACCATTCCAGAGCAGGAGGTCACGGGCCACATCAGAGGGCTCTGCGGGCCACTGGTTGGCCACCCCTGCTTTAGATCAAATCCTGGGTTTTCTGCTGGACTTGGAAGTCAGCGTCCTACTTCTTGCAGATTTGTGACTGTACTAACTTCAGGGTTCTTTCCTAATGACTCTCCTTGGTGAGATGATTGTATGGCGTTCTCCTTCCTTTTGGGATCAGATGAGTAATGATTTAGGAACCTTCTTCTGGATTGGCTCGGTCGTTTTCGTTTACCATGTTTTTCTCCTAATCGTGATGTCCCCTGCGTGCCTCTTTACTTTGGCCAATTGGAGTTTTGCGTTATAAATGCAAGGCCTCTCCTCAATGGTGGAGAACCACTCAGCCGGACTTTTTTTTAATTTTTTTTATTGCCGCAGCAGACAGGAACTTGCCTGTAATGCTGTTGGCACACAGCGCAGCTCACCAAGTAGCAAATGCTGCTACAGTCTATTAAAGCACTCCAGAGATCGAATTGTTCTGTAATAGATATAATTTGGGCCAGCTTGGCCCAAATGCACAATTTTAAAATGGTTACTTTAAATACAGTATATAATGCAATTTTCACGTATTTTGTTAATGTAATAATACAGGTATACATTTACTACATTTTATTTATATTCAGAAGTACTTTGGAACAAGAGTTCTAATTTATATTTTCCTCTAGTTGCGGAGATAATGTGAATTTTGTTGGTGTGAATGGATTTAAACCTCACAAGGATGGGAAGGTATGCTTCAGATGTGTTACTGTACAGTATTTGACAATGTTGCAGCTTGTGTTTTTTTGTTTTTTTTATATCTAATTTTTGGTACTTTTGTAGCCTCCACAGAACAAGGAAAGTAATTCAATGGTGTCAGCAGCCGCTCTTCAATCACTTAATCCAGCAGTTTTCAGAAATGTGGAGTATGAGGTCTGGATGAAGTCACAAAGGGGTAAGTAGAAGTCTCTTAATTGAAACTATTGTCCCTTCATATCAGGGTACATACAATATCTGCGTATAAATTACATATGTTCTACATATTGTCTGTCAGTTCCATGTTGTGAGCCGATGTCCTCCCCTCCTGCGTCTATTCCCCTATATACCGTATATACTTGAGTATAAGCCGAGGTACCTAATAATAATATTACCCCAATAAACTTGAAAAATGTAAACGTGAAAAGAGGGTCGACAATGCGCATTTGCACGCCTCGCTGTGCCCAACCTTACTGTGCCCATTACAAGTCGTCGTACCTGAAATTCTTCTTAGACTGTGAGCGTCCATTGTTTAAATAATGCAGCTTCCTCCTGATCCTGTTTCGTGATAGGCGTTTTCAGCAAATACTGTGAGTGTTTCGCCTATCACGGAGGTCCTTTCATTCTCTGACTCAGTTTCCCAGCAGGCACTATGTTCAGTATTCCGCCAATCACGGATGTCTTTTCATCCTCGGACAAGAGAATGTCCATGATAGGCGGAACACTGAACATGGTGCCTGCTGGAAATGCCTATCGCGGAACGGGATCGGGAAGAAGCCGCAATATTTAAACAATGGATGCTGGCCGCAGTCCAAGAAGATTTTCAGGTACACTGACTCGAGTATAATCCGAGGGGTGTATTTTGAGCCCTGAAAAACTTGGCTTATACTTGAGTATATACAGTAATTCTGAATACCTTTTTGCACATCAATGCTGTGTGGTCATGTGTCCTCCCTCTGCTAGCTTGCATATGTCCCAGAAAGGTAATCCTCAGGCCCCTCCTACTGTATTCCCTTAGATCAAGAAGGAGAGAGGGAGGAGACATGACAGCACCGCGGCGATGTGCAAGAAGGTATTTAACATTATATTTTTTAAATAAACACGCTGTTCTTTATAACTTCTTAAAACGGAGGGAATACAAGAAATTTATGAATGTGACTTTATTACAAGCACTTTAGATATTTAATGTTATGCCCTAGAGAAAAAGAGCAGTTAACCGTTACTTACAGGTGTAAGGAGGGAACTATTTTCAGCAGACGAGTTCAAATTTTTGTGAGTGCACTTACATGTTTTACTGTGTTTTATAGATCAGCAACGAATGGATTTCACCATTGCTGCTGGCATGCAGTATTCTGTGGGTGACAAATGCAAAGTACGTTTTTAGTTTCATATAGTCTTCTCATGTATGTCTTTGCAACTCCAGCATATGTGGAGTGTGGAATTGCAGCTTCCTGAACTGACTAAAGGCCACTGGGACTTATCAGGAGCTGGTTACCGTGAGAAAAGGAAACGCATGCAGTGTGACAGCCGAACATGGGTTAGGAAGCAGTGTGGTAATGAGACGGAGTGAAAGGAGGCAAAGTTGATGTTAATCATAGCAGGTGGTGGAGAGAACGGGGGTTTTACAGCTGGCCATGGAACACTGGGAAAGGCAGAGAGGGAAGAGTAGGTGCTGATCAAGTAGGAAAAAGTGCAGGTAGTGTGTGAGCTCAAGGCCAGTGAATGCGGTGGAATGTGTCAATGTGCTTTGAACTGCTAAATAGGGCTAAGCGCCTGCAAAATCCCCACTAAAACAGCAAGTTTAAAACCTTGTAAGTGTTTGTAAATATAGTCAAGGAGTCCACAGTAGTCTAAATTGTCAATACAAGATTAAAAAAAACTATAGCTCAGCACTGGGTGCCAGAGTACATTTATATCTGTCTGGATAAATACATTATCAGCCAATTTCCGAATATACTTACCACCTGGATATCCTATGTTTGCACATTCCATCCTTATGTTCGTTGCCTCTCTTTACATCCCCATTTTGGATGCAAGATATTCTCCTGCTTGGTGGTTTTGGGAAAACGGCTCCACCTAGTGGACTAATAGAAAACCTCATACTGAGAGACCTTACTCGTCCCTCATTCTATATATACCTTGATGTTGGTATGTTTTTGGCAGATTGACCTTGTTTACCCTTTTACTATCTCTAAACACCTTGTGGATCCTTTTACTGTACAACATTATTCCTCATTCTGGGACTCCTACAGTACCGACCTCCTGGATATCATTGTAACTAGAGGGATTCCCTTCCAGGGGGGCCATCTTAAGGTTCGGTCCTCCTTTTTACTGTTTTCCATCTATGGCAGTCCCCTTTCTTCCACTTGGATACAGGATAGCCCGGAGATCAGCGTTTTCCTTTGCTCTGTGATGTATTTTTCCTGATTATGCCTTACCGGTTGGCAAATAATTTTGCCCCTAATCCCCATAAGGGTTTTGAGTCAGGTATGACATGATTCCATCTCCCTTTTTCTTCCCTTTCTCTCATTTCTTACTGGAATATCCCCCTAGAGACTCATCCTCTTACTCCCATCCAACCTATTCTATGCCCATCCAATTTTTTTCCTTCATGGAGAGTTCCTCTGTCTCTCTCCGGAAGGCCCTGTCTGTTGAAATAAGGTTCTTGAGCCTATACAATTCCTGGAGTCTGCGCTTCCTCGATTTATTGCTTGGGAATGTCCTATGTTTTTTTTTAATGGATTGCTGTATTCTGCATCCTTGACGTACAGGACACAGTTTAAGGCTTTCACCATAATATCTGCCTGCACTTCTCCCACTGCGCATAACCTGCTTATTCCTTTCACCACTGCGCCTGCACCCTTCCTCTCGCTGCCATACTTACCCCTGGTTTGCACCCTGGCACCTAATTGCCATCTTCTCCCTCTGCATTCACCAAAGCGCCTGAACACACCACCCCTTTGCTCTCACCATTGCACCTAAACCTTCTCCTCTGTTGTCACCACTGCACCTGACCTTGCCTGTTCTTTTTTTCATTATGAAGGGGATACTAATGGCTAAGGAAAAAAATATGACTATGGTAAGGAGTGTATTGTTGATGCTTGCAGTTTGAAACCTATGCTATTTATTACAAAAAATACTCTGATCTGCCCACATCCTTGCCAAGTCATTACATTGTACTATACAAATTCTTGATGACTGGCAAAAGCTCAAGCTAGCTAGTAGGGTTTTTTTGTTTATTGGTGACACTTGCTGGGATCCTTAAATGTACCTACTTTTGCTGCAACATTAAATATCGCCATTCTTGGTAATATTAATGCTTGGTATTTCATTTTATGTAGGTTCGATTAGAGTATGGAGGAACTTTTTATAATGCTCACATCCAAGAAGTTGTTGCTGAGAACGGACCAGCTGTGGTTTTTGTGGAAGAGCTGGGTGAAAAGTAGGTCACACAAATGATTAACTGTAAGGGAAGAACACTAAAATTTGAGTTTAATGTGCTTGGGTAACGCTCTAATATAAGAGTTTGAATTTTCATGCTCATAAATACCCATATTTGCAATTAAGGATACAGCATTACCCAAAGGATGTCTCCTTTCCCTCCTTGACTCCCTGGAGGGAACTGGATGCTCCTCTTTGGACAGATGAGATTGAATTAGCCATTTTCCAATTGGCCTTACATGACACACTTGGCTTGTATGGCTTTCCAGCTAAATGGCATGTTAAAATTTAAACAACTGTTGAGTCCATAGACACTGAACTTTTATTGTAGCACCGAAAGCAGGGATCCTTCCTTCTATGTGATAAGTGCTTATTTAAAATGGCAAGAAGGATACCACCAGATGCAGGTCTTTTTGACCCATTTCTTTGATTAATGTAGGCATCAAGATCCTTGTGAAATATTTGCGCTGTTGGATTAACAAGGTGATCGCATATCTGGTGGATAGTGACCAGGGAGGTTTTATTCCAGATGGGTCCACTAGGATGAACATTCGTAGGTTGTTTCATAACCTTAAAGTGTTACTAAACCTGCAACAGTAAAATCAGTATGTATATGAAGTAAAGCATGCTTGTTATACCCACTGCAGAACCTATGGGGTTAATCCTCCGACAGAAGGTATAATGTGGAAATACAGCCCTCTCGCGTCACCTAGGGAGTAGCTAGGAGGTGAGCAGCCAAATCAAATTGGTTAAACTTGAACAAAACATTGAAATGTAATACTATTCTGTTAGTGTTTAAAAGCTCCGGGACCGTGGGATTCGCAGGCCCGATCGCAGCTGCAGTGCGGCGATCCGTCCCTGGAGCGGAAGAACGGGGAGAGCTGTGTGGCTGTAGCATCGATCGCGTCATCCCTGTAATAGGGGGATGCGATCGATGACGTCACACCTACAGCCACACCCCCCTACAGTAGTAAACAAACCACATAGGCACACATCCCCTACAGCGCCACCTGTGGTTAACTCCCAAACTGCAACTGTCATTTCCACAGTAAACAATGCAAATTTAAATGCATTTTTTACTGTGAAAATGACAATTGTCCCAAAAATGTGTCAAAATTGTCCGAAGTGTCCGCCATATTGTCGCAGTCACGAAAAAAATCGCTGATCGCCGCTATTAGTAGTAAAAAAATTTTTTTTTATAAAAATGCAATAAAACTATTCCTTATTTTGTAAACGCTATATATTTTGCGAAAACCAACCGATAAACGCTTATTGCGATTTTTTTTTTACCAAAAATACGTAGAAGAATACGTATCGGCCTAAACTGAGGAAAAAAAATGTTTTTTTATATATTTTTGGGGGATTTTTATTATAGCAAAAAGTAAAAAATATTGCATTTTTTTTTAAATTGTCGCTCTATTTTTGTTTATAGCGCAAAAAATAAAAACCGCAGAGGTGATCAAATAACACCAAAAGAAAGCTCTATTTGTGGGGAAAAAAGGACGCCAATTTTGTTTGGGAGCCACGTCGCACGACCGCGCAATTGTCAGTTAAAGCGACGCAGTGCCGAATCGCAAAAAGGGGCAAGGTCCTTTACCTGCATTTTGGTCCGGGTCTTAAGTGCTTAATAAACCAGGACCCTGCATTCACGATATATGGTCTCCCACAGTACACAGAACCTGAAAATGCAACTATTTTAGTAAATATAAATTAATTACTTTTTCTTGTCAGCATTATGTAGCAGTCTTATGGCTTCTATCGGTGTCTGGTTAACGCTTCTAGGAGGAGTTTTTTCATAATGCACCAAGCTGTTCTATCAGGATCTAGGACCCCTGACCCTCTGAACAGTGCTGAATGGCACTGCACTGTCCCTAGCAATACACACCAACTGAGCATGTGCAGCCTCACTCCAGAGGCTCTGTACTATCCCGAGTCAGTGGAAGAGGAGGATCTGTACCTACAGTGTCAAACAGCCTTTTTACACAATGCAGAAGACTGTATAATCATGCTTTTACTGCATATACAGATTTTACTGTTGTGGATTTAGTAACACTTTAACCACTAGGGTACCGCACGCCGTCAAATGACGCCGGGCGGAATACCCTATTCTGACAGGACGTCATGAGACGTCCTGTCATTTAAAGCCGCTAGCGTTGCTGGGAACACAATGCGCGTGCCAGGCGGCCGCGATGGCCGCCGGGCACCCGCGATTGCCCAGTAACTGAGCAGGGACGTGGCGCTCTGTGTGTAAACACAGAGCTCCACGTCCTGTCAGGGAGAGGAGACCGATGCTGTGTCCCTTGTACATAGGGACACAGATTGGTCACCTCCCCCAGTCACTCCCCCTACAGTTGGAAACACTCACTAGGCTACACATTTGATCCTTCCCCACCCCCTAGTGGTTAACCCCTTTCCTGCCATTCACATTTATACAGTAATCGATGCATATTTATAGCATTGTTCACTGTATAAATGTGAATGGTGCCAAAAATTTAACAAAAGTGTCCGATATAAGATGAGCGAAGAGGTCCCAAGGAGCTAAAGCTGAAAGGTAGGATCCAACCCCTGGGTGCAGGCACTGCAATAGTATGCAAAATTGTATGGAGAAAAACCAGGACGGCCGCACTCCAAAAAATTTTCCTTTATAATAAAACAGATCACAACATCAACATGTCACAGCACTGTATTTTGGTGTGAAACGCGTCGGCTCTTTTCTGTTTTTTGCTGTGACATGTTGATGTTGTGATCTGTTTTATTATAAAGGAACATTTTCTGGAGTGCGGCTGTCCTGGTTTTTCTCCATACAATTTTGCAAAAGTGTATGATATGTCGCAGTCCCATAAAAAAAAATCGCAGATCGCTGCCATTCCTAGTAAGTAAAAAAAATAAAAAATCATAATTATATCCCCAATTTTGTAGGCAATATAACTTTTGTGCAAACTATACGGTTATTGCGTTTTTTTTTTTTTTTTTTTTTTTACCAAAAATATGTAGAAGAATATGTATCGGCCTAAACTGAGATAAAATGTTTGTTTTTGTTTTCAAAATTTACGTTTTTATTTTTTATTTATAGCCCAAAAAATAAACGCACAGGCGATCAAATGCCACCAAAATAAAGCTCTATTTGTGGGAAAAAAAGGATGACAATTTTGTTTGGGAGCCACGTCGCACGACCGCGCAATTGTCAGTTAAATCGACGCAGTGCCAGAAGCTAAAATTTTGTCTGGAAAGGAAGGGGGTGTAGGTGCACAGTAGGCAAGTGGTTAAGTGCAACCATTAATAGAAACTGGGTAGTCGAATATGCAAAACTAGCTTCCGGTAGTGGTTAGCTAGGTCAAAAGTAAAGTAAAAAAAAGAGTGGCCAGGGTTTAAGCCTAAAGGAAGCCAGGTTGCAGGTTGGAGTGTACAAAATGCAGAGGAATTACAATGACCAAGAGGTCATTTTCCTGCACCAGCAAGTGTTTCGGGTTCTGTATGGAATAGAGTTCAATTACCCATTCCACAAGGGGCGGTATGGTGGTTTTCCAATAGCTGGGTATAACTGTTCTGGCTGCAGCTAACTTTTTTTATTTTATTTATTATTATTATTGAAGTTCCTCTTCAAGGCAAGCGACATAAAGTACTGCAGGGTGGGGACTACTGCTGTATAAACATAAAGCTTAATTTTTTGAGTATGGGTCAACCTTAACGGGACACATATCGCAACCATGTTATCATGTTGGCAATTCTATTTTCTTTTATTGATGGTCTTTTTTTTATTGGTGGCGATGATGGAAGTATTGGAAAGTTCTTCGTTCATTTTTCTTAAATGACAGAGGTTTTGAGGCGAGCGTCTCGCACAGTATTTATGTACAGTTTTCTGCAGCTAACAAACTATTTGGGTTTACGTGTAGTATATTTCTAAAATGTTTTTACCATTGGGGTTCAGAATTGTGAAAAACATGTTCACATAATTTTAAAGTATCTGTGTGTGTATATATAATGTATCGTGTAACATATATTTTATCTAGAAAAGTTGTTCCACTGAAAAACCTTAAACCAGTCCCACTGACTGTTGGCAATAATGATGGCTGGAGCACTGTTGCTGGGAAGAAGTTAAAAAAGCCTTGCGTTAGTGGCCCGGTGGTGCAGTTCGGTAAATAGAATTTTATGATGCTTTATGTAAATATTTAGATGATGGTCAGTGTTTTGCATGAAAAGTTGATTCTTTCTCTTATTGGCAGAGAAGGATAGCAGAGCACAGAAGAGTTTAGCTAAACCGCATAAGACTCAATCTGTACCTTCTCCGCGTCAACAAGCCTCTGGAAGCAAGCAGCCTGGACTTCCTGCAGATCAGACTGTCCTGAGTGAGAATAAAGGGCAGATCAAGACTCCTAAAGTGCCTGGAAGGCAAGCTTTTACATTTTATATAATGGAGGAAAATGCCATTTTAAATTATTTGCAGAAGATAACCTGATTCCCTATTGGTGGAGGGTTACTCTTTTGTTTTTACAATCAGGGTGGTAAAGGAGCCTGGGAGTCTAGTCAACCCACATTCCAGTGCTTCCAACAGCCTTGCGGCTAAGCCCTGTGTTGGCTCATTGCTTTGGATGTTTGATTCAGAGACGCAAGAGGTTTTCAATGTAGTTGGGGAGATTTCTCCCTTGTTCTCGTGTTCTGTTTGCAGTCCCTGGCATATTGTTTTTCACCCCTCCTTATTTTCAGTTTATGAACATGAAATTGAAGGTCACAAAGTAATTCAGTTTTAGGTCCTACTGTTGCCCACAGTAGGCCAGCTCAGGATAAACTTCTTCCACTAATGGCATGCATTTTTGATAGTTTCCTAGGAAGTTGGACATCTCTACTTCTGCTCTGCCTAACTTAAAGTAGTTGTAAACCCTTGGTTTTTCACCTTAATTCATTCTGTGCATTAAGGTGAAAATCTCCTCTGCTGCAGCTGCCCCCCCCCCCCCCCGAGCCCCCTTTTTTACTTAAGCCTCGTATACACGCTCCGTTTACTCGGCAAGAAAACTCTATTCTGCATCTATGACGACAGTATCGCTTGATAGTAGAGGGGACCAGATGCAGTCCAGAACTTTCCACGATTTGGAAATGATTGGTGCATCTCGAAACAAAAGACATGAAAACAAAGATTTAGAGCTGCGCCTTGTCACCCGGACTCGATACAATCAAAAAGAGTCCATATATCAGTCGTGTGGAGATAAACAATCCTTCAAACATGAGAGAAGTAGTAGGTTGGCTCCAAGACAAATCTCCGCTGGTCTTTAATCAGGATGGACATATAATAAACACCACTGTGCTCGAACTTGGCTTTTCAATGTGGCCCACCACCAGAAGTATAAGCAGCTTACCAGAGGAATGGCTGTAATCAACAGTCGGCTGTGACCCAGCCGCGGCCTTTAGAGAACCAGGACGAATCCCAAATCCTAGGGCAGTGTTTACACCGGGGCTCCACTCAGCAACTCCACCAATTAGATCATATGTAAATGATAAATAGTGGCAGACATAGCGTAATCCCGCTGGGACATTTATTTAAAATAGTAAAAATCAGAATACTCACATGGGAGATGAGTTAGACAGGCATATAAAATACAAAGTTGCCGGCCGGCAAACAGATCAGCAAGGACCCTCCTCCAGAGCGTAATGACGTCACCGCACGTCTACCCAGACGCGTTTCGTCGTAGGACGTTGTCAATGGGATAGGGCGTTGCGGTGAGTCAACACTTAAATAGGCCTGGACCTCGCCGTGAGGTGTAGATCCAGAGCTGCAGACGCCATATTGGAAAGGGGCAAGATGCCAGTGCTTTACCCAATCCAAAACTGTTGCTAATATAAAAAACTTAAGACATTTCCTAAGGGATACAGCAGGCAAAGTCCTTATCTTGTAATCCCACAGGAGAAAAAAAGAAGCAGAAAAAACTTTACTTTGATGTCATAGATACAGGAAATAGATAGCAAGTGCCTACCACATCATTCACATTGTCTATACCTATTCCTCGTTGCGGCGACATCTAGTGGATCTTTTAAAGAAATACAGCGATGTCATCGCATTGGAAAAAAGGAAGGGGACAACGGAAGGAAGCCAGCCAAGACTGATAATTATGACTTGGCCTGACCTAAACCATATGATACTGATAATGATCGATAGCTGCCGATCAAGCGTATTTGATGGAATATAAGGGAGAAAAACTTTAAAAGTGAAAATACAAAATAAAAGGGGATATGAGCCCAAGAGTCTCCCAACTTGGGTGAACATTATACCTACAGTGAGCAGGAGTGCAAGAAAGCTAGACATTGGTATTAATGTGATTATAAACCCTCGGGGTTTTGATTGAAAGTCTATGTATAGTCACATTTAAGTGACCATGCATCGTAGTTTCGATTAGACACTACTGTGCAAATGTGAACACCAAATAATATATACTAGTGAAGTGTTGGTGCTTAGAAAAAATATTTATTATGAGGACTCGTTGTAAATGAGCCTCTAATAAAATTAAAAAACATAATCCTCGAAAAAGAGGATTTAGTATTAATTTTTAATTTTAATTACTAACATTTTCTCAAACAAGTGTGGGAAATGTTAAAAATAAGGTGTGGAAAATGTTTAAAAAAAATACAGTGATTCCCTAAGTGCAAACAATTTATTATGCCTAGTGTTCATTATACCGGGCTCACCATTAGAAGGGCCCGGTATAGGGAAAAATTAAGGGAAGGAGGGGGAAATTTTTTTTTATGTAATCAAATACAATGTTTCTGAACATGTGTGGAAACTGTTAAACTGGTAGACCCAAAGAAAAAATGATTTTGTATAAATGGCCCAGAAGAGACAATCTCCTGACCCAGAGACTATTCAAACAGGCTCTCATTCCCTTGGCGTCAGCAGAACATACGACCACACCCCACGCTGAGTTACAGTACAATATCAAGCATTATTAATAAACGCGTTAACGTCAGTTTCGATGTTTAACCCATATGGTGTATAGCATTTTAAACGGTATATCCAACTCATTTCCATTCTTGAAATGGTCCTTACTAGATGACTCCCCCTCCAATTGGGTTTGATCTTTATTGTGTTTGAGGAGGTAGTGTTTCGAAACCGAATGGTTTCTGAATCCACTTATGATATTGGTTATGTGTTCATTAATGCGGACCTGTAAGGCCCGTTTGGTCCGTCCCACATATTGCAGGCCACAAGGGCACTGCAACATATAGACGACTCCTGTGGACGTACACGTAATGCATGGTTTTATGGTATGTTCCTGACCTGTCACCGTAGAGACGAAATTAGTAATCCGCCTATCTTGACAGGAATTCAAGGCACATACCCTGCATTTCTTACATCTATAATACCCTGTTAGTTGGTCAAAAAAACCCCTACTCCCTGTGGGGGGATTTAGGGTATTGATCACTACCTGGGTCCTAAGGGGTTGAGCTCCCCTAAAGATGACTCTTGGGTTATCTGGGAGAACATCTTTCAAGACATTGTCATTCAATGCTAGATGCCAATGCTTTTTGATGAGTTGCTTAATGCTTTTATGTTGTACCGAGTATGTGGTAACAAGGCACCCCCAATGGGAATTGGTCGCCCTGTACCAGGGCCTTGTCTGCCAGGAGGCTTTCTCTGTCAGTATTAAGCACTTCTTCCATAGTTACTTTCAGAGTTTCTGCAAGATAGCCCTTTTCTAGAAATCTCCCTGTCAGAATCTGGGCTTGATTTCTGAAGTCTGTAGTATAACTACAGTTCCTCCTAAGCCTTAGGTACTGGCTCTTGGGAACCCCAGTGATCCACGGTCTATAATGGCAGCTGCCGGTGGGTATAAAGGAGATTCTATCTGTCTCCTTGAAAAAGGTTGAGGTAGTAAACCTATCCCCTACTATTTTGATGTTCAGATCTAGATAATGAACCTCTGTCTGGCTAGCCTCAAACTTAAGGGCTATACCTCTATCATTCCTGTTTAGAGAGGCCATGAAAGATGTTAACTCCTGGTAATCACCAGCCCATAGGAGGAGGATGTCATCAATATACCTAGCCCAAAATAAGAGTGTTTCCAACATTCAAAAGAGAAATTATAATATGGTGCTGTTAGCAGCCTTCATTCCTTGATAGGAGACCATAGGGCCAACTGGGACACAAAGCCAAAAAATTGTTGTATTGAGCTTCAAATACACGAGGGGTATCAGACCACCAGTCAGTGTAGATTTTTAAGCTTCTACGTATGAGCCCGCCGATCAGGGGGTTGACTAGTGCAGGCGTCCGTGTCCCAGGGTGTACATTTGGCCCTATGGTCTCCTATCAAGGAATGAAGGCTGCTAACAGCACCATATTATAATTTCTCTTTTGAATGTTGGAAACACTCTTATTTTGACTTTACTGTCAATTAACAGATCTATATGAAGTTCTGAAGACCTTCCTGAACCCAGTATATTACACACTATCGAATACTCGATCGCGGTGTGTGCCCTGTCTTGCATTGGTTGCAGAGTCATCGGCCATACAACTATTGTTACACATCTCCTTACAAAAATCCTCAAACATCCGTCCTGAAGAAGCCTCACGGCGAAACGCGCGTCGGCGACTTTGGGTTTTTGTGTATAGAGCGGTTCACCTGTATATATGTATAATTTCTATTTTTATATATATGTTCTATTTGTTTTATTTTTATAACTACATTAAAACTATATTTTTATACTACTTCCTTGGCCTCGATAGTCCGACCCTCAATACTTCTCCACAGTTATTGTTTTTGCTATAGGGGGGTGTCCAAGCAGAAGGTCTCTGGCCGTCTTGGCCAGTAGGAGTTAGTTCCTAATGAACCGGGCTGGGTTTCATTGTTGGTTCTCCCTACAGGGGATCTCCCACTGCTCTCAGCCATGGTCCCCACAATTTCTAAAATTTACAATAGTTCCCCTGTCTAGTGAAACACACTCTTTCGCTGGAAATGGTTTGGTTTATGGTCGCCATCCAGTTTTCTACGGACGGGGGAGCGGGGGCCTGCCATTTTTGGGCGATTTTATCTTGCGAGCCTGAAAAAGGCATCTCAATACTGCTTTCCGGCTGCCTGGCAGGACTCGAGTGTCCTCCATGCAGCCTAGTAGGCAGGTCAAAGCTTCTGGTTCGAGAGAGGATCCAAAAGCCTTGTTAATCCTCACAATTATCTCTGTCCAGTAGTTATAAAGCTTAGGACACTTTCAAACCATATGGATAAGATCACCCTTGCCTTTGCATGTTGGGCATTTGTTATTTTGCCTCCATTCTAGTTTGAACATCTTTTGGGGAGTATAGTGTACTCTGTACAGTAAGAACAAGTGGGACAATCTTTGCGATGGGGCCATCGACACCAATACTCCTTGTTTCAATATCTTGTCCCATTGTTCAGAGGTCACTTTCCCCAAATCGCCTTCCCACCCCTCTCTACTCTTGGTGGGGCCCGCTCTACTTATTGCTCTAATCCTTAGGATAGTGTACATTGATGAAATTAAGCCTTTAGATGTTCTGGCCTTAATTACTTTGATGAGGGCGGGAATCTTAACCCATGTAACAGTTTGTGCTCTAAATTGGGTTTGAATGGCGTGGCGGACCTGGAGGTACGTATAGAACGTCTTGTTAGATATATTATATTTCCTTGCCACTTCCAAGAATGATTTCATGGTTTCACGCTCGAACAAGTGTATTAAACGATTTATGCCCTGTCTCCCACTCCTCCGGTTTCTCTATGCTCATTACTTCCTGTATATTATTGTTACTCCATATAGGGGAAAATTCCGTTACCCCGGAGTACTCCAGAAATGCCTTTATCTGCCATATTTTCCTGACTAGTTTTATAGTTGGATATTTGTAGGAGAAAAAGTCTGCCTCTAAGGCTTCCACCAGTAACTTATACGGGTTCCCTGCTAGCAACAGTCGACTATTGGGACTCTCTTGATCTGTGGTTCTACAACCTGCCAAGTGTTGCAGCTGAGATGCCTGTGGAACCGCCAGGCCCCCCTCTTTTACAGGAAGTTGTAATGTTTGCAAGCTAATCCTGGCTTGGCCCCCTCTCCATATTAATTCTCTGAATAACATCTCTATTTTCTTAAACCAAACCTGACCTATCCAGATCGGAGAATTGTGTAGCAAGTATAGCAGCTGCCATACCATTTTTATAAGATTACAGCGTCCTGCTACAGACAGCGGGAGTCTCTTTTGTTTTAATTTAAGTAAAAGTGGAGCGATGTTAATATTGGCATATTGGGTGACGTCCTTAGTGACCCAAATCCCTTAGTATTTCAATCTGGTGACCACGCTCAATTGGGGCACACCTAGTATTGACTGAACATCAAGTGGTTCCAGTGGTAGCAGAGCGGGGTTATTATATTTCTACTTGAATTTTTATTAAGCGTCATCTTGTACGTTCAAATTTGCATGAATTGCAGACATTAATGGTATACTTTTCACAGAAGGCTTGATCGGGAAAGAGGTGAGGAGTCAAGCTTCCACAAAAAGGAAAGTGTCCACTTTGGTCTGACTCCAGAAGAACGAAGAGAGAAACAAGTCATTGAGGAGTCTAAGTCTTTGTATGAGATGCAGAACAGGGATACAGAAGCATTTCCAACACTTGCTGTAAGTTTTTTTTTTTTTTTTTCAAGCATTTTCAACATTTTGGACCTAATCTCTGCAACTCCGTAAAGGCAAAATGTTACGACGCCAGAGCACTGCGGCAGAGGCCTTTTAGAAAGCCTGGTGTGGACCATGCTCACAGTACCGTGTTTCCTCGAAAATAAGCCTGGGTCTTATATTTTGGCAACAAAAGACGCATTAGGGCTTATTTTCGGGGTAGGTCTTACCATGAAATGTGCTGTCTTCTCTCCCCCTCTCTCTCCTTGCCTGACAGGCATCCTCAGTGTGAAACAAGTTAAAATGCTTGTAAAATCCTATATAATCTACTATATTACAATAGTATATAATGTACAATGTGTGTTTCTGTAATTGTGCCAAATACCTTTGTTATAGCACCACTCTGCACTTCTGGGACACGCTGAAGGTCTCTTCACCACAATTATATTACAGAAACACACATATTGTACGTTATATACTACTGTAATAGAGTGGATTATAGGCTTTTACAAGTATTTTATACTAGTGCTTATTTTCGGGGTAGGGCTCTTATATTGCCGCCCTCCTGGAAAATAACGCTAGGTCTTATTTTCGGGGTAGGTCTTATTCTCGGGAAAATACAGTAGTTAAACAGTGTAGAAGAAAGTGATCATTTTAGTGCAAAGAGCCAGATCGACAACAGTAGCGACTTGGTTTCCAAATAGAACTGAGACCGTCATACCTTTCCTTTTAACGAGAATAATCGCTTTAGATTTGTCATGCTTTCCGTATTTTTTTGCATGCATAGTTATTACTAAAGATCCAAGTGTTTATATATATATATATATATATATATATATATATATATATATATATATATATATATATATATATATATATATATATATATATATAAATATTTAATTTTATTTTTTTCTTCTAAAATTATCACTTAACCCATGGGTCTTCAAACTACGGCCCTCCAGTTGTTCAGGAACTACAATTCCCATCATGCCTAGTCCTGTCTGTGAATGTCAGTGTGTTACAATGCCTCATGGGATGTGTAGTTCTAGAACAGCTGGAGGGCCGTAGTTTGAGGATCCCTGACTTAACCAAATGCCCAAGGTTGATTTTGTTTCAGTGTGTTATGACCAGATGAAACTTAAATGGGCACAGACACAGGATGATTTCAGCTGACTCGAAGGGTCGGGATCAAGAGATCATTATTTCTATTTTTTTTATTTTTTTTTAATCATTCTACAATTAAAAATCTAAAAATTAAATGCAGATGTAGCCCTAATATTGCACATAAACACTGTTCCACAAACCGTGCATTTTTCTGGATATCTGATATAGGAGCGTATAATGTGTACATATTGGCTGACCTCCCAATTTCAAGAAATGCCAGATTTGTTTATAGCTAATGATTATAGCTAATGATAGATAGATAGATAATCATCTGTCATTAGAAACTATATAAAATTTAGAGCACTTTTTAACACTGGGAACGTTTTCTTTCCATCCTATATAAATGATTTGATCTGTTTTCAGGCTTCTTTAGTTGATGCCACTGCTTCAAGTTCTGATGTGAAAAAGAACCCAATGGTAAATAGAGAGAAGTGTGGCAGGAGAAAGTCAGAAGATGACCAGAAGACTAAAGGTGAATCTAATACTATGGATGATTCCTTCATGGTTTTATACTGATAGGGTTTCATATTGCCTTTTCTTATTGAAAGTAATTAAAGAGGAGGTTCACCCTAAATATACTCTTTCCCAAATGATCGAGCATACTGGCGTCAGCTCTAGTATGCTGTTTTTTTTTTTTTGTTTTGTTTTTTAAATACCCCTCTTACTGTGTAATCTTAAATTTTGATTTCTTTCCCCCGTGGTGGATGGCGCCTGTATAGCCCGTCACGGCTTCCGAAAATACCCGATTTAGGACTCGGGTATTTCCGGTGCAATGCGGCACCTGCGCACAGACCTAGGAGCTGACTGCGCAGGCGCCGTATTTCTCCGGCGTCATGCCCTCCGAAAAAAGCCAAAATAGGACTCGGAGAAATACGGCGCCTGCGCAGTCAGCTCCTAGGTCTGTGCGTAGGCGACGCATTGCGCTGGAAATACCGGAGTCCTAAATCGGCTATTTTCGGAAACCATGACGGGCTATAGAGGCGCCATCCACCGTGGGGGAAAGAAATCAAAATTAAAGATTACACAGTAAGTGGGGGATTTAAAAAAAAAAAAAAAAAAACAGCATACTGACGCCAGTATGCTCGATCACTTGGGAAAGAGTATCATTAGGGTGAACCTCCGCTTTAATAACTACATCCATTTTTTTTTTTTTTTTTTTTTTAACGTTTTTAGACTTGGTGACTTGCAATATTTTTGCAGCTGCTTGTTAGTAATTTATGGTTTTTACTTTTAATTAAGCTCCCAAACTGGCTCAACCTGCAACAGTGGATGATCAGAAACCATGTGAGGTAGGTTATAGATAAAATGAGGCTATGTGTTTATAACTGCAGAGCAAGATTATGAACAAGTGTAGTCAAACAATCTAAAGAAAGGAAAAAGTTAAAGTAACCCTGTCATTAAGATCCCCAACCCTGTCATTAGGATCCCCTTGCAAAGTGGTTCTTCCTACTGGTTCACACACCACTACCTGGATGTACACCCAGAAGTGTGAGATACCTGCAGCAACCAGAGATCTGCAACACGGGGTCACTGGAAATGCAAGTATAATGTTTTTTACAAACTGGCTTTAGTTTACCTTGGATCTTATTAACCACTTAACGACCGGCTCCTGTAGATTTACTGCTACAGGGCGGCCGCTGGATGCAGAATCATGTACATATACGTGATTTTGCATTTCTGGGTAGGGTGCACGTGGGCCCGGCTGTGCTGTGATTCATCAACAGCACATGCCGATCACCGGGTCTCAGCCAATGATTGACTGCTGCCACCCGTTCGGCTCTGAGCTTCACTGAACAGAGCTCTGTGAATGTTAACACTGAAGCGCCAAACTAAATTTGAGCTGTGTTCCATGACGGGGGATCTCGTTTTGTTAATTTCCTGCTAATCAGGGAATAAAAACAACTAGATCCCTGATTAAAGCGCCACACAGTACACACATTTTAACCCTTTGATAGCCCTGGTTGTTTACCCCTTCCTGCCCAGTGTAATTGGTACAGTGACGTGCATATTTTTTAAGCACTGATCACTGTAATAATGACACTGGTGATCTCAGTGGCAGTCCCCCCTAGTGTCCGTTAATGTCAGATTGCTCACTGTCCCAATATAAGTCACTGATCTCTGCAAAAAAAAAAATTATTGGGATTTTTTATTTTTATTTTCTACCAAAGACATGTAGCAGAACACATTTTGGCCAAAATTTTTATTAACCTCCCTGGCGGTATGATTCTGTCTGGAATTGCGTACCAAAAGAGGTACAATTATTTTGCATGGAAATTCTGCGTTTTTTACTGCAATTCTTAGGCCTCGTACACACGATCAAATCTGTCCGCTGGAAACGGTCTGATGGTCGTGTGTACGGCCGAGCCGACGGATTTGGCCACCCGACAGATTTCAAAGCATGCTTTGAAATCTATCGGGTGGGAATCCGTCCGCCCGACATGCCTGCTGGTTAGTACACTTACCAGCAGACATGTCGTCCTGCACCGCCGCCGAATGGATTCGGCGCATGCGCGGTAGTGTTTTACTTCCTGGTGCGGTGACGTGGCGGCGTCAACGTCACCGACACATCACCGACACGTCAGCGCACCGTCTGCTGGCGGGGATTTTGGTTTGCTCGTGTGTACACGCGAGCAAACCAAAATCCCAGCAGACAGATTTGTTCAAATCTGTCGGACAGACAGATTTGAACAAATCTGTCTGCTCGTGTGTACGAGGCCTTAGGAATAACTCACTTAAATTTGTCCAAACAATAGTCTAGTAGACATCTCTGGTATGATGACGTTTGAAACACAAAATCATAAAATTATACTATAATTATAACAAATAATAATGTAATTATAATAAAAATTATTCACTAATGTAATCAAATCAAAATCACTGAAATTTGCTCAGTTGCAGAATTGTCGTTACCTTTTTTTTTTTATGACGAATTTCTCCACAAATCGCTATCGCTCAATTCTGCAAGTGATTATAATTTATTATCGCTGTTTTCCAGCTGCTCTAAAATAATTTTTGACATAAAGGGACACTTTTGGTTGCTATGGGCAATCTACAGTTTGCAGGCACAAAAAAAATGTTTTTATTATATAAAAGTACATGTAGGACACTGGGAAGACCACTAGGGACAAGGGGGTGTGTATTTTTTACATACAGTACTGTAATGTATAAGATTACAGTATTCTGTATGTAATGTGTTTGTTTACTTTTTTGAATTTGCCGCCGGTCTCCGCCCCCGTGCGCCGTTACGTCGCAGGAAACGGAGGTCGGCAGCGCGCGGGCACTGTGTGAGTCGAATGGAGGACGCCACTCGCTCACACAGCGGGGATGCATCGCTGGATCCAGAGACAAGGTAAGTACAGTACCCTGCCTGGATACAAGGTAAGCCAGCGCGCGCTGCAGGCTCTGTATTTTCACCCCAAGTTTTGCATTAAAAATCCCCCCCGAGTCACGCTAAGGGGGTTAAGAGATTTGATTATTTTTTTTTGCAATATGTTTTATAGCAGAAAGTAAAAAAACTGTAGTGTGTGTATATATGTATGTGTATATATATGTGTATATATGTGTGTGTGTGTATGTGTATGTGTGTGTGTGTGTGTATATATATATATATATATATATATATATATATAATAAACATTTTTTAATTGTCGGCCTTTTTTCATTTAATAAAAAAAAATAAAGTCCAGAGATGATCAAATACTACTAAAAGAAAGCTCTATTTGTGTGAAAAATGATAAAAACGTAGTTTGGGTATAGCATTGCATGGCCGTGTGATTGTCGGTTAAATTGGCACAGTACTAAATAGAAAAAAAATGGCCTGGTCATGAAGGGGGTAAAACCTTCTGGAGCTGAAGTGGTTAAAAGGGTTGTGCTCTTGTTTGACTTTGGCATGATTACAAAATATGTTTGTTCACAGTAGTGCTGAAGGACTGAAATGGTGATCAGCTTGACCAGCATTGCAAAGCCACCCACAGAAGCCTGCCCCACCCAGCTGCTTTTTATAGAACGTATAGGAGAAATTTGAGAAATCATTATTAGAGTTTAACTTATTTGACTGTACAGTACTTTGAGTTAAACATTTTTAAATCTTTACAGCTGCATTGGTGCTGTTGTGTAGTGGCCCCTTGGCTGCCTTGTGTTTCATATGGAAAAGGTTTCTGACCCCTGGGGTTAGATCCTCTGGTAGGTTTTATATCATCTGCCCCCCTAGTTGTGAGATTTCTTCAAAGATGGATGACAAAAACATTCAACACCTTTTTTCATTTTTTTTTATTTATTTTTTTATCACCCAGCCTTAATTGCTCGTGTTCAGCCAGCTTCTTTTGTGAGGCGGCGTACACACGGCCGAGGTTCTCGCTGTATGTACGGTCTCGGCGAGCTTCCCGTCGGGAAGCCCGTCGAGCTGAAATAGAGAGCACGCTCTCTATTTCCTCGACGGCCCGCCTGGAAGAATGGCTGGTTGCCATTCCCGACGGGTGGGTCGCCGAATTCGACGGCCGGGAGAGAACCTCGACGGGCGGACCGATGTGTTCTGCCCGTCGAGGTTCTCTGCCGTGTGTACGGCGCCTGAGACTAAGCAAGCACTAATCTATCTATATAGTGGGGGAGATATGGACTATATTACAGTGGGGGGAGATGTCTGTGGATATTACAGTGGGGGGAGATGTCTGTGGACCATATCACAGTGCGGGAGATGGTGGATATTACCTTGGGGTAGGTCCAGGGCATGAATGGAGATTAAGTGCCCATTAAGCAAGCTGTTAACATTCATTATCACAGTTTTAGCCTTGGTGCTTTTAAATTCTGGGCAAATTTAAATATGCAAATATTACACGTTTTTTTAAATTGTAACATTTATTTCTACTGCACTCTAAAAAAGCAGACAAAATAGAAAAATAGCCGGCAACTCCAATCCATAAGAAAACAAAAGCATTGCTTAACAAAATGAAGGCAGACATTACAATTTGGTACAAGAGGAATCTGAGGACCCTGCTCGTTAGAGCTTACAATCTAGGAGTATTAGTGGTGTATCACGTGATTTGTGGCAGTCATGTGATTCATTTTAATGTTTGATACAATTATGTATTTGTATTCAACAGTGGTATATATGTCATTTTAGTTCTTGATCACTTTGCAAAATATTCTAAGAAATATATTCAAGGAGGCAGCACACTTTCTTTGTTTAATTGGGGAAAATGACAATACCTAAAATATATTGTGGAATCGGCCCATTGTAACTAAATTTGCGGGTTCACAACTCCACAAACACCAGGGTCTGTGGGCATAAGAGACTTTTGCCAATTAACATGAAGCACAGATAAAGTTTCAAAAGTGGGGAGACTATTAAGGGCTTCTTGTATAGAAGGGCCAGGGCCATGAAGAAACAGCATCCTGTCAGTATATAATGTTAAATTTCTTAGTGATGGTGCCCACATTTATTCTGACAGACACAGGGCTGTGGCCAGGGGCTCCATAGCGCACACAAACCATGCTGGGAAAGTAGACCCCTCTTTCATGTCCCGTGCCTGATCAGGAAGGTAGGGTAAAAGTGCTCCTGAGAATTTAATCTGTGCCATCAGGGGATTTATAGAGCAGCTTAATCCACTTACAAAAAATTGCCAACGTTTTCCAGTACCTTATTTCATATTTTGCCAATAAACTGAATCAAAGGCCTTTTCAATGTCCAAGTCCACCAATATTCTAGTATGAGAATCATCAGAGGGAAGCTGAAGATGGTTAACTACTCCTCAAAGATTTATATTGGTGGATTTTCCTAGCATGCATCCAGTTTGATCAATGCTGATTAATGAAGAACCCTCATAATCCTGGTCATGAGGACTTTTAATTAGGATTTTGAAGTTGCAATTTAGCAGGGAAATTGGTCCATACTAGGCACTATATCAGAGGTCTTTACCATGTTTTGGGAGCAAAACGATATTGGCTTGGTACATGGAGGGAGGCAGTCCCGCAGACTTTATTTTTGTGTAGAAACATGTGAAGTAGGTGTTCTCTCAAGTTGTCTACAAAAATGGAAATACACTAAGGTTTTCCACCTCTTCCCATACGGACCGGAGGCCTTGGTTGCCCAGGGACCTTTTTTCAGTCTTTTTTTCGCAGCCAAGTCTGTCTTCGAAAAAAGACTTAAAACTAATTTTAGTGAGATAAATAGAAAATGATGCATATCCAGTCATCGGGTGGAACCTCCTAATACTGTCTTATTTTCTGAGCCATCTTTATCTGCTTTGCTGCGAAAAAGGGCTTAATGGGGCTTGCTTTTACAGAGAAAAGACGCGTCTAAAAATGTAAGCATGGTTTAGTTGTGTGATAAAATGGAAATTGTATTTGTTCTTTAACAGTTACTGTCATTTACAGGAAATGAAAAAGCCACCTGCTACCTCTGATGAAATTGTCGTCATACCTGATGTCACTGTTCTTCCTACCCCTGCTGAACAGCAAACACCCACCACAGTGCCTTCTCAACCCCCAGTAGTGACACCTTGGTCAGGTCAGTTGGTCTCTTGACTTGTCTACTAGCTTTTATATTTGAGACACCTCTTGAAAGGTTTTCCCATAGTAGTCCTATGTCCCTTTCCACTTCCACAATGGTGTTTTGTCTATTTTACATGACACAATCATTTTGACAAGTTTCAGAATGTAAAGCTGAGCAAGAGAAAACTCCATTTCTTTCTCATACATTGAGGGACACCGGACATCTTAAACCTTTTGGGTTATACTGCTAAAAACGGGAGGATTGCAAACTGTATACCAGCCCAGGATAACCCCTCCTTTTACCAGTATGCCTCCATGTTTTGCTAGTGTCCTAGGAACATCACCTCTGAAGCTGTGCTGTTATGCCTAATTTCTTTTTTTTCCCCATCAAGAATGCATTGTTGAGCAGTTTTTCTTTGATCACATTCTTTGGCACGGTTGTACTTGGGAGTATTGACCTATCCTCTACTCAGTCTGTCCCATCCTCTTGGGCTCTGTTGGCTGTCTATGGACCCTCTGCTCTTTCAACTGAGGGTTTTACCGTGGTCGTACAAGACTTTATGACCAACTTCCCCAATTATTTGCAGACATTGATTACAGAGAGGCCATAAGCATGTTCCAACGCCTTCATTTGAAGATTCTTTATTTGATGGAGGATCACCCTGTTGCTTCTACCAGTTCTCTTCACATTTTTGGCCATTTAAACTCCTAAAGCTGCAGGAGGACTTTTGCACCCACTCTGCAAACTTTTAGGACACAAGCGATAAAGAATCAGAGACCCTTTTCTAGCACTCTGTTCTATCTGGTGGTTGCTGCCTAGAGCTGCAACTAACGATTATTTTCATAATCGATTAATCGGCCGATTATTTTTTCGATTAATCGATTAATCGGATAAAATCATTAAAAAAACGTAATGTGGAATTTTTTCGTTTATTTAACAGTAATAATGAAAAAACATGTTACACTCAAACGGCAGATTAAAAAACGTTTAACATTAACATTACACAACTTTACAGCAGTACTATTCCTACCCGGGAACACCAATGCTGGGGCACTATTCCTCCCGGGAACACCAATGCTGGGGCACTATTCCTCCCGGGAACACCAATGCTGGGGCACTATTCCTCCCGGGAACACCAATGCTGGGGCACTATTCCTCCCGGGAACACCAATGCTGGGGCACTATTCCTCCCGGGAACACCAATGCTGGGGCACTATTCCTCCCGGGAACACCAATGCTGGGGCACTATTCCTCCCGGGAACACCAATGCTGGGGCACTATTCCTCCCGGGAACACCAATGCTGGGGCACTATCCCTCACGGCAGGGCTTGACAAATTTGCTTGGAATCTAGGAGCCAGCTAAAAAAGTTAGGAGCCAGAAAATGCGCCCCGTCCCGACGAGCTTGCGCGCAGAAGCGAACACATACGCGTGATGTATCACCGCGATTGTTGGAGCGAGAGCAATAATTCTAGCTCTAGACCTCCTCTGTAACTCAAAACATGCAACTTGTATTTTTTTTTAAACGTCGCCTATGGAGATTTTAAAGGGTAAAAGTTTGACGCCATTCCACGAGCGGGCACAATTTTGAAGCGTGACATGTTGGGTATCAATTTACTCGGCGTAACATTATCTTTCACAATCTAAAAAAAAATTGGGATAACTTTACTGTTTTATTTTTTAATAAAAAAAAAATAAAAAATCCAAAAAAAGTGCGCTTGTAAGACCGCTGCGCAAATACGGCGTGACACAAAGTATTGCAACGATCGCCATTTTATTCTCTAGGGTGTTAGAATAAAAAATATATATAATGTTTGGGGGTTCTAATTATAGGAAAGGAGATGGCAGTAAAAAATAACATTACAGTTGCTGTTTAACTTGTAATGTCAAACGGCCACCACCAGATGGCGCCAGCTCACAGAAGGAAGAGCTTGGGACTTCACAAGGCCGCAAAGCCGCGGCCTCAATTAGCGTTTGCCGCGGACCCGCGGCGATCGCGCGGCGAAGGTGGTGGGGGCGCACGGAGACGCAGGATTTTGTGCCTCCGTGCTCCCCCACCTCCCCCGCTGCTCGATCGCGGCGGGCCCGCGGCAAACAGTAATTGAGGCCGCGGCTTTGAATGGGCGGAAGGGCGGACCGATTAATCGATAATGAAAATCGTTGACAACGATTTTCATTATCGAATATTATCGATAATATCGATTAATCGTTTCAGCTCTATTGCTGCCCTTCATGCATTTGTATTATGGTTGACCTTAAATGTGAAGAACACATGGTTCAGTTGTGACGGATATCAGAAACCTTCTGTCTAATTTTCTGCATGTGTCCGTGCATATGCATAGGGCACTTTAGCTAAAGTGCTGGACTGCAGAACCCTTGTGTAAATCGCTTTAGATTCACATGGCTTTCCAAGGGACCACGTTCTTTCAAGTCAGATGCATTTTGCTAGATCTGCAACTGTTTTTAGGCTTTTCTAGGCTTTTCTGCTTCAAGCAACAGTTTTAGACTGGGGAAATACTCAGTTCTACCAGATGGATGTTTCAGCCTCATTTGATGCCAGCATTTAGCATTTGTTGCTCAACCCTTAGTTGGGCTACTTTTAGACAACTTTTTTTTTTTTTTTTTTGTTTTGTCTTTTATCGGCATTAAGTATTTTACTTCTTGAAGGTCTGGATTTAGATCTGCATGAAACCCAAGTAATCATAAATGTATCCTGTCTTGTGATATGGATTTTTGGTGTACCTGTAAAATATATTTTTTGTCTATTTCAACAGGACAGTAAACTGCATACTGCATTAAAGTGGTTGTAAACCTAGACAGGAAAAATTAATAAAGGCTTGCAAGACAAAGGCACAATGAGCTAGTATGCACAGCATACTAGCTAATTATGTAATGCTCACCTAGGAATGAAGCCCCCGCTGCGGTTCCCAAACACAGCACCGGCCAGCGACATCATTCCGGGTATCGCGGCTCTATCGCCGTGATTGGCCAGAGCTGCAATGACGTCGCTCCCGAATGCGAGCAGGAGCCGCTGGTAACGGCACACTCACTGAAGAAATGGCACGCACGTGCCGTTGCTTTAGTGCACATGTGCTGATGACGTTAGCACATGCATATACAGGGGATATCTCCTAAACCGTGAAGGTTTAGGAGATATCCTGGGTAGCTACATGCAAGCCTTATTCTAGGCTTACCTGTATCAAAAAGTAGATTTGTAAGGGTTTAAGACCGCTTTCACACTTGGGCGTTTTTCAGGTTCTAAAAATGGCACCTGAAAAACGCCTCCCCTGCAGCCCCAGTGTGAGAGCCCGAATGCTTTCACACTGAAGGGGTGTGCTTGCAGGACGTTAAAAAATAAAAAAAAGTTCTGCAAGCAGCATCTTTCAGGTGCTGCAGAAGTGGTAAATACACCGCTTCTGCACCACCCCTGTCATTGGAATTGATTGGCAGTTCTCCCAAAGCACTTCGGCAGCTGCGCTTTTTAACCCTTCGACCACTAGCGGGGGTTAAGAATTCGCACCACTATTACAGCGGTAAAGCGCCCCCGTCCCAGTGTGACAGTAGCATAATAGTTTTAAAGGAGTTGACCTTTAGAAGAAGGAAAGCAGCCATGTTATTTGGTTAAAGTAATCGTAAAAAAAATTGTGTGTGTGTGTGACACTGTTCCTACCCCTTTTCTAGTCTGAGCTTATTCCAGAGAAGCCTGATCATTTAAAGTACACTGGGAAAGGCTAGATATTCACCCACATACAGTATATGGTATTTAACCATTTAATTTGATAACCTCTTCTTTTATTTTTTTGTACTATAAACAAAAAGTGATAATTTTGACAAAAAAAAAACATTTTTTTACTTTCTACTATAGAACATGCCCAATAAAAATGTAAAAAAAAAAAATCAAATTTCTTCATCAATTTAGGCCAATATGTATTCTGTACATATTTTTGGTATACAAAAAAGTTTGGTTTATACAAAGTATGGGTATTTTTTATTTTTTTTGTCTTTTTTACTAGTAATGGCAGCAATCATGACTTATAGCAGGACTGCGATATTGCGGCGGCATAGAATGCATTCCGTAAAAAACCTTACAACCACTTTACGCTCTTTTCAAATGAAATAGCTGACATTTCTTTTATATTGTAGGTACTTTAGCACAGGCAGCAGCTTGTGAAGAAGCTGCGCCCGACTCTGCTGAGTTGCAACCTCAGGTGACATCATCATTCTCATCACTTCCAGTTTCAATGCCAGCAGTTAGCCAGCACTTACTGCCAATGCCTCAGACCCTGAGTCTTTACCAAGATCCTCTATACCCCGGATTCCCTGTGAATGAAAAGGGGGAGAGAATTACTTCGCCACCTCCCTATTCCTACTGTAAAAACGGAGATGATCTCCCGAGTGGTAAGTCAAGTTGTAGCAGGCATTTTCCGCCTGTAGCTATATCCTACCAATAAAGGAAACATTAGAAACGTGTGCATATTTACATTTTTTCCTCTTCTTTTTTTTTTTTTTTTAGATAAAAGCATCCTTCATTTCTTCTATAATCTTGGCATTAAGGTTAGTTCTTTCTAAAATGATTGCCTGGTTTGAAGCGTATTGTGTGTTTGATTCTGTGTGCTGGATGAAAAAATTATCTGGTTATTTTTTGGATGTGTTATATTTATTATTATTAAAAAGCCTGTACTCTTTGAAATAAAATTGCTGTAAAGCCTGTGGATTAAAAAGGAAACTCTGCTTTACATTTCAGTTAAAAAGGAAAGTCTGTTCAGATAACAGGCCTATACCACCTTGATAAAGTTACATAAACTGACTGAAAAACATTTTAAGAAAAAAAAAAAGAATACTATTTTCATAAACATTTTTGCCAACTATTTATTTTACCCCATTTTATACAGGTGTTGAAGGACTCATTTATTTTAATGAAGGGTCTATTTTCACCACATTAGTCAAGTATATCTAAACCCAAGAACAAATGTTTCAGCTTACAAGTCCTTAGATATAGTGGATGTATTTATTTTTCTTTAACTTTTTTTCACCTGTGTATACTGACAGTACCTTGGCACCCTAGATGTTTTTAGATCTACATTTCCCATGATGCTCAACTACAGAGTGCATGAGCATCATGGGAAATGTAGTTCCAAAACATCTGGTGTCCCAAGGTTCACTATCCTAGTGTCAGGCTGCTCAGCTGTCTGATTGTCAGCAATCGTTGATTCCTCAGTGGCTCACCTGGTTATCATTATTTGCTCGTCAGTCCTGCCTACAGCCATCCCCTTCTGGCTATTTAAACTTCCTTGTTCATTCCTTTCCTACCTTCTCCTGGTCAACATATCTGGAGTTTCTCTGCTGTGTTCCTGTGAAGACTTTCCCTGGCTGACATCCTTTCTGGTTCCTGATCCTGTTCTTCTGCCACCTGACAAATCTGATCACTGGTTTCCTGATTACTGGCTTGTCTGACTACCCGCTTTGGCTTCTGATTCCTGGCTTATGTTTTGATTACATTAACTGATCTGTACCAATACATTAAAAGGTGTCATTTTCACTGCATTTCTGTCTGTCTGATTCATGGTTCCTGACACCTGGATGACAAATGTTAGGACCCCACCTTCTTCCATCACCTAACCATATACAAGCAAAAATGAAGAGTCTATTTGCATCTAAATGATTTGCTTGATAAATGTCCTCCTTTTTGTCTGCCCCTTTTTCTTGTGTGTGTGTGTGTATACATAGATTTATATGTACAGTTGTGCTCATACGTTTACATACCCTGGCAGAATTTATGATTTCTTGGACAGATTATGAATGATAACGCAAAAACTTTTCTTTCACTCATGGTTAGCGTTTGGCTGAAGCCATTTATTATCAATCAACTGTGTTTACTCTTTTTAAATCATAATGGCAACAAACTACCCAAATTACCCTGATCAAAAGTTTACATACCTCAGTTCTTAATACCGTGTATTGCCCTTTTAACATCAATGACAGCTTGAAGTCTCCTGTGTGGTTTGTGAATGAGCTTCTTTATCTTCTCAGATGGTAAAGCTGCCTGTCTTGCATGAACTGCACGTTTGAGATCTCCCCAGAGTGGCTCAATGATATTGAAGTCACTAGACTAAGATTGCTACTCCAGTACCTGTAGCCAATGACAGGGTTGACTTGGCCTTGAATCATTGTCATGTTGGCATGTCAAAGTATGTCCCATGCGCTTCCTGGCTGAATGCAAATGTTCCTTCAGTATTTTTTTTTTTTTTTAAAGTGTATTTTTGTGCGTGAACTCGAGAGAGAGGAGCCAGACTCTAGGAGTTGGGAGTAGGCAGACCCTCCCCCCGGAGGCAATCGCCATCCTTCTCCATGCCCCTGGTGGCAATGGCGGGTGTGAAGGGGGGCCCTCCCACTCACCCCACCCTACCTGCTCCTCTTGGGAGCCCAACTGGGGCCCAACGGGACCCCAATGGGGCAGAGGGACTCCCCCTATGAGGGAGTGAGGGGGCCTAGCCCACCCAGCCAGCCCCGTAGGTCCTTCGCCTCTCTTTATTTTAAGAGACCACATGGCCAAACTGCATGTGTTTTAAACCAATTTCGTGTGCGTGCAAGTGTGGTGGTTTTTGTGGGGGGGGGGGGGGGGTGGGCGTACTAAGCACAGGCGTACCTTGCATAGCACACCCACCGGGAGCCGGGCTGAGACCACCAAACTCAATTCACATGTAGCCGAGACCGGGATTCGAACCCTTGGCTGCAGAGGTGAATGGCTTGTCAGCGCAGTGCCAATCACGTTGAGCCACCACAGCTCCCTCCTTCAGTATTTTTTTGATAACATACTCGCTGCATTTATCTTGCCAACAATTTTGACCAAATTTTGTGTGCTTTTTGTAGTTCTGACATCCCCCAAAACGTCAGCGATCCACCTCCATACCTTTCATCGTAGGCCTTGCTGACTCCTCTCCAATTGTAGCGTTTGTGGTTGTGGCCAAAAAGCTCAATTTTGCTCTCATCACCCCAAATGACTTTGTGCCAGAAGATTCGAGGCTTGTCTCTGTGATGTTTGTCGTATTGTACATATGTGATACTTTGTGGCATTTGCTTAGTAATGGCTTTCTTCTGGCAATTCGACCATGCAGCCCATCTTTCTTCAAGTGCCTCCTTTTTATTGTGCGTCTTGAAACAGCCACACCACATGTTTCAGACAGTCCTGTATTTCACTTGAAGTTATTTGTGGGGTTTTCTTTGCATCCGAACAATTTTCCTGGCAGTTGTGGCTAGAATTTTAGTTGGTCTACCTGACCGTTCATTTTCCTACTTCTTGATTAGTTTGAACACTGCTGATTTGGCATTCTCAATTCCTTGGATATCTTTTTAAATCCTTTTCCTGTTTTATACAGTTCAACTATCTTTTCCTGCAAAAACTTTGACAATTATTTTCCTTTCCCCATAACTCAGAATCCAGAAGTGTCAGTGCAGCACTGGATGAAAGATACAAGGGTCTGTCAGGGGTCCAGAAACTCCTTGACCTTTTATACATACACTAATTGCACGCAAACAGATCACAGATGAGGATGGTTACCTTTTTTAATAGCCATTCAAACCCCTTTGTGTCAACTTGTGTGCATGTTATCAGGCCAAAATCACCAGGGTATGTAAACTTTTGATCAGGGTCACTTGTGTAGTTTCTGTCATGATTTAAAGAGTAAACACAGTTGATTTTATAATAAATGGCTTCAGTCAAATACTAACCATGAGTGAAAAATGTATGTGTCGTCATTCATGTTCTCTGAAAAATGGCCAAGAAATAAAAAATTCTGCCAGGGTATGTAAACTTATGAGCACAACTGTATATGCATATGTACAGTGTGTTTTATAAATGTATCATGTATTCATGATTCATGGTAATGCTTTTGTTATAAATTGATAGCTAGATGAGGTAGCCAATTGCGCTACTGATAACATTCCCATCTACGTGTGTAGGGAAGTTTTTGTGTCTTATTCGAATTTTCAGTTATTCAGGTTGCTACAAGTACCGACCTAAAAATTGTTCCATAATACATCATGCATGTTTGCTCTGCAGAGCTGCATCTGGCTGTTGCAGGAGGTGAGTGTCTTTGTTCAAGCTGAACTCCAGGTATGGTTCTTATTGCATTGTCAAATTGTTTGAATTAGTGCAACGCTGCGGAAGTGGCTAATCGCTGTAGCAGTCGCTGCTACAGCAGTGATCGCCGCAGACTTCTGGGTCCTGTGCAAAAGGGTTCCCCTCTGCAAAGTCAATACAGGATGTTGCTCCCTTGGTATGGCTGCCATTTACGGAATGTTTTTTTTTTTTTTTTTTTAAGCAAATGCAAGATCTCGAATTGGAAATGGTGGGAATTTCACCACCCTGCCATCTTGTCCAATTATAGAATGCCTTGCTGAAATTAGAAAAAACTGATAAGACATTTCAAAAATGGCGGCTCCAACTACAACAGTGATTTGCAGCTTTCACAGCAGTCCCTTGAGTTTGGAGTGTAGATACTTACATTGGTGAAAACTGGACCAATGTAACTAATCAATAAAAAAAAACTTACCTGGATTTAAGCTTTGAATATGGATGAAATCTTAAACTAAGACCTTACCCTTTTCTGCAGAGCCACAGCTTTCTCTTCTATGTCATAGGTGGTGGTAAATGGTTAAAGTGGTTGTAAACCTCAGACCTGAAATATGAACAAAGCATTTCCCTCTATAGCACCAAGTGTAATTTCTGTCTCCTGCGTTCCTCTATCAGCATAAATCACTTTTGACAGGTTTTCCTGACACCAAGGAAAAATTGGTGATAGGGGAGGGATTTCCTGCTAATTGACAGCCTCGGGTTTTTTTCTGTGTGCGTGAATAACTTGTATAGCGCTACAAATGCGAACTGAATCGCCTCAAGGCACTTATTTCCATCCAGTGATGTCCTAATCCTTCAGAAGAGATGAGCCTTGGACTGCAAATCTTCATTCTCCCTTTGATTTGTAGCGGGACTTGGGGATGTGGAGGAGGTTTTGGTTAGTTGATCGGAGAATGTGATTAGGGGTGTAATGCTTTATTTTCTCACACAAGTATTGAGGAGCATTTCCTTGTGCGCACTTGTGGGTAAGACAGGGGGTCCTAAATGTGATCCTATCCTTGACGGTTAGCCAATGAAGGGTCCTCGGGCCTCAGTGATGGGGTGATAGATTCCCATGTTTTTTTCCCCATTACCAGTCTGGCTGCCGTGTTCTGGACAACTTGTAGACACAATATCTGATATTTAGGTAGGCCAATATAGAGGGAGTTTGCGTAGTTGAGTTGGGAATTGATGATGATTCCATCTACTACTGCTATGTCTTTTGGGATGAAGGGGATGAGTCTACGCAGCAGCCAGAGGAGATGGTGGGATCTGCCGACTACTGATCCTATTTGTGCGTCCATCGACATTTCAGAGTCAAAGATGACTCCGAGACTTTTGACTTTGGTGCTTGGGGTGATCATCTGTCCAAGGATGGTGGGTGGTGTCCATGAAATCTCAGCTTTTGTCTTTTTTGGTTTGCGTGGAGGAGAAGTTGTTTTGTCTTGGATCCATTGAGTTTGAGGGAGCTCTGTCATCCAATCATCGATCAATATATTGGTCTTTTTGAAAGTAGAGTTGAGTGTCGCCAGCGTATGAGTGGTAGCACAGGTCCCGTTTACTGATGATTTTGAGGAGTGGGCAAAGGTAGATGTTGAAGAGCACGGGTGACAGGGGTGATCCTTGAGGGACTCTGCAAGAAATTGCGCAAGTTTCAGAAGAGAAGGCTCCTAGTTTTACTGTCTGGGAACGATTTTCTAGGAAGGATGTGAACCAAGGTAGATCGGTGTCTGTGACTCATGCTACTTCTTTAAGGCTAATGAGTAGAGTTTTGTGGTCTACAGTGTCGAAAGCTGCACTGAGATCCAGCAGCACCAGGAGACATGATTCTCCGTCATCTGCAGCTTCAAAGGCATCATCCCATTCTTTCAGAAGTGCTGTTTTAGTGCCATGGCCTGGGCGGAAACCTGATTAAAGTGGGTGCAGGAGTTTGTGGGAAGAGGGGTGTGTTCCTTTCAGCTCTCCTCAATGAGCTCTGCAGAGTGTCTTCAGCTCTCCACCCCCTTTTTTTTCTGATGGCTCAGGCAAGCTTTATAAATTCTGCACTTTGAACTGATGTAGAGAAGAGAACCTCAGATAAACGGGTACAACTTATGTAGGTGGATTTGCTTCATCTCTGTGTATCAATGGAGGCCAGGTTCACTGGGTCTATGTAAGAGTTTACAACCACTTTTACTTCAGCTCTATGAAGAACGCATATGAATTTTAGTTCCCGTGGCCTGGATAGAGGAATATGAACCAGGTTATAATTGTGTGAGAATTTTCAGGCTAATGACTGCGTTTTGTGTCAAGTAATAGTAAGTAGCTGTAAATATAGTGTGCTCACTTTGTTCCTTTTTCAGCAACTCTAGCATGTGCAAGAAACTAATCTAACAATAGTCACAATATCATTTTTATTTTTTTTTTACTTTTAATTTCATTGCATTAATTTAGGGCTGAGGAAATTAAAGATTAATTGTTCGATTAATCTTTAATTTTTTTGATCAAACAAAATTCTTTTGATCAAAATTCTGGACAATGAGACTTACCCTGCTGGATGCATGCAAGCACCCATTGGCTTGAGGTACATTTGCATCTGTGGAGGCAGGAGGATGCATCAGGCTCCTTCAGGGGAAGGGGGCAAAAATAACCATCGTTTTCCTGTCCTAAGCAGTTTTGTGCAGACAATTCTTTGTGTATCGGCAACATCTGTTCCGTGCGAAAGACTGTTCAGTTCTTCAGGGTATATTGTCAATAAAATGGGATCATGTCTGCTTCCAGAAAATGTAAACACTCTGGTATGTCTGTGTGACTGACTAAAGTGATGCCTACTTGCCAAATATAAAGTGACTGACAGTCAATATACCAGATAAGTTTTATAATTAAAGTTAAACTAACTTGCTATGTTTTTTTTAGAAAAAATTACTTGCGTCAGTGCTACAGTTTGAATTTAAAACATATTTGTGTGAACTGTGAAGTTTAGTCATGGATTGTGGAAACTAACTAGTGTCGGGTGATTGTATATAGTATTTACCACTGACTAGTGCAAAGTTGCAATGCAAGGAGATCAGCTAAAAGTGGTTGGATCTGTATGTGCGTTATAATTAATCAAAATTAGTCCATTAATTGATTTTAAAAAAAAATTGATTAATTGAATAGGAACATTTTAATCAGTAACAGCCCTACATTAATTAAATATTCACATTTTAGTTTCTTTCTCATTTTTGTTTTTCAGGCTTACACATGTCCAATGTGGCCCCCACATTTATATTTGCATCCTCTTCATCAAGCGTACCTAAATGTGTGCCGGATCTATCCAAATATTCCTGTTTACCCTCAAAACAGTTGGATGCAGGACACCACTGTAAACCAAAATGAACCAGACCCTTCACTGTCTGTACACCAGAATGAAGTGAGAAATGATAACCAGGTTTTGCAGCATGCTATTCTATGCTCTTCATCGCCTCTTGCACCATCTGTCCAAACTTCTGTAGCAGGACAAGTTCCATCCCAAATTAATGAATCTGAGGATAAGCAGCAGTTCCAGACAGGGTTAAATGACTTTGAAGGCGCACAGCCAAGCGAGACAATATTCCCACAACCTCACTTTGGGCAAGCCTCTTACATGGGACATCTTCCAGTAGCTCCTCAAGTTTTCCCGCAAGTGTGGTATGGATATCCATATCAAGGATATGTTGAGAACCCTGTCGTACAGCATAATGTGTTTATTACCCCTCAGAGTACAAATGTGCCTGACAGCCCTTTATCTGTTCATGTTGCTGAAAGCCACACGGTCGAAAGAGCTATAAAGCAGCCCCAAGAGCTAGTGAATGAAAGCAGACCAGATCAGCCTTTGTCATTTAATGTTGTTGCTACAGAGGAGCCTGGATTAAACACCTTTCAGGTTAAACCAGGACCGCAAATAATTTTAGATAGGCCTGAAATATATGATACAAAGAGCCTTCTAGAAAAAGTGCCCGAGAACCAGGTGTCTCCATCCGTTGTATTTAAAACCCCAGAGGAAAGGAAGTCCAGCGAAGATAAAGTCTATCAGTTAGCCACAGTGACCGCATCTGTAAACCCACCTGAAGACAGACCAATAAGGGCAAAAGAGGAGAGCTCAGAGGATGAGAGAGAAGTATCTAATATATTGAGTGGTGGCAGATCAAAGAACTTCTACAACCAGTCATATGGAAGCCGGAGGTTCAGAAATGAAAAATTTCATCAACCCAACAGAGGTGGCTACCAATATTCTAGAAATGAGGATGCCTGGAGGGGAGCAAGAGGCAGAGAAGATGGCTATCCACAGTACAGAAATTATAGGGGAAGGCCGAATCGCAGGCGGCCAATGGGAGATCCATATAGGCAATACCACGAATAGAAATTCTGAGTTTGTTTGTATTTATTTGGACAGTTTTCTTAAGATGAATATAAAATACAGATTATATTTAAAGTTTGGTTTCAGGGAAAAGTGTAAAATAGATTATAGCCATAGACTATTTTTTTTGGCCGAATTTTGTAGTGTGTTTTTTTTTTTGTTCTCGCAATATAGACTCACTAGTGGGGATTGTTTCAAATGTATTCTTTATATAACTCTTATGAAATGTTTAGTGTTTGTAAGAATACTGTAGATGGCTTGGCATTGGCAGATTTCTCTGGGTGTTAATGCAGTGAAGTTTATCATGCCAAATAGCGATGTCCTATTTTTAATTGCCTTAGAGTACTTTAGACATTTTACAAAGCTTGGTATGATAAAATTGCTTTTGACTGTGCTTCCATTCCTAAAGGCCTTTGACTATGAGATCGCCAAGCCCCTGTTTACTTTGCAGGGGTGAAACTTGAATGTTGTTCCCTATTGTGGCTTACTGTAAATATTACATTGTTTAACCACTTTTTTTTTGTCAGGGAGAGCAGAAATGTGTTGCACAACTGTATGGTAATGCATGATTACTCAGTATTTGTAGCTCTCACACCTGTGAGAAAATGGTGCCAGGGCCTATATTGGCACATGGATTCCCTTCTAAGTGTCTGGTCTTGTGTCCCAAAATTGCATTACACAGGGCCCCTGTTAAAAACAAAAAGAAAAGCGAATGACATTCATGTCGGAACTTTCTCACTGCTTTGCTACAACTACTGATGCAATTTTCAGGTGTGCCAATGTCCTGGTTATTTTCACTACCATGATCTGGCTGATGCAGAAATTTGCCTTACTGCAGATACATCTGGGGCAGGTGAATGAATTGTAATTTATGGTAACAGACTTTAGAAGCCCAAGCTCATGCATGTGCCTTGTCTCTGATTGTTAAAATCATTTTTCTTTCCTATAATTTTTCGAATGGGTGGATCACATGGATATTGTGACATCATTAACTCTCCCTATCTAATACTAAGAGAAGTTGCTTTTCAAGGTGCATTCAGAGCATTTTCAATGCATGCAATGCTGCAGGTGTTTGGGGAAGTCTTATACAGTTTTTGCACAGGAAGTAAAATAAACTCCATAGATATTTAAGGATGCAAGGATATGACCAGTTGTCTTGAGCTGCCATCTCTTCTGTTACTGTTTGGCAAAACTCTCAGCACAAAGGAGTCACTGAACATATGGTAGCTATGTACACGGTTCAGGAAACTAGAAGCGTAGAACAAGGTATAATATTTGATGGAATAAAGACGCTGTTTACAGTTTTTGCGTTTTTATGCTCTTCCACAATACCCTTGATTGCCTTGTTACCATAGAGTTGTGTGAGCTTTCTCTGCAAATACAGCTCCACAGACAGGATTCCACAGCTGACCATTTAAACATAGAGATGCATTAATAACAGGTCTTGCGTAAGGAAAATGTTTACCTATTGTAAACGTAATAGCCCGCTATTCACAGCTAGATTGTGTAATTGGGGGAGCTGACATAGTTGACATAGCACAGTTGAATTGGTATACCTAATAAACTGATAGCTGCTAGCAATAACTTAAAGCTACAGAAACAAAATTGACGTCTTGTGCTTTGGCACAAGACACATGGAAGTAAATGGATGCTACACTTTGCACTGATGTATCAAAAAGATGTCTAAGAATTTAAAGTGTTTTATTTTAACTATATAGATAAAAATTGTCTTTTTTTTAAAGATTGATAGAATTTAACATTTATTATGTTTTTTTTTTTTTTGCTATACTGATATTTAATTTCCTGATTCCCATACTCTGTTAAGGGTGTTTTTTTTTTTTTTTGGTTGTGGTGGACTCTTGAATGTCTATTTTTCATTATGATTGCAAATTTAAAATGTACTCAAGATGTATTGTTTCCAGGGATGGTTATTCTTTATATATCCTGAGTGCAGTGTGTTTTTAGAGCAGCTTTGCTGTCATGTTTACAGGTTGTTTGTCTTCTATACTTGTAAAAAAAATATAGATTTAACATGTATTCTTGTGCATGGATAAATTTGACTTGTCAATGTTTTCATTTTTATAGGAACCTTTCTTTCTGTGCTGGTTTGTCTTGTTTATATGCTGTCTTAAAGCAAAATGTTGGTAAATAAAACCTTTCTAGAACGTGCTGTTTTTTTTTTTTTTTTAAATGGGTCCATATAAATTGGTACTGTAAACACCATGAACAGATATGTAGTTGGAGTTTTATAGGAGGGGGGGGGGGGTGTTTGGCTCCACAAGAAGTAATTTGCTAATAAAAGCATGATCAAGTCGGATACACACACACAAAAAATGTATGTATGTGTTTTATATAGGCTTAAAGGGAACCAGCCCTTAAAATGTGTTGCTTTGACAACCAATGTATAATTCACAGGAGGAAGGTGGATACATTTACTGGCCAGGCACTAGCTGCTGTTCGTGGAATGCTCTCCAGGCGCTGGTGTTTTGTATTTTCAGCCCAGTCTGTCAGTGAAATGGTGGAAATACTGCACTTGAGAGGCGCTGCTGGCCCTGGCACAACCTCAGTAAAATTTTGGGAGCTATCTATCCCTATGAAACCCGAGCTCCCGGATTCTGATAAGCCACCCGCTCGCAGACTCAGACAACCAACGGCCAGGGTTTTCGGGAAGAGGCCCTTGTCCTCATCAACATGGGGACAAGGTGCTTTGGGGTGGGGGGCCCGCGGGGTGCCCCCCCCTTCCCCAAAGCACCCTTTCCCATGTTGAGGGCATGCAGCCTGGTACAGTTCGGGTGGGGCGCGCTCCATTACTTACACACAGCTTTCTTTTGGTAGTGTTTAATCACCCCTGGGGTTTTTATTTTTTGCTAAACAAACACAAATGTCAGTTTGTTTATAACATTTTGCAAAAAAAATAATTTTTATTTTTCACTGATGTGTGCCGACAGGCTGCTCTGATAGGTGACACTGAGGAGGCACTAATTGGCAGCACTGGTGGGACGGCACTGATAATCATGTCGATGTCCCTTTTTAACACAAGCCAATTATTCTCTCCTTCTCTCATCACGCTGTCAGCATGAGGAAAGACAAGCTGATAACGATTGTGTTTATGTCCTGTGAGCAGCTGTCTTTGGACAGCTGTCTTTGCGATCAGCCGAGTCTGAAGGATCTGAGCGTGCCATGCGATTATGGGTGGTGTTCATGGATGCCCTCCTGGCATTAAACCCATGCTGTAGCTGTCTTTTGGCTATAGTGTGGACAGGATGTGGTTAAAATTAAGCTGGCAAATAACTTTCAGGTAGAAGTGATTTAAAGGTACAGTCCCAACATTTTCTGCTGTCTGTCCTGTCCACCTCCAGTGTATCTACACTAAAGGTAAATGTTGTTCAAAGTCACCCACAAACATGCAAATAAGAACATAAATGCATTCTGACACCATTTGTGCTTTTCTGGACTTGTGGAAAAAAATATGTGGTGTTGCTGCCCCTGCACTGGAGACATCCAGCATATGTAGAATTCATGGTTTCTTTCTCGTACATCACGGGACACAGAGCGGCATATTCATTACTATATGGTTATATGGAGTACCTTCAGGTGTGGACACTGGCAATCTCAAACAAACAGGAAGTCCCTCCCTATATAACCCCCTCCCCTAGAGGGAGTCCCTCAGTTTTTTCGCCAGTGTCTTAGGTGTTGGTCACGGAATAGCTTTGCTCCACATCCTTGGGATTAAGGGCGGGCTAACCGGATCTGTCCAAGGAGCCTCAGTGCCAAAGTGGACAGTACCCGGGCCCCAAACCGTGGGGTTTTGCCTATAATGCTTCTCTTTGGAGGGCTGGACCCTGGGCCCAGGACTTGGAGTTTGTAAAGACCATAAGTTCCTGTTTGCCAGGGTGCTATATAGGTCCAGGACAGTGGGTACCTTCATAGGACCCCAGGGCCTGAAGGTCTACTACGCTACCCACGGAGATGGGAGAAGATTGGACCGTTTTGCAAAACGTCCTGCGGCATGGAGCAGGTAAGAGGGGAGCCTGCGGGACTTGGTTCGACAGCAGGCTCTCCAGGGGAGATCTTAAGGGGGGTAGCCTGAGTATGCTCTGCATTGGCACCATGGTCACTATGTCTGATAGACAGGATGCCCTGAAATGTTTCCCCCCATAACTTGATCCCCCTACCTATCTATGTATGTTTGCTAGCTACCTGCTGCTCGCTGGTTGAAGATCTTTTAAAAAAAAAAAAAAAGATCTGTCTCTAGGCTAATGGGACTCCTTAGGGGCCTGTGTTAGCCTTACCTTGCCGGGATTCAAATCTGCCGCCTGATGCGTCCTCCAACCTGTATTCCTGGGCTCCAGAGTGCGTCTCCTCCTGGGCTCTCCTCCCCCGACAGTTGCGCGTGCACGCGCGCATGCATATAGAAAATTTTCGCGCCGTTCGGGAGGGGGGGGGGGGGGGCGGGGAGTGTGACTGCAGTGTAGAGTGGGCGTGCCTTTAATTGCTGTTATACACAGCAGGCGCGTTCTTAGCTCAGTTCAGAGCTGAGCTGGAGAGAGAGAGGACGTAGAGCTGGCAGCACAGTGACTCCAGGTGGCGAGAAGGGGTACTACATACTGGAGTCAGCTCCAATACTTTTTGTTAAGCCAAAATCCCCTTGGCAACAGGTTGAATGCTGGCAAACATGTTGGGGGTGGGGCTGTATGTGGTGAATAATATATAAAAGAAAACATACTGAGCCCCACCGGTTTTGGGGCATTAGTGATCCTATTGTCCCCTAAACCTTATTTTTTTGTACTCCTGGCTATAACAGTCTGTTGTTGTAAGCGGAGTCCTTCGGTTTTGTATTATGGCTTCCAAGGGTTCAGGATCAAAAAAATAAAAAAAATAAAGAGAAAAGGCAAAGACAAAGGGGTTCCTCCTCTGGTTCTGATAATATGCCAATACTTTCCCCACAGGTTATTCCTATAGGGGTCACCCTGGATAAGCCATTAAGGGGGTCTGGTGCTGAGGCTGGCCCAGGTCGGCCCAACCCTGTGTTATCACAGAGGAGATGCTAGCCGTCAACCTAGGGGGGCTAGAGAAAAGAGGTTAACAGCTATGATCGCTGGCTCTTTTTCTGGCAAGAAGCGGACTAGATCCCCATCGCCAAAAGGGACAGAACCTAGAGGATCTACCACTGTAGAATTGTTTTCAGCCTCCCAGGCGGAGAGTCTGTGGGTCCAGTCTTTGACAGACATGGTCCGCTTGGCATTCAATTTGCCATTTCCAGAGCCTCAGGTTCCTGCGGTATCCTCTTTGGGTTCTTTTAAAAGCGCCTTTAAGCAACGCAGCTTTTCTGGCCCATCCTCTGTTAGAGGAATTGGTTTTTCCAGGATTGGGACGACCGGACAGAATTTTTTCTGCCGCCTAAAGCTGACGAGAGGGTAGTCTTTATGCACGTCTGCCAGGAAATATTTGTGCTTGCAGGCACTCTTTCCCCTGACCAAGTGCTCTTTAAAAGGGGCCCGGATGGCTCAGTTGGTAGAGCATCGGACTTTTGATCTGAGGGTTCAGGTCCCGGTTCGGGCACTGCTTTTCAACTACCCGTGAGGTCCTTGAGGCCGCATCTCCCGGAAAGCGCCCGATCTCGTCTGATCTCGGAGGCTAAGCAGGGTAGGGCCTGGTTAGTGCCTGGATGGGAGACCACCTGGAAGGTTTTCTGTTATTTACCCTATGGAAAAGACATTTTTCTAAAGAAAGGGGGCGCTCCCAACGGTGGACGCAGCCATCTCATGGGTGAATAAATCATTAACTGGCCTAAGGGGAAACATACAAATGTTTAAGGTCCCGGTCGATAAACGTTTAGAGACACTTTTTCCAGCATCCCTGGCTACAGCCAGCAGTGGCTACAATTGGAGTTTTTTTTCAGGCATTAAGAAACCAGACAAAACAGATGCTTAGACATCCCTGCCCGATAGGCAGAGGAGTTATTGGATATTCCCAGAGCTCTGTGCTTTGCGGTAGAGGCTATAAAAAGACTCCATCCAGCAGGCGTCTCGTTGTCACTATTTTTAGTGCATATGAGAAGGCTCTTTTGGTTGAAGAACTGGGCGGCCGAGCCCCATGTAAAAGACTGCTGGCAGGTTTGCCCTTCCATGGAAAGATCTGGATAAATACATTCAGACTGTTTCAAGTGGCAAAAGTACCCTTTTACCAGTCAAAGGAAGTTCCGGGGTCCTGCGTTTAAAAGGGCCGCTCCCCCCGGTTCCAGGGCCCTCAAATTTCAGGCAGTACGGTCCTCCTGCGCGATCAAACTTTTAACAATGGATCGCAAGGACAGGCCTCTGGGGATCGGTCCCCGACAGGGGGGGTCCGATCATCTGTGGCCGCAGGCTACAGATTAGAATTTCTAAAATTTCCTCCACAAGGAAGGCCTCAATGCGGGCAGCATTGGATCACCTGCTTTACCAGGGCATAATGGTAGAGGTACCAGCCCAAGAACAGGGGCTAGGTTTCTATTCCAATCTGTTTGTCATACCAAGGCTCATCGGCAATGTCAGACCAATTTTGGACCTAAAAGGTTTAAATGCTTACCTAAGGGTTCGCTCTTTCCGGATAGAATCCGTTTGGCCAGCAGCCGCCACACTCCAGAAGGATCGGGCTTCTATAGACATAAAGGAGGGTTACCTTCATGTACCAGGTCTTTCAGCCACATCAAATATTTTTGTTTTTACGCTTCGCAGTGATACAGCGTCACTTCCAATTTGTGGCGCCCCCCTTCGGGCTGGCTACGGCCCCCGGGTATTCACGAAGGTCCTAGCTCCTATTCTAGTCAGTCCAAAGGATCCAAGGGATCTTGGTCCTAGCATACCTGGACGACCTCTTAATCATAAGATCACTCGCTTCCTTGGTGGAATGCGTAGTAGCCCTCATGGTTCAGTACCTCGAGAGGTTCGGCTGAGTCCTAAACCGGGGAAAGATCAGCATTTCAACCTACAAAGCAGTTGGAATATCTCGGCACGAGATTAGACCCAGAACAGAAGATGGATGTTCCTGCCCCTGGTAAAGGTCGAGGCTATCAAGAGATTGATTCAGTTGGTTCTAAGCAAAAAAGAGCCAACTATTCGCCTATGTATGCGATGGCCATGTTCGAGGCAATACCACACGCTTCCACGCTCGTGTCCTACAGGCAGCAATTCTAGCAGCTTGGTTCTGCCCAGTGGTCTGGAAGGCTGGAGAGCGGTCTTGAACAAGTTCACTCGCCAAGGAACTTGGGCAGAGGCGGAGAGGCAGCTGCCCATCAAGGTCTGGGAGTTCTGAGCGGCTCAGCTAGCCCTCCTGGCATAGACATCCAGATTACAGGGGTCCTCGGTGAGAAGTCATTCAGACAAGGCCACAGCGGTGGCATATAGGTGAACCACCAAGGGGGAACCAAGAGTCAAGCCACTCAGAGTGAGAGGAGCTTGGTTTTTCGGTGGGCAGAGGTTTATGTACCCTGCATATCGGCGACATTCATTCCCGAGGTGGACAACCTGCAGGCGTACTTCCTAAGTCGCCAAACCCTGTCGCCGGGGGAGTGGTCTCTGCATCCACAAGTTTTTTTCAGACAATCTGCCAGAAGTGGGGAGTGCCAGACGTGGAGGTCATGGCATCAGGATTCAACAAGAAGCTAGACAGGTTCATGTCTCGAACGAGGGACCCTATGGCCTGCGGAACCGATGGGTTGGTTTGCCCTTGGCATCAATCATAACTTCTATATGCATTTCCCCCACTGCAGTTACTACCCCGCCTGCGGCGCAGGATCATACCACAGGCTGGTTATCCTGGTAGCCCCAGCTTGGTACCGGAGGGCATGGTACTCACTAGTCCTGAAATTGGCAGCGGGAGGCCCTTGGACTCTTCCTCTAGGGCCAGACCTACTCTCACAAGGCCCGATCCTCCACCCTGCATTACGGCGTCTAAATTTGACGGCCTGGCGGCTGAATCCCTGATTCTCAGGGGTAGAGGTCTGTCTAGGCAGGTAATCCCTACCCTCATTGAGGCTAGAAAGCCGGCCTCCAGGGTAATTTTGTTACAGGGTTTGGAGGGCCTACGTAGGCTGGTGTGAGGCTAAGAGATGGGTTTCCCGCAAGTATACCATTGATAGAGTATTACGTTTCCTCCAGCTAGGAGTGGATAAAGGCCTGGCATTAAGCACGATCTAGGGACAGATTTCAGCCTTATCAGTGTGATTTCAAAGGCCGCTGGCCGCCCACTCGCTGGTTAAGATCTTCGTACAGGGAGTCTTGTGTGTTAATCCTCCGGTCAAATCACCACTTTGTCCATGGGACTTAAATCTTGTTCTGTCAACTCTACAGAAACAACCCCTTGAGCCGTTGGCTGAGGTACCTTGGTTTTACTGACTAGAAAGTCGGTATTTCTGATCACCATAGTTTCGGCCAGGAGAGTATCGGAATTGGCAGCCTTATCTTGTAAGGAACCATATCTCATTTTACATAAGGATAGGGCGGGGTTCCGTCCTCATTCTTCCTTTCTACCAAAGGTTATATCCAGTTTCCACCTGAACCAGGATGTGGTACTTCCATCCTTCTTCCAAAACCCACCTCTAGAAAGGAGGGGTTTCTGCATACGTTGGATATTGTCAGGGCCATAAAGGCCTATCTTAAAGCTACAGAGAAGGTTCGGAAAACAGATGTGGTGTTCGTTTTTACCGGAAGGGCCCAAGATGGGTCAGGCAGCTGCTTGATCCACCATCGCAAGATGGATTAAACAATTAATCGTTCAGGCCTGCGGTTTGAAGAGGTTGCCTCCTCTTTTGTCGGTAAAGGCCCATTCTACCAGGGCCATGGGCACCTCCTGGGCAGCACATCATCATCAGATCTCTATGGCTCGAATATGCAAGGCAGCAACGTGGTCGTCAGTCCACATGTTTTCAAAATTTTATCAAATGGACGTAAGAAGGAATGCGGATACAGCCTTTGGGCAGTCAGTACTACAGGCCGCGATTCAAGCTCCTCAGGATCTGAGGGGGCTCCCTTGATTTGATTTGAGATTTACATTTCTCGTTTAAGTTGGATTTACTAGTATTTGAGTATACCTCTAAATTAAATCCTTCTTTGGAAGATGTCTCCCTCCCCTCCATTAAAGCATTGCTTTCGGACATCCCATATAGTAATGAATATGCCGCTCTGTGTCCCGTGATGTACGAGAAAGAAAAAGGGATTTTTAAATACAGCTTACCTGTAAAATCCTTTTCTTGGAGTACATCACGGGACACAGAGCTCCCACCCCTCTTTTTGGGAACATTTTGGGAGGCATACTGCTTGCTACAAAACTGAGGGACTCCCTCTAGGGGAGGGGGTTATATAGGGAGGGACTTCCTGTTTGTTTGAGATTGCCAGTGTCCACACCTGAAGGTACTCCATATAACCATATAGTAATGAATATGCCGCTCTGTGTCCCGTGATGTACTCCAAGAAAAGGATTTTACAGGTAAGCTGTATTTTAAAATCCCTTTTTTGTCTACTGAATTTTGAATGCAAGTTTATTATGTAAGCCATGCTATCTATTTGGTTGATAATACTGTTTTTATCTTGGCTGTTATACTGACATACACAGTATATGTATTGCGGTGATCTTTTGAAATTTTAAACGAATATCATCCCTCTGAGGAAGACTTAAATAGTCAAAACATGCTGGAAAGTTTTAAGAATGCAAGGGAATACAAGCAAGAAAGGGATTACTTGCATTAAAAAAAAAAGTCAGGTCCAGTGGGAGCATTACAGACCATCCCTAGACCTGCATATGTTAACTAGTTGCCCACCAGCCGCCGTCATATTACTGCGGCAGGTCGGCACTGCTACGCGAGACCACGTAGCTCTACGTCCTCCACATGAACGGCTGTAGGGGGCGTGCGCGCGCGCCCCCCCGCCGTTCCCGACGATCGGATTCGGTACAGAACCAATCACTCACCAGGTCCAGGCCAATAAAATCTGGTCTGGACCTGCTGATCACCCTCAGCCTATGGTTGTTTTCCCCTAGCAATGTTTTGTAAACATTGCTAGGGGAAGTGCTGCTCTCTCCCTCGTGTCGGTCTTTCCGTTCCTGACCGAGAGGGAGAGAGCACCTAACCGTGAGTTGCACAACAGTACACTGACACCAGGTCACATAGGTACACATTTAACCCCCCGATCCCCCCCCAAATTAACCCTTTCACTGCCTGTCACTGTCACCCAGTACAGCAATCAGATTTTTTTTTTAATGCTGTACAAGTGTCATTAGTGACTAAAATAATTGTTAGGTTAATTAGTCTTAGACCCTAATAAGTCCAGGGACCCCCCTAACCCCCCCCCCAATAAAGGTTTAACCCCTTGATTACCCCGTCACCAGTGATCACATTATAAGTGTCACGGGTGACGCAGTTTAGCTAGTTTATTTTTTATAGCATCAAGGCACCCGCCATATTTTTTGCAATAAAGTTTTAACCCCCTGATTGCCCGGCAGGTGATCAAAGTTTGGTTTTAGCGCCAGATAGGGTCTGCGTCGCCCCAGGCAGCGTCAGATTAGTGCCAGTAGCGCTAACACGCACGCACCATACACCCCCCTTAGTGGTATAGTATCTGAACTGATCGATAGCTGATCTGATCAGATCTATACTAGCGTCCCCTGCAGTTTAGGGTTCCCAAAAACGCATTGTTAGCGGGATCAGCCCAGATACCTGCTAGCACCTGCGTTTAGCACCTTCGCCCAGCCCAACCAAGTGCAGTATCGATCGATCACTGACACAAAAACACATAACTGCAGCGTTCGCAGAGTCAGGCCTGATCTCTGCGATCGCTAACAGTTTTTTGGTAGCGTTTGACTGTCGCTAACAGGTCAGGTGCTTTTTTTTTTCCCGTGAATCTCACCACTGTACCCCTAAATTTAGAGCCCAAAATGGCAAATCGAATGTACGGTGATGAAGAGGCCTACTTGTTCATGAGCCTGTCAGATAGTGATGAGGAGGTCACGCATCTGTCAAATTCTAGCTCATACGAACCTGTAGACGACAGTGGCTCCCTGACAGATAGCTCTGACGACGGAGTGGTCCCTGCTAGGGTCAGGCGTACCAGACCCCGATCTTCTGCTGTCGCTGAGGTGCAAGAACCGCAGGGCTCTCGTATGGGGCAGAGTAGTACTAGCGCCGCTATTCCTTCTGGTGATCTGGCAAGCACCAGCGGCCTAGTACATCCTGGTCGTACATCCAGCACTGCAGTAACACTTGGTGACGTGGCGAGTCCCATAAGTGCAGTTCAAGCTGGCGAGGTGGCAAGCACAAGTAGTGTCCCGCTGCCACCAAGAAGAAGAAGACGACAAAGACAGGCCCGTCGTGCCCCAGGTGCCCTTCCTGCTGCATTAGCCAATCCTGATTGGGTCCCCGCCACTTCTGCAGCACCCGTACTTCCCCCATTCACTGGCCAACCCGGAATTTAGGTGGAAACAGTTGATTTTACGCCACTGGATTTTTATTCACTGTTTTTCACAGAAGATCTCTTTAGATCTATTGTCGACCAAAGCAATTTATATGCTGGTCAACACATCGCCGCTAATCCCCAGCTGTCCCTTGCCAGAGATTGGAAGCCAATTACGGTTTTTCGAATTTAAGATCTTTCTGGGCCTTACCCTCCTCATGGGCATTACTAAAAAGGGTGAACTGCGGTTGTATTGGTCCACGCGCCCAAATCACTATATGCCCATTTTCTCTGCCTCCATGACCAGGACACGATACAAGCAGATCTTGCGCTTCATGCATTTTAGTGACAATGAACTCTGTCGTCCTCCGGGAGACCCTGAATTCGATCGGCTCTACAAAATTCGGCCCCTCGTAAACCCCAGCAAGTTGTCTGCGTTGATGAGTCCCTGATTAAGTTTTCTGGTCGCTTGTCATTCAAACAATACCTTCCCAGCAAGCGTGCCAGATACGGGGTCAAGATGTAAAAGCTCTGTGACAGGGCAACAGGCTATACATCTAGCTTTATGGTTTACGAGGGAAAAGACAGTCACGTAGAGCCGGAAAATTGCCCTGATTACATAGGGAGCGCTGGTAAGTCTGGGAATTGGTGTCACCCTTATTTGGAAAGGGGTACCACTTGTACGTGGACAATTATTACACGAGCGTGCCACTTTTTAGTCGTCTTTTTGATTATGGAATTGGCGCATGTGGTACCGTGCGACCTAATCGCCGGGGCTTACCCCAACGGCTTGTAGAATCCCGTCTTAGTCGGGGGGGGGGGGGAGCCTGCTTACAGTGTAATAATTTGTTAGCAGTGAAGTGGAGGGATTCACGGAATGTTTTCGTTCTGTCCTCGCTTCACGCAGACACGGCAGTCCAAATTCCTATGGCGACTGGTGTTGTGGAGAAACCCCTCTGTATCCACGAGCACAACCTTAACATGGGAGGGGTGGACCTCCAATGACCAGTTGTTGGCGCCGTACCTAATTACCCGTAAGTCCAAACGCTGGTACAAAAAAGTGTCGGTTTATTTGTTTCAATTGGCTTTGCTGAACGCTCATGTGCTATACAGAGCTTCAGGACAGACTGGATCCTTCCTAAAATTCCAGGAAGAGATCGCCGAAGCCCTTCTGTTTCCAGACGGTGCTTTGCCCCACCTTCCCAACGCAAATGCAGTGAGCCGGCTGTATGAGAGGCATTTTCCTTTTATCCTCTCTGGTACCCCTGCCCAAAGAACCCGCCAAAAAAGATGTCGTGTCTGCAGCAAACTCGGATTTAGGCGTGACACCCGCCTTTATTGTCCCGACTGTCCTGACCAACCTGGTCTCTGCATTGGTGTATGTTTCAAAGGCTACCACACACTGAGTATTAGCGTAGGGTACAGCACCACACAGTCCTAGGCACACTAAGACCAGGTCTCGGAAGATGTGATGGCCATCACATTTTGAGAGACCATAATCTGCAACGTTTACAGTTTTTATAAAAGTGAATGTTAGAATGTTTTCTAGTATTTGCTTTGCAGGTATGGTATGTTATATGGTAATGTTTGTTTTATTGTTAACCATCATTTGCTTAGCAGGTACGCCATTCAGTTGCATCGCGGATTTATTTAGCGTGACAGCGACAGCGTTTGCTCCCACGATATATAAAGCCGCGACTCCAACACTGTAGGAGGTGATTTTACCACCACAGTTAACCACTTCAATACTGGCCCATTGTAAAATGACGTCCTGGGTTTCAGTGAGGATATCTGAATGATGCCTGCAGCCACAGGCATCATTCAGATATCCATCTCTTCAGCCAGCGATTCTGTGCAATATAAGAACAATCATAGCGGCGGTTCCGCCGCTTGATTGTTCTTATGGGCGGCAGGAGGGGACGCCCCCCCCCCCCTCCCACCGCCATCCGGTGCTTCTCCGGGCTTTCCTTTGCCATCGGAGACCCGGAAAAACGATCCACCGGCGTCGGATGGAAACCATAGAGTAGACTGGTGACCAGATGGTCACCAGTCATCTCTATGATCGTCGGAGGCCCGGGCGCGATGTTATGACGTCATGCCCGGGTCCTGGAATGTAAACACAGCCGCAATCGCGGCTGAAAGCATTAGATCTGTGAATTTTTTTTCACAATCTACTGCTTTCCAGCCTGGAGGAGAGATGTGAGGTCTTATTGACCCCATATCTCTCCATAAAGAGGACCTGTTATGAACCATTCCTATTACAAGGGATGTTTACATTCCTTGTAATAGGAATAAAAGTGATCAAATTTTTTTTTTTTTTTAAAGTGTAAAAATAAATGAAATTGAGTAAAATAAAAAATAAAATAATAATTAAAAAAAATTAAATGCCTCTATCCCCAGTAGCTCGCGCTCAGAAGCGAACACACATGTAAGTCCCGCCCACATATGTAAACGCTGTTCAAACCACACATGTGAGGTATCGCCGCGTGCGTTAGAGTGCCAGCAACAATTCTAGCACTAGACCTCCTCTGTAAGTTTAAAATTGTAACTTGTAAAAAAAAAAACATAAGCGACACCTATGGAGAGTTCTAAGTACTGACGTTTGGTGCCATTCCATGAGTGTGCGCAATTTTAAAGCGTGACATGTTGGGTATCTATTTACTCGGCGTAACTTTATCTTTCACATTATACAAAAAAAATGGGCTAACTTTACTGTTTTGTTATTTTTAAATTCACAAAAACGTTTTTTTTTTCCCCAAAAAAGGCGTTTGAAAAACTATTGCGCAAATACTGTGCGAGATAAAAAGTTGCAATGGCCGGCATTTTATTCCCTAGGGCAGGGGTGTCAAACTGGTGGCCCTCCAGCTGTTGCAAAACTACAAGTCCCATGAGGCATTGCAAGGCTAACAGTTACAAACATGACTCCCGCAGACAGAGGCATGATGGGACTTGTAGTTTCGGAACAGCTGGAGGGCCGCTAGTTTGACACCCCTGCCCTAGGGTGTCTGCTAAAAAAACATATATAATGTTTGGGGGTTCTGAGTAATTTTCTAACAAAAAAAATATGATTTATGCATGTAGGAGAGAAGTGCCAAAATAGGCCCGGTATTGAAGTGGTTAAAAAAAGAGCATATATGCCGAAGCATGGGGGCATTAGGGGCGGAGGAGCGATTTTGCTCCTAATGCACGTTCATACGGTCGAAATTCCGTCGGAAGCTTGTCCGTGGAAAAGTCCGACCGTGTGTATGTGCCATAAATTTTTATGCAGCGTACATACGTCTGTGAGCGGCATAACTTTTTTGAGGGAGGATGCCCCCATGCTTTGGCATATATAACTGGTGCATGTATGCCCATCATTAGAAGTGGGTGGATGAAGGGAGGTATTCTAATGGTGGGCATACCCACCGATCAATCTCTTTTTCTCGTTCAGCCAACAGGCTGCATGAAAAAAAAAAGATTACAATACATGTCCAACAAGAACCATCAACGTATGGTATGTTGCTGGACTTTGGTTATACCAGAATGATGCCTGTGAGTTTAGGTATCATCTTGGTATCATTCTCTTCAGCCAGCGGTCGGCTTTCATGTAAAAGCAATCCTAGCGGCCAATTAGCCTCTAGACTGCTTTTAAAAGCAGTGGGAGGGTATGCCCCCCCCGGATATAAACTGCGCCATTGGGAAAGTGGGAAAACATTTTATCACACTGATCTTGGTGTGGTCAGATGCTTTGAGGGCAGAGGAGAGACCTAGGGTCTGATAGACCCCAATTTTTTCAAAAAAAGAGTACCTGTCACTAACTATTGCTATTATAGGGGATATTTACATGCCCTAAGATAACAATAAAAATTATAAAAAATAAAAAAAAGGAAGGAACAGTCTAAAATAAAATTAAAAAAGCAAAATTAATAAAAAATAAAAAAAAGCACCCCTGCCCCCCCCCCCCCCTTGCTCTCGCGCAAAGGCGAACGCAAGCGTCGGTCTGGCGTCATATGTAAACAGCAATTGTACCATGCATGTGAGGTATCACCGCGAAGGCCAGATCGAGGGTAATTTTTAGCAGTAGACTTCCTCTTTAAATCCAATGTTGTAACCTGTAGAGGCTTTTAAAGGCTTTTTAAAAATGTATGTAGTTTGTCGCCACTGCGCATTTTGTGCGAAATTTTAAAGTATGTCGTGTTTAGTATCTGTGTACTCGGCCTACGATCATCTTTTTTATTTCATGAAATATTTGGGCAATATAGTGTGTTTTAGGGCTTTAAAATAAAAAAAAGTGTTTTTTTTCCCAAAAAAATGCGTTTAAAAAATCGTTGCGCAAATACTGCGTGGAAAATCTGTGGGGCCTTTGCTTTAAAAAATATATATAATGTTTGGGGGTTCAACTTAACTTTCTTGCAAAAAAAAAAAAATGTTTTTATGTAAACAAACCGTGTCACAAAGGGCTTTGTCTTCAAGTGGTTAGAAGAGTGGGTGATGTGCAACATAAGCTTCTAAATGTTGTGCATAAAATGCCAGGACAGTTCAAAACCCCCCAAATGACCCCATTTTGGAAAAGTAGACACCCCAAGCTATTTTCTGAAAAATATTTTAAATTTTGCCACCAGTTGCTGGAATATGACAAACTTTTATTTTTTTGCACAAAGTAGCCACTAAATGATATATTGCTCAAACATGCCATGGGCATATGTGGAATTACACCCCAAAATACATTCTGCTGCTTCTCCCGAGTACGGGGATACCACATGTGTGGGACTTTTTGGGAGCCTAGCCGCCCGATGTTTCTAACGAATGGCGCATGCGCCGTCCCGTGGATGCATCCCTTCGGAACTACTCTCTAGGATACGTTGAATCGCTGCCTACGACGTTAACGTAACCTACACCTAGCCCTATTCCCGTACAACGTTTGGTCTCTGGTCCATACCTTAGCATAAGTTGCGCCTCCTGTATGTGGAATAACTTTAAGCCGGACGTAAGCCTTACGCACACCGTATATATGAAGCCGCCGGGCGCATCTATGTTTGTGAATCGGCGTATCTCCCTCATTTGCATATTTAACATGGGTACGCCGAATGCGTCCAGCGTAACTATGCGCCCACGATAGGCCGGGCGGCTGAAGCCATGTTTTTCGACGTATCTAGCTTTCTGAATTGGCGCAGAGATGCGACGGCGCCTATTTGTACGTACGACGGGAATCTGGGCCATACTTTATTTTATGGGAGGGATTATGCAGCTGATTCATATCACCAATATAGCGATAGGCTCTACCCAGATAAGACACAATCTTAAAACTACCTTCCAATTATGCCTGTCTGTGAGGCCTGTGGGGGGGGGGGGTGGAGAGAAAGGGTGGCAAACTAATGTTCTGATTAAAACGAAAAGGGCAACACCACTTTTGGCAAAAGCGATAAAACGGATCATAACACGACTGTCGTGGTGAAGGATCAAGTAAAGTTCCCTGCATGAAAAAGCTACCAACTCGTCACCCTTCTAGCCAAAGTGATAGCGAGTCTAATGTGATTTCTTTAACCACTTAAGGACCCCCGCACGCACATATACGGCCACAGAATGGCACGTACAGGCACAAGGGCGTAAATTTACGTCCCCGCCTGAGTGCGGTTCGGGGGTCCCATCGGGACCCCCTCCGCGGCGTGCGGGGGTCCCCCTACCTCTGGGAGCGATCCGGGATCTGCGGGCGGATGTCCGTGATATCCGCCCCCCCCGCGATCGCTCCCAGCCAATGGGAGCGCGCTCCCAGCCTGTCACTTCCTCCTCCTGTGTTTACACAGGAAGGAGGAAATGATGTATTCTCTCATCGCAGCGCTGTTTCCCAGCGCTGCTGATGAGAGAAGACATCACAAGTAAGTGTGCACCAACACAACACTGACACACACTCACATAGGCATATTAACCCCTTGTGATCGCCCCCCCCACCCCCTGTCACAGTGTCACTGAATGCAGTGATTTAATCACTGCATTTAGTGTCAGTGTGACATGCAGTGTAAAAAAACAGTTAGTGTTAGGTTCAGGATAGCCCCCCCACCCCCCCTAATAAAGTTTTAACCCCCTGATCACCGCCCTAGTTAACCCTTTCACTCCCTATTGCCAGCGTCACTAAGCGATCATTTTTCTGATCGCTGTATTAGTGCCGCTGTTCCCGCTAGGTAGCTATTTTTTTTTATTGCGATTTTTTTTTTTACTAAAGACATGTGGCTAAATAAATTTTGGCCTAAATGTTTGACTAAAATTTAGTTTATTTGATTTTTTTTTTTAACAAAAAGTAAAAAATAGTGGTTTTTTTTTCAAAAATGTCGCTCTATTTTTGTATATAGCGCAAAAAATAAAAATCGCAGAGGTGATCAAATACCACCAAAAGAAAGCTCTATTTGTGGGAAGAAAAGGACGCAAATTTTGTTTGGGAGCCATGTCGCACGACCGCGCAATTGTCTGTTAAAGCGACGCAGTGCCGAATCGCAAAAACACCTTGGGTCATTTACCAGCGTATTGGTCCGGGTCTTAAGTGGTTAAATTGGTTCAAATTGTTGTTTCTGTAACACAGACAGCACCCAAGACACATTGGTGACCTAATAGGGGGAGGTAATCAAGTTGCCCCTTGCATAAAAGGTTTAAATCTATGAATGGGAGGCTAAAGGCCATTGGAAGAATACCAATAGGGCCGAAACTTAACCCCTGAGCCAATTTAATTTTACAGCTGACTTAAGAAAAAAGAACTCTCCCAATCACATATTTCAGAGGATGCCATTTTTTTTGGCTTCACACCAAATAATACAAGTCTTCCAGACCTTCTGATAGATCTTCCTAGTGACAGCTTTTCTAGCATCCAGAGCAAAATAAAATCAGCACATGTCCCTCTGCCCAGGCTAGTATGTAGTTTACCTCCTTCAGAGCTGAACGACTCCTGGTACCACCTTGGTGGTTTATATAAACCACTGCAGTGGCATTGTCGGACTGAACCCTGATGGGGTACCCTGAAGCTCCACCGTCCAGGACCATACATACTTTTTTGTGAAAACCTGTGGAGCTGTAGCAAGCCCCAAGGGTAGAGCCACAAACTGAAAATGACGTTCCTCTACTGCAAATCGCAGGAACCTCCCAATAAGGCTAAAAGATAGGTACATGCAAATATGCATCCTTTATATTGATGGAGGCTAGAAAGCCTCCTATCTGGAGTGAGGCTACTACTGAGCAGACAGACTCCAGGCGAAAGGACTGTATCAGTAGATACTGGTTCAGGGATCTTAGGTCCAAAATGGGCCCAACACCACAGGTTAGAATAAAACCACATGCCTTTTTCAGATACAGGAACCTCTACAATCACTCCTTGATGTACTAACTGATGTAGTGCCTGAAACAATAAATCTCTTTTTGGAGGATGCAAGGGACCGCTGAATCTTAAAAACCTGAGGAGGGCCACCCCCCCCCCCCCGCAACTCTAGCTTGTAGCCGCAGGATGTAGTTGAAGTGACCCACCTGTCCTGAACTATTGTTCTCCAAATGTCCGCAAAGTGCAGCAGCCTTCCCTCCACCCGATAAGAGTGGGGGCGTCTCCTCAAAGGGGGAGTTTGGTGCTAAATTTAGAAGCCCAGGCTTTTTCGGGTCCTGGCTCTAGCACGCTTTTGGCGGCAGAACTGCCTTGGCGCTCTGAGACATTTGAGGAAGCAGTCCCTGAAGTTTTAAACTAGAGACACCCGGTGCTTTTCTTCACAGAAAGTAGAGAACTTTTCCCTCCCGAAATCTTTTGGATAGATTTGTTTAGATGATCACCAAATAAACATTCCTTGTGAAAAGGGAAACCTGCCAATAACTTCTTACAAGGAAGTTCGGCTGACCAATTCTTAAGCCACAAAAGTCTGCGCATATGTACAGACAAGAGAGCCAAAACAAGAAACCTGCTGTATTGAATCCTTTAAAAAGGCATGAACAACAAAATACAGCGCTCAAGGAATATCCACCTTATTTTCAGGCAGATCATCCTCCTGGTTCGGCCCGTCAGGCTATCTGATCATTTACAGACTGGCAGATACAAATTGCGGCAACAGCTGGCTGAATAGCTGAACTGGCTAAAGAAAATGGGGTTTTAATAATGACTCCAATTTCTTATCAGCAGGGTCTTTCAAGCCCTGTGCATTATCTACCGGACAAGTTCTTAAAGGGGTAGTTCCCCCAAAAACTTTTTTTTAACATTTATTCAGGCTCGTTATGTCAAGGGGAATCAGGTTTTTTTTTTTTAGAAATGAAGCCGTACTTACCGTTTTACAGATGCATCGTCTCCGACGCTTTCCGGTATGGGCTCCGACTATAGGCGTGCCTATTTGATTTGACAGGCTTCCGACGGTCGCATACATCGCGTCACGATTTTTCCGAAAGTAGCCGAACGACGGTGCGCAGGCGCAGTATAGAGCCGCACCGTCGCTCGGCTTTCTTCGGCTACTCGTGACGCGATGTATGCGACCGTCGAAGCCTGTCAATCAAATAGGCACGCCCAGACCAGACGATATACCGGAAAGCGACGGAGACATGCATCTGTAAAACGGTAAGTACGGCTTCATTTCTAAAAAAAAAAAAACCTGATTCCCCTTGACATAACGAGCCTGAATAAATGTTAAAAAAAGGTTTTTGGGGGAATTACCCCTTTAAGGAAAAGACTGCTGCATCTATGGCTGGCATGCTCCATTTCTTAGTGAACTTTCAATCCATGGGATATAAAAAGGCAAAACCTCTTAGGAGGAACAAAAATCCTGTCAGGATGTTCCCAAACAGCATACACCACCTGTTCCAACAAGGGGAAAGCCTGTGTGGCTTGAAGAGGCATCAGGGATCCCAAAGAGGACCATGGGGCTCAGTCACCTCAGCAAGAGGCAACTTAAAGGCAGAATGAACCATTTCAGTAAGAGTCGGCATCTGTGATTGAGAGGCAGATACTAACTGAATATCTTCTTGTCCAGATTGCTCAGAAACAGACTCATCTGCCAGGCCATCCACTGAATCCTGAGCTTTCAGCTTTTCCACATTCTCAACCCATTCCTGCTCCAGACTAGGAGGCTCCAGTGAAGGGGAACCGTTCATCCTTGGTGATAAAGGGTGAAGAAGCAGCAGCATTGACTGTAGGCACAATACCAGACATGCACAGCGGCTCAGATTGGCCAGAAGCCTCTGGTCTTTCAGGGGATACAACACTAGGGATATGACTAGGTTCATTGGGAGCTACTGATGACATAGGTGTGCCCTTCCCTGTAGCATTAGTCCTGCTCCTCTTTTTTGAAGACATTTACTATGCCACAAAAAAGGAGTACCTGGGTGTAGATTTAACACCTCAGAAGGGAGACCCTTTAATAGGGTTCACCAAGCCCCTACGCAACAATCCTAAGCACCTTTAGCCTGTCAAGCAACACCTGGCGACTCACGTGACCCCATATAAGGAGAAATTAACCGCTGAAAAATGCTTGGTTCAGAGCCTGCTGTGTCCCACAGCTGCCTTCTGGAAGCACTGCATGCCTGGCCTACACAGCTTAAATAAGCTAGGTGTACGATGGAACATTTGTGCGTTTGCACGTGCATGGTCCCGGCGGATAGGCATGACGTATACGCATACAACGCAAATTTTTCTGCGACCAGATAAGACTACTGCACATGTGCGATATGGCCGCCAAACACTACGAATGAGCATGCTCCATCACACAGATAAAAAAACAGCCAGACAAGCAAAAATGGTACACTTTGCAAACACTCACAGCTAGCCCAAAACTCCCCCATATGGTCTGCACAAACAGGTGTCCAGCCTCTAGGTAGCTTGACTGATTGTTACAATTACTGGGACACCCCACAGTAAGTAAATAAGGGGGTTTCACTTGCCTGTCCAGGAGCAGGGCAGCTTAGAAACTAGCCCAATCTTTCAACCTTACAGGTGGGACTCACACCCACAGCCTAAGTAAAATAGGGGTGGTTCACTGCCTGTCCCAAAGTAAGCAACAGCACACCAGGAACCTATAGTGCCACCCTCAACCTTACATACAGGGGGCACTCCTGCTGTCACTTCAGGACCCACTACCTTTTAAGGACTGGGTACCCTTTTCATATTTAGGGTCCACTCCCTTGGACCTGTACAGCACCCTGCAGGAAATGCCTTAGTGCTGTAGTGGCCAGAATTTCCACTCCACAGGGTCCAGTGCCTGGGAGGGCACATTACAGGCAGGATTTTGAGTATTCTTTGTGAGGCTCGGGTACCATTTATCCAAGCATATAAGCCTGTGTCAAATGGATCCAAATGGTCAATCCCGATTCATTTTTGAAACCGTTTGTGGGAATAGAGACCTGGAGCTCAGACAGCTCAAAACACCATGCCATCCACCTTGCAGACATTGGTAAAAAAAAAAAAAAAAAACTGATGTGCTTCCTGTATGGGAGGGGTTATATAAGGCAGTGTTTTTCAACTCCAGTCCTCAAGGCACACCAACAGGTCATGTTTTCAGGCTTTCCGTTATTTTGCACAGGTGATTTGATCAGTTTCACTGCCTTAGTAATCACTACAGCCATTTCATCTGAGGGAAATCCTGAAAACTTGACCTGTTGGTGTGCCTTGAGGACTGGAGTTGAAAAAAAGGGATTTTTAAATACAGCTTACCTGTAAAATCCTTTTCTTGGAGTACATCACGGGACACAGAGCGGCATATTCATTACTATATGGGTTATATGGAGTACCTTCAGGTGTGGACACTGGCAATCTCAAACAGGAAGTCCCCTCCCTATATAACCCCCTCCCCTAGAGGGAGTCCCTCAGTTTTGTAGCAAGCAGTATGCCTCCCAAAATGTTCCCAAAAAGAGGGGTGGGAGCTCTGTGTCCCGTGATGTACTCCAAGAAAAGGATTTTACAGGTAAGCTGTATTTAAAAATCCCTTTTTCTTTCTCGTACATCACGGGACACAGAGCGGCATATTCATTACTATATGGGATGTCCGAAAGCAATGCTTTAATGAGGGAGGGAGACATCTTCCAAAGAAGGATTTAATTTAGAGGTATACTCAAATACTAGTAAATCCAACTTAAACGAGAAATGTAAATCTCAAATCAAATCAAGGGAGCCCCCTCAGATCCTGAGGAGCTTGAATCGCGGCCTGTAGTACTGACTGCCCAAAGGCTGTATCCGCATTCCTTCTTACGTCCATTTGATAAAATGTTGTAAACATGTGGACTGACGACCACGTTGCTGCCTTGCATATTCGAGCCATAGAGATCTGATGATGATGTGCTGCCCAGGAGGTGCCCATGGCCCTGGTAGAATGGGCCTTTGCCGACAAAGGAGGAGGCAACCTCTTCAAACCGCAGGCCTGAACGATTAATTGTTTAATCCATCTTGCGATGGTGGATCAAGCAGCTGCCTGACCCATCTTGGGCTCCTTCCGGTAAAACGAACACCACATCTGTTTTCCGAACCTTCTCTGTAGCTTTAAGATAGGCCTTTATGGCCCTGACAATATCCAACGTATGCAGAAACCCCTCCTTTCTAGAGGTGGGTTTTGGAAGAAGGATGGAAGTACCACATCCTGGTTCAGGTGGAAACTGGATATAACCTTTGGTAGAAAGGAAGAATGAGGACGGAACCCCGCCCTATCCTTATGTAAAATGAGATATGGTTCCTTACAAGATAAGGCTGCCAATTCCGATACTCTCCTGGCCGAAACTATGGTGATCAGAAATACCGACTTTCTAGTCAGTAAAACCAAGGTACCTTAGCCAACGGCTCAAGGGGTTGTTTCTGTAGAGTTGACAGAACAAGATTTAAGTCCCATGGACAAAGTGGTGATTTGACCGGAGGATTAACACGTAAGACTCCTGTACGAAGATCTTAACCAGCGAGTGGGCGGCCAGCGGCCTCTGAAATCACACTGATAAGGCTGAAATCTGTCCCTAGATCGTGCTTAATGCCAGGACTTTATCCACTCCTAGCTGGAGGAAACGTAATACTCTATCAATGGTATACTTGCGGGAAAACCATCTCTTAGACTCACACCAGCCTACGTAGGCCCTCCAAACCCTGTAACAAATTACCCTGGAGGCCGGCTTTCTAGCCTCAATGAGGGTAGGGATTACCTGCCTAGACAGACCTCTACCCCTGAGAATCAGGGATTCAGCCGCCAGGCCGTCAAATTTAGACGCCGTAATGCAGGGTGGAGGATCGGGCCTTGTGAGAGTAGGTCTGGCCCTAGAGGAAGAGTCCAAGGGCCTTCCGCTGCCAATTTCAGGACTAGTGAGTACCATGCCCTCCGGTACCAAGCTGGGGCTACCAGGATAACCAGCCTGTGGTATGATCCTGCCGCCGCAGGCGGGGTAGTAACTGCAGTGGGGGAAATGCATATAGAAGTTATGATTGATGCCAAGGGCAAACCAACCCATCGGTTCCGCAGGCCATAGGGTCCCTCGTTCGAGACATGAACCTGTCTAGCTTCTTGTTGAATCCTGATGCCATGACCTCCACGTCTGGCACTCCCCACTTCTGGCAGATTGTCTGAAAAAAACTTGTGGATGCAGAGACCACTCCCCCGGCGACAGGGTTTGGCGACTTAGGAAGTACGCCTGCAGGTTGTCCACCTCGGGAATGAATGTCGCCGATATGCAGGGTACATAAACCTCTGCCCACCGAAAAAAACCAAGCTCCTCTCACTCTGAGTGGCTTGACTCTTGGTTCCCCCTTGGTGGTTCACCTATATGCCACCGCTGTGGCCTTGTCTGAATGACTTCTCACCGAGGACCCCTGTAATCTGGATGTCTATGCCAGGAGGGCTAGCTGAGCCGCTCAGAACTCCCAGACCTTGATGGGCAGCTGCCTCTCCGCCTCTGCCCAAGTTCCTTGGCGAGTGAACTTGTTCAAGACCGCTCTCCAGCCTTCCAGACCACTGGGCAGAACCAAGCTGCTAGAATTGCTGCCTGTAGGACACGAGCGTGGAAGCGTGTGGTATTGCCTCGAACATGGCCATCGCATACATAGGCGAATAGTTGGCTCTTTTTTGCTTAGAACCAACTGAATCAATCTCTTGATAGCCTCGACCTTTACCAGGGGCAGGAACATCCATCTTCTGTTCTGTGTCTAATCTCGTGCCGAGATATTCCAACTGCTTTGTAGGTTGAAATGCTGATCTTTCCCCGGTTTAGGACTCAGCCGAACCTCTCGAGGTACTGAACCATGAGGGCTACTACGCATTCCACTAAGGAAGCGAGTGATCTTATGATTAAGAGGTCGTCCAGGTATGCTAGGACCGAGATCCCTTGGATCCTTTGGACTGACTAGAATAGGAGCTAGGACCTTCGTGAATACCCGGGGGCCGTAGCCAGCCCGAAGGGGGGCGCCACAAATTGGAAGTGACGCTGTATCACTGCGAAGCGTAAAAAACAAAAATATTTGATGTGCTGAAAGACCTGGTACATGAAGGTAACCCTCCTTTATGTCTATAGAAGCCCGATCCTTCTGGAGTGTGGCGGCTGCTGGCCAAACGGATTCTATCCGGAAAGAGCGAACCCTTAGGTAAGCATTTAAAACCTTTTAGGTCCAAAATTGGTCTGACATTGCCGATGAGCCTTGGTATGACAAACAGATTGGAATAGAAACCTAGCCCCTGTTCTTGGGCTGGTACCTCTACCATTATGCCCTGGTAAAGCAGGTGATCCAATGCTGCCCGCATTGAGGCCTTCCTTGTGGAGGAAATTTTAGAAATTCTAATCTGTAGCCTGCGGCCACAGATGATCGGACCCCCTCTGTCGGGGGACCGATCCCCAGAGGCCTGTCCTTGCGATCCATTGTTAAAAGTTTGATCGCGCAGGAGGACCGTACTGCCTGAAATTTGAGGGCCCTGGAACCGGGGGGAGCTGCCCTTTTAAACGCAGGACCCCGGAACTTCCTTTGACTGGTAAAGGGTACTTTTGCCACTTGAAACAGTCTGAATGTATTTATCCAGATCTTTCCATGGAAGGGCAAACCTGCCAGCAGTCTTTTACATGGGGCTCGGCCGCCCAGTTCTTCAACAAAAAGAGCCTTCTCATATGCACTAAAAATAGTGACAACGAGACGCCTGCTGGATGGAGTCTTTTTATAGCCTCTACCGCAAAGCACAGAGCTCTGGGAATATCCAATAACTCCTCTGCCTATCGGGCAGGGATGTCTAAGCATCTGTTTTGTCTGGTTCCTTAATGCCTGAAAAAAACTCCAATTGTAGCCACTGCTGGCTGTAGCCAGGGATGCTGGAAAAAATGTCTCTAAACGTTTATCGACCGGGACCTTAAACATTTGTATGTTTCCCCTTAGGCCAGTTAATGATTTATTCACCCATGAGATGGCTGCGTCCACCGTTGGGAGCGCCCCCTTTCTTTAGAAAAATGTCTTTTCCATAGGGTAAATAACAGAAAACCTTCCAGGTGGTCTCCCATCCAGGCACTAACCAGGCCCTACCCTGCTTAGCCTCCGAGATCAGACGAGATTGGGCGCTTTCCGGGAGATGCGGCCTCAAGGACCTCACGGGTAGTTGAAAAGCAGTGCCCGAACCGGGACCTGAACCCTGGACCCTCAGATCAAAAGTCCGATGCTCTACCAACTGAGCCATCCGGGCCCCTTTTAAAGAGCACTTGGTCAGGGGAAAGAGTGCCTGCAAGCACAAATATTTCCTGGCAGACGTGCATAAAGACTACCCTCTCGTCAGCTTTAGGCGGCAGAAAAAATTCTGTCCGGTCGTCCCAATCCTGGAAAAACCAATTCCTCTAACAGAGGATGGGCCAGAAAAGCTGCGTTGCTTAAAGGCGCTTTTAAAAGAACCCAAAGAGGATACCGCAGGAACCTGAGGCTCTGGAAATGGCAAATTGAATGCCAAGCGGACCATGTCTGTTAAAGACTGGACCCACAGACTCTCCGCCTGGGAGGCTGAAAACGATTCTACAGTGGTAGATCCTCTAGGTTCTGTCCCTTTTGGCGATGGGGATCTAGTCTGCTTCTTGCCAGAAAAAGAGCCAGCGATCATAGCTGTTAACCTCTTTTCTCTAGCCCCCCTAGGGTGACGGCTAGCATCTCCTCTGTGATAACACAGGGTTGGGCCGACCTGGGCCAGCCTCAGCACCAGACCCCCTTAATGGCTTATCCAGGGTGACCCCTATAGGAATAACCTGTGGGGAAAGTATTGGCATATTATCAGAACCAGAGGAGGAACCCCTTTGTCTTTGCCTTTTCTCTTTATTTTTATTTATTTATTTATTTTTATTTATTTTTTTGTGTTTTGATCCTGAACCCTTGGAAGCCATAATACAAAACCGAAAGACTCCGCTTACAAACAACAGACTGTTATAGCCAGGAGTACAAAAAAATAAGGTTTAGGGGACAATAGGATCACTAATGCCCCAAAACCGGTGGGGCTCAGTATGTTTTCTTTTATATATTATTCACCACATACAGCCCCACCCCCAACATGTTTGCCAGCATTCAACCTGTTGCCAAGGGGATTTTGGCTTAACAAAAAGTATTGGAGCTGACTCCAGCATGTAGTACCCCTTCTCGCCACCGGGAGTCACTGTGCTGCCAGCTCTACGTCCTCTCTCTCTCCAGCTCAGCTCTGAACTGAGCTAAGAACGCGCCTGCTGTGTATAACAGCAATTAAAGGCACGCCCACTCTACACTGCAGTCACACTCCCCGCCCCCTCCCGAACGGCGCGAAAATTTTCTATATGCATGCGCGCGTGCACGCGCGACTGTCGGGGGAGGAGAGCCCAGGAGGAGACGCACTCTGGAGCCCAGGAATGCAGGTTGGAGGACGCATCAGGCGGCAGATTTGAATCCCGGCAAGGTAAGGCTAACACAGGCCCCTAAGGAGTCCCTTTAGCCTAGAGACAGATCTTTTTTTTTTTTTTTTTTTTTAAAAGATCTTCAACCAGCGAGCAGCAGGTAGCTAGCAAACATACATAGATAGGTAGGGGGATCAAGTTATGGGGGGAAACATTTCAGGGCATCCTGTCTATCAGACATAGTGACCATGGTGCCAATGCAGAGCATACTCAGGCTACCCCCCTTAAGATCTCCCCTGGAGAGCCTGCTGTCGAACCAAGTCCCGCAGGCTCCCCTCTTACCTGCTCCATGCCGCAGGACGTTTTGCAAAACGGTCCAATCTTCTCCCATCTCCGTGGGTAGCGTAGTAGACCTTCAGGCCCTGGGGTCCTATGAAGGTACCCACTGTCCTGGACCTATATAGCACCCTGGCAAACAGGAACTTATGGTCTTTACAAACTCCAAGTCCTGGGCCCAGGGTCCAGCCCTCCAAAGAGGAGCATTATAGGCAAAACCCCACGGTTTGGGGCCCGGGTACTGTCCACTTTGGCACTGAGGCTCCTTGGACAGATCCGGTTAGCCCGCCCTTAATCCCAAGGATGTGGAGCAAAGCTATTCCGTGACCAACACCTAAGACACTGGCGAAAAAACTGAGGGACTCCCTCTAGGGGAGGGGGTTATATAGGGAGGGACTTCCTGTTTGTTTGAGATTGCCAGTGTCCACACCTGAAGGTACTCCATATAACCCATATAGTAATGAATATGCCGCTCTGTGTCCCGTGATGTACGAGAAAGAAACACAGATATAAGGGATCACGACCTTTGGTCTACCAGTGTCCATTTACCTGATGAAGTATAACACAGTAGGTAATGAATATTAGCCCGACTCTGTGTCCCGTGATATACAAAAAAGAAAGTGAAGCGCTATTAATACTTTCCGGATGTATACCAGACTTAGTAAGGCAAGACCAGTACCCTTATGACCTAACAGTTTACACTTGGTGCCATGGCAGTTGAGAAGCAGAAACTTTCAACATGGGGTGGTCTCTACACTAATGAGGGCCTTAGAAATCCACCACAAAAAAAAAACAAAAAACACTTACTATAAAAAGTCTAGACAAAAATATATACTTTGCCGAAAAACAATTGAAATCCCATGTCCCCGACTCCAGCTCAGATATTCGTTTCTTCAGACTGGCCTACAGAAAAGGTTCATGTTCAGTACCTTGGAAGATTCAACTGCTGGCAATGTTTGCCGTTAGAAATGGGCAGTGATCCCCTTTCATAGTGCAATTCATTAAGGCTTGCATCAAAATCAAGCTGCCAATGAAGCCCTTCTTCCCCCAAATGGGACCTTCATGGTGGAGGTTATGAGGGAGCGTACGTGTATCAGAAACAACCTCACTTTGGTTACCAATACCAAAACCTTGTGGCCAGAACATTAGTGAAAAGAGTATCTGAGATGCAAATTTTCAGCCCCCAGAAACTTATCTAGACTTTTTTCCCCCAGATTCAGTGGTCTTGAAACTGGGGTTATCCTTTATATCAAGACATTGTACGTCCCTAATTTCCAACCTCCTCTGGAGATGTTGAAAGTAGGCCAAATGCTCATAGAATATCAAAATGGCCAAGACTCTCTTCGGGAATTCTGGAAAACTGTTTGTAGAACAACATGAAAGGGTCAGCTGCTATCAACACAATTCTAGAATATTTGTTAAAGTGATTCAGAAGGCCTACTTAACCCAACCTACCAACTACTGAAGACCTTAAGACACTTTTAACCTTAGCTCTGCCAACCCCCTTATACTGTAGCGCAGACCCGGTCATTTAACGGCCTAAGACTACATCTGGCACACAATGTTAGTTTTTTGGCTTAGAGAGGCATGTCAATAGATATCTGTGTGGAGAGCTGCAAGCACTGGACCTGTGCTAGTGTAAATCCGGGCACACACTAACAGTTTTTTTTGGTCGGAGCTGCTGTACCAACCATGTGAGGCGATCTACCCCAGTGAGCTGTTGTGTTCTGACAAAGGGAGGTCCCCCCAACCAGAACACTCTGAACAGTCCCATCGGCCGAGAGCGCTGATCGTTAGTCAGCTGCTGGTTTTCCGACAAACATACACACGGCCGAATGTTGCCCTTTTTTGGAAATCGACCGCCGTCTTCCAACATTCAGCTCGTGTGTATAGGGCTTTACCTGGACTAAAGGGCTCAGGGACATAAAATGGGCAAAGCTGTAGGCACTGGAAGGAAAGAGTCCAAAAAGCTGATTGGTACCAAAGAACTTGTTTGGTTGTGGGTGTAATTGCCATCATATGTCCTCATTCCATACTGCACAAATTCCAGCACTCCTCGCCTACATGTAAAAATATATATATTTTTTTGCTAGAAAATAGATTTTTAGGGGAGACCCTAGGGAATAAAAAGGCGGTCATTACAACTTATGTCACACAGTATTTGCACAGCAATTTTTCAAATGTAATTCTAAAAAAAAAAAAAGTTAACCCAATTTATTATATGTGACAGTTGTTACGCCGAGTAAATAGATAGCTCACGTCACGCTTTAAAATAGCGCTAAACTTCGATACTTAAAAATCTCCATAGGCGACACTATTACAGCTTACCTGTTTAGAGTTACAGAGGTCTTGGGCTAGAATTATTGCTCTCGCTCGAACGTTCTTGAAGATACCTCACAAGTGTGGTTTTGAACGTCGTTTACATATGCACACTTTTATTCCTCTTACAAGGAATGTTTACATCCCTTGTAATAGGTATAGGGCATGACAGGTTTTCTTTATGGAGAGATGTGGGGTCAATAAAACCCTGCATCTCTCCTCCAGGCTGGCGAGCCAGTAGAAGCACCAGAGGGCAGTGGAAGCGTCCCCTCCCACCACCTGTCACAACGATCAAGCATCTGAACAGGTGCTATGATTGTTCTTACGATGCAAAAAATCACTGGCAGAAAAAAAAAATATCTGAACGATCCCTGTAACTGCAGGCATCATTGATATCCCCACTGAAAACTCAGGATGTCATAGGACGTTCTGCAGTAGGAGTGCTTTCGAGTATATATGCGCTGTTTTTAAAGCCAACATTTTAATGAATAACTTTTTTTTAAATGTTTGCATTGCCTTAAAAATCCCAAGAATGGGGACATGTTTTGCAAAAGCAGATAGGTAAAGAGGAGAGCCTTAGTTCTGAAGAGAGCACCTGACATCTCCTAGGGCTAGGCTACATGTTGCAAAGGAGACATCCAGATGCTCTTCAACCACTCTGCTACCCAGTCAAGATCTTCCCATTAGTGTCGGATTGAAGCATGTATGCTGCAAAACTCAGGAGCTGTAAAAATCCCAGCTGTACCAATTTCAGGCTCTCTCCTTCCAGCTCTGCCAGTTATCTTAGCCAGTCACACAACGGCACAGCAAATTAACCCCTGTGCCTGTCAGCTTCCTCAATGCTTTTACTAGCCTGCCCAAATAGTGTACAGCAGATGAGCACAGGACATTTCTTTGCTATTGCTTTTAATAATGGTGAGCGAGTACACTACTTCATGAGCAGCTGTACCCATTATTCCTAGCACCTGGTGATTGTTTGATATGTTTATGTCCCCTCCCATGTTCAAAATTATATTGGACCAGAATTCAGCCCTCCACAACAGTCCCAGTTTCTTATCTGGTCCCTGGGGAAAGGGAATTGCACATCCCTGAATTACATTGATACAATGGTTTTCAACGGCTTAGAAAAAATAGAAAAGCTATGGCTTCCAGCTAAATGTCTGTACATTGGATGAGGAGAAAAAAAAAGAAAAGAAAAAAGGAGAAAACATTCTGGACTGCCGCACTCAAAAATTGAAGTCTTTATTTAAAAAAACAAAATTTCCCAGACACCCTTTCTAGCGTGGCATCCCTCCTTCCTAAAGCTCTGTACACACGGGCCAATTGGTTCTATAAATGCCACTTGAACGGCTTGTCCTACGAGCATACCGGAAAACCAGAAGTCAACGCCGACCGGAGTGTTCTGGCGGGGACAGCCTCATCCCCTTGACAGAACAGCTCAGCAGGGTGGATCGGAGCATCAACATTGGATCGTTAGTAGGCCCCTTTCAGACGGACGTTTTGCTGCAATTAAAAGCATGTACTTTTTCAGTGAAATTCAAGGCTCTGGGCACTGCGATTACGTGCAGTTACATGCGGCCGCGTTTAGCTGCGGTAGTCATTTCCATAGCAACCCTTTTTTTTTTATTACGATGTGCTTCCTGTTATTTTTTCTTCTCACGCTGCTATCCGCAGTTGACACAAAAGACAGATTACCTGCGGTTAAGATCATATAGCTGCGCTAAATCGCACCAAACCGCATGTAATGAAATTGCAGCTAAACGTTGTGTGTGAATGGGGCCATAGGAAAGCATTGTGTGCTTTTAGCTGCGGTAGAAAACCCTTAGCTAAAAGCACCATTCTATATGTTCGCGTGAAAGGCGCCGTACAGCGACTCCGACCAGAGCCGACTTTTTCATTCAACCCACTGGTTTGAACAGAAAAAATCTCGGTGTGTTCCAGGCTTAAAAGTGTGTGATAAACAGTGATTGTAGCAAATTTTCTCCCTAAAAAACGCTCAGTTCTTAAAAAAAAACACTACTAGCAGCTTAAAAATGTAAAACTGTATCCATATGGTTCAGAATAAAAAAAAAAAAAAAAGAAAAGCAAAGAACTCCGTTTAGGTGGATGTTTATTTCTGAAAACCTCTGCAGAGGTTTGAGACTTTTTTTTTTAAAACCAGATTGTATTGTTAACAGCATTTTATAAACCATACTTTAGAGAAATACAGCTCACAAAGCTCTAAAATTAGGGGAAACAAAATGACTGAAGTTACATATCGTGTTATGAAACCATAACAAACTGTACTGTTTTGCAGAAACAATGGATATAAAAAAAAAAAAAAAGTTTCATTCCTTTACAGCCAGTTGTCTGGGGTGCTTACTCTTATCCTTACTGTAATAATACAGCATACAATGGAGAATTTCTGGGGACGTTTTGTAAAATTACAATAGCAGTTTGTCCCCCCCCCCATCTCCTTTAATTTGAGGGTTAAGAAGCTTTCCAAACTGGTTTAGTCATCCAAGAAAAAGTAGTTTCCACTCTTCTTCTGATCCACATCCTAAGAGGGGGAAACAAAAAACAAAGAGTATATAAAAGATGTGCAAAGCACTCATGGAGCAGAGGAGCAAATAAAAAATAATAAACAGCACAACTGCGCATTTGTAAAGCAAGAATAGAGGCAAACAGCCAAATACACAGTTACATTTATAGAGTTTAGTACCATTAACATTGATGTCAGCTTGCAAATATAACAAGTGTTTTAACCACTTAAGACCCGGACTCATATGCTGCTAAATGACCCAAGGTGTTTTTACAATTCGGCGCTGCGTCGCTTTAACAGACAATTGCGCGGTCGTGCGACGTGGCTCCCAAACAACATTTGCGTCCTTTTCTTCCCACAAATAGAGCTTTCTTTTGGTGGTATTTGATCGTCTCTGCGATTTTTATTTTTTGCGCTATAAACTAAAATAGAGCGACAATTTTGAAAAAAATCACTATTTTTTTACTTTTTGTTATAAAAAAAATCAAATAAACTAAATTTTAGTAAAACATTTAGGCCAAAATTAATTCAGCCACATGTCTTTAGTAAAAAAAAAAAAAAAAAAAAAAAAAAAAAAAAAATCGCAATAAAAAAAATCGCTACCTAGCGGGAACAGCGACACTAATACAGCGATCAAAAAAATGATCGCTTAGTGATGCTGGCAATAGGGAGTGAAAGGGTTAACTAGGGCAGTGATCAGGGGGTTAAAACTTTATTAGGGCGGGGTGGGGGGGCTATCCTGAACCTAACACTAACTAACTTTTACACGGCCTGTCACACTGACACTAAATGCAGTGATTAGATCACTGCATTCAGTGACACTGACAGGGGGGGGGGGGGGGGGCGATCACAAGGGGTTAATGTGCCTATGTGAGTGTGTGTCAGTGTTGTGTTGGTGCACACTTACTTGTGATGTCTTCTCATCAGCAGCGGTGGGAAACAGCGCTGCGATGAGAGGCGACATCATTTCCTCCTTCCTGTGTAAACACAGGAAGAGGAACTGACACGAAGGGGGAGCGCTCCCATTGGCTTGGAGCGATCGCGGGGGGGGCGGGGCGGAAAACACGGACATCCGCCCGCTCGTCGGCGATCGTTTCCAGAGCCAGGGGGACCGCCGCACGCCGCGGAGGGGGTCCCGATGGGACCCCCGAACCGCACAAAGGCGAGGCCGTATATATACGGCCTTGTGCCTGTACGAGCCATGTTGTGGACGTACATAGGCGTGCGGGGGTCCTTAAGTGGTTAAACTACCTAAAAACCTTTATCCATAAATGCTCCACCAACAAATAGTCCTTCAGTCTCAAAGAAGAGCAGGAAATTCAAAAGCAATACCCAATTTTCCCAACTGCAGCACAGGCCTTAATCTTTGATGCAGCAGTTTGTTTACTTCCTCTTTTGAATGAATAGAAAGTTACATTGTACCTTCCTCCTCTTGCAGGAGTTTTTACACTGAGGCGGGCTTCACAAGGACTGATCACCGTGATAGCCAATCAGAAGCCATCACATCGATCAGGTGACCTGGAACTTTGAGTCCCAGGACCCAATCGTTAGTACGATCGTCTCCCAGGACAAAAAGGAGATACGCGGCTCCATAGGAAAAAGCCTACCGTATTTGCCGGCGTATAAGAGGACCCTCTATTTTTCCAGGAACAATTTTGGTTTTGGGATATACTCGCCATATAAGACGACCCCCTTCCTAATAGTCTGTCTGGAAGCTGGGGGGTAGCCAGAACAACCGCTGACCGGAACAACCGCTGACAGAAACAGGCTTTTTTCAAATCTCACTGTGCCATTGCATTACATGACATGACTCCACTGTGCCAGCCAAGACGATCTCCCTACCTTATTTTGTTTGCAGAGTTTGGGTTTCAGGCTGCGGGCATCCATTATTCAAAAGCCGCGCCGCCTCCTCCTCAGACTGTGCCATGATGGGCGGAACACTAATTTTCCCAGCAGAGCCTCTGTTCAGTGTTCCGCATATCACGGATGCTTTCTCATCCTTGGACGAGAGGACATCCGTGATAGGCGAAACACTGAACAGAGGCTCTGCTGGGAAAATGAGTGTTCCGCCTATCACGGAGCCACTATCACAGAGCCTCAGCCTATCATGGAACAGTCCGAGGCTTTTGAATAATGGATGCCCGCAGCCTGACGGACAGGTACCGGCATATAAGACGACCCCCGAGTTGAGGCTTTTTTTTTACATCCAAAAGGTTGTCTTATACACCGGAAGACACGCTACTTCTGTGCGACCGCATCCGAGTGCGGTTGGCAGAAAGGGGTTTTAAATACCTTTGAGAAATAGATTTCATTGGATTGTAAACATTTTTAACCATTAGCAACAAGGTTAAAATCATGCATTGGCAAAAGAAAAATATGGAGACTGTCATTGCTGATCTACTAACACTTGTTCTGGGTCACTGACCTCAAAGTACTGCAGAAAGAGCCAACATGACAGCCATTTCCTTCATTAGCGCTACGGCTTTCTATATCTATATCTATCTATCTATCTATCCACACACACGGATGAACCCTATATGGATTAAAAAGAAAAAAAAAATAAAAATCGGACGAACTGGCATCACAAGGGAAAAATTCTGTGTTTGTTCCTTTAGATACATTTTGAACGAGCGTTCATGATCGTCTCTTGAAATCTGTGCACCATCATACGATCGATTTGAAAGCGGAATTTTGTTGTCCAATTTTCTGAACGTGTGTAATAGGGCTTTAGCAATGAGACTCCGATGCAGACAGAAATAGGGAGATTAAGCTGCTTATTTGTTGCAACACCAAAGAACCAGCAGATGATGCAGCATTCCAGACTAACTGCAATTATAAATTTGGGCAAGTCTATTCTATGCTTATAACTAAAACCAATTACTGTAAAAAGAAATTATTCAGATCTTCTTCCAACCTTAACAAGTGTATCTGTGCTTAGAATGTAAAATCTTGGGCAAGCAGCGAACCAAGATGGTTGCATGGTAATCTCGCTCCTCGCCACCTGGACTTTCCTCACTCCCCCACTATCCTCCGAAGCTCGTGGGAACCCCACGAGGCGAAGAAATATGTCCACCTGAGCGTCCAGCGCCAAGTCCGCAAACCTTCCCCACCTGATGCCATCTTAGATGACCCCGCCTCAAATCCAGATTATTTTTGTGTCTGGCCCCCCCCCCCCCCCCATCAGGGGTACCAGAGTTGTCTCCCATGGTGAGCGGAGTCTGAAGTGGCCCTGCACCTAGCACTCCGTGTCACTGATCTCTTGGCCCGCTTCAAAACCATGCTTCAAAACGCTAACCACGGCAACCAATAAGCGGGACACGCACCTCACTAAGGAGATAAGGGAGCTAGACTCCCACACCAACGATCTGGAAGACAAGATGGTGAGGTTCCCAACTGCAGGCTAGACACCCGTCTCCGCTTTGGCTTCCCCCCAAACTCTGCCCCCCCCCACCCTCTAATGGCTCATAGCCTAAAGCTCTGGGACTCATGGCACAGTGTTTTAAGTTCTCATGACCCAGTTCCTCCCACTCCTTCCTCTTTTGAACAACCCCATGTTTTCTCCTGACTTAGAACAGCCGCACACCTTCTCAAGGTGGCCCGCTCATGGTTTCTCGCAGGTTCTGCATTTTCTTGGATCTCGTACGTTCCCCTCTTGGCCATTCAAGAGACCCATGATACTCCTTCAGTTGAGCATTACTGCCATCTCCAACACTGGATTACTTCACTAAAAATCCACTATACCTTCCCATACCAGAAAAACGCTTTTAAAAACATACTTGGGAGCTCCAGACACCACTTCCTTGATATACTCCTCCCTCAGCTCCAACTGTACCCCAACCTCACTATCTGATATATCTAAATGAGAACAAGCTCTTTCCGCCATTGATTTGGGAAACTGAAGTAAATTCTGGTCCAGCATTGCTAAATGCGCCTTTAATAGGAATACTCTGGAGGCTGCCTATAAAAAAGCACTTTCACGGTTACTGGGTCCCAGGCCGCATTGCTAAATCAAACCCACCCTTTAATGACCAATGCTTGGAGGATGTTGCCAACGAGGAGACAAAATTTCACATCTGGTGGTCCTGCCCCCGGGCATTTGGACCGGTGACCCTCTTCCATGTACTTATTCGCAAAACTAGCACTGCTCCACTGCCAGATCCTGGGCCTCTTCTCCTACCAACAGAAGTTGGACACTTGATTTTTTGCCGCTAAACGCACAATGCCAGGAAAAAAAAATGGCTCTCATTTGCAGAGGTAAAGAGCATCATAACTCTCGATTAATGGAGAGAGTAGTGTCCTCCAGGACTCCCACACCAAATTTCTCAAGGCGTGGGCCGCATGGTGGTCTTGAGCTCTCCCTACTCTGCATCGACCAGTTTTGGCCTGTTTAATTGACCACACCCATCAGCCTGGGGGGGATCAATCTCTCTCTCATTGAATGATCAGTTTAAGCTTTGGTCTTCATACATTCGTGTGGATTGTTCCACACCCCAGCACCTTAGGCTCTGGCACTGGGTTGATCCCCCTGCCCTTGACCGGAGGCTGTCTGTTGATCGACAGTTAACTCTTTAAAGAAGAGAAACATACCCCATAGGTGTAGTTAAACATGTTTTGTCTCGAGCCTACTGCTGTTATCCTCTGCGTGGGAATGTTGCATCTGTATTCCTTTTTATATACAAACAAAAATATTGTACCACAAAATGTAAAATTACGAATTAATTTCTACGCTGTTATTTCTAGCCTACTTCAACGTGAAAGATTTTGAAGTTTGAAAATGTACTTTAAGAGTCCCACACATTTACTTCCTTGAATGCAGCAACACATTCATTATGCCTTATCAAAATACACTGCTGTGTCACCCATTTCACAGGGCATGCTGTCTGAACTCAACTACACATCTGGACATTCTGAAGTGGAGTTTCAGAAGGCACAGAGAGTACATGAAACACAAAAGACTTTGCTACCTGCAAAACAGGCAGCACTCAACATGAAGAGATTTTCTAAGCAAGCTTATATTGGATTGTGAAAAGATATCATATTTGTAATAAGATAAGTTGTTATAGAATCAAAGTGTACAGCTCAGGCCAAAGTGTTTTGAGAATAAAATAAATATTACCAAATATACTCGAGTATAAGCCCATCTGAATATAAGCCGAGGCACCCAATTTTACCACAAAAAAAATGGGAAACGTATTGACTCGAGTATAAGCCTAGGGTGTCCATCTGCACGCCTCACTGTGCCCATGATTAGACTGACGTTTAACATGGGAGTCTATGTAAGGGGTGCCGGCTTTGGGGAAAAAAAAAAAAGGTGATCCCAGCTGTAGGTTCCCTGGACAACAAACTTTGCACACATATAGGAAGAGTAGGGCTACATGTGTGCCAAGTTTGGGGTACAGGGGACCTACAGCCGGCAACCGGGTCCCCAAAGTTCAGGCGCAAAAAAGTTGACTCGAGTATAAGCCGAGGGGGGCATTTTCAGCACAAAAATAAATAAAAAATAAAAAGATGAAAAACTTGGCTTATTCTCAAGTATATACGGTAATTTTTACAAAGTCTGCTGCTTCAGTGTTTTTGTCAGATGTTACTATGGTAGACTGAAGTATAATTACAAGCACTTCATAAGCGTCAAAGGATTTTATTGGCAATTAAGTTTATGCATTCGTAAACACCATTTTGCAGGCTGCTCTGCATACGCACCTTAATAGAATTCATTTTGTTTATTCTTGGTCTGTAGTTGTTGGGGTCTCTCCTAAATGTGATTTCCAGCTGAGACAAAAATTTGTTCATTCCAGCAAGAAGTGTCTGAGGGCTGCAAAAGAAAAGCAGCTTATTAAACAAGTATTTACAGAAAATGTCAGGTGAAGGGAAAGAAATCCAGTGCCAGTTAAAACTATATTGTTACAACATTTCCATACACACAAGGTAACCTGTCCAATGCTACGTTAATGACTGTTATATTGCCTATATTAAGCACTTCAACAAAGGCCGAGCCTTCCATCATACAGTGCATCCGGAAAGGATTCACAGTGCTTCACTTTTCCACATTTTGTTATGTTACAGCCTTATTACAAAATGGATTAAATGCATTATTTTCCTCAAAATTCAAAAATAAATACTCAATGACAACGTATTTGTTTGAAATCTTTGCGAATATATAAAAAAAGAAATACAAAAAATTCACATGTACATAAGTATTGACACTCAAAATTGAGCTCAGGTGCATCCTGTTTCTACTAATCATCCTTCAGAGGTTTCTACAGCTTGATTGGAGTCCACTTGTGGTAAAGTCAGTTAATTGGACATGATTTGGAAAGGCACACACCTGTCTATACAAGGACCCACAGTTAACAGTGTATGTAGAGCACAAACAAAGTCCAAGGAATTGTCTGTAGACCCCCGAGACAGGGTTGCATTGAGGCACAGATCTGGGGAAGGGTACAGAAAAATGTTTGCAGCATTGAAAAGGCCAATGCAAAGTGGCCTCCACCTGTAAATGGAAGTTTGGAATCACCAGGACTCTTCCTAGAGCGTGCCGCCTGGCAAAACTGAGCGATCAGGGCAGAAGGGCCTTAGTCAGGGAGGTGACCAAGAACTCTATGTTCACTCTGGCAGAGCTCCAGCATTTTTCTGAGAGCCGAGAACCTTGCAGAACAACCATCTCTGCAGCACTCCACCAATCAGGCCGGTATGGTAGGAGTGGCCAGACGGAAGACACTACTCAGTAAAAGGCACATGACAGCCTGTCTGGAGTTTGCCAAAAGGACTCTGACCACGAGAAACAAAATTCTTTGGTCCGATGAAAAAGATTGAACTCTTTGGCCTGAATGACAAGAGTCATGTCTGGAGGAAACCAGGCACCGCTCATTCCCTGGCCAATATCATCCCAACAGTGAAGCATGATGGTGATGGCAGCATCATGCTGTGGGGATGCTTTTCAGCAGCAGGAACAGGGAGACACTAGTCAGTATCGAGGGAAAGATGAATGCAGCAATGCAGAGACATCCTTGATGAAAACCTCAGACTGGGGCGAAGGTTCATCTTCCAATAGGACAACGACCCTAAGCACACAGCCAAGATAACAAAATAATGGCTAAGGGACAACTGTTAATGTCCGAGTAGCACAGCGAGAGCCTAGACTTGAACCCAATTGAACATCCCTGGATAGAGCTAAAAATGGCAGTGCACCGACGCTCCCCATCTAACTTGATGGAGCTTGAGAGGTCCTGCAAAAGAAAAAAAAAAAAATAGATGTGCCAAGCTTGTAGCATCACATTAAAGACTGCAATTGGTGCCAAATGTGCTTCAACAAAGGCTGTTTATACTTATGTACCTGTGAATTTTTTTTTTATATAAATCTGCAAAGATTTCAAAACAAACTTCTTTCTCTCCGCCTAGCCTCCTTCGAAACTGTGGGCACTCGGTCATGACAGGAAGTCCCACTCAAAACTAGTCACCCCCCCACAAAAAAAAATTACTTGCCAAATGTGGCATGTAAGGGGGCGAGGAGTGCTTAAGGCGGAAGTTCCACCACTTTCATGAGGCACTGTACAAAGCAACTATCTTAATGTCAGTAACCATCTAGGATTCAGCATGCATTTAAATGCAAGGTTTTAAAATGTGAAATTTTGTCTTTACGTACACTTTACTCTCAATACAGAACTTAAGAAAATTCTCTAAGGGCCAGTTCACACCAGACGCCCTTACGTTCAGTTCCGTGTGCTTTTTTCTGCACTAAAAATGCATGCACAGTGTTTTCCATGGCTCTAGTTCACGTTTTCGGTCAGTTTCTGCACCGGAAACGGACTGCATGGTGTGAACTAGAGCCATGGAAAAAACACTGTCCATGCATTTTTAGTGCAGAAAAAATGCGCACGAAATTGTACGGAACTGCGCCTGGTGTGAACTGGCCCTTAATGATATGAAACTACAGGAAAAGCAGTAATAACCGAGAAGGCACTTCCAAGGTTATAGAAAACACAAATCAGAACATGGGGTACTACAGGGCAAACACAAGAGAAAAGAAATGAGCGGAAAAATAAAAAGGTGTGATTTTATAGGGCTTTAAATAAAAGTAAATTCAGTCTTTCACTGAGGCTTTTTTAATTGGGCTGTTTGAAACTTCACCAGCATAACATTGGGTACAGGTTCTTTGTAATGTTACAATTTTTATAGATGTATAAAAAGGCTACCTGTTTGCAACTGTATCCCGAGATGGGATGCCATCAAAGACGATAACACGGTCAGCAAGATAAGTGGCCATAATAAAATCGTGCTCCACAATAAATGCAGTCTTTTTGGCATGAAGAATGAATCTAAAATGAGACAAGCCATTAGTTTAAAGTTTGAAGAACATATTTCCTCAATACATGAAGATGCAAAACAAAAAATAAAAATACCGTTTGATGACTCTGGCAGCCATGAGACGTTGTTCAGAATCCAGATATGCTGAAGGCTCATCAATTAGGTACACATCGGCAGGTTTACCCAAACACAGTGCCAAAGCCACACGTTGCAACTCACCTCCAGACAACGTCTGCACCTGTTAGACATAAATTATAAAAAAAAAAAAATCACCATTTAGAGTATAAACCTTATCAAACATACATTAATCCCTCCTTGACTGAAGGTTATTTAACCACTTGCCAACCAGCCGCCCTCATAGTGGCAGTTTGACAAGAATACCACAAATCGCCGTAAGCGTACGTCGGCACCTTTAAGGGCGTTCGCGGACACGAGAGCCAGAACGGGGATGAGTGTATGTAAAACACACACATCTCCATTCGAACAGAAGAGAGAGATCTGCTGTTCATACTAATCAGGAACAGCGATCTGTCTCCTCCTCCAGTCAAGTCCCATTCCCCCCAAGTTAGAAACACATGAGGGAACACATTTACCCCTTGATCGCCCCCTAGTGTTAACCCCTTACCTACCAGTGACATTTACAAGGTAATCAGTGGATTTTAATAGCACTGATAGCTGTATAGATGTCAATGATCCCAAAAAAAATGTCCGATCTGTCAGCCGCAATCCCGCTAAAAATCGTTTTTTTTATTAAATGTATGTAGAAGAATATATACACACAGACACACACACGGGCCTAAACTGATGAAGACATTTTTTACTTTTAGGGGAATATTTATTATGGCATAAAGTATAAAATTGTTTTGTTTTCGAAATTGGCGCTCTTTTTGTTTATAATGCAAAAAAAAATTAAACGCAGAGGTGATCAAATACCATCAAAGCAAAGCTCTAATTTGTGGGAAAAAAGTACGTCTATTTTATTTGGGTACAGCATTGCACGACTGCGCAATTGTCAGTTAAAGCGATGCAGTGCGCTATCGCAAAAAAAGGGATTTTTTAATACAGCTTACCTGTAAAATCCTTTTCTTGGAGTACATCACGGGACACAGAGCGGCATATTCATTACTATACGGGTTATATGGAGTACCTTCAGGTGATGGACACTGGCAATCTTAAACAGGAAGTCCCCTCCCTATATAACCCCCTCCCCTAGAGGGAGTCCCTCAGTTTTGTAGCAAGCAGTATGCCTCACAAAACATGTTCCCATAAGAGGGGTGGGAGCTCTGTGTCCCGTGATGTACTCCAAGAAAAGGATTTTACAGGTAAGCTGTATTAAAAAATCCCTTTTTCTTTCTCGTACATCACGGGACACAGAGCGGCATATTCATTACTATACGGGATGTCCGAAAGCAATGCTTTAATGAGGGGAGGGAGACATCTTCCCAAAGGGATTTAATTTAGAGGTATACTCAAATAATAATAAATCCAACTTAGTCAAGAAATAATTTTGAATCTTAAATCAAGGTGCCCCCGATCCCGAGGATCTTAAACCGCAGCCTGTAGTACTGCCTGCCCAAAGGCTGAATGCGCATTCCTTCTCACGTATAACTGATAAAACCTTGTAAACGTGTGGACTGATGACCACGTCGCCGCCTTGCATATCTGAGCCATAGAGATCTGATGGTGTGCTGCCCAGGAGGCGCCCATGGCCCTGGTAGAATGGGCTTTTACTGACAAAGGAGGAGGCAACCTCTTCAAACCGTAGGCCTGAATGATTGTCTAATCCATGGGTCCTCAAACTACGGCCCTCCAGCTGTTCAGGAACTACACTTCCCATCATGCCCTAGTCATGTCTGTGAATGTCAGAGTTTTACAATGCCTCATGGGACTTGTAGTTCCGACACAGCTGGAGGGCCGTAGTTTGAGGATCCCTGGTCTAATCCATCTCGAGATGGTGGATTTTGCAGCTGCCTGCCCCTTCTTGGGACCATCTGGTAAAACGAACAACACATCTGTTTTCCGGATCTTTTCTGTAGCTTTAAGATAGGCCCTCATGGCCCTGACAATATCTAAGGTATGCAGCAACCCCTCCTTTCTAGACGTGGGTTTCGGAAAGAAGGATGGAAGTACCAAATCCTGGTTCAGGTGAAAACTGGATATAACCTTTGGTAGAAAGGAAGGATGAGGCCGGAGAACTGCCCTGTCCTTATGTAGAATGAGATATGGTTCCTTACAAGATAAGGCTGCCAATTCTGACACTCTCCTGGCCGAAACTATGGCGACCAAGAATACCAACTTCCTTGTCAGTAAAACTAAAGGAATTTCAGCCAACGGCTCAAAGGGTTGTTTCTGTAGAGTGGACAGAACAAGATTTAAGTCCCATGGACAAATCGGTGACTTGACAGGAGGATTAATACGCAAGACCCCCTGTATGAAGGTTTTAACCAGCGAGTGGGTGGCCAGCGGCCTCTGAAACCACACTGACAAAGCTGAAATCTGTCTCTTGATTGTGCTTAATGCCAGGCCTTTATCCACTCCTAGCTGGAGAAAACTTAACACCCTATCAATGGTATATTTGCGGAAATTCCATCTTTTGGATTCACACCAGCCTACGTAGGTCCTCCACACCCTGTAATAAATTACCCTGGAGGCCAGCTTTCTAGCCCTAATCAGGGTAGGAATTACCTGCCTAGACAGACCTCTACCCCTGAGAATCAGGGATTCAGCCTCCAGGCCGTCAAATTTAGACGCCGTAATGCAGGGTGGAGGATCGGGCCTTGTGAGAGTAGGTCTGGTCGTAGAGGAAGAGTCCAAGGGTCTCCCACTGCCATCTTCAGGACTAGTGAGTACCATGTCCTCCGGGGCCAAGCTGGGGCTACTAGGATGACTGGCTTATGCTCCACTCTGATCCTGCGCAACAGGCGGGGAAGTAACTGTAGCGGGGGAAATGCATATAGAAGTTTGAATTGATGCCAAGGGCAAACCAACGCATCGGTTCCGCAGGCCATAGGGTCCCTTGCTCGAGACACGAACCTGTCTAGCTTCTTGTTGAACCTTGATGCCATTACATCTATGTCTGGCACTCCCCACCTCTGGCAGATTGTCTGAAAGACCTGGGGATGCAGAGACCCCCCCCCCCGGCGACAGAATCTGGCGACTTAAGAAGTCTGCCTGCAGGTTGTCCACTCCGGGAATGAATATCGCCGAAATGCAGGGTACATAAACCTCTGCCCACCGAAAAATCAAGCTCACCTACCTCTGAGCGGCCTGACTCCTGGTTCCCCCTTGGTGGTTTATGTATGCCACCGCTGTGGCATTGTCTGACTGGATTCTCACCGGGGACCCCTGTAATCTGGAAGTCCATGCCAGGAGGGCTAGGCGAGCAGCTCTGATCTCCAAGACATTGATGGGCAGCTGCCTCTCCGCTTCCGCCCAAGTTCCCTGGCGAGTGAACCCCTCCAAGACCGCCCCCCAGCCTACCAGGCTGGCGTCTGTGGTAACTACCTTCCAGACTACGGGGCTGAAGGACCTTCCCTTCAGAAGATTCTGAGGGTTTAACCACCAGGCCAGACTTTGCCGGACCCTTGATGATAGCGTCAAAGGGGACTCAAAGGCCTGTGCTCTCTTGCTCCAGGCTGCTAGAATGGCTGCCTGTAGGACGCGAGTGTGGATCTGAGCGTATGGTACCGCCTCGAACGTGGCCACTAGCTTGCCTAGTAATCGCATACACAGGCGAATAGTTGGTTTTCTTTTGCTTAGAACCAACTGAACCAACCCCTTGATAGCCTCGACCTTTACAAGGGGCAGGAAAACCCTTTGCTGTTCTGTGTCTAACCTCATGCCGAGGTATTCCAACTGCTTTGTAGGATGAAACGCTGATTTTTCCCGGTTTAGGACCCAGCCGAACCTCTCGAGGTACTGAACCGTGAGGTTTACCGCTTGTTCCAGACACGGCCGTGAGTGATCTATGATTAAAAGGTCGTCTAAGTATGCTAGAACCGTGACCCCTTGGATCCTTAGATTGGCCAGAACTGGAGCTAGGATCTTCGTGAATACCAGGGGGGCCGTGGCCAGCCCGAAGGGGAGCGCCATGAATTGGAAGTGTCGCTGCCCCACTGCGAAGCGTAAAAATCTTTGATGCGGCTGAAAGATTGGTACATGAAGGTAAGCATCCTTTATGTCTATAGAAGCCAGAAAGTCGTCCCTCTGGAGTGTGGCGACTGCTGACCGGACGGATTCCATCCGGAAGGAACGAACTCTTAGGTAAACATTTAAACCCTTTAGGTCCAAGATTGGCCTGACATCGCCGTTGGGCTTTGGTATGACAAAGAGATTGGAATAGAAACCTAGCCCTTGTTCTTGGGCTGGTACCTCTATTATCACGCCCTGGCAAATCAGGTGATCCAAAGCTGCCAGCATCGAGGCCTTCTTTGTTGGATCGTTTGGTAGCCTTGACTCTTGAAAATGAGGTGGAGGAAACTTTAGAAACTCCAGTCTGTAGCCTGTGGTTACAGACGACCGGACCCATTTGTCAGGGATATTGGCTTCCCAAACTTCTGAGAAGAAACAAAGCCTTCCCCCCACCCGCGGGGGCGCCCCTTCATAAGGCAGACTTAGGGGCTGGCTTTGTCGGCTTGCGATACCATGGCCTCTTACCCCCAGGGGCCTGTCCCTGCGATTTATTGTTAAAGTTTGATCGCGCAGGCGGCCGTCGATACTGCCTGGAATTTGAGGGCCCCGGAAAAAGGGGAGAGCTGCCTTTTAAATGTAGGACCCCGGAATCTCTTTTTGACTGGTAAAAGGGTACTTTTGCCACTTGAAATAGTCTGAACGTATTTATCCAGATCCTCTCCGAAGAGTCGTCCTCCATGGAAGGGAAACCCTGCCAGAAGCTTTTTGCATGGGGGCTCCGCCGCCCAGTTCTTCAACCATAAGAGCCTTCTCATATGCACCAAAAATAGTGACAAACGAGACGCCTGCTGGATGGAATCCTTTATAGCATCTACAGCAAAACACAGAGCTCTGGGAATGTCAGAAAACTCTTCTGCCTGTTGGGTAGGCATGTCTTTAAGCATTTGTTTTGTCTGGTCCTTTAACGCCTGACAAACTCCAATTGCAGCCACTGCTGGCTGTACCACTGCTCCTGCCGTAGCAAAGGATGCCTTTAAAAGTGTCTCTAACCGTTTATCAACTGGATCTTTAAACATTTGTATGTTTTCCACCGGGCAAGTTAGTGATTTATTCACACATGAGACGGCTGCATCCACAACTGGGAGCGCCCGCCTCTTCGAGAACTTTTCCTCCATAGGGTAAATAACCGAAAACCTCTTAGGCGGCAGAAAAATCCTGTCCGGTCGTACCCAATCTTGGAAGATCAATTCCTCCAACAGAGGATGGACCGGAAAAACCACGTTGCTCAAAGGAGCTTTTAAAGAGCCCAGAGAGGATACCGCAGGAACCTGAAGCTCTGGCAATGGTAAATCAAATGCCGAGCGGACCATGTCCGTCAAAGACTGGACCCACAGCCTCTCTGTTTGGGAGTCTGAAAATGGTTCCTCAGAGGTAGATTCCTCAATCCCTGAACCCTCTTGGTTCCGGTCCAGTTGATCCTCCTGAGATTCTAATTCCTCCGGAGAGAGAATTTCAGCATCTGAGGATACACATCTTGGCGATGGGGGATCTAGCCCGTTTCTTGCCAGGAATAGAGCTAGCGATCATCGCTGCTAATCTTTTCTCTAGCCCCCCTAGGGAGACGGCTAGCATCTCCTCTGTGACAAACACAGGGCTGGGCTGATCTGGGCCAGCCTCAGCAACAGACCCCCCTAATGGCTCATCCAAGGCGACCTTCATAGGAATAAGCTGCGGGGAAAGTACCGGCATATCATCAGAATCAGAGGGGGAACCCCTTTGTTTTTTGGTCTTTTTTGTACCTTTTGATCCCGAACCCTTGGAAGCCATAATACAAAACCGAGGGACTCCGCCTACAACAACCGACTGTAGTGGCCAGGAGTACAAAACTAGGGTTTAGGGGACAAGAGACCACTAATGCCCAAAAACCGATGGGGCCCTGTATGTTCTCTTTTTTTTTTTTATATTATATACATTTTTTATTTATTTTTTTAAACATACAGCGTCGCCCCAATTTAGTTTGCCAGCCTCCAACCTGTTGCCAAAGGGGATTTTTTGGCTTAACACAAATGCATTGGAACAAACTCCAGCATGTACTACCCCTCTTCCGCCACCGGGAGTCACTGTTCTGCCGCTCTGCGTCCTCTCCCTTCCAGATCAGCCTCAGACTGAGCCATGATCACAGCCTGCTGTGTATAACAGCGAATGAAGGCGCGCCCTTGATGACGCTGCAGGCACGCCCCCCCCCCCCCTCCGAACCGCGAAAAAACGTCTATAAGACGTGCGCGCGTATGCCGGGGAAGGAAAGCACATGGAGGAGACGCGCTGCTGGAGACCCAGGACTGCAGGCTTCAGGCGGCAGAATCAAACCCCGGCCAGGTAGGACTTTCAAAAGGCCCCATAGGGATCCTTATTAGCCCTGGGACCAGCGAGCAGCAGGTAGCTAGCAAACCTATTTCTTAGACAGGGGGACCAAGTGATGGGGGAAATGAGATCATCCTGTCTTCTCAGACATAGTGAGCAAGGCTGCCAATGCAGAGCATACTTGGGCTACCCCCCTTTAAGGTCTCCCTGGAGAGCCTGCTGTCGAACCAAGTCCCGCAGGCTCCCCTCTTACCTGCTCCATGCTGCGGGACGTTTGCCTAGCAAAACGGTCCAATCTTCTCCCATCTCCGTGGGTAGCGTAGTAGACCTTCAGGCCCTGGGGTCCTGGAAGGTACCCACTGTCCTGGACCTATATAGCAGCCTGGCAAACAGGAACTTATGGTCTTTACAAACTCCAAGTCCTGGGCCCAGCCCTCTAAAGAGGAGCATTATAGGCAAAACCCCACGGTTTGGGGCCCGGGTACTGTCCACTTTGGCACTGAGGCACCTTGGACAGATCCGGTTAGCCCGCCCCTAATCCCAAGGACGTGGAGGCAAAGCTATTCCGTGACCAACACCTAAGACACTGGCGAAAAAACTGAGGTACTCCCTCTAGGGGAGGGGGTTATATAGGGAGGGGACTTCCTGTTTGAGATTGCCAGTGTCCATCACCTGAAGGTACTCCATATAACCCGTATAGTAATGAATATGCCGCTCTGTGTCCCGTGATGTACGAGAAAGAAAATGGCCTGGCCATTAAGGGGGAAAATATTCCGGTCTACGTGGTTAAGCTTAGATACCCAAACTAAAAATTGAGGTTCTATCCACCTCTGAACGTTAAATAGGAACCTCGCTAATTGCTTTGTTTTCAATAGTTGAGGCCCTTTTACACTGGTAAAAGGCCATATCGCAGTTTTGATCCGCTTTCAATGCATTTTTGGCACATTTTCTGGATTCCCAGCATACCCCTTTGAACCTTGGACATGAGATTTAAAACTAGGGATGCACGATACCACTTTTTTTTTATCAACGAGTATAGATTTTTATTTTAAGTACTCGCCGATACCAATTACTGATCCCCAATTCTGGCATTTAGAGAGATCGAGGTGAGGAAGTGGGAGGGGGGTCTCCATCATCTATCAGTGTGCTGTCTAATATTACCATCTGGATAAGACCAAGCGATGAAACAGCATTCCCAACCATTGGCCCCACAACATCCTATGTCCTCCCCCTCTAATCCCATCGACAACTGAGCCAGAAGGTATTTGTTTTAAGTATCTGTGCATTTTCACAAGTACCGATACTTATGTAAATGCCTAGTATGGGCACCGATACCAGTAATCGATGCAACCCTACTAAAAATGCACCAAAAACAGACGACGGGTGAATGATCCGTTTAATTTTAATAGCAAGGTGCGTTTTTGGTGCACTTTTTAAACATACACCAAAAATGAAGCATGCAGGACCTTTAAAAACGCACTGCATCCATAGCGCACTGGTGTTAAGCATTCAATATAAAAAGGGATGCATTTTTGTTCTGCTTTTTAAAACACCAAAAGTACATCATAAACTGATCAGTGTAAAAGGGACCCTAGCCTAAGGCATGCAGCTGTGAATGACCGTGTTGTTAGATAGCTAGGAGTGCACACAGATGTGCACTGCTAGTTTACTACAGCATTACAGATGAATGTTCCTAGGGCAAGTGGCGCCTGAAAAAGCAGATTGTACAATCACTGCGTTTCCTACCCCCACTATTGTTTTTATCCACGTCAAAGAAATAAAAATCTATACATTACAGTTTTACTCTGTGAGGCAATTTGTTTTCATTTTAAGGATGAAAGTAGAATACCTCTTGATCGATAATATTTTCAATTTGCATCGGTTTCATCACATCGGTTACAAACTGAGGATGGGTGTAGGCATCTCTAATCTTCTCATGGAGCAGTTGGCGGACACTTCCCTGTTTGTAACAAAAGATTAAGAACATGCAATAACCAATTTGTTCTTTTTATACTACTTTTGGTCCTATTTTTTGTAAATATTAGTAACCCATACAAAACAAACTGGGGTTTACTGTAATCATAGCAGAAAAAAGACCAATATTAATCATCGCTATATTTTGAACAGTCTATGCCTACGCTTCCACCTTAAAGTGGACCTCAAGCTATTATGTGACCAGCGGCAAATTCAAACCAAATTGGATAAGAGAAGTTTCTCCCCTTCTAAATGGGAGGTATACAGGCCAGTTCAGTAAACTTTGTGCCAATTACTGATTTAAGCCAGTTACTGATTTAAGCCAGAGGCGTAGACAGTTTGTCCCAGAGATACCAAGAATAAAAAAAATATGACTGCCTTTTTAGCCAGCATGCATTGGTGGAGTACGACAGGCAAAGCTCCAGTAGCTGGATATGAGTGGAGAAAGGTTCCGCTTGGAGCTCACATAAGGCCAGATGAAACAGCATTACTAGGGCAAGGTTACCATTTTGACTTTATTATATGCAATTTTACAATCTATCGTACTAGGCTATTGGAATTTTCTGAATGCATCACAACATAATACACTACAGGAAACGTATTGCCCATATACAAAATGACCCATTAGGTTTGTACGTACTGTGGACTTAGGACTGATTTTCTGTGGTTTGTAGCTCACATTAAGGAATGGTACGTCACCTGTAATGAAAATACATGAAAGCACATTCAATTCTTCTAATCCGACAAGCCATTTTACATCAATATAAAACTAAGGCCAGTATTGCGTAGCATTCTCTTGCCCTCATAAGTAAACTTAAAGCTTTTGCACTCTTCTCATCCAAAGTAATGGGGGGGGGGCTAAATTACAGATTACATTTGCAATTTTTTTATATTTGTAAAAAGAGAAACTTTGACAATCATCTTCTCTTGTGCATATGAAAAAATACCAGCAAAGCATGCAACATGTACAGCCCTGAACTCAGAAGTATACATAGGGCAGGAGTACTTTATTGCAGCAAGACCAGGAGCTCTGTGCTCTGTTAGCAATCTAAGCTGCGAGGCGGGGGATGGAGCATACCTATACATGCCAAGAGTTTTTTTTCCCCCAGCTTTAAATACAGTATAACAGCATAGGAAACATTGATATTACCTCCTTCCTCTGGTTTCAGCCTACCAGCAAGCATTCGAATAAAAGTCGTTTTGCCAGTTCCTGTATAGAAAAAAAAAGACAATGTTACTATTCAAGAGTCCTCCAAACGGGAAAAACAAAAATAATTGTGTCATATGCGCTTGCGCCAAACTTTGTCGCTATAAATTTGTATGTAACGTTTTGTAGTACATTTTTAAAGTGTGAGGAGTTAAAAAAACAAAGTCGTACTTGCACCTTAAAAACCATCAGGCTTTCCCACCTTATTTTATTCTCTCCATCCTAAAAGGACCTATAAAATATTTTGTCAATAAGACTTCCCTTCACTACTATAGCAGACACAACAGGAGAGGACAGGAAATCCTCCTTACGGCTTCCCGCCTGTAACACTACTGCGCATTCGCGAGGCTCCACTCCTCTTTCCTACTGGCCTAGCTGCAGGGGAAGGAGGCGTGAGCCCCAGCGATGACGTCAAAAGGTCGCTGCTCGGACTCCCAGTAGTAGCATCAGGATACCTGTGACAGACAGGTATCCGCCCCCCCCCCCTAAAAGGTGCCAAATGTGGCATCGGGATTGGGAAGAAGGCAAATGAGCAAAAGTTCCACTTCTGGGTGGAACCTCTGCTTTAAGCCGTAGGAAGGATAGGATTCAACCCACTGAGTAAAGCTAGCCATCTGTGCATCGAAATTCGGCCACTTCAGCAGGAACTTTGCTGATTTTTAATCCGCATACGACCATTTCCATCAATGAGAAGTTGAGTCATCAACTGACTTCATGAATGAACATGTTGGTATATTTTTGCTTGATCAACACATGCAGCCAATCCACTGCAGTCCTGTTCAGTGTATTCTAATGAATAGTCCCGGAGTCAGAATACACGCATCACATCACAGGGAGGATTTTTCTATCCACCTTAAAATGTGTAGGTTGGGGAAATCCGTTCCGTTTTTTTATTTCAGTAGGCTGGCTGAATGAATAAAACTGAGACATGAGTCCCAAAGACTCACAGCATGTGAGCAAATATTGACCATGTGTGTAGACTTTCTAGCTTTAAATATGGTGTCACTTTGTCAAATCCAGTGACTGAAAAGCATGATGGCAAATCAGTAATTGGGACAGAAGATCCAGATGATACGGTAAAGCACACAAAGCATCCGCCAAGAGTCATACTGTCACAGTACCACACATTCATCAAGGTGGAATCCAGAGGATCGCCGGAATGCTATTCATCTCAAACCTGGGCTGATAAGGAAAAAGTTGGTGTATTTTGGTGTCTAGCTAGCTGGAGGCCAGGACATCAACATTAGGTGCTCCCCCACATGTGTCATAGGTCTTGGAACACTCCTTGGTGTATGAACTACTCCCCTGCCATGGAGGGGGGGGGGCACAAACTGAAAAGTGCAGGAGACCCACAGCAAAGTATAGGGAAGCCTATTGCACTGTAAAAATGACATGCAGGTCGGCCTCTGTGATGTACATGGAACCCAGAATGTCTCCCTCCCTGGTAAAGAGAGACAATGACAAACCTAGTAGATTCCATGAGGAATTTCTAAACCCAAAGACATTGATTAAGATCCAAGATAGGGCCGATGCCCCCCTTTGCTCTGAGAACTGAATAGGTTGGAGTAAAACCCTGCAACCATTCTGCAACAGGTACTGGGGCAATTGCATATTTATCCTGAAGACCCGAGTGGGCTTAATGGACATCTATATGAACAGTGACAAAGGACAATTGGGGATAAACCAAACAGGGGGCAATCTCTCGCACTCTAGCAGTCTCAAAGTGGGGGCACAGCTTCACGTAAAGGAAGGTTTGTCCGAGGGTCTGGCAGACCTTGAGACCCAAGCTTAAGGAAGATGGACATGAATGTTGTGGTAGTGGTGTAATAAGACAAATTTTTAATTGCTGGAGACAGATTAACCTTCCCAGTCTCTTATGCTTCTTCTGTGAGGATTGGTTGCTTATGGCACGAGTAGTATCCTTGATAATGGCATCACAGCATTTGTACCTTTAACTGTGGAAACCAGCTCTGGCGCAATTAAGGTAAGAAATGATAGCTATTCAATTTTTTTTTTTTTGACAAAGCAGTGTTGTGATCACTATTGCACCAATCACTAGCTAAAAAAAAAAAAAAATCAAATTCAACAGCTTAGTCACTAGAAGTATACGGTACATATGAAATTGCACACATCAGCACATACCCCATTAACAGATACATTTGTGTTATAGCCTAGCAAATGGGAAGCCCAAATCTACTCTGTGTTGAAATACTCACTATTGCCATTGGTTGCCAAAAGTATTAAGCAGAACTCCAGGCAAAGATCTTTTATTAAAACGTAAATAAAAAAAAGTGTAACAAGGTTACCTCCCGAGAAGGGAATTACCCTTGCAAGATAAATGTCCTATCTTTAGTTTTTACACTTCTATTCATGCTGGGTAGTACAACTCTCCCTATACTTCTGGCCTGTTGCAGCTATGAAAGCCGACAAGGAAGCGACAGTGTTGTGCAATGGCTCGTCTCCCCTTGGCCATTCACAGAATTCCCTGAGTTCTTTGAGGAATTTGAAAGATAAAAAAGGTATTGTGTCGAGGGGGGGGGGGGTGCTAATCAACACTATCACATCTTTATAAAGAAGCCACAGTCAAAGTATAGTAAAACACTATCCAGAATGAAGGAAAGCGCGTAAATAAGGAAAATGCAGCAATTTGTATACAGGCAGTCCCTAAGTTACAAACATCCCACTTACATACAGAGGCAGCATGACTCAATGCTGGTCCCGGAAACCACTGGGAGGCCATGTTGCTGCTCACTGTGGCAGCATGTTATAGTAGGTGGCAGCATGCCACAGTACTTATTTCCAGCAGACCAAGTAGTCAGTAATCCCACATCACTGCATGGCTAACCCTTCCCTATGCTATCCAAAACTCATTTTTTGGTTGCAGCTACACCTTAAAAAATAAAGTACCTGTTCCAACTTACAAATTCAACTAAAGAACAAACCTACAGAACTTATCTTGTACGTAACCCGGGGACTGCCTGCACACTTGGCAACCGTGCTTTGTTTACTAAATCAGGTGTAGAAAGTCGAAATCTGCACAGGTTCCTACCATTCTCTCCCAGCATGACCATGATTTCAGAGTCAGTGAACTCTCCAGACACAATCCTCAGTTGGAAATCCCCCATCTGCTTCCTCATTGACGGGTACTTATACATGCACATCTTTTTTATTTCTTCTTCGTTGGCAGTTTCTGCCACCTTAAAAACCAGTGAGGTGTCCCTAAATCTTAAGTTTTCGGTGGGAACATAACCATCCAGAAAAATGTTGATACCTGAAAAGAAAAAGTTTTAAAACATACGTAAACCCATATGGGCATTACAAATGAATGAGAATATGATTTATTGCATACTCCATTACAGTGTTTCTCAACTCCAGTCCTCAAGGCGCCACAACAGGTCATGTTTTCAGGATTTCCCTCAGATAAAACAGCTGTGGTAATTACCAAGGCATTGAAACTGATCAAATTGCCTGTGCAAGATAACGGAAAGCCTGAAAACATGACCTGTTGGGGAGCTTTGAGGACTGGAGTTGAGACTATTACAATGTTAGCAAAGTACGACTTACCTTCTCTGACGCTGAAAGGCATAGTGACTACGCCATAAGCACTTGGAACACCGTACAAGCAACAAATGAAGTCAGAAAGATAGTCCAAAACACTGAGATCGTGCTCTACAACAATGATGTAACTGAGAAAAAATAAATAAAGTTTTAAGCCTGATATACACATTTTAGAAATTAAACAGAAGCTACTATATTAAGGATGTAAAGCAGATATAATATAGTTAATGAATTCTAGGTATGAATATTTTATATATAGTTAAATTGGCTCAGCTTGGACCAATGTAACTATGCATTACCTGGCAGAAGCACCTAGTGGCTGGAAATCACTGCAGTAGACACCACTACAGTGATTTCCAACTGCTTCCGGGTCTCATGCACTTAGTGGCTGCACCTGCAGCATTTTAAAACACTTGCATTTTGTAATTTTCTGATTGAATGCAAAGAGTTTTCTGATTGGATAAAAAGGACTCCCTGCCTCTCCACCTCATTCAGAGAACGCTTTGCATTTAATGGTGCCAAATGGCCGAACGCCTGTGATCTATATGCAGCCGCTCAGCACAGGACCCAAAAGAAAGTGGAGTTCACTGGCGTAACGGCATCTTCTTCATTTCCAGCTTCCAGGAGCATCAGCCAGGTAAAGTATATGCATAGTTACAGCGGCCTGAGCAGGACCAATGCAACCATATATAAAAACATATCCATACCTGGAAGTGATAAAGTATTTTTTATGTATTTACACCTACAGGTAAGCCTATAAGAAGGTTACCTGTAGGTACAGTAAATATTCCCTAAATGTGCACTGCGCTCTCAGTGGATGGTGTGCCGTGCATAGAGAGTCATATCACACAAAGTGATGTAAATCACAGCTTGGCCAGTAAAGGGCCGCACCTTGTAAACTTGTAAGGAAGACTGGGTGAAAATGAAAGCCTTTTCAAAGGGGACAGCGTGCCGCTGGAGGCAAGTCTCTTATAATGTACTAGTATGCGATGCACATTATGACATATGCGACTCTAGAAGGTCCCAGCAGAGCATATGCATGCAGCGAATAAATACGACTGCTCCCAGGTACACGTATTACAGACATGCAACCTTTTCAACATTTGTGTTTTCCCAGTTGTGTCACCTCCAATTAGGCTACTAATGAAAAAACTGCAAAGCCAGTAAAACTTGTACTATGACGGGACCAGACAAATCTAAACCAGAATTAGAAGCCTGCACTACACAACCTGTATATTACTATGGCGTCAAAAAGGTGTGCTGTGCATGTCCACTATTTATAGGGAAACATGTCCAGGACATGTTTGTGCTTATACCCCGAGGGACTCTACCTTCTGAACACAGCTGCTAGCTGGGTCTACTGCCCTGTCTCCTATCCATGCCTTCTCCAGCCTATCCACCGATGGCACCGCAAAACCGTCAAAACATGCGACAGCTGCAGGCAGAGAAGGGAAAGTGGGGCCGGAGAGGTCAGCAGCAGGTGCCAGGGAAGGGATATGCATGGGTATCAGACTGCTAAAAATGCTAATGCTTAACTGTCAGAAGGATTCAAAAGGATCCATATCCAAAACAAGTATGAAGAGGTGTTGTGACTTTCTAATCTGCATGCCTCTTCTGAGGGACGCGAAGCAGAAACCTCAGATTAAGAATAACCATGTCACACGGTGGGAGACCTGAATAGGTTTCAATTTAGTAGACCATTTGTTTTGCTTACCGGTCAGGGTTAATCAGAGATCTGATGGTAATGGCAGCTTTAAGACGTTGCTTTACATCCAAGTAACTGGATGGTTCATCAAACATGAAGCTGCAATGGGACAGAAGCACAAATTCAGTTACGTATACACAGACTACATCTAATTCACCAATGAAAACAAATGTTCTTACATGTCAGCTTTTTGAATACAGACAACAGCACACGCAAACCGCTGAAGCTCCCCTCCAGAAAGGTCTTCCACATTCCTGTCCCTCAAATGAGTCAGATCTGAAATGTTATTGTCATATGAAATATTTAAAAAGCAAATACAGAAAAAAGCAAAAGTAAAACACATACTGAGACAAAAAAAAAAAGAAGATACATAGATTACTATTGGTGCAGAAGTGTGGTTTTGTGTTGGATACCAACACAAAAATGGCATGGTACATCTTTTGTACTGAAGAACGGTGACAAGCTCATGGAAGACAATGGCTAAGGACACCCAAAGAGCTAAAACATTCTGCTACAACTTAAACACTAAGGCCTGGATTCACATACATCGGCGCATATTTATGCCGCCGCAGCGTATCTCTTTTATGCTACGCCGGCGCAGAAAGGCAAGCATGGAATTCACAAACAAATGCTCCCAACTCTGCGCCAGCGTAGCGTATATTTCGTAGGCGTAAGTGGAAGTGGGCATGATCCATGTTAATGAAACGTGACCCCATGCAAATGATGGGGCGGGCGCCAGACAAGTACTTAAAATGAACTGCGCATGTGTCGGGACATGGACGTATCCCCGTGTGCATACAAACACGTCGGAACAACTGCCTAAGATACACGGGATCACCGTGTACGCAACCTACGCCCAGCCAGACCCACGTCGGCCCATATTCACAGATGCCCAATGTACAATACGTAGACATGTGTTCCCTGGTTCATACCTTTGCATGGGTTGCGCCTTATCTATGGGGAATAACTTTACGCCGAACGTAAAAAAAAAAAAAAAGTATGTTCGTGAATCGGCGTATCTCCCTCATTTGCATATTTGAATAGAAAAATCAATGGGAAAGCCACATGTGTCCAGCGTAAATATGCGCCCACTCTACGCTGGCGTAGGCAAGTTACGTTGGTGGGATAAAGTCTGTATTTAAGTGTATCTAAGTTTGTGGGTTCGGCGCACAGATACGACGGTGCATATTTGTACTTGCGTGGCGTATCTGAAGATACATCGGCGTAAGTGCTTTGTGAATTCGGGCCTAAGGGGCTATTTGTCAAGGGAGGGCAGATTTTTCCATCTTCTCCATTATACGCCACAGGGCTTGGGCACACTGCAGTCTGCATTTTATGGCACATAATAAAAAAAAAAAAAGACAGTGTGGAGCCAGCAACGTCACACAGAATTCTCTCTGCTTAGCAGAGCTCTAACTGTCATACGACAGGTCACTTGACTGTTCTGGTGGTTTTGTCCTCTCCCATTTATTCAACAATGCTAAGCGCCAGCTTTAAATTCCTGAGGCGCATGGGAAAACTAAGCTCACTTTGTGCTTATATTTTTGTAATGTAGCAGTATGGCAGGGAACACTTGTGTAGTGATAGAGAGTACTTACCCAGCAGTTCACAAACCCTAGTTTGGGTTTTTGTTTCATCTTTTCGATTTAAAATGGTCCCCACAGGGCCCTGAGATAGCAAAAATAGTTTATTAAATTGGATCTTATTGTATAGGCACGTCTACGCCTTCTGAGGCAAAGACACATAAGCCTATAGATTTCATGACTACCACAAAATACTGCATACACACCTTTGCGGCTTTTGGAATTTGGTCCACGTACTGAGGCTTAATGATGGCCTTCAAATCATCCTCCAAAATTTTGGTGAAATAGTTTTGCAATTCTGAACCCCTGAAATAAGTCAGTATTTCTTGCCAATCTGGGGGATCCTTTTTGAGAGGGAAAAAAACCCATTTAATAATAAAAAAAAAAATAAAAAAAAATAATCTAGTACACAAATTTTGAAAACTTTTTTTAACCCAAATTTAAAAGCGATCTCCATATCGCTAAACAACTAAAACATTTGTCCTGTGAAAGAAGAGTGAAAACGTACAAGTATCACTGGATGGCGACACGGACCTTTGTTCTCTTGCAAAGCTACGCTTTCCAAAAGGATCTTTACCAGTATATATTTTAGGGTGCGTTTCCGATGCCTGAATCTCCTGCTGCGATTTCAACTGTTAAGTCACTATAGCTCTGCAGAGGCATCATAATGACCAGAAAACAGAACCAGTGTGGAGCAAGACATGCAGATACACCAAAATGTAGATGCTGAAAATTCTTCAGTTGGTGTTGCTATGACATGAGCTCTCTCAAACTAAAATGCCAGAGTTTATGCTTTTCTATGAAACATGCTAATCCGCACACTTGGATTAAACACTAAACACTTTGGCCCAGATTCACAGAGCAATTACGCCTGTCTAACTGGTGTTAGACAGGAGTAATTTCAAATTTTGCGCGCCGTATCACAAGTTTGAATCCTCAAACCATGATACGGCGGCTTCGGGCTTCGATCCGAGAGGCTTACGTCTTCGTAAGCCTTCGGATCTACGCTGCGATATTTTTGCGGCCGCTGGGAGGAGTTTGCATCGTTTTGATGCGTCGGGATATGCAAATGCGTTTTTACGGCGATCCACGAAGATACGAGCGGTCTTCGCAATCGCTTACGTCTGTTTTTTTTTTACGTACTGTTAGACCAGCTTTTTGCTGGTCTAACGGTGCGTAGCCCATGTTAAGTATGGCCGTCGTTCCCGCGTCGAATTTAATTTTTTTTTTTTTGCGTAACTCGTTCGGGAATAGAAATGTCCGTAAACGACGCTACTCAAACAACGAATGACGTAACGACGTGATTTCGCGCAATGCACGGCGGGAAATTTGCGAACGGAGCATGCGCAGTTCGATCGCCGCGGGAACGCGCCTATTTTAAATCCTTCACGCCCCCTACTCGTGTAGATGGATTGCGACGGGAGAAATACACTACGCCGCCATCGTTTACTGGACAAAATCTACCTGGATTCCACGTAGAGCCAGGTAAAAAACGGCGGCGTAGTGTATTTCTGATACGCTACGAGAATCCAATTCTCTCTGAATCTGGGCCTTTTAATTTAAAACAACATGAATCAGATTATACCAAATAATAATTTGCCGAAGCAATAAATGTCTGACCATTTATTTACTCCAGAGTTTTCTTCTTTCTTTTAACAAACCATAAAGTCATACTGGAAAACCGGGTAAAATGAGAGGCACCCCAACATAGGTAAAAGGTATACCTCAACTCAGCACTGATAAAAGGGAGACACCAGGAAAACAAAGTGTACGAATGAGCAAAACCATCCACAACACCCCAAAATGTCACAGGGGTCCTAGAGTAGCACTGCAAGAATCTAACCTGTCCCTACCCAGCGAAGCATCCTTATTCACGGAGTTCTACCTCCCCAACAGGCAGTACCCACAGCTGTATTCCAGTGTGTTCTTACAATCCACAGCGGGGCAAAGCCTGTCTTCTTGCAAGTATTAATTTGGCTTTTTGGTTTCCCTTAACCCTTTCTCTGCCAAAGCAATTTTTGCAGGGTTTTTTGGACACGTTTAAAAAATCATTTAAGGCCTGAAGATTACACAAAATCCACATATATTATATATTTTCTGAAAGCAGACACCCTAAAGAATTAAAAAGTGGTAATTGCAATTTTTTGTGCTACACAATATTACCGCAAAAGATCTAGGAAACGCAACATTTTAGTAAACACCAATGTGAATTGTAGGGCAAACAAATGCAATAAATTACCCAAACTTTTTGGTTAAGTATACAGTGCAGAAAAAAAGTATTTGAACACCCTGCTATTTTGCAAGTTCTCCCACTTGGAAATCATGGAGGGGTCTGAAATTGTCATTGTAGGTGCATGTCCACTGTGAGAGACAATCAAAAAAAAAAAAAATCCAGAAATCACAATTTATGAATTTTTAACTATTTATTTGTATGATACAGCTGCAAAGAAGTATTTGAACACCTGTCTATCAGCTAGAATTCTGACCCTCAAAGACCTGTTAGTCTGCCTTTAAAATGTCCACCTCCACTCCATTTATTATCCTAAATTAGATGCACCTGTTTGAGGTCATTAGCTGCATAAAGACACCTGTCCACCCCTTACAATCAGTAAGAATCCAACTACTAACATGGCCAAGACCAAAGAGCTGTCCAAAGACACTAGAGACAAAATTGTACACCTCCACAAGGCTGGAAAGGGCTACGGGGAAATTGCCAAGCAGCTTGGTGAAAAAAGGTCCACTGTTGGAGCAATCATTAGAAAATGGAAGAAGCTAAACATGACTGTCAATCTCCCTCGGACTGGGGCTCCATGAAAAATCTCACCTCGTGGGGTCTCAATGATCCTAAGAAAGGTGAATAATCAGCCCAGGGCTACACGGAAGGAGCTGGTCAATGACCTGAAAAGAGCTGGGACCACCTTTTCCAAGGATACTGTTGGTAATACACTAAGACGTCATGGTTTGAAATCATGCATGGCACGGAAGGTTCCCCTGCTTAAACCAGCACATGTCAAGGCCCGTCTTAAGTTTGCCAATGACCATTTGGATGATCCAGAGGAGTCCTGGGAGAAAGTCATGTGGTCAGATGAGACCAAAATAGAACTTTTTGGTCATAATTCCACTAACCGTGTTTGGAGGAAGAAGAATGATGAGTACCATCCCAAGAACACCATTCCTACTGTGAAGCATGGGGGTGGTAGCATCATGCTTTGGGGGTGTTTTTCTGCACATGGGACAGGGCGACTGCACTGTATTAAGGAGAGGATGACCGGGGCCATGTATTGCGAGATTTTGGGCAACAACCTCCTTCCCTCAGTTAGAGCTTTGAAGATGGGTCGAGGCTGGGTCTTCCAACATGACAATGACCCGAAGCACACAGCCAGGATAACCAAGGAGTGGCTCTGTAAGAAGCATATCAAGGTTCTGGCGTGGCCTAGCCAGTCTCCAGACCTAAACCCAATAGAGAATCTTTGGAGGGAGCTCAAACTCTGTGTTTCTCAGCGACAGCCCAGAAACCTGACTGATCTAGAGAAGATCTGTGTGGAGGAGTGGGCCAAAATCCCTCCTCCAGTGTGTGCAAACCTGGTGAAAAACTACAAGAAACGTTTGACCTCTGTAATTGCAAACAAAGGCTACTGTACCAAATATTAACATTGATTTTCTCAGGTGTTCAAATACTTATTTGCAGCTGTATCATACAAATAAATAGTTAAAAAATCATAAATTGTGATTTCTGGAATTTTTTTTTGGATTATGTCTCTCACAGTGGACATGCACCTACGATGACAATTTCAGACCCCTCCATGATTTCCAAGTGGGAGAACTTGCAAAATAGCAGGGTGTTCAAATACTTATTTTCTGCACTGTATATAAAAAAAGAAAGACGAGGTTGCGCTGAGTAGATACCCAACATACCAAACCTTAAATTTTTGTGCGCCCGTGAAATAGCGTCAAACTTCAGTACCCTATATTTTCTATAGGCGACACTTCAAAAGCCCCCTATAAGTATCAGTTTAGCGTTATGGAGGAGGTCTTGCATTCAAATGATTTCTCTCATTCCAGCATGTGCAGCGATATTTAACATGTGTATCGCAATCACCATTTCATGCATAAAAAAATAAAATAAAATAAATAAAATAAAAATCAAGCTCTTTGGCATAGCTCAATTTGCCGTGTTTGGAGGAGGAGGAATGCCGCCTATTACCCCAAGAACATTATGCTTTGGGGGTGTTTTTCCTGCTAAGGGGACAGGACAACTTCACTGCATCAAAAAGGACATGTTCTATCAAATCTTGAGTGATTGAAAATGGGTCATGGATGAGTATTCCAGCATGACGGCAATGAACTAAAACACACGGCCAAGGCACCAAAAGGAGTGGCTCAAGAAGAAGCACATTAAGGTCCTGGAGTGGCCTAGCCTGTCTCCAGACCTTAATCCCATAGAAAATATGTGAAGGGAGCTGAAGGTTCGGGTTATCAAACGTCAGTGTCAAAACCTTATTGGTTTGGAGAGAGGATCTGCAGAACAGAAGTGGGACAAAATCCCTCCAGAGATGTGTGCAAACCTGGTGGCCAACTACAAGAAACATTTGACCAGTGATTGCAAACAAGGGTTTTGCCACCAAGTACCAAGTCATGTTTTGCGAAAGGGGTCAAAACGCTTATTTCACTCATTAAAATCAATTTAAAAAATGTAAATGCGTTTTTTTCTGGGTTTTTTGTTATTGCGTTAAAGCGACCATTACATTTATAGACTGATCATTTCTTTGTCAGTGGGCAAATGTACAAAATCAGCAGGGAAACAAATACCAGTTTGTTTTGGTAAAATAAAAAAAAAGATGAGGTTGCACTGAATAACCAACATGTCGAACATAAAATTTGCGTGCAGCCGTGAAACGGCGACAAACTTCAGTACCCTATATTTTGTATAGGCAATGCTTCAAAAGCCAGTCTATTGTCACAGAGGTGGTCTGATGCTTGAATTATTGCTCTCATTCTGGAGTGTGTGGTGATATAGAACATGTGCATCGTAGTCAACATCTTCAGGCGCAAGTGTCCAGATGGGTGTAACATTTTTTTACAATAAAAAAAAAAACCAAAGTCCTGTGATGATCTTCTGCATTGCATTCAGTTGAGTACAGAGATTACTCTGCATTACATTCTTTTCTGGCCTTGATGTCCTGTGAAACTCAACGGGGAACCAAATGTGAACTACATACATGTCGCTTCCAGGCCACAAACAAGAAGGGGAGGAGAGCGGACACGTTTCTGCTTTCCTCCCTCCGCTCTACCAAGCATCACCCATTAAGCCAGTCCCAGGACCACAGATGGGCAAACAAAGCGCAGCATAATAGCCGTGGCACTTTACGGGGGTGTGTGCTTCCATCCAGAAAAATAAACCCTTGCCCGCAGACGATAGGAATCATGCATCCCCGAGTGATCTTTTAATTGTGAACTTGCGACTGAACAACAAATTCCTTTTCTAAAAAGGCAAAAAGTTCTGACATTCCCAATTGGGGCATAAGACTGTATAGAGGAATGAGTCGTAGCTGATGTAGCGGAAAGGTCTTTGCAGAATCTCTGAAAATGTGTCAGAAACACAGGGTCTCCGATGACCCCTATAACAATAAAGGTTCTTAGATTTCAGGCATCAGGGATACTGAACGCTGATGAAATAACTAGGGGAGTATGAGCTGAGGTCACCTGAAATGTGTTTTAGTGAAGACATGTTACTTACATGCAGTGGTAATGCAACTAGGCATGGGGCGGGACCTAAGGTCACGCCACCCCGCAGATGACACCCACTTGGTGCATAGACCTTAAAGGATCACTAAAGGATTTTTTTTTTTTTTAGCTAAATAGCTTCCTTTACCTTACTGCAGTCCTGGTTTCATGTCCTCCATGTTCATTTTTGTTTTGCAGTAGCTGTAATACTTCCTGCTTGTCTGGCTCCTTATGAAAAAACTCATGCTAGCTTTTCACTGTGGTCCATGATCAAAGAGGTGCGATTACTATGTGTCTAAAACTCCTCAGAATCAATCAGATTCATTTTAAAAAACAAACATTGCTCTGTATTTGTTTGTTTTTGTTCTGTGTGTCTCTTTACTTCACAGAAACATGAAGTTTAAAAGTGAAACTAAAACTGCAGGCACATTATACGATTGATTTTCATCTATTTTTAAAAGGAAATCAGTTAACTTTTATGTCTATATACCCTGTAAACAGTCATTTCAGCAATACAATGTTTGAAAACGTGCTCAGTGCAAAACAGTGAGGTAAGCACCCGATTCTTCCGCCCAAACAGCATTTACACACGTTTAAAAAGAAAAAATAATTTTAGGCCTGAAGTTTGACCTCTATATCATCATATTTTCTGAAAGACACCCTATACCAGGGATATGCAATTAGTGGACCTTCAGCTGTTGCAAAACTACAAGTCCCATCATGCCTCTGTCTGTAGGTGTCATGCTTGTGGGTGTCAAAGTCTTGCTATGCCTCTTGGGACCTGTAATTCTGCAACAGCTAGAGGTCCACTAATTGCATATCCCTGCCCTAGAGAATAAAATAGTGGTAGTTCCAAGGCCTTTGAGAAAACACACTGGGTGCTACATGTCAGGTGGGTGGTGACATTACCTAGGGTGGAGGTAGGATCCCATCTAGCCAAGTTTTTTTTTGTATAGTGGAAAAGACCTTCTACCATTTCATTAGGAAATTTGACCTCCTGTTAGTGGGGTCCATCAAACCAGGTGAGAGGAGCTTTGGTGGTGGGCACATTGGTGCTACATTCATTGGGGGTTAAAGCATGCATTTCCTATGCACAGGCAAGAAATTTGTTGCATCTGAAGATTTGTCAGATTGAATGGTGTATGGGACCGCTTCTACAATTTGACAATTTGCAACATTTTTTCTTTGGGATATAGATTTTAAGAACTATATCTGCTCTATTACACCGAATCAAAGTTAATTTTTTTCTGAATTTGTTGAACTGCACATTTTTTCCACAGATTACATTTTAACCACTTAAGACCCGGACCAATACGCTGGTAAATGACCCAAGGTGTTTTTGCGATTCGGCACTGCGTCGCTTTAACAGACAATTGCGCGGTCGTGCGACGTGGCTCCCAAACAAAATTTGCGTCCTTTTCTTCCCACAAATAGAGCTTTCTTTCGGTGGTATTTGATCGCCTCTGCGATTTTTATTTTTTGCGCTATAAACTAAAATAGAGCCACAATTTTGAAAAAAAAACAAAATTTTTTTACTTTTTGTTATAAAAAAAATCAAATAAACTAAATTTTAGTAAAACATTTAGGCCAAAATTAATTCAGCCACATGTCTTTAGTAAAAAAAAAAAAAAAAAAAAATCGCAATAAAAAAAAATAGCTACCTAGCGGGAACAGCGACACTAATACAGCGATCAGAAAAATGATCGCTTAGTGACGCTGGCAATAGGAGTGAAAGGGTTAACTAGGGTGGTGATCAGGGGGTTAAAACTTTATTAGGGGGGGGTGGGGGGGCTGTCCTGAACCTAACACTAACTGTTTTTTACACTGCCTGTCACACTGACACTAAATGCAGTGATTAGATCACTGCATTCAGTGACACTGTGACAGGGGGGTGGGGGGGGGGGCGATCACAAGGGGTTAATATGCCTATGTGAGTGTGTGTCAGTGTTGTGTTGGTGCACACTTACTTGTGATGTCTTCTCTCATCAGCAGCGCTGGGAAACAGCGCTGCGATGAGAGATTACATCATTTCCTCCTTCCTGTGTAAACACAGGAGGAGGAACTGACACGATGGGAGCGCGCTCCCATTGGCTGGGAGCGATCGCGGGGGGGGGGCGGAAATCACGGACATCCGCCCGCTCGTCGGCGATCGCTCCCAGAGGCAGGGGGACCCCCGCACGCCGCGGAGGGGGTCCCGATGGGACCCCCGAACCGCACGAAGGCGGGGACGTAAATTTACGCCCTTGTGCCTGTACGAGCCATTCTGTGGCCGTATATGTGCGTGCGGGGGTCCTTAAGTGGTTAAGGATACATATTGCTTTTGTTTCAATAATTTAGGGAGAGGATTTAATTACAGAGCTTTACTTTTTCTAGGTGTAGTCGTAAAGTAATACTTCAGTGACGCAGTGAGCAAAGTCATGGTTTCAAGACCTTTACACAGTACACTCTGGTCTAGAAAGCACCACAATGCAAAGCCTGGTGCCCAAAGACCACATTCCAGAGAAGCCCTGTGCAGACCGCTAGCAAAAAATGGTCAGACTTTCTTTAGCAGAGCCAACCTCTTAGGACACTATCAAAACTGAGGCATGCTGGGTAGGCAACAGATGACATGTTACATTTTAAAAAGTAAATAGCCAACAAGATTTTAACAATCCACTTTTCTCTCCTAATACACAAAATTCAGACAATCCTGAGGAGCACTTACATCAAACCTCCCAAGATTAGGTTTTTGCTTTCCAGCCAAAATTTTCAAAGCTGTGGATTTTCCAATACCATTAGTGCCAACCAATCCGAGCACCTCACCAGGTCGGGGAGTAGGCAACCTATATAAAAGAAACTTTTTTTGAACTGATCTTTGTAGATGAAATAAGTAACAATACAAATCGATATTGGCACCACACACACACACTCTGAAAAGACACAATCTATAAGTTTGTAACCAGTACAATCTTTGTATGGGCATTCAAAACATTTAGATGAAACAACTTTAGCCTATAGGAGTAGAGGCCTCATCGCCTCAAACATCCTAGCCCAGGTATTAGTATCTTACTCGGTCACTAACCAAGTATTTGGATGAAGTTGTTAGGAGATGCCAAGTTTACAGGAGAGAGTTACTTTCCCACACCCATAAATGTAAAAACACTAAAAAAAATGCCTTGCACTAAAAGACGTGCAATGGCAGAGAGCCTTCAGCCAATTAGGGATGAATACCAAAATGTAAATACATTTGCGAGTATCTGAGGTTTGCGAACACACAATGCCTATATAATCTGCAGGACACCGATTGGCCGTCAGCCCTTACATATTCAAACAGGCATTCCATATTTATACATCTACAAATCCATTTCTTTCAAATAAAAAGATGTGGAAACAAATGGACATGTTAGACAACAGCATTAAAGCTCTAGAGATCAAATGATCATAAGCAGGAGAAAAAAAAAGCAATCTTTGTTGCAAACAGCTTGTTCTGGGGGCACCTCTGCATGCTCACTCCCCAGCCACTGCTCTATGCGTCCATATAACAGAGCCGCGGCTCGCCCCCTTCCCCTCATTGGCTCAGACAGGCGAGGCTATTGTGTACATCACTGGATCAAGGGGGGCTCAGGAAAGGATTGGGGGGCTGGGGTGGAAACCTTCAGCCTTTAGAACCATTTTAAATCCTGTGTTGATAGTGCTTTTGACATTCGTTTGAGACACTTCACTAAAAATAAGTTGTGCATTTGAGCTGCTCTTGAATCCCCAAAAGCGTCATATAGGAAGAAGCAAACAAAGGCATGTTGACACAGTTCCTTATATTATAGGGACACATTCATCATTGCTTACCTGTGAAGCTTAAAGGCATTGGCACAATATCGGTGAGTGGTTTCCTTTTCCAGGTTACTTGGCAGGTTAACAATGGACAAAGCTACAAAGGGACATTTCTGTAAACAAAAACAGAACAAACACAAATTCACATGAAGCAGGAGTCAGCACATGTTTATTGTTTAACCACCCATGCAGTTCAGTGCCACCTGAAGCCTCTACCGTAGGGGTCTCCAAACATTCAAAATATAGGGCCAGTTTATTGTCCTTCAGACTCTTGGAGGGCTGGACTTTGGCCAGCGGGACTAGAAACTTTCCTGGCATCATTGTTAGTAAACAGCTGGTATTAGGGGGGAGGAATAGTGCCCAATTGCTGGTATCATAGGGAGGAATAGTGCTCTATTAGTTGTGTCAGTGGGAGAAATGGTGCTTCATTGTCGGTGTCAGAATAGTGTCTTCTATCAGTGGGAGGGATAGTGCCCCAAGGGTCGGATAAAGGCAAGCAAAGGGTTTATTCTGGCGCATTGGCTGTGGGCCATATGTGTGTATATGCCGAGGCACCTAATTTTTTTTGTGGTAAAAAAAATAAATGGGAACAACTTTTTGACTCGAGTATAAGCCTAGGGAGTCCATCTGCATGCCTCACTGTGCCCATGCCTAGACTGACATTTCACATGGGAGTCTATGGAAGGGGTGCCCGGCTTTGAAAAATCATTGCTCCCCAGCTGTAGGTCCCCCGGACAACAAACATTGCACACTCGTAGGAGGAAGAGTGGGGCTAATGTGTGCCAAGTTTATGTGCGATAGAGACACACACACACACACACACCAGGCTGTTAGGGAATTGGATTATACACACACAGTGGGGCAAAAAAGTATTTAGTCAGCCACCAATTGTGCAAGTCCTCCCACTTAAGATAAGAGGCCTGTAATTGTCATCATAGGTATACCTCAACTATGAGAGACAAAATGTGAAAAAAAAAAAATTCAGACAGACAATTACATTGTCCGATTTGGAAATAATTTATTTGCAAATTATGGTGCAAAATAAGTATTTGGTCAATATCAAAAGTTCATCTCAATACTTTGTTATATATCCTTTGTTGGCAATGACAGAGGTCAAACGTTTTCTGTAGTCTTCACAAGGTTGTCACACACTGTTGCTGGTATGTTGGCCCATTCCTCCATGTAGATCTCCTCTAGAGCAGTGATGTATTGGGGCTGTCGCTGGGCAACACAGACTTTCAACTCCCTCCAAAGGTTTTCTATGGGGGTTGAGATCTGTAGACTGGCTAGGCCACTCCAGGACCTTGAAATACGTCTTACAAAGCCACTCCTTCGTTGCCCAGTCAGTGTGTTTGGGATCATTGTCATGCTGAAAGACCCAGCCACGTTTCATCTTTAATGCCCTTGCTGATGGGAGGAGGTTTGCACTCAAAATCTCACGATACATGGCCCCATTCATTCATGTAAATGGATCAGTCGTCCTGTTCCCTTTGCAGAGAAACAGCCCCATCGCATGTTGCCGCCACCCCATGCTTCACAGTAGGTATGGTGTTCTTTGGTTGCAACTCAGCATTCTCTCTCCTCCAAACACGACGAGTTATGTTTCTACCAAACAGTTCTACTTTGGTTTCATCTGACCATATGACATTCTCCCAATCCTCTTCTGGATCATCCAAATGCTCTCTAGCAAATCTCAGACGGGCCCGGATATGTACTGGCTTAAGCAGGGGGACACGTCTGACACTGCAGGATCCGAGTCCCTGGTGGCATAGTGTGTTACTGATGACCATACTGGAGTTTGTAGTGTGACTGTTTGAGGTTGTGGACAGGTGTCTTTTATACTGATAACAAGTTCAAACGGGTGCCATTAATAGAGGTAATTAGTGGAGGACAGAGGAGCCTCAAAGAAGAAGATACAGGTCTGTGAGAGGCAGAAATCTTGCTTGTTTGTAGAGACCAAATACTTATTTTCCACCATAATTTGCAAATAAATTTGTTACGATTCTGATGACAATTACAGGCCTCATCTTTTTAAGTTGGAGAACTTGCACAATTGGTGGCTGACTAAATACGTGTGTGTGTTACACTTACACACACACACACACACACACACACGATTCCTTTAACAGCCTGGTTAAAGTAAACTTGCATCTGACTTTTACCTATAGGCAAGCCTTATTATAGGCTTACCTATTGGTACTGTAAATATCTCCTAAATCTGCACAGTTTGAGATATTTACTGTACATTTAGTTGGTAAAGTTGCCAGCGAATGAACAGCCACTCAGGCCATTCTTACAGAATCCTGTGGCGCAAGCTCACGCATGCATACTAGCACATTATGAAGAAGAAAAGAAAAAAAAAAAAAAAACGGTCAGTGGAATTTATAACTACATAAAAAGTCGAACATTGTAAGCATCCCTGTAATGCAGCCACCATATCGAATGATTGGTGAGGGGCAATTATATACATCTTTGTTTTTAGGTTTAATACCGTTTCAATGATGTCAGCTACCTACTGATGATTGTAGAAGCAAAAGTCACAAATCAAGTTACACTTTAAAACTAATTTGCTATGAAAATGAACACAGATTTTATTTTTGATAAGAAATATAAACACACACACACACACACACACACACTCTTAAACATGGGATCCTTGCCACATTAAAGTTACCTTGATACAGATACCACATCCGATGCAGAGGGTTTCTGAAAGCCATACAATCTTGCTCTGTGCAGTGACCTCAATGCACAGTTTTCCTAAGATAAAGAAACAAACCAATCATTTTTACAAGAACTTTTAACCTCCCTGGCGGTATGATGATTTTAGGTGCTGAAAGCGGTACCATTATTTGCAAGGGAATTTGGCGTTTTATACTGTAGGCTTGTAATTCTTAGGAATAACTCACTTAAATCTATCCAAACAAGAGTCTAATAGGCATCCCGGGTATGATTTTTTTTTTTTTTTAACCACTTTAGCCCCGGACCATATTGCTGTCCAAAGACCAGAGCACTTTTTGTGATTCGGCACTGTGTCGCTTTAACTGACAATTGCGCGGTCGTGCGACGTGGCTCCCAAACAAAATTGGCGTCCTTTTTTTCCCACAAATAGAGCTTTCTTTTGGTGGTATTTGATCATCTCTGCGGTTTTTATTTTTTGCGCTATAAACAAAAATAGAGCGACTATTTTGAAAAAAACGCAATATTTTTTACGTTTTGCTATAATAAAAATCCCAAAAAAGATATAAAAAAACATTTTTTTTCCTCAGTTTAGGCAGATACGTATTCTTCTACATATTTTTCATTAAAAAAAAAAAAAAAAAAAAAAAAAAACGCAATTAGCGTTTATTAACCACTTAAGACCCGGACCAATACGCTGGCAAATGACCCAAGGGGTTTTTGCGATTCGGCACTGCGTCGCTTTAACAGACAATTGCGCGGTCGTGCGACGTGGCTCCCAAACAAAATTTGCGTCCTTTTTTTCCCACAAATAGAGCTTTCTTTTGGTGGTATTTGATCACCTCTGCGGTTTTTATTTTTTGCGCTATAAACAAAAATAGAGCGACAATTTAAAAAAAAATGCAATATTTTTTACTTTTTGCTATAATAAATATCCCCAAAAATATATAAAAAAACATTTTTTTCCTCAGTTTAGGCCGATACGTATTCTTCTACATATTTTTGGTAAAAAAAAATCGCAATAAGCGTTTATCGGTTGGTTTTCGCAAAATTTATAGCGTTTACAAAATAAGGGATAGTTTTATTGCATTTTTATTAATTATTTTTTTTTTTACTACTAATAGCGGCGATCAGCGATTTTTTTCGTGACTGCGACAATATGGCGGACACTTCGGACAATTTTTACACATTTTTGGGACAATTGTCATTTTCACAGCAAAAAATGCATTTAAATTGCATTGTTTACTGTGGAAATGACAGTTGCAGTTTGGGAGTTAACCACAGGTGGCGCTGTAGGGAATGTGTACCTAATGTGTGTGTTTACTACTGTAGGGGGGTGTGGCTGTAGGTGTGACGTCATCGATCACGTCCCCCTATTACAGGGATGACGCGATCGATGCTCCGGCCACAGAGAAGCACGGGTAAGCCGTGTGTACACACGGCTCTCCCCGTTCTTCCGCTCCAGGGACGGATCGCCGCACTGCAGCGGCGATCGGGTCCGCGAATCCCGCGGTCCCGGTCCTGGAGCTTCGGACCGGGTCGCGGGCGCGCGCCCGCGACCCACGGCTGGGTACTAAAACCAACGTATATATACGTTGATGTGCCCAGCCGTGCCATTCTGCCGACGTAAATCTGCAGGAGGCGGTCCTTAAGTGGTTAATTGGTTTGCGCAAAATTTATAGCGTTTACAAAAAAGGGGGTCGTTTTATGGCATTTTTATTATTATTATTTTTTACTAGTAATGGCGGCGATCAGCGTTTTTTTTTCGGTACTGCGATATTATGGCGGCCACATCGGACACTTGACACATTTTTGGGACCATTGGCATTTTTATAGCGATAAAAATGCATTGTATTACTATAGAAATGCCATTGGCAGTGAAGGGGTTAACACTAGGGGGCAGGGAAGGGGTTAAGTGTGGTCCTGGTGTGTTCTAACTGTATGGGGGGGGGGGGGGGGGGGGGGGGGGGGGGTGGCCTCACTAGGGGAAGTCACTGATCTTCTGTCCATACAATGTATGGACAGAAGATCAGCGTTTCCCCCGCTGACAGGAACGAAAGGTATGTGTTTACACACATACCTCCCGTTCCCCGCTCTGCAACGAGCAATCGTGGGTGCCCGGCGACGCGCGCGGGATTTGGGGGGCGGGCGCGCGCCCTATTAGCTGCTACAGGGAGGACGTAGAGCTACGTGCTCCCGCGTAGCAGTGCCACAGTAAAATGACGGCGGGCGGTCGGCAATTAGTTAATTAAAAATTATAATATAATAAATAATTATAAAAAATTATAACAAATAATAATATAATTATAGTAAAAATTATTCAATAATGTAGTCAAATCAAAAATCACTGAAATTTGCTCAGTTGCAGAATTTTTGCTGTCATTTTTTTTTTTTTTTTATGACGAATTTCCCCACAAATCGCTATCGCTAAATTCTGCAAGTGATTATAATTTATTATCGCTGTTTTCTAGCTAAAACCATTTTTGACATAAAGGGACATTTTTGGTTGCTATGGGCAATCTACAGTTTGCAGGGAGAAAGAACAGTTTTTATTATATAAAAACATGCAGGGCACTGGACAGACCACTAGGGACAAGGGGGGGGGGGGGGTGTCTTTTTTACATACAGTACTGTAATCTATAAGATTACATTGTACTGTATGTAAAGCGTTTGTTTACTTTTTTGAATTTGGCGCCGTTCTCCGCTCCCGTGCATCGTAACATCGCAGGGAACGGAGCTCGGCGGCACACGGGGACGCTGTGTGAATCGAGCGAGCACCCACTCGCTCACACAGCATGGATGCATCGCTGGATCCAGGAAGAAGGTAAGACAGCGCGCGCGCTGCAGGCTCTGCATGTCTACCCCGAGCGCGACTCGGGGATACCGTTCTTAGCAAGAAAAAAACACCCCGAGTCACGCTCGGGAACACCGCCAGGGAGGTTTAAGAAAATGTAGGAAAAAAAATATTGAAGCAACAACATCAAAATGAGTGGAAAGAAATATCTTGAAGGCATATCACAAAAGAGTGGAACAACAAATCTAAAAAGTGTACTACATATAGCAACTGAACAATTGAAAGCTTACATGGGAGCATGGTTCTAGTTGTCAAAAGGAGCTACCTTATTAGAATATGGCAGGAACTGTAGGATATTGTTATGTGAGGAACTGGATATGATATTAGGGGATCCACTTTAAGTGGTATCAGAGGTAAACCAGTGGGGGGGGGGGTAGACTGGGGAGAGGGAAGTAACAGGGGACACTGGAGGAAATAAACTGGTGAGCGTGTATACAGAGGTGGTTTTGGGCAAAAAAAGGAGGGCAGGCAAAAGGGAGAAGGAAGGGTAGTTGGGAGCAAGAAAGGTGAAAGGAGAGCGAGTGCAGTTAAAGTGTAAGTCTTGCCTAACACTAAAATCCCTGCATCTAAAAACAGCCACAATCGAACACTAACCTACCTAGCCCTGTAGTAGAAGAAATCAGTATACATACCTTTCTTGAAGCTGATCTCCAGTGGCAGAAGCTCAGCAGTGAACACAGCCGACAATGGCTGTGAAATGAATGGGGAGTGACGTCACATAGACTTACTATGGGGCTTTCGTTGTCAGCTGTGTCCTCTGCACCCGCCTCCACAGCGAAGCCACGGCTGACAGCTCAGTGTGGGATCGGGTTCGATTGGCAAAAAAAAAAAAAGTATGTATACTGATCGTGGATGTCTGTAGATGCTTTTAGTGTTAGGGTGGACTTTACTTTAAGAAAAATTTTGCATAGAAAAGGGAGAAAATAGGCAAAGGGAGGGAAGGTCTGCCAGCGGGCCTGAACGGGGTAGATGTTACTGCGATCTCCCCTGCTGAGCTCTTGTCTTCTGACAACACACCGATCGGATGCTGGTTATCAAGTCATGAGACCAGCTTCTGTCGGCCAGGGAGCTGTACACACAGGCCTGAAAGTTGGCTGGTCCCTGAGTTTTTGGCCACACGTGCACAGCTTAAGTAAGTCTTCAGAAATAGGGCAGGTGTTGCGGCAATGCCATCAGTTTGTGCTGTGCTCTGCAGCCAACCTTTATCAGAATGGATCCTGGAAAGAACAACCCAGTCCATTCTCCTAGGTCAGCCCACTGTTTGTTTTTGTTTGTCTGTGCAAGTAGCAATATAAGCCAGAAGGTTCGAGATTTGCTGTGTCCTTCAACAGATAATATGCAAAAGATATATATCAAGAGTAAAACATTAAGACCGCATCTTTCTTAAATACATTTTTAAATGAGGAAAAGCTAGCCACAGAATGATGTGTGAAAATGTCAGCCCATTGCCATTTCTTAAGAGACTTCCAATGAACTTACACTACACATCTGGTAAACACTTTCTGTCCCTGCTAGTAGTTAAAGAGTTGTCCAAATCAGATTTTTCTGCTTGCCTAAAATGTGTGAGCAGCAAGTGCTTGAAAAAGTGCCTGCATAATGTCCCAAGTATGCCCAGATGGTCTGATCCCTACCAAAGTATTAGGAGGACAGGATAAGGACATTTATGACCACCGTTGTATACGGATTAAAGTTTCTCTCCACTTACCCATTCGTACAACAGGACAGCTTTTCTTGCACTCCTGACGACACTTCTTTGGCTTGCATTTGTCATGATTAACAATAGCAATTCTTGTCAACTTGTCAGCCATCTTGGGGGTGTAGTATTGCCAAAGAGATTTCCAACAAGTTTAAAACCAGACCTAAGAAAAAGGGGGGAAAAAAAATATTACAGGGCAGCCGTTCTCAAACTGAGGTCGCACAGTACCAGAAACTACTGCTAGCAAATTCTGTAACCTTGCTTAACCACTTGACCACTGGGCACTTAAACCCCCTTCCTAACCAGACCAATTTTCAGCTTTCGGTGCTCTCACAATTTGAATGACAATTACTCAGTCATACAACATTGTACCCATTTGAAATTTGTGTCCTTTTTTTCACACAAATAGCTTTCTTTTGATGGTATTTGATCACCTCTGGGTTTTTTATTTGTTGCGCTATAAAAGAAAAACGACTGAAAATTCTGTAAAAAAAAAAAAAAAAAAAATCTTGTTTCTGTCATATTAGCAGGTTATTTCTCACACACAGCATATGGATACCACAAATTACACCCCAAAACACATTCTGCTATTCCTCCCGAGTATGGCGATACCCCATGTGTGGGACTTTTACACAGCGTGGCCACATACAGAGGCCCAACATGCAGGGAGCACCATCAGGCGTTCTGGAGCACCCAGACCAATTCTGACATTTCTCTCCTACATGGAAAAATCATCATTTATTTGCTAGAAAATTACATAGAACCCCAAAACATTATATATGCTTTTTTAGCAAAGACCCTAGAGAATACAATGGCGGCCGTTACAACTTTTTATCTCGCACGGTATTTTCGTAGAAATTTTTTGAATGCATGTTTTTAAAAAAAAAAAACTGTTTTGTGCTAAAAAAAAAAGTTAGCCCAATTTTTTTTCATAATGTGAAAGATGACGTTACGCCGAGTAAATAGATACCCAACATGTCACACTTCAAAATTGCGCACGCTCATGGAATGGTGCCAAACTTCGCTACCTAAAAATCCCCATAGGCGATAGTATTTGGGTATTGCAGAGTATTTGGGTATTGCAGGGTATCGCACAGGGTATTGCGGTATTGGGGTACTGAGGTATTGGGGTACTGCAGAGTTTTGGGGTACTGGGGTACTGCAGAGTTTTGGGGTACTGGGGGAATGCAGAGTTTTGGGGTACTGGGGGAATGCAGAGTTTTGGGGTACTGGGGGAATGCAGGGTACTGGGGGAATGCAGGGTACTGGGGGAATGCAGGGTACTGGGGGAATGCAGGGTACTGGGGGAATGCAGGGTACTGGGGGAATGCAGGGTACTGGGGGAATGCAGGGTACTGGGGGAATGCAGGGTACTGGGGGAATGCAGGGTACTGGGGGAATGCAGGGTACTGGGGGAATGCAGGGTACTGGGGGAATGCAGGGTACTGGGGGAATGCAGAGCTGGGATGGATTGAGGGATGGCTGGATCTGTGACTGCATTTGTCACAGATCCAGCCACAGCTCAGCTGCTGACACCCCGCTCCCCCCCCCCTCTCCTCGCACACTGTACCGAACGGTACAGAGAGCAGAGGGAGGAGAGGGAGGAACCGGCGTCATCCAATGACGCAGGTTTGTTTACAAGTGATCGCGCCGTCATTTGACGGCGCGATCACGTGGTAAACGGCCGCTATCAGACCCGGCGATCACGGACACTTTCGCGAGCGCGTCCCAGGGGACGCGCAATCGCGGAAGTGAAGGACGACGTCCCAGGGACGTCGTGTCAAAACTACTCGACCGCGCTGTAGCAGTATTTTCGCTATAGCGCGGTTGGCAAGTGGTTAAAGAGAAACTCCAGTGCCGCCCGCCCCCCCCCCCAAAAGAAAAGTTAGCAGCTACTAATATCAGGGAAGGGAAACCAGCAGTGAAGCCTTCTGGCTTAACGGGCAGTTTTATGCCGCTATGCACTTTGTGAATGCCCAGTGCCAAATGTGGCAGTAAGGGGGGGGGGGTGACGAACTGTAGCCTCAGTTTCCTGTCCTTAGCTGACAGGAGTGAAACCCAGTTTGATCTTCTGCTGCTGTAGCCCATCTGCTTCAAGGTTCAATTTTGAGCATCAGAGATGATATCCTGCATACCTTGGTTGCAATGGGGGGGGGGGGGGGGATTTAAATTACTGTCGCCTTTCTATCATCTGGAACCAGTCTGCCCATTCTCCTCCGACATCAAAAAGGCATTTTTTTTCCACACAACCACCGCTCTCTGGATATTTTCTCTTTTTCGGACCATCCTCTGTAAACCCTAGAGATGGTTGTGCATGAAAATACCAGTAGATCAGCAGTTTTTGAAATACTCAGACAAATGTGTCTGGCACCCCCAACCACACCACATTCAAAGTCACTTATATCCCCTTTCTTCCCAATTCTGATGGTTTGAACTTCAGCAAGTCATCTTCACTATGTCTTGATGCCTAAATGCATTGAATTGCTGCCATGTGATTGGCTAATTGAAATTTGTGTTACCAAGCAATTAAACAGGTGTACCTAATAAAGTGGCCGGTGAGTGTATACATCTATGAGGTTACATACAGGTTGCACTAACATGCTAGTACTTCTCAGTTAGAAAAAAAAAACAGAAATGTTATTATGCCTACCAAACTGGCCAACATTATTTAATATGCTAGGGTTTGCAAAACCAGCACAGAGGCACGAGCAGAGCTCAGCAACTGTTACACAAAGGCTGCAAAGATAAGAATAGGAGAGCAAGTTTTGCAGAGTGCAGCTATCTCACTAGTCAAGGGACAGCTGGACAGTTCCCTCCGCAGATGTGTCCTGTGACATTACAACTGAGCATTTCTGCAATGTTATCAGATAATGTATAAAGACATCATCTAAGACAGTAACAGAGAGAGAACAACGTACCAAACTAAAGTATGACTTTTTTTCATTTTATGGGGGGGGGGGGCACCTTTAGAATTACATTAACCAAAGTAACATGCACTGCCTTCACTAGGCAAAAGGAGTTTTTATAAACTAATAAATGGACAACTGCACCCCAATACTTCATTACTCCCATATAAACTATAGGTAGCTGGCTACCGTGATCCTTATTACTGGTTAGATAGTGGAGTGTTCAGTTGTTGCCTTGTATATTGGCAACATTAGAGATGCAGGAAGATTGTAGGTAGTGAATATACTGTAGTTGCTTACTGCAGGAGAGACCACCAAATAAGTACCCCAAACCTTGTGAGAAGAGGCTCCATCAGTGTTACTCTGGCATATGTCATATGCATATGGCAAAAAAGGGATGAACGCATGTAAGGCTGGGTTCACACTACGATTTTCCCCTCCGTGAGCCGCATACGATTTATATGAAAAAACGTATGCGGCTGAAACGGATTGAACCGTACGTAAACGTATGCGTTTATAAAACGTATACGGTTTTCAAAAAGTGCGTACGGTTCCATCCGGTTTTGATTAAAAAACGCATCGTTTTTGGAATTAGTGTCATTTAATAAAAAAAGATTTTCTTGTTTTGAAAATGCGCATGCGCAGACGAAAAACGCATACGGTTTATACGTATGGAACCGCACATATGTGCGTTTTCCATTGACTTTAATGTTAAAAAAAACGTATGCGTTTGCCATACGGTTTCAAAAACGGACTCAAAACCGTGGTCGAACACGGTTTTGTGTACTGTTAAAAACGTTTTGCCAGCAAATCGTACACCCGGATGCATCTGAGTGCATACGATTTGCAATGCATTGTCTATGTATGCGTTTTCCCGTACGGGCCCATACGTTTTCAAAACTGAAATCGTATGCGGCTGACGGACAGGAAAATCGTAGTGTGAACCCAGCCTTACCAGGATCACAAGCAGTGGTCAGAATGAATATTGAAGGAAAAGACGGCACATACATGGGGGAAGAGGAACAAGACGGAGGCAATTTTAGGCTGCATAGCATAGGTTACCAGGGAGCTGCATTACAAGCAAATACTGTACTATGCATACCGCAACTTCATCTATGTTATGTCCAGGGCTCAAAAATTCAAATCCTGAGCTACTAGCCAGGCCTTAAGGGTTACTCGCCACCAGTTGACCCAACTGATCCCTACCCTGTGTACCGCTCCTAGTCCCCCCCCCCCCCCAAACACTCCATCGTAAATTATCTCCTGAAATTACACTTTAATGTTTTATGCAGAATTAAAGTTACAAAAATAAAATATTAACAACAACTTTATCATTGCAGCCTCCGCTCACTGTGCCCCCCATTGCAGCCTCCCCTCACTGTGCCCCCCATTGCAGCCTCCCTCACTGTGCCCCCCATTGCAGCCTCCCCTCACTGTGCCCCCCATTGCAGCCTCCCCTCACTGTGCCCCCCATTGCAGCCTCCCCTCACTGTGCCCCCCATTGCAGCCTCCCCTCACTGTGCCCCCCATTGCAGCCTCCCCTCACTGTGCCCCCCATTGCAGCCTCCCCTCACTGTGCCCCCCATTGCAGCCTCCCTCACTGTGCCCCCATTGCAGCCTCCCCTCACTGTGCCCCCATTGCAGCCTCCCCTCACTGTGCCCCCCATTGCAGCCTCCCCTCACTGTGCCCCCCATTGCAGCCTCCGCTGACCTGTACAAGAGGATAATCACCAGGAAGCGAGCATGCAAGTGAAAAGCCGCGGGATTACAGAGTGGATAGCCCGCTGTTACAGCAGAGTTTACATTACAATTCTCTCTGCTCGTGGTTACACATGGCCCCACCTCCTGACCCCACGCCTGTGATAGACAGAACACGTCCCAGTATTCAGGTGCGGGCTATTCGCTCTGTAATCCCGCTGCTTTTCTCCTTCCTCCATGATCTCTTCCCTGGGGCGATCGATGGGAGAATGGCTCCCGATCAACCCCCGCATGCCGCCAGTACCTGCGCTCCCCCCCCCCACGCCCCCAGACAGCCCAGCTGCTCGCCAGAAACAATTTTCCACTCACAAAATGCAAGTGGAAAATTTGAGGGCTGTTATGTCCATTAACTCACTCATCTGCAGAGAATTTAGATTGGCCAGAGCGTGATGAAAACGCCAGTGCGTGCATTTAGGGGTTAATTTATTCCACAGATTTTTTATCTTTTGGAGTAACAATCTAAATATATTTTTTTATTCAAGATACATTAATTTAGTTTATTCAGCATGAAATGGAGTTTAGTTATGTAGCATGAGGCTGTATATTCTACAATATTAAAAATGTTGGTAAACTCATTCAATGAATCCAAGCCTGAGATAACCTGCATTGACTCAGTCACACAATTTCACAGTAACCATGAGATAAAACAAAGTTCAGGAATATTCCTTTATCCCATAGTTTTGTAAATCTGTGTATACTTCAAACTGTATGATTGAATCGGTTCCGATATCACTGTTTTACTAACCTGACAGCTTATTATTCTAAATAGGAAACCTTCATTTTATTTGCAAATATTAAAGATTCTAACTACCAGCAAGAATAAGTCCTTACATTTAAAAAGCACCGGTCATTTCAGATCCATCATGGCAGCACCCTATTAGCAGGCATTCACTCACCTGCTGCCGCCATATCCCTCACCTTGTAGGGTCACTGCCACATCACCAGCCGTCCCATTAAAGTAAATGAGACTGTCAGAGTCAACAGCGGGTCATGATTTAAAGGAGTGTTCCAGCCTGTTTTTAAGTTTATTAAAAGTCAGCAGCTACAAAGAGTGTAGCTGCTGGCTTTTAATAAAAAGACACTTACCTGCTCCGCGGTTCCAGCGACGCGCCGGCCGGGCTCCGCCCCCCCCCCCTTGGCGTCTTCTTTCCTAGTGTGGGCACCCGGCAGTGACAGCTTTTGGCTTCATGGCCGGGCAACCACTGCACATATGCGAGCGGCACTGCGCATGCGCGAGTGGCACGGCGCCGTCCGATTGGACAGGCGATCGCCTACAGGGAGGGGCTGCAAGAAGGCGATTAAAATAGTCGCCTTACCAGCCCCTCGGCGGAAGGAGGAAGTAGGACAGGAAGTCCCACTCCTCCTAAAGCCCCCACTCCCCCCCCCAAAAAAATGACATGCCAAATGTGGCATGTAAGGGGGCAAGGAGTGGATTAAGCGGAAGTTCAATTTTTGGGTGGAACTCTGCTTTAAATCATAATATATATTTAAATCAAATCCACCCTGGTAGCCAATCAGCTTCTAACTTCAACTTGTTCATCTAAGCTTTGACAATGAAACCTGGAGGCTGATTGGTTAGAATGGAGAGCTGCACTAGACTTTGCACTCTTTAGTTTTAATAATTCAACCCCAGTATGGTCTTTTCTGCAATAAAACCTAGTTGCATTTTTTTTTATTCTCGACACAGTTCTGTTTTAATTGCATTTGTCCTGTAAAGCAGTGGTCCCAAGCCAGTGCCGATTCACAGACTGTACATGACTAGGCCACACAGCAAGAGTCGCGTGGAGCCGCGGTCCACATAAGGCAATCACAGCCCGCAGTCACCACTCACCTCTAGCTGTGCGGCCATGCCTGTGTGTCCTCTCCTGGCTCCTCGGCCCACCCTGTCCAATGAGGTCATCCTATCAGCAGGGCAGGAGGAGCTACAGATCAGAATGGAGAGCTCCTCCCACCCTGCCCTGCTGATAGGATGACATTGTCAGGAGAGGACACACAGATTGATCACAGCCTCTGCCCTGCCAAAGGTAGGTGTCTGAGTAAATAACTATAATACCTAAATCATGAGCTGTGGTGGCTCAACGTGATTGGCACTGCGCTGACAAGCCATTCACCTCTGCAGCCAAGTGTTCGGATCCCGGTCTCGGCTACATGTGAATTGAGTTTGGTGGTCTCAGCCCGGCTCCCGGTGGGTGTGCTATGCAAGGTACGCCTGTGCTTAGTATGCCCACCCCCCACCACCACACTTGCACGCACACAAAAATTGGTTTAAAACACGTGCACTTTGGCCATGCGGTCTCTTAAAATAAAGAGAGGCGAAGACCTACGGGCTGGCTGGGTGGCTAGGCCCCCTCACTCCCTCATAGGGGGAGTCCCTCTGCCCCATTGGGGTCCCATTGGGCCCCAGTTGGGCTCCCAAGAGGAGCAGGTAGTGCGGGGTGAGTGGGAGGCCCCCCTTCACACCCGCCATTGCCACCAGGGGCATGGAGAAGGATGGCGATTGCCTCCGGGGGGAGGGTCTGCCTACTCCCAACTCCTACAGTCTGGCTCCTCTCTCTCGAGTTCACGCACAAAAATACACTTTAAAAAAAAAATAATACCTAAATCATAACTTAAAGAGGAGGTCCGCCAAATTTATTAAAAAATTTTGAAGTCAGCAGCTACAAATACTGCACCTGCTAACTTTTAAAATATGGACACTTACCTGCCCTGGGCGCCCCCGATGTCAGCAACCGATCTGTCCCTCGGCTCTCGAGTGCTGCCACCTCCATCTTTGGTAAGGGAATCAGGAATAAAGCCCCACTGCGCATGAGAGAGTCGTGCTGTGCGATCTGAATGGTCCCTGCGGTCTTCTGGGACCTGTGTCTCCAGAAGACAGCGTGGGAGGGGAGGAGGCACTGGAAGTGGCGTAGATATCTGTGGATATCTATGCACCAAAGTGGGAGCAAAATACCTGTATTAGACAGGTATCTGCTCCCCCTTGAAAGGTGCCAAATGTGACACTGGAGGGTGGATTGCAAAGAGCAGAAGTTCCATTTTTGGGTGGAACTCCACATTAAGCCATATATAAAAAAAAAAAAAATACTTCCATTATGCATATATAAAAAAAAAAAATCATCTTTTTATGTTTTGTGTCAATTAGGCTTCACGTCACTGCATAATTCCAGCATGCCAAGGTGTTTTCAGAGAGTAGGGCTAGAGGTGGGTTAAAAGGGGTTGTAAAGGTTTGTGTTTTTTCACATTAAGGTGAAAAACCACCTGGCATTCACTGGCCCAACAGCTTTACTTACCCGAGCCTGTTCACCTGCTTGGCTCGTCCCTGGTGTCCTCTTCTACACAGAGTCTTGGTGTTTGGATAGATTGACAGCAGCGGGAGCCAATCGCTGCGCTGCCATCAATCAAATCCAATGATGTGGGCACTGGGGCCGAGTATGAAACTGCAGACGTACCCACAAGGTAACCCCCTTGGGAGAGAGCTTCCCAGAAGGGGTTATCTGAATGCGGGGAGGAGCCATGAGAGCTGCCGCGGGGCCCCATAAAGGTGATGTTCAGGGCCACTCTGTGCAAAACGAACTGCACAGTGGAGGAAATTAGGACATGTTATATATATATATAAAAAAAGAGCCCCAGGCACCTGCGGGGAGGGGACCAAGCCCCAGGCACCTGCGGGAGGGGGGCGAGCCCCAGGACCCACTGTTGAATTACTCTCCCTCCTGGAAGACTGATGAGCATACAGTCACAGCAAAAACAATGCATATGGTGTTCAGCCTGCTGTGCTGCAGTTCTGGACACCCATTGAGCTGAGTACATTACAGCACATCTGTCTAATTTACAGGGGTCTTCAAACTATGGCCCTCAAGTTGTTCAGGAACTACAATTCCCATCATGCCTAGTCAGGTGTATGAATGTCAGTGTTTTACAATGCTTCATGGGATATGTAGTTCCGCAACAGCTGGAGGGCCGTAGTTTGAAGCTCCCTGGACTCTAATAAGACCCCCGTGTACATTCAGCCCTAGCAGTCTGTCATGTAGGAGGTGTACAGACGGCCCAGTACTCCCACCCATGTACCTTGCTATGAAGCACTAAGTACAGCTCAGTACTATCGGTTCCCCAACCACTATCACCCTATTTACTAGTCATTGTCAGTAAAACGACTTTCAGAGCCCACTGCATGCAGCCTATAGGGGGTAACTAGACGGGTCACAGCCGGTGACTCACTCCCCAGCGTTGGCCTCCCACACTCAGGCCAGATGGCAGGCCGTACAGGTGGCCACTTACCGGTGATAGGACGGGGAGGGTTGTTGCTGCCCCTAAGGCTGTTGTCGGGAGAGAAGAGGCCTACCGGAAGATATCTTCTTTCCCCCGTCTCTCGGTGGTTTCTGTCGCTCTCCTCCCCAGGCAGCAACGTGCAAAGCACACGAAAAAGAACCGGCCAAGATGGCCGCCACTGACGCTTTCTCCCACACCACTGGCGTACAGCGCCGCGTTCCACCGTGGAACGCAGGCCTTCTCGGCGCACATGAATGAGTCGGGGAGATGACGTCATCAGGAGGTGTCTAGCTCGTAGAGACTGCTGGCGGTTATGCAGGGAACCATTTGAAGTGGAATTGGTGGTGTCGGGGGTGAAGGCGCACTGTGAGCAGACTGCATATGATCTCCGCCCAGTACCGAGTAGGTTCGCCATGGAGGGGAGAGCTTCATTCACAATATTTTGTACCTGTCAATGTTATGATGGGACCTCCAGGTTTTCCCTATAATGTCCCAATGGGGTTTATTTACTAGAGCTGGAGAGTGCAAAAAAATCAGGCTCACTTCTGTATAGAAACCAATCAGCTTCTATCAGCTTGTTCAATTAAAGGGGTTGTAAAGGTAAAAGTTTTTTTTACCTTAATGCATCCTATGCATTAAGGTAAAAAAACATCTCACAGCACCGCCCCCCCCGAGTCCCCGTTTTACTTACCGTTCGAAACTCCCGGGCGCGTCCACGTCATCCTCTTCGGTTCCCAGCCTGGCCGTTGATTGGCTAGGCTGGGCGGATTGATAGCAGCGCAGCCATTGGCTGGCGCTGCTGTCAATCACAGCGGATGACGCGGCGGGGGGGGGGCGAGTGATACAGTCGGTGGCTATGTCCGCCGCTGTATCACAGGAGCGCGCTTGCAAAAGCTTTCCACCGTGCAAGCGCCCTCGCATGAAGATGGAAAGCTTTTGCGAGGAGGAGGAGCCCAGACAGCCGCCGAGGGACCCCAGAAGACAGCTTTCCGTCCACTCTGTGCAAAACGAACTGCACAGTGGAGGTAAGTATCACATGTTTGTTTTTTTTTTTTGTTTTTTTAAAACAACCTGACTTTAGTGTCCTTTTAAGCTTTGGCAATAAAAGCTGGAAGCTGATTGGTTTCTATGCAGAAGTGAGCCTGATTTTTGCACTCGCCAGCTTTAGTAATGAAAGGTAGAATTTATCTTTCATTATTAGCATTTGCATGTATTGTTTAATGTTCATGGTTGGCAAAAACTTTATGTTTTAGTTTTGTTTTTTGTTTTTCTGTATCCTGTTGTGAAGATTTCTTGTCACTTCCTGTTGCAGAGATGCAACAGGAAGTGAAAGGAAATCTCCACAAATTAAATGGAATTCTCCTCTGTTGTCACCAGAAAAGGTGTCCACGCTGGAGGGTTATCCTCGCCTATTCTGGTGATGACTATAATATTCTACATTTCCCCTCCCTTTCTGTTCTTGTGACAATCCAATACCTGGATACATTTAAAGTGTTGATCTACCTACAGGATGCATACCACACCACACCACTTGATCTGAAACTAAAAAAACAAAGTTTACTCTATACATAAACTTTAAAGTGTAAATAAATGCCCATGTATGATTTTTACATATAGTTAACCCTATAATAGGGCTTACCTATAGGGAAAGTAAATATAAAATATACCATGCACTGTTTAGGAGATATTTACTTGTGAAGCTGCCAGTGACATCACTAGTGCATGTTGATAAAAACGGTTACATGTGTCAGAGCATGCCACAAAACAAGGATAAGCCCAGGGACCCTATGAGAAGAGGGAGAATGCTAAGTGTGAAGAACATGGAGACTCCATTGAGATTAAGGCCCCTTTCACACATACGGACTGTTCGTCCTTTTTTTATCCATCCGCTAACGAATGAAAAATGCACCGTTGAACAGATGAAAGCTGTATTTTTCATCCATCAAAAAAAAACAGGATCGGATGAAAAACAAATGTAAGGCCACTTTCACACGGGCCTGTGTACAGACTGTGCTTGTTAAGCGGGGATCGCTCCGTTGATCCCCCGCTGAGCCGGCGGATGACAGGTACGTCTCTGCTCCCTGTCCAGAGAAGGCCCTGTCAGATCCCCGCTCTTCTTTATGGCGTTTTCATCCAATCGGCCAGCCGGATGGAAAATAGGGTCTCCATCCGTTTAGATTCAGCGGATCGAATGTCAGTGGACATGTCACCGCTGACATCCGTTACTCCATAAACCTGCATGGAGCATCCGTTCAGGTCAGTCTAAAAAAAAAAAATTGACAGGCGGTAGAGCTGCACGATTCTGGCCAAAATGAGAATCACGTTTTTTTTTTGCTAAGAATGAAGATCATGATTCTCTCACGATTCCGCGGCGTAAGATCTTTTACATTTATACCAAAAAAAAATTGGTCTAACTACTGGTTAGTGTTTTTTTTTTTTTATTATTCATTAAAGTAATTTTTCCCAAAAAATTGCATTTAAATGACCGCTGTGCAGTGTATACATCCACTACCAATGCAAAAATGGCTAAAAAACCGACTATTTGTCCGTTTTTCGTCCGATCCGTTCTATTGACGGGTGAAAAATAGGGCTTTCATCCGTTCCAAAAAAACGGCTGTTGACGGAAGCGGATGGAAATAGATGATCTTTCGTTGTCGTCCATTTTTCTCTAGGAATGCATTGATGTCTGTATTTTAGCCATCAATGAATGGATGAAAAATGGCTGAATATGTGAAAAGGGCCTTGTGGTAAGGTGTATTTGGAAGCATACCTGGAAAAAGGGTTAGCCTTTGTGGCTAACTGCTGGCACAAAGGTGTCCCAACCATAGTGATGGGGTTCAAGTGTCCTGCCCTCCAGATCAAAACAAAGAGGGGAGGGTATGTGACAGTGTTAGGCCCTGCCACTGTGTGAAGATCAAATACTGTGTTTTCTGCCTAAGACAGAGTTCGCACAAACAATCAGTGCTTAGTCATATGAAGACAAAGAAAAATGGATAGCCGCACTCCAAAACCTGATGGGTGGTCTTTTATTCAATAGACAGCATGTACAAAAATAGGGTCACAGCAGTGGAAACAAGGAACAGCCAACGCGTTTCGCACTGGATCAGTGCTTATTCATGGCTAATGGAGCATTAAAACTGTTTGGTCACATGTTCACCCTATGTTCTATATATACCTATCTCAATTAATTGCCCGGGAGGAGCCTATGATATTAGGACAACCCCTGATGCCAATGAGATAGTCACATTACACCTGTGCACACCAAAGCAAAAAAAACAAACAAATACACACAAATGTGAAACCAATAATCAAAATGTATAAATAATAACACATTATAAACATAATGCACATATAAAATACTGTATATGTGGTACATACATAGTACTACAGTGACACAAAATGGTAAAACATGAGGCAATGATGAATGAAATAAAATAAAAGCTTAAAGACGATGCAGTTCAAACCACAATAGGCTGTAAAAAGAGCATAAGATAAACTATGCAAATGAAATGTATAATGGTGATGGAACAAATAAATATGAATAAAAGTGAAAATAAATGTAAATGTGTATGTCGATATGAATGAAAACATATGAAATGAAATGAAGCACTAGATCTATCTAACAACTTGTTCAATGGTAAATGGCAGAAAGAATAGATCTATGTGTGTATTGGAGATGGATTCATCCATTATGGTGACGTGCATATAAACATAATTGAGAATGTGGATGTAAAGGGTTACCCGAAATTTAATGACAACAATCGGGAAAAATGCACCCATAAATACATCCAATCATAAAAAATATAGTCATACATAAAAGAAAAGAGTGGCAAATTGTGTCAAAGCATGTAGACACATCGTAGCCAAATATGAAAAGTGTGAAAAAGGTGAATTAAAGTGAAATGGAAATGATTAACCACTTAAGACCCGGACCAATACGCTGCTAAATGACCCAAGGTGTTTTTACAATTCGGCGCTGCGTCGCTTTAACAGACAATTGCGCGGTCGTGCGACGTGGCTTCCAAACAAAATTTGCGTCCTTTTCTTCCCACAAATAGAGCTTTCTTTTGGTGGTATTTGATCGCCTCTGTGATTTTTATTTTTTGCGCTATAAACTAAAATAGAGCGACAATTTTGACAAAAATCACTTTTTTTACTTTTTGTTATAAAAAAAATCAAATAAACTAAATTTTAGTAAAACATTTAGGCCAAAATTAATTCAGCCACATGTCTTTAGTAAAAAAAAAAAATCGCAATAAAAAAAATAGCTACCTAGCGGGAACAGCGACACTAATACAGCGATCAGAAAAATGATCGCTTAGTGATGCTGGCAATAGGGAGTGAAAGGGTTAACTAGGGCAGTGATAAGGGGGTTAAAACTTTATTAGGGGGGGGGGGGGGGGCTATGCTGGACTTAACACTAACTGATTTTACACTGCCTGTCACACTGACACTAAATGCAGTGATTAGATCACTGCATTCAGTGACACTATGACAGGGGGGTGGGGATCACAAGGGGTTAATGTGCCTATGTGAGTGTGTGTCAGTGTTGTGTTGGTGCACACTTACTGTGGATGTCTTCTCTCATCAGCAGCAGCGGTGGAAACAACGCTGCTGCGATGAGAGGTGACATCATTTCCTCCTTCCTGTGTAAACACAGGAGGAGGAACTGAAACGATGAAGCGATGGGGGGAGCGCTCCCATTGGCTGGGAGCGATCGCGGGGGGGGCGGAAAACACGGACATCCGCCTGCTCATCGGCGATCGCTCCCAGAGCCAGGGGGACCCCCGCACGCCTCGGAGGGGGTCCCGATGGGACCCCCGAACCGCACGAAGGCGGGGACGTAAATTTACGCCCTTGTGCCTGTACGAGCCATTCTGTGGCCGTATATGTGCGTGCGGGGGTCCTTAAGTGGTTAATAATGGGCGTCACTGAAGTGAGAGACCAAAACATAATGTGATCAAAGGTGTCGGCAAATGTGAAAAACTTTTCACATTTGCTGACACCTTTGATCACATTATGTTTTGGTCTCTCACTTCAGTGACGCCCATTATTAATCATTTCCATTTCACTTTAATTCACCTTTTTCACACTTTTCATATTTGGCTACGATGTGTCTACATGCTTTGACACAATTTGCCACTCTTTTCTTTTATGTATGACTATATTTTTTATGATTGGATGTATTTATGGGTGCATTTTTCCCGATTGTTGTCATTAAATTTCGGGTAACCCTTTACATCCACAGTCTCAATTATGTTTATATGCACGTCACCATAATGGATGAATCCATCTCCAATACACACATAGATCTATTCTTTCTGCCATTTACCATTGAACAAGTTGTTAGATAGATCTAGTGCTTCATTTCATTACATATGTTTTCATTCATATCGACATACACATTCACATTTATTTTCACTTTTATTCATATTTATTTGTTCCATCACCATTATACATTTCATTTGCATAGTCTATCTTATGCTCTTTTTACAGCCTATTGTGGTTTGAATTGCATCGTCTTTAAGCTTTTATTTTATTTCATTCATCATTGCCTCATGTTTTACCATTTTGTGTCACTGTAGTACTATGTATGTACCACATATACAGTATTTTATATGTGCATTATGTTTATAATGTGCTATTATTTATACATTTTGATTATTGGTTTCACATTTGTGTGTATTTGTTTGTTTTTTCTTGCTTTGGTGTGCACAGGTGTAATGTGACTATCTCATTGGCATCAGGGGTTGTCCTAATATATATAGGCTCCTCCCGGGCAATTAATTGAGATTGGTCACATGTTCACCCTATGTTCTATATATAACTAACAGTTTTAATGCTCCATTAGCCATGAATAAGCACTGATCCAGTGCGAAACGCGTCGGCTGTTCCTTGTTTCCACTGCTGTGACCCTATTTTTGTACATGCTGTCTATTGAATAAAAGACCACCCATCAGGTTTTGGAGTGCGGCTATCCATTTTTCTTTGTCTTCATTTTGCTTAGTGCACCGCCAGCACCCTCGGTATCCTGCACCACCTGTAACCATTTAGTGATCCCACCTGGAGCGGTGACTCCTTTCTCTCTAGTGCTTAGTCATAGCTATGACTAAGCACTGATTGTGCGAAACGCGTCAGCTTTTTTACCCCACTGCTTGCTGTGCTGTGTTTTGTAGTGCTTTTTATCCTTTTTACACCAATAAAGGCTATCTTTTTAGGTTTATTTTGGTGTGCGGCTGTCCATGAATTCTTTTCATTGATTTTTGCCTTGTGCATTGCCAGCACCCACGGTCTTTGATTGCTTATTGCATTTGCCTGGAGCGGCGATCTCTTTTTCTTCATGTGTAGCATGGGTGCTGCATTTGTTCCAGTTGAGTGAGCCAAGAGGGGTCAGTTGACTGACTGCTGTGTGAAGCTAAAATTCCCTGTGTGGGCAACTTTATGAGAGAGTTTTTTTTTTTTAAAGTGTTTGTTAACCCAAAAAACAGATCCTGTTCCCTTAAACCATGTTATACTGCACAGTTCATGTGCAGTGTAATTTGGCCTCCTGTATCACCTGTAATACCTGTCTGATCCTGCCAGTTTGTATTTTCCCCCTGTACTCTGACTGCGATATATCAGGGCTGCTGAGCACTGGCATCGGAGTCAGTACGTGCCTCCATTAGCCACAGCCCTGCTCTGTCTCCTGTGTCCTCTCTGAGTGCTTGCTTGTGTCCACGACCGCTCGCTCCTGCTGCTCTTATAGTTAACATTAAAAGCCCCATTACCTTTGTATTATAATATAACAACAAGTTCCCCTGTGTCTGTGTTATGTAATAAATATGCTTATCTGTACAGCGTCTTCCTGCGATCATGTGACTCAGCAGCTCTCTCTCCTCTCCTCCCCAGCTGACATCAGCTGCAGTGCTTGGCCCCTCCCACTGGAACTGTCAGCCAGGCAGAGGAGAAGAGAGAGAAGGCACCTAAGCGCAGGAAGACGCTGTGTTATTGGTACACATAAGCATGTTTCTTATGTAACACAGACTCAGGGGAACTTATTGTTATAATACAGAGGGCATAGGCGCATTTTTATAGAAGTGACTTAACAACCACTTTAGTAAAAGTGGGCTGGTAAGACTTTATAAACCCATGAGTTCAGATTGACACCACTCAATACAAAAATCTACAACATAACCTAAAACCAGCTCCAGGGTCCATGCTATGGTAAAATTCTTTCAATGTAGGTTAGAACTGCATGATTCTGGCTAAAATGAGAATCACAATTTTTTTTTGCTTAGATTCTTGAGTCGTAACATCATCTTTCACATTGAAACAAAAAAAAATTGGGCTAACTTTACTGTTTTTTTTTTTTTATTATTATTATTCATTGAAGTGTATTTTTGAAGTGTATTTTTTCGCAAAAAATGGCATTTGAAAGACCGCTGGGCAAATACAGTGTGACATAAAATATTGCAGCAATTGCCATTTTATTCCCTAGGGTCTCTGCTAAAATATATATAATTTTAGATTTGAAGTAGTTAAACTTCCTGCATTTACACACAGATGTTTGATCTAAGAAGGAAGCGTTGGTTACGTTTCATGATGTTAAAAACTTGGCAGACTGCCCAGATTTTTTCTTTACAGACACACAGAAGTTTATCCCTTTGATCCAAGGCCCATTTCATGCGGGGTGGTATCGACGGTAAAGCACCAAATTTGCGGCCATGTTCGGGCGCTAGCGGGATGGTTTTACCCCCCCTAGCGGCCGAGAAAGTGTTAAAAAACACTGCAGAGGAGCTTTGCTGGCGGTATAGCTGCGGTATCCCATTGATTTCAATGGGCAGGAGCGGTATACACACCGTTCCTTTACTGCTCCAAAGATGCGGCTAGCAGGACTTTTTTTTTCATCGTCTTGCTAGCGCACCACTCCAGTGTGAAAGCCCTCGGCTTTCACACTGGATCCCTACCAAATGAATCCCTACATTCAAAAAATTTACAATCTAAGAATATTTTCCTATTATTGTTAAAATCAGATACCATAGTTTTGTGCCTTCTTTATAACACTGTTTATTTCTTTTCCATCAGCTTGTCCACTCTGGTTTACATCTCGTACTGTATTACGCCGTCACTTAAAGAAGCAGAGCCAGGTTTGTAGACTTCACGTTTGTTTGTTCTGCTTATATTT